>CM057455.1:1040347500-1041010000 GCA_016271365.2 Neoceratodus forsteri | reverse complement strand
AAGAATGTTTTGTCTGCTTTAGCATTGGAGACATGGTGCATGAGGAGCCAATCAGGGCTGTGTTGTTGATTCCACCCCCATCGAAAAGCTTATCATCACTAGCAATGTCCTCTTGCTCCTCAGGGGCCTCTGTCAGAGCATCTGATTTTTTAATGGCCTTTCCACATGCTGTACCTACTGGTTCCAGTGCTTCGCATTGTGTTTTCTGAGGCTCAGGTTCTATGGGCTCCACTGCAGCCTCAGTTTCAGTCCCACTGTCTCAGCACCCTTTGCAGCAAGCAGACCATGCAGATGTCTGGTGTCATTGTCTTGCCTGTATAGTCTGCACCACGTTTCGGTGTAGAGTGTAGCAGGACACATGGCCTGCTCTGCCACTGGGTTAGCACCTCATTGATCAGGATTCGAGAGTTGTCACAGGGATTCCTGGTACCTTTCCACCCATAAGACCGTAACTGTAAACTAGGGCTCAGCTACTCAATGGCAACAGTGGCTACCACACTAACCTAGTGATAACTGTCCCACCCACACCACTGCAGGCCACATCCTCCTCCTCCTTACACAGGCTCAACATGTGCAGGCTGTATGGGTATAAATAACGTACAAAAGGGGAGCATTTTTCAGAAAAATATATGCTCAAGAATAAGGGGGCATGCTATGAAGCTGGAAGAGGGAAAGGCTCAGGGGAAACATGAGGAAGTACTTCTTCACAGAAAATGAAGTGAATGCCTGAAACAGCCTCCCAGTGGAGGTAGTGGGGCCAAAATCTGTAATGGGATTCAAGAAAGCATAGGATAGGCAAAAAGGAACCTTAATGGTTAGGGAAGGAAGGGCTATGCCAGAGATCAAGTAGGGTCTGCAGTATTACAGTAGGTAGGGAAAATTGGCAGACTAGGTGGGCCAAGCAGTCCTTATCTGCCATCAGTTTCTATGTTTCTATGCATAAACATCAGTACTTTCATGACGTGTTTTTGGATGATTTATTCTTCATTAAAACTCCTGACCACTCAGCTAGTTGTATGCAAATTAGGATGCCTCTCTCAGATGTAGGCATTGTCTTGAATCCTTGCTATGCCTTTTCTAACTAAGTGCAAAACTGGCAGCACTTTTCTAGGCCTCTAATTCTCCTATGCCATCTGACCATAGCTCTAGCAAATGCTTCAGTAACTTTGGGGCATTTTGACAAACTGATATACTGCTACAATGCCAACAAATCCCAGATGTGTCCTCATGCCATGACCTTTCTCTTATGACCCACTCTCCACTGGCTGCCACTGCTAGAGTACCAGAATAGGCAGGTGGGCACCTTCTTTAGTCCCTGCCTGATGCTCTAAGTAAGTAAGTAAACCTTTATACCCTGCCACCTACTATTCTTCCTCCTAGAGATGTCAACTTACCTATAGTACCCATATGTTACTACTGACAGGGGGAGGTCATGAAAGGGGCAGATATTTGATAGCTGGGATAATGCTTGGAGGGACCAGCACCCATACACATAATGTTGCTGGCTGTGTCCACACCACAATAAACATAATTATAATATGAACTTAAAACCTCCCACCTTGCCCCTCACTTACCTTAGGTCCTATAATCATAGTCACTCAATCACACACATTCAGGTTATGCAGATAAAAATACACAACACTCCACACACACACACACACACACACACACACACACACACACAAAACCTAGCCTATCCATTCAACCAACCAACGCCAACCAGCTCCAAAAATAAACAAAACATTAAACTGAAATAAGACTAGGAGAATCCCAATGCTAAGATAATGTCCAGTGGAGTCCAGCTAGTAACTGATAAAACTACACTGCAGGCAATAGATGAATAAATGTAGACGATTAAAATAAAGCCCAAACCAGGTGCTGATGCAAACAAGTGAGTTCTTAACTTAAAAATCCATTTTAGTCCACCACAGCATAGGAAATGTAAAATGTAGATGTAATAAGGACAGGGATTTCCCTGTTTTTATCAGGGAAAGCATTCCAAGTCTCACACAGATGAAAAGACTAATGCTGCTCTCCTACCACAGTGTTAGTTATAAATAACCAGCTTTTAACAAAAATAGGAAAAGCAAATAAAAAAAGCAAACCCATGGGTCCTCTCACCACCTACGACCATGCAGGAGTCCCTTGATGCTAAACAGATGATACCACTGGTTATCGAGATAAGTGATCCAGGTTTGAAGAGTGAGTCCCACTATCAGGCTATCCCAGTGATGAAAGTGAGCAGGAACACACCAGAATGGCGTTCTGGTACTTTTCTGCGACTGGAACGCCGTTCCGGTACTTCACACACAAGAAAAAAGTGTATTTGTATTTATGGGCAGATTTATATCAGGTACTCATTGCCAAAAACATTGCATGTTTTTTTAACATCATTTGTATGGGAGGGGGGTTCAGAGGAGTGCATGTTGATGGTTACAATCAGTAGTCTTCTTGCCCAATGAAGAAAAAAGTTTCTGGCTGCTTGCTGCTGATTAGAAGGGATCAGTGGTCCCGTCCAGTCCCGGTCTGTGAAGTTAGGTATTTCCACCAATCATGGGTTGTGTTGCTTGTCTTTCTGAAAAGACAACACAACCCGTGATTGGTGGAAATACTTAACTACTCTTTCTGTCCAATGGCACATTGACACAAGGTGGTTGACGATGTGCCACGCGGCAAAGTGTTCCTGCCATCTCGTCGGTGGAGTGCGCCTGAGGGAAAAGGCAGGGCCGGCCACCGATGTTAAATTGAGTGACTGAGGGATTGGAAAAACATAAATAAAAAGAAGTTTGTCTGGTGGTCTTCTGCATCTCCCATCCCAACCATCATCAGATCAGATGTCAGACGGTTACTGATCTTATCAGGAACCACACGACTCTGGTCCATTCTGACACTCTGTCAGAAACTGAAGCAGGTGATGCAGGTGATGCAGGTGAGCTTTTTATGATTTATTATGGAAACACTTTTTTTTTTTACAGTGTCACTCAGGTTGAAAAAAAAAAGATTATAGGAATCCGAGGGTTATTTCCAGATTTCCTAGCTGCAATGCAGTACTGTGTATCATAAATTATAAAGAAGACAAGAGTCACGCTTGATCAGATCTGAAATGAAATAGTGTGTACATGGGAGCAGCAAATACAGCAGCAACATGGCAAACGCTGTTCCGAGGGTCAAATGATGAGCCACATTTTTTGTCAGCTTCATCCGTCACTGTCGCCAGCCCTGAGTTAAGTACTGGAGGTGTTAATGCACACACTGTTTATCCAGCTAAAGAGGGGCGCCTTTCAAAGCAAAAAAGCAAAAAGAAATTATAGTGAGAGAGACCAGAACTCAGTGCATTGCACACTAATTCGAATTCAACCTAGTTATTTGGTTCTTTATTACTGGGAAATAGATATTTGTCCCTTAACAGCTGGCTTACAGCTGAGGCTTATTCTGAAACTTAAGCAATGTAATGGGTCCCACATATTTTATGCTCATACACTCTTTAAAACTACTAATTTTGAGAAGACCCAATTGGGCAGTGGTAGCACCACTGCTTGAAATGCAGTGGCCCGAGTTTTAGAGCAAGCTCCAGTTGTTAGGGGCCGACTGGGAGAGGAGATTTGAGCATCCCAGAGACATCTGTCTTCTGGGGCGGAAGGCCATGTCCCCTGCAGCACGATCTCCACCTAGCATAGGCTAGGAGTATCGCATTCAGGTCCACCAGAAATGGGAGAGATGCCACCAAATATTGACATGGCAGTATGTTGGTGCATGCCCTTTGATGCATGGTTGGCATCCCTATTGACAGAGGACAGTCAGAAGAGAAAAACCATGGCACCCTTGAGGATAATGCCCCCTTCCCCCATGCACTAATGACATGACACTTCAACCACAAATTGTGGTTGTTATGTGTAAGTCCAGGAGAAGGTAAGTGGCAGGGCTAGGGGGGTTAGTGCTGATAGGAGGGGGTACACAAGGGAAACAGAAAAAGCTTGATTAAAAAAAACTGCCATTTTTCTGCTTGTGCAAGTTCATGAAAATTGTGCAAATGTATTTATTTTTATTTATTTTATTCAAAATTTAGTAACCAGGAGAGGCATACTGAGCAGAGGCTCCTTTCCAGGTGCTACGTGGGGAAAGAGAACAGGAAGAAGCACAATTACAATTACAGATATGCAGGTGATATGGTTACAATGAGGGTGACACAAAGAGCCTAAGTTGAGTGCAGTGCAGACAAAATGGCAAAACATTGCATATGAAGGACAACTGAACTAGCATATTTGGAAATTTGCATTTGGGTATAGTGCCTAGTTTTCTAAGTGGGTCCCTGGTCACAGTATTAGAAGATTCTCTAACATTTCAAGACTAATACAGTAAACAAGGACATATGCAATTAATCCTGCTGGTGATGAAGGAGGAAAAGTATGTGCCTTCTGTGCATGAATTAAATTCCAGACTCTTAATAAAGGAATAATGTATGACAGGGTGTGTGTATTGCTGGGATAACGCCACGCCTGGAGGGGTTGGGCACGAGGCCGCAGGCCGAGTGTGTCCAATGCCCCAGGTGTGGCATTATCCCAAATATACAATGGCTCATTGTTATACAGAATAAAAAAAATAATTTTAAAGATGTTTTTGTGTGGAAAAATATTTTTGGTTTTTAAGAGAAAATGAAACAATCAAGAAAATGCTCCATAAAATTCTCAAAGGCTCCATAAAATGCTCATCTATAGGTTCACAGTGAGGCTGAGACTGGACCTGTGGCGTGGTGCTGGGATAATGCCATGGGTCCAGCCCCAAACTGACCAATCACAGTCCAAGATTCTTTCTTGCCATTGTATAATACACATTATACAATGGCAAGAAAATTTCCAGGGCTCTAATTGGTCAGTGTGTGCCTGAGACAGTGATGTTATTACACAATAACATCACTGTATTGATTTGTTGGATTGTTCTTTGGATCTCTTTTCAGAAACAAAGATATATTGCTACACTAAAAATCTACTAAAACCTTTTTTAAATATATTTTTATTATGTATAACATCGAGCCATTGTATAATTGCAATAAGGCACTCTGAGGTGTCTGTTATGGTATAATAACGTCACTCCTAGGGTTAATTGCCTACACTGTGCTTCCAACCTAATTCTAGGAGTGACGTTATTACATGATAACACACCTTCTCGTGCCTTATTGCTTAATTAAGATAATGAGGTGGGGGTTATGTGATAAGGAGAGTAGGAGATTATATAGTACAGTTTGCAGTTGTAGTAGCACAAGCTTAGGTATGCTGACACTACCATCAGTTTCTACAGGCATTACAGTATACCTAAGCGTGTCTGGTGTCACACACATTGTCAGGCTGACTACCCATGCTAGAGTCAGGTCAGTTGTGAAGAATAGAAAATCATCAGAAAATTTATTGTTCCCCTTTCGCTTTGGACAAGTCTCTCAGTTCAGGCCTCCCTGGATCTCATATATTAGGCAATGGACCCCCCCCCCTTATGATGTGCTTTATTATACTCCCGAGTCCCTTCTTTCTGGTGATCAGTGTCCAAAGGAGTATATAAGGCCCAGATATAATATAACTAAGGCAGTCAACACTCCCACTGTAGCCAGACGGTCAGCCTGACGTGCTGCTCTCTGTGCTGTCACTCCTGAAATAAACCTCCAGTTCCCCCCAGCCAGCAGCAGACATACGGCAGTCAAAGAGTTAGAGAAAGGGACTTGCTCATTCACTGCACAGCAAGCCGATGAGGAAAACTAATGTAACCCATTAGTTAAGCTCTGACATGATTGTTTTAATAAGACAGCTTCCACATATGTTTCATGAAGCTTATACTAGGCAAGTTTTTTTTTTTTTAGCAGGGAAGGAAATAGAGAGCAAATGAGAGTCAATTCAATTCCCCTTCAGGAGCATTTATTTAATACATGGGTATCCAACTGTTGGAAATATATGCCATGTAACTAAATATTTTACTAATGGTAATCTGGGTTGGTAGATTTTTTTCACCCCTTCCCCTCAAACTGAGAGGCAAGTCTAAACATTGGACTCAAGCCTGCTGTTGATGACTTTTTTTGCCTAAAATGAAATATGAAATGCTCTTTTTTTCATGTTTTGTAATACAATGGGAGCTTTTTTTTGCTAAAAACTATATGCCATGGATGAATATATGCAATGCAGGATAAGAAACCTCACATTTGCAGATGTAGATTTCTACTTGGAAACACTATGTAAATTGTACATTTCTACTTTTTTTTAGTGTGCTTTCAGACTTGGACAACCTGCTGCTAATGTGTGTATGTGGACTGTTAAACATGGGAAAAAGGAGCCAATTCCTGGCAGATCTGTTACCATCTGACAACTCTCACATTTTGTTCTTTTGGTAAAAAATGGGGCATTGGCAACAAGATTGAAGCTGACAGCATAAATACTGTAATTACGCCTTGTATAAAGCATTGTACCCTAAGAGTTGCAGCATTTTAGTTTATAAGAGACAACCATTCCTTATCTCTTTTTCCTCCTTCCCCATTCCACAGTGTCCCAGTATGAAAATCCCACTCCACTGTGTCCCTCTATTTTGCAGCAAAAGAAAACCAATAAAAAACATTACATCAATGTTGCTACATACCTCTGTCCTTAGACCACCCCCAGTTGGTTACAACTGGGGGTGGTCTAAGCGAAGACATGAACAACATTGATATAATGGTAATACTGGATGTGCCCTAAGGAATCTCAGGCATTCCTGAGGAAAGTGCATCACCACAGTGTGGCTGGGCAGATGAGCTGTTACAGAGAGTGCAAAATTATCAGTTCTGTGTATCGGTGCTCTGTGTGCCTTTGTTCGCCGGACTGAATGTGTGTCTAACTGCTTGCTTTTTCCATTCCTCAGCTTCCTCCACAATAGTGGCCCAGTTGGGCCGTAGTGAGCTGTACATCCTCAAGAGGAGTACTGTATGAATAGTCCATTGGGTTATGGTCCTTCCATTCCTGTGGCTGCCATAGTGAGGCTGATGCCTTTCTCCTTTATGACTCCCGTACTTCTTTGTGGATCTGATTTTGGATGGTGGGTGCAGGATTCTGGCACTGAATGCCTGGATCCCCAACCCTGGGACTGATGTGGCTGTGTTTCTGAAATGGTTCTGAGGGTTTGATCACTGCTTGTGTCATAATGCCTCTGTGGTTTCTCTACTTGCTAGTTATGTTTCACCATCAGGGCTTGACTGGGCTGACCTTTAGGAGCTGCTTGTTTGTTCTGTGTACCCTGAGTGTCCATATTACCAGCTGACACATGTTTTTGTTACTAATAAAGTTCTTCAATGCTGCTGCATGCGGCAACTGCAGTGTCTGTTTAAGCAATATTTTACAACAGGGTGTTGGTTATGCTAGGATTTACAATGCCTGGTTTGTTGGGTCATGAGGCCGCAGCTTGACTGAGCAAAACACACCAGGCATTGTAAATCCTAGCATCAACCTACATGCTGGAGTGGTATATTGTGATTATACAATGTCTCCTATTTACACTGTTAATATATTCCATTTCTAAATGTTTGATTTCACAAAATATTAATTGCATTTGTAAGAAAAGTTTGTATTTGCCACCAGCACCATGAGGCAAAAACATTAATACTAAAAATAAATGTATCTCAACATATTTGGAGGTAGAATTACTTTCTTTTGTGGATGAATAAAATATATTTCTGATTAATATTATGTTTCTCTATGTTTTTTTTCTGGCTGAAAAAGATGTCATTTAATAAGTGCTTTGCCACACTCCAGGCCCATGGATATACTGGGAAGGAATGCATTTCCCTCATGCCTTACATCCCACTGTGTGCATGCATTAAGGCCTAGTACACACATGGTGTGCCATGAATTATAGCTTACTTAATATCTATCTGTTTGGTGTCCAATTGTTTCTTAAATGTATTATGTATCCATCTGTCTTATACAGAATGATACCCAGTTAGTGTACTAAAATAGTGGGTGGGAAGGAGTGCATGTGATGTGCTTGCAAAATGGAAATATGAATCTTAAAACCAGCTGCACACACTATCCCATTTCATGTTAAGTATGTTAAGTTATTGACCTATATCAACTTTTTCAGGAAGTCAGATTGTTATAATATGACTTGAAAGTACTCATTTTAGAAAACGGATTGTGATCCAGATTTCTCTAAAATGCACCAAATCAAATAATTTTTATGAAAATGTTCCAGGGTGGCATTCCCCCGGACCCCTCTAGCAAGGTTTGGGTTTTCCAACTTACACAGAGTTCCTGTACTTCTTTTGAACCACTTTCATCACTGGGCTATCCCTCTGCAACCATCAGTGGTTCCATGTCATAATAGTGATGCATGATAATGGTGCCAAACCCACAATACGAGCACTTTGGGAAAAGTATTTTCTTGGGGGGACTTTGCCCTGTGTACCGCCCCTTGTGGGGGACACCCCCTCTTACTATAGATTCCAACTCTGAGGGGGCACAACTCAGGAATAGGAAGGGGAACCATGGTTGCACAAAAGTGTCAGCACTGTGATTCTGCTGCAGTTGTGACGCGTCGCTGTTCTTCAGTCGCTATCTTCACAGGCTACCAGCATCCACACATGCCAGATGCTGTCAGGCTGGCAGGGATGGAAAACAAGGCTTTGGCAGGTAAATCCTCACTTGACTGTAGTCCCACTCATTAGCAGTACTATCCAGCTCAAACTCCAAACATTTTACTGCACCCAATGACCAGGGTCTCCAGCAAACAAAGTCCAATCCATGGCACAGAGGAAACAGCTCCACTCCTGCTCTGCTCCTCTACACACAATCCCAGAGGCAAAAGATTAGTATCAGCAGGCTCCCAAATATGCTTCACTCACACATGGAGAATGCTATGGTAAGGAACATTAAAATAACAAATGGCACTGACTGGACATAAAATCTGATAATCTGAAATTAAAAATAAAAACCCTAATGCTCCTGCACCTGACTCACTTTGAGATCCCTCACTAGGGCGTCACCTCACTAATCTTTAAGATCCTGGTTTACATACTCAGCATCAAAGAAAACAAAACTAAAACATAAACTAAGACTATGTGTTCCAACAGCATAAAAAATACTAACTTCAACGTTAAAATAGTAATTTACTTGGTTCTCCTAAACAAAACCTATCAAAGACATGACCCAAGGTGGGCACAGCCCTGGCAGCTACCCCATAGGTGCACACAGTTAGGGCCCCATAGTCAGGAAGCTGACACTGCAGGTTGAGAGCTGCTAGTGGTGGGGGGATCATTCTCCTGGTACCACCAAAGTGACCTAGTACCCACAATCCCACATTGTGGCAGGCTGCCTCCCACCTACAGGGTCCTGACTGTGTGCACCTATGGGGCAGCTGCCAGGGCTATGCCCACCTGAGGGCCATGTCACTGTTCAGCCCTCAACCCCCCCACATAGCAGTCCCAGATTATCAGCTGTAGGGCTATGCAAACAACACCCCAACCGGGTATCACATAGCTCGTTGTCATGCCCGCTGTCTCCTTGACACCCCCTAGAATACCCCCATGCCCCTTCTGCCTCCCCAGCCTCTTCCTGCCAAGTAGATTCCCCCCAATCTTTGTGGCCCTTCTAGTATTGCACCTAGCAGGGGTGGGGGCAAGATCCCTGCAGCAATTCCCACAGGTGCAGCAAATGTTTAATGCTAGCCTGCGGCTGTGACAACTCCTGGGCTTTTGATGTACGTACAACCCTTTTTAAAAAATTGTGTGCAGGGTCCTTAACACACTTGGAGTTTCCTGTAGCCCTAGAGTTATGCAATTTGCATCGCTCTAAGACCCCTTTTAAAATTGGGCCCCGTGTATGATGCTTAGGTCGAAAATCTGAGGTTTCATTATGTTACTCTGATTCAAAAAAGGACTACTACTGGTTGTTCATTAATGGCTAATAATTGCTTAAATTCTCTTTATCACCAGATTTGAATATTGGGACAAGATATGCTGTTTACATGCAACAGACATATGTTTATTATCAATAACAGGCTAAACAAATATGCAAGTAGAAAAGCACTAATATGTCTACTTAATTTTTAAAAATAATGACTCCAAGTTATCAGGGACCATTTCTTTTTGGTGTTCAATTTACCAGGAAGTGTTCAGACGTGTGCAGTCGAAATATGTTTGAAAGAAAAATGGGGTTTAGACTCATACTCCTTGACATTAAGGTTATATTTTTAAAGGCTGTAGACTGTGTTAATGCTCATATTTATAAAATATGGAACCTGCAGTAAAAAAATATAAACTGAATTCCTCAATTATGCAAGCTTTATTTTTTTACTTACAGTACAACTCTACTGTCAACCTTAGCTTGTTGAGATATTGCCAGAGACACTGACTTATCTACTATCTCTCTGAACAACTTCCAAAATTTTGAGGGGTCACTTATATTATCTTCCACTTGTTTAAGATAATAAGTGGACTTACCCTTCCTACTTAACTAGTGCATAAGTCCTGTGCTATTTTAGATTTTCTGACTTTGGATCACTCTTATCACAAAGTGCTTTTTAAGACAGGGATAAACTGAGGAGTTCTCCTACAGTTGCAGCCAAACACTTGATCAGCTATTTTGGGATGTTTCCTGATATTTCTAAAGAGATTCTCTCTGGTGGCCATTTAGTGCTACTGCAGGCAAGTAGGAACATTCTCTAGAGCAATAGTTCTCAGACGTTGTCACAGTGAGCCTCCCCAAATCCATGGAAAAGATTTTGAGCCTCCCCCCAAAACTGAAAAAATCTTGGGCCTCCCCAAAGAAAAATAACATACTGTACTTTGCCAGTACACCATGAATAAATTGAAATCCCTCTGAGTACTTGGCTCGCATTCAGTTCTTTGTCTTATACTGATGTGGAACCTTTGAAAAAGAGCTCCTGTGCCCAAAGGTGTCATCTGAATAACAAATAAATGCAGCAATAAATATTATTATTCAGCTTATTGTAACCCCCACTCACCCCGGCCAGCCTACTGCCTCCACTATTTTCATTCTTGAACCATTGTTACTGCTTGTTGCAGTACCTTCATGGGTCAGACTACTTTTTTCTGTTTCCTCCCATATGAAATAACCTTCCTACTTACTTTGCCTCTCCCTCCATCCTTGCTCATAAGCAACTTCTCAGGGATTGCTTTGCTCCTTCCTGCTATTGCTCTTAGCACTTCTATGCTCAACCCTTGTATTTGGGCTGTTCTGCCATCAGTCTCCAAATTGATCAATTACCAGCACTCATTATTAGTTTACTATTCATATTTCTTTGCACTATTGTTCATTGTGTATTTCTTGATCGTTTTGCGCTTACCTTTTGAAATGTATTCCTTCCTACCCTTCCCTGGGTACACCTGAAATGAGCCTTGGCTCATTCAACCTTCCCTTGTCACCTATTAGTAAATAAATACATAAAATTCACCTACTATTATCCTCTTTCAGTTTGCGTCATCTCTTCACACAAAATATATAAAACTCAAAATTTAAATACAACTTTTTCAGACTTGCTTGAGCCTCCCCTCGAACAGGTTGGGGCCTCCCCAGGGAGGCTGGCCTCACCATTTGAGAACTCCTGTCTAGAGATATCACAGAAATTTCAGGAAATATCTGACCATGTCTTTGGTTGCAACTGCATTTTTAAGTTTAATGGACACAATAGATGCATGCCTACTAACTTCTTTATGGAAGGAATCACTAAAATAATTTACAGCATTCTAAATCAAAGGCATCAATTTAATTTTAACCTTTCAATTGGTATGCTGGGTTCTGTGATAGAGTTTAGCAATATGGATGCAGACTCTTTGAAAAAAGATGTTGATCTTATTCTTCTTGAGAAGGGAGCAAATACTGTATATCCCATGTCTCTATTCAGACAGAGCCAGGTTTAGGAGAAAGAACTCAACTCTGGGCAGTACTTTTGAATGCCAGGCCTGTAATTACCAAGACCTGTTTGATTTGAGAATGATCATAGGTCAGAACTTGGACCTTGTTGGGAGAAGACACCAGCTGATGTTTAGGAGGAGGCTGTCAGACCAGGAACCCAATACACAGTCACAGGCAGGGACGGCTCACTTTTTGAAGGCAAAGAAGCACCCCATGCAACCCTCCCCCCAAATACTGTAAGACACAAAGCCCAGACTTAAATGTTGGATGAGGATTTTTCATCAGCAGCTAAGTTACAGTGTAAATAAAGGTCACCAGATTTTTGTGGTCAGCAACTAGATTTCTAACCACAAACATAAAAACTGTCACCACCCTGGAAATCTGGACATTGCATTGTGCCAGCTGCATGGCAGAATGTGCTACCACTGCAGCCTTCTCCCCAACCCACTTGATCTTTACATTTAGGCCTGCTTGTGGGCTGCGGACTTTATCAATTTTCATGTCCACTGTTGATATTTCCTGCTGGTACACTGGCACCAAATCAGTACTGTGCTTTAAAGCTATTCTGGGTGTTCAGCAGAACCCTTCCTTCTCAGCCCCATTCACCTATTTTCACTTCACAGTTCTTGCAGATATGGGTTCCATGATGAATCCTCACAATACTGCTGCATTACTCTACCCTCCCCTTAACAGAGTACTGCACCGTCATATCTTGTTAATTTTATTATTTCCTTGTCAGCGATCAATTATTTTTCTGTGCCTTTTGGGGATACATGTGTTTCAGTTTATTTTCACTGTTCATTCTAGTCCCCTCTAGCTGTCCTGGGGGACTCCATTTTCTGGTTACTGAAATCTAATTGTCAAGCTGGCCCACCAGCACAGCGGTAGTGCTACTGCTTGTGGCGCCGATGACCTGGGTTTGGGAGTGAGCCTAGGGTGTCGGAAGGCTGGCTGGGAGAGAGAGAGAGAGAGAGAGAAGGTTTGAGTGCCCAATGAACTGCTCACTTTCTCGGGGGGGCTGAGGGCTCCAGAAATAGGATACCTCCTGGTAGTGGCTAGGGGGTATTCAGCCAATAGACCTCCATACCAAGGGAAGGTGGGATGTGGTGGATGTTGGTGTACCATGCATGGGAGCATGCATGCCTCCCCTTGATGTCATTGCATGTCCTTTCCCATCTCAAGGGGGGAGGTACTGTACAGAACAAGGAAAAACCCTATTGGCTGGATGGGCAATGTCTCATCTCAGCCCTCATGTCCAATGATGTATCCTACCCTCCTGGGTCCTGCTACCCTATGACCTTCACCTCTGCCTGCAGGCCATTAGATAATTGTAAGGGAGCACTGAGGAGCAGAAGGCAGCCCTGCCACAGGGGGTGCAAGCCAGGAGGTTGCCTGCAAGTGTGTCATGGGTGGGTAGGGTCACAGGCTGGGGGAGTTTCAGGTAGGGCAGGAGCAGGCTGGGTGACAATTGAGGAGTGTCCAGTTGGCAGAGGCTGGAGGGAAAAATAATTGGAAAAAAAGAAAGAAATCTAATTGTCCCTGAGAGCTTCATTAGAATATAAGAACATGATGTGTCACTGCCCTTCACACTCTATAGTATGCCTGTCTGCTTACTTAAGAGTTCAACAAAAGAAGCTGTACCAAGATATGAAATTTACATCTGTCTTCTATTAGCTTTACAAACTCATTAGGAGTTGTATTGCTGGATTTTATTTGTTTTAAATTGCAATCAATTTGTATGTTTCCAGAGAGTTTTTTTCAGGTTATTTGCACTTGCAGCATAGATATATATGGTGTAAATGGGTACTGTAACAACATGTTCTCATATGTTAATACAGCTCTCAAGGACAATGAGATTTCAACAACCAGAAAATGAAGCCTTCCATGATAGTTACAGGGCACTACAACTACTAGTAGTAAAAGTAAACTAAAGCAATAGTTTATATCCAAAGCAGCTACAGGAATGGAGGTTACTGGGGACAGGTAAACAGATAAAATATACAATATGAGAGGGTGTAGTGTTCATTTAACCCTTAGGCTGCTGTCAGAATTAGAGCACATAGTAACTCTGGACTGATATATCAGTCAGCATCACAGCAAGGGTTAAAACTGCTTCACACAGTTTTGAGGGTTGATGGGCTGCACCAAGCATCTAGCTGTTCCAGAGCTGGTGGCCAGCTGAACATTATTCAGTGGCTCATTTACATGACAGCCCCTGATCCTTTCCCTGTGCTATCACAATCACCACTGCAGCACTCCAGGTACAGGTTGTGACCTCTTTGAGTATAGCATCAAGGCACACAATTAGAAAAATTGTTGTAAAAGTAGTCATTTTGATAACTTTTCACCATTTAATTGTGAATGTTTATGGGACTCCTGGTTACTTGGTTTTACACTACATGAAATTATGTGAAAGGAGAGGAGAAGGGCTGCATCTGTGCACTGAACCCTTTTAGAGTGTTTGAAATAAATGATGATTGAAACAGGGTCCCTTGATCATACGGTCCTTTCCTGTTTTCACTACAGATTCTCCTCTTAGAACAACTTCCATCATATCAAACAGAATTTGTTTTGGACTTTGCAGAGCTACTCTCGTTAATGCTGTTTGTATTACGAGGATTACTAGGACTTCTGTTCAATGAGGATTTAACTTTTTATTTGGTTAATTAATTAATCTATTTATTTATTTATTCACTGTTTTTGTTTACAAGGTAGGCATACTGTAGAATGCTATGCCATTGTTATGGTGCCATGATTAGGGAACCACAATGTGGGTGCCACAACAAGGTCACTAGTGACAGGGGTGGTCTGGATTTTGGAGCATCCCACACTCACACCATGTTGGGCATTTCTGCAATTTTTCTGCCCTTTATTGCATGCCCAGCCCAGAGGATGTTATATTTAGTTTAGGGGGGTACGGGTAGAGAAGTCCCCCCCCCCAATGAACTTCACTGTTTCACTGGATGGTCCTTGAGTGCTTTAACTTGTTTGTGGTGTAATGTCAGTCACACTAATGCTGGGTGACATATAGCTTGTTCCCTAAGTTATCTCATCCACATTGCTCAGGCACCATCATGGGTGAACCCTAGAGAACAAATTCCCTGTATTCAGGTGGTTTACAGTTCTGGTCATGAAAAGGCTACTGTACAGGGAATCATCTCAGCTCCATTTGCATCTCAGGGGATAGAGATGAAAACAAAACTACCAATTTGACAAGTAAAAATATTTTACACTGTAGCCATCTGAACTGATGACTTTTCATACTTGTTAGCAGATTGGTTCCTTCTGTAGATTAATTCAAGCTCAACAAAAATATTTATTTTAACATGAAACATGTTATTGAAACATTTTCAATACACCAAAATATCCATACAACTGTAAGGCTCCTATACATATATTGGAAGTCACAACTAGAAGGATAAGATCTTATCTAGAAGGATAAGGAGCCCATATGGTGCTGGTGCTTGGGAATTGTGAGTGCATGGCTGGCAGGCTGGTGATCCTGACTGCTTTAAAAAAAGAAATCTTGTGCTGAGAGCATCTGGTATGTAAAGAGAGTAAATCTGAACTACAGAGGGAAAGTAAGAGTTCAAAACCATGAATGTGGTTTTAAACTTGTTTACAGTTGGTACCTTATTTATCATTGCTAAGGGGGGAAACATGGCTGCCAAATATTTTTTTGAGAATATTGGCAGGCAAACTGATGTATGACAAGGCCATGTACCAGAATGAAAATGCATTATGCTGTATTGATGCACAGTCACCAGACTGGTTTTAGCCAATTAAATTTATGAGATATTTCTACCCATTTTATGATGCATTGAAACAAACAACCAGTAATCTCATACCTGAAGAATCTTTAGGAATTCATCTCATTAAACACAGCACATATTAACAGTCACAGAATTACCAATGCTTACTGTTTTGCCAGTAATATTCCACCATCCAACCTATAAATTAAATAAGAAAAATGAGAGCTGGGAGATTGAATTAAAACCCTTTGATACATCATGTAGAGTGGCCAGCTACAGGATGCTCCCAGTTTGCCCTCAAGAGCAAGATTCCAGGATTCCCTGAGGGGGATTCCATCTTCTGCACTAGTGGTCTGGTGCTTAGCGCAGCCACCTGCAGGGTGCTCCCCATCCTGCCCTCAAGAGCAAGATTCCAGGTATGCATCAAGAAAGCAGCTCCAGTCCAGCTTGCTAGCTGTGAACCCAGTTGGTGGATGGTGCCTGAAATTATAGGCAGATTCAGCACTCCATCTCTCCCTGACTGGCTTCAGCTCCTGGAGATTTGAACTGTTTGGCACAGTCCCCTGGAGCTCATCTGTCTGCTGCCTAAATTTCTTTTTTCCTAACCTCTGCAGCTAAATCTGTGATGTCTCTTTGTGCCCACTGCTGAATTTGAATTGTTAGTGTAGGGAACTACAACCCCTTTTTATGTTGATTGTGTGCAACATAAGAAACATATTGCGGCAGCTTGCTCAGAAGCAAGCTGTGGGGCGCGGCACTGTTGTGGCCAATGCCCCAACAGCCTGAAAAGCCTTGTCCCACTTCCCCCAATGTCATTGCAGGCTGCTGGTGACAGTAGTTTGGAACATTTGCACCAACTTCATACAAATCAGCAGCTACAATCAGGGGCTGCCTCGTCACTGCTGCGTCAGCCATCCACTGCAATGAGGGACCGACCCGTCATTGCAGGGCAGGATGTAAACACTCTGATATTGTTTGTGAACATGGCGGTGGGTTGCCACTGTGTTTACAAACAATATAACCCCCCCAACCATGTTTATTTGCTGACGGGGGCCCCAATCCCCATCGGCCTTGGTGTCCCTGTGTTTCTGGTGCTGACGGGGGAGCCCACTCCCCATCAGCATTCTATAACACCTCCCCCCTGCTTTTATTCCTGCCGACAGGGTGCCCAATCCCCGTCAGCATAATGAATCCCCCCCCCTTTGTGTGCTGACGGGGGTGCCCAATCTCCCATCGGCTACTGCTGCCCCCACAAAAGAAAGCCATTGGTGGCACGCTGGGAGCCCACCCCAGCATGCCACAAGCCTCTGTAAAGGGAAAAACGGCCCCGCAAAGTCTTTTTTTTTTTTTTACCTGATAGTCTCCCTGCCCCCCTCCCACAACCCGCACCCACCCACTGAGCACCCTGCTTCCCACACCCCCCACCCCATACTTACCTCCGGAGCTCGGTGCGATGATCTTCGGGGGACTGGGAACATGTCTGCACTCTTCAAAGCCGACCGCGAACTGAGAAAATGCCGGTAAGCTGTATAATGTAATAAATAGGGGTTTTTTTCAACTTTAATGCATATCTCGGGCATTTTTGGGAATTTTTTCACCAAATTTTCAACATGGGGTTTTTGGGACCCCTCCTCATGAATTCTTGAACTGTCATGGTGTTAATCAACCCTGAAAGGTGGTTTCGCGGACACTGAGCAGAATCACCTTTCAGGGCTCATTAACAAAATGACAGTGCCAGTGTTCATGAGGTGGGCTCTCAAAAAGCCTATGTTGCAATTTTGGTGGAAAAAGTGCAAAAAATGACTGTTTCTCGAGCGTGCGCTGCGCAGTTGCTACGCACACTCATAAGTTCATGCCTTTGCAATATTTTCACACCAGATTTTCAACAGTGGAAGTTTTTCACACCTCCTTATGAGCAGTACAGCTGTCATTTTTCACATCCTGACCAAAATGTGTTTTCACAGTTCTGGCGCAGAATAACGCGGTCGCTGTGGGAAGTCACTGTTCGCGACAGATTAATAAAATGACAGTGGCACTGTTCATGAGCAGAGGTCCTAAAATGCCTATGTTGAAAATTTGGTGACGAAACTCCATAACATGACTATGTTACAAGTATGCGTTGAACTGTTTCCACGCACCCTTATAACTTTGCAATTTTGTAATATTTTCATGCCACATTTTCAACAGTGGCATTTTTCCATACCTCCTTATGAACAGTACAGCTGCCATTTTTCACATCCTGGCTAAAATATGTTTTTGCACTCCTGCCGCAGAATAGCGTAGTTGCTGTGGGAAATCACTGTTTGGGACACATTAAGACTGAACGAGTGAGAGGGGGGAGTGATTGAGCTCAACTTAGCTCTATCAGGACTGCTGCGGATTTCTTTGTGGGCAGGAAATGGCACCAATGCAGGCAGGAGTCCTGTACAAAAGGGCAGCTTGCAGTGCCAGGACAAACAGAATGGGCATGTGAAAGAAGGAGACTGAGCAACCTCAACGGAGCTCTGTTGGGACAGCTGTGGATTTGTTTGTGGACAAAGGTGCCAACGCAGCCAGGAGCTCCATACACAAGCGCAGCCTGCAGCGTCAAGAGAAGCAGAACAAGTGAGTGACAGAGTGGTAGTGAATGAGCTCAACAGAGCTCTATTGTGACTGCTGCGGATTTCTTTGTGGGCAGCAAATGCGGCAATACAGGCAGGAGCCCAGTACAACAGGCCAGCTTGCAGTGCAGGCCAAAATGGAATGAGTGAGTGAGACAGCTCAATGGAGCTGTGTCGGGACTGCTTCAGATTTCTTTCTGGCCAGAATAAGCCGTCAATGCAGGCAGGAGCCCAGTACAAAAGGGCAGCCTGTAGCGGCAGGAGACACAGACCGAGCGAGTGAGGGAGGGAGAGTGAGTGCGATCAATGGAGCTATGTAGGGACTGCAGCAGATTTGTTTGTGGGCAGAAAAAGGCAGCAATGCATGCAGAGGACCCGTAAAAAAGGGCAGCCTGCAGTGGCAGGGAAACCAGAATGAGCGAGTGAGAGAGAGGGAGTGATCAAGCTCAATGGAGCTCTATTATAACTGCAGCAAATTTCTTTGTGAGCAGAAGAAGGCGGCAATGCAAGCAGGAGCCCAATAGAAAAAGAAAACCTGCAGCGCTGGGAGAAATGGACTGAGCAACTGACAAAGGGGAGAGAGCGAGCTCAATGGAGCTTTGTCGGGACTGCTGCAGATTTCTTTGTGGGCAGAAAAAGGCGCCAACAGAGGCAGGAGCCCAGTACAAAAGGGCAGCCTGCAGCGCCATGAGAAACAGAATGAGTGAATGACACAGGGGGAGTGAGCAACCTCAACGGAGCTCTGTTAGGACAGCTGTGGATTTCTTTGTGGGCAGAAAAAGGTGCAAATGTAGGCAGGAGCCCAGTACAAAAGGGCAGCCTGCAGCGCCGGGGAAACACAATGAGTGACTGAGAGAGGGGGACTGAGCAAGCGCAATGGAGCTCTATCGTGACTGCTGCAGATTTCTTTGTTGGCAGAAAAAGGTGGCAATGTAGGCAGGAGCCCAGCACAAAAGGCCAGCCTGCAGTGCCGGCAGAAACGGAACGAGTGAGTGAGACAGGGGGAGTCAGCAGGCTCAACAGACCTGTGTTGGGACTGCTGCACATTTCTTTGTGGGCAGAAAAAGCCACCAACAGAGGCAGGAACCCAGTACAAAAGGGCAGCCTGCAGCGCCAGGAGAAACAGAATGAGCGCGTGAGAGAGGGGGGGAGTGAGCCACCACAACGGAGCTCTGTCAGGACAGCTGCGGATTTCTTAGTGGGCAGAACAAGGTGCCAATGCAGGCAGGAGCCCAATACAAAAGAACAGCCTGCAGCACTGGGAGAAACAGACGGAGCAAGTGACACAGTGGCAGTGAGCGCTCTCAACACACCAATGCAATCAACATTCGGCATTGACAAATGCTTGTTTAATAGTTAAGAGTAGGAAACTATAGCATTTTTGGCGTGTTTCAATTGCCTTAAGCTATTTAAGTATTAACAAAGTTTGAAGTTAAATACTGCTTTGTCTAACTGCTGAATTGCTATTTCTCCCATCTGCCCCCCCAACCCCACTCGCATTTTCCTCTGTATATTGGTGACGCTGCTGGTGCTTAATACCAGCCACTACCACAGCCATTGTCTCCCTCTCTGGCTAACTTAGCACCCTTAATTTCTTACCTTGTTACTGAATTCTATTGTCTCCTTATTTAGCCTGCCTCCCAAACTCTGAAGCCTTTGCTCTGTTGGTACATGTATGCTGATTTCTCCCTTCTCTTCTTTTCTTTCAGGATTCCCTGAGGGGGATTCCATCTTCAGAACTAGTGGTCTGGTGCTGAGTGCAGCCAGCTGCAGGGTGCTCCCCAGCCTGCCCTCAAGTGCCCATTTTCCTATTTGCACTTTAAACTGATCTGCCACTAGAGGCAACTTATTTTTCCTATTAATCCTCCAACCTTGCCTCTGCCTTTTCCTGTTCTAATCACTGTTATCCCCTGCCTTGTTCTCACTTTTAGCATATTGTACTCTGAAGAAAAAAAGAAAAACTACTCCACAGTGGCAGTCACACTCACTGAAGTTCAGTTATTCCCCTTACCCCCCAATAGAAATAGCAATGGGCACCACGGCTATCACACTCAGCCTGCTCATGGTTACCTTTCTTGCTCTGCCCACATCCTATGGTTCCAAAAATGATGCTTGTTCATCACTGAAAAATTTTTCCTATTAATCCTCCAACCTTGCCTCTGCCTTTTCCTGTTCTAATCACTGTTATCCCCTGCCTTGTTCTCACTTTTAGCATATTGTACTCTGAAGAAAAAAAGAAAAACTACTCCACAGCGGCAGTCACACTCACTGAAGTTCAGTTATTCCCCTTACCCCCCCAATAGAAATAGCAATGGGCACCACGGCTATCACACTCAGCCTGCTCATGGTTACCTTTCTTGCTCTGCCCACATCCTATGGTTCCAAAAATGATGCTTGTTCATCACTGAAAAATCTGACATGTTCTGTCACAGAAGTGTTGGGAAGACAGAGTAATAATGCAACATTGCCCTCAAATGTTTGAATTTCTTCTGTAGCTAAAGAAGTTAAAAATATTGATGATAACACTGCTGCAATAGCTCACAATGTGTCCTGGCTAGAGAGTCCAAAAATTATGTCTATTCATCATTGATAAACCTTATGGACAAAGCTTCAAGTTAGTGTGAGAATAGGTTATATGCTGACACAGAAGTGCTGAAAACAATCCATGTCAGTTTAAGGTGGGAAATCCTTAGAACATCAAGGAAAAGCCTGGCTTGATTGAGCAAGCTTAGAATTTCTAGGAGCCTGTGTAAATTTATCATGGAGAATCTTTAAACAAGGGAAACCGTTGGCTTGGAAAGGCTTTGAATTTCTAGAAGATCTGATGATTTCCATGAACACAGAAAGAACTAAAAGCTTAGAAAAGCCACAATGGTACTGGCAATCAGATTTTCTGGGGAAAAAAATAACTTTTCAGTCTCAGTCTAAGCTTTGCTGAGCTATGGTAGTACAGTAGCTTGTTAAAAAAAAATGACTGTAGCAAACATTATAACAGGGTCAGGGTCCATGTTACATGTGACTGAGAAGTTACATTCCTACTTCTATTCTGCTCTATGTTTGACCTTTGCTGTTTTTCTTTTTCAACCTGGTTACACAACAGTACCCCTTCTTAGGACCTAGTAGCTGGCTGCTCCAAAGGTCCAGCAACCCCCATTCCCTTACCATTTGTTGAGCTTTTACGTATGCTGTGTTATTCCTTTGCAAACATAACCCTCCTGGAGCTAACAAGTTGTGCATTGAGCCCTCAGGGGCTGTTATTTAAGACAGTATGAATGACTCCCTGTCTGAAAGCTGCCTAGACTTGAACTATCTCCCTACACAGATGCTGGGATGTAAGGAGGAATCATTGCATAGGTTTATTAGTCTTCATACTGTTTTAAAATAAAAATGTCCACTTAAACACACAGACTGACAGCAGAAAATGGTGTTTAGTCTATCTAATCCACCCACCTAACCTAACTATTCTGCCTTGCCCAAGTGGTAATCTCCCTCTCTGTTACTGTCCCCCCCTTTTTTAACTAAACCCACATGCCTGTCTCATCCCTGCTTGAAGCTACTGATCAACTTAGCACGTACCATTCCTCTGATAGATTATTCAACTTGTCCACCGCCATCTCTGTGAAGAAGCGCTAATGGTCATCCTTTTTGAATCTCCCCCTGTCAGCTTTAGTGAATACCATCTCATTTCTGTATTGAACTGAAGGAGAAGAGTTCCTTGACGTATTCCCTCTTTACAAAATGCAGGCAAAGGTTAAATTGAGGTGGAATGATCTGGAACGCTGTTCCACCTCCTCAGCCTGCCAGGGCTTCAGTTTAGTATGCACACTCATGATCACAGCTGTAACCCCCATTTGTTTAAGCAAATGTACAAGCACAACAAAGGGCCACTCAGAAAGAAACACCAAGGAACTGGCTATTCAAAGTAATTTAATTCCTTCTGTTTTGGTACCACCTGCTGCTGAGAACAGTGCTGGGATCGGAGTTAGTTAAATGCATTACATTTCTTCAGGCTTTGAAGCCCATCTTGTAGAAGAGCAATGAGCCACACAAAAATTAGCACCTTGTTAACTGCTGTCCCACTGTCTCTCCAGTATAATAGAAACCCCAGCCCCCTACACCATACCCAGCAATAGTCAGGCACCACAGTTCACACCTTGCCAGTTGCCATGCCATTCCCAGGACTAAGAGCCCGCCCTGAAATGTTAAAACCTTTGCAGATCTTCAAATCCCTGGCACCAGTAGTACCCGCACCCTGAAAACAATGGGTGTTATGGTATAAAACATGATCACAGGCAGCAACCATCCCTTGCTTTGTAGCTACTTCTACCTGTGACATACTGTTCCTGGAGTACAAGAAACAACATGCTCCCATTTGCTGTCTGGCTGAGCTAGCTGAGCCACCTGCCATCCGTCCATCCTGACTGACTCTGTCATATCTGACCTCTTGTTCACCAGATGAGTAGGTTTCTGATTTGTGTGCCTGTGTGCCATCAGAACAGAGTCGGTGCATGCAGCACATAATGTTAGGACCGCCTGCAGTTAGTCAGAGAAGTCATAAACTGCAGTCGGGGTGAGGGGGGTGAAAAAAATGATGGGACATGTTGATATCTATCAATAGGGAAGTAAAAAAAGTAAAACAACTGTAATGAAATGTGCTACCTTCTCATGGAGTGCTTTTCTCATTGCTTGACTGCACAGTGGGAGCCTCAGATGTGACTATTTTACTTTGCTACTTGCCAGTATAATAAACTGCTTCTGATTGTGCTGTACTTAGAACCGAGTCAGCCCTTGTAAAGTCTTTAATGATTTTTGTGGGACTCCATGAGCCCTGGAGGAATGGCTGCAAATGTTGTGGTCAGGGCCATCATTTAGGGTTTTTGTAGACCAGGGCTTCCGAGATCCCATGACTTCTGTTCATATCCCTTGAATCCCTTAATTACAACAGGGGCTCCCAAGTGTGCATGGTACAGCCCAAACAATTCTTTCCTCCAGCTGCAGAAAATGGGGCACTCATAGACTCCAAGAAATTAGCAGAACTTATAATACAATTATTCAGTGTTAATGACAAAAAACAGACTTCTTCCAAAACAGAGTCAACAGTTTTGCACTACGAGCACTTTATCAAGACTGTCTATGAAGGTTAAAACCAATGACCAAGTAGGGTCAATGACCACTGATGCAGGCACGGAATACGTGCAGACTGGTTGGGGCTAGCAATCCTTATCTGCCATCAAATGTTATGTAACTTTGTTACTATGTCTTGATAAAGTGCTCATAGCACGAAACTGTTGACTCTATTTTGGGAGTGGTCACTGAAACTGACTGATTTTTCTTTTAGCATTTAATCAATAACATCTGAAGAATTTTAATATCAGCATTGAGAATTTCTTGGCATCTGTTGAGTTCTCTATTTTCTGCATTTGAACCCCTAAATTAGTTTCACCAGGATCTGTGAAATGCAGTTTGGGAGGTCTAGGAGCTTTGAAAAACAACCCTAATATTCTGGTTTAATATGGCCTTGACTCTTGACTGTCCCTCATTATGAAGGATGTCACTAATTTTACCCCTCAGAATCAGTCAGACTTTAGAGCAGCAACCCATAATGTAAGTTATAATACTAACTCAAAATGAAAATGTGTACAGATTAGATCATTAGTTTCCACAGTGTTTTGAGCTTGTGTTACCCGGTTTGATGAGGTGTCCCACATTATGGGGCAGTCTGTTCCACAGATTCCCATATTTTGAATGTAATTTAGTGACAAAAGGTTGAGAGGTATGAATGGGGCTCTGCTATTCCTGAGTCTAGTGAAAAGGGATGCATTCATTAGCTTGTGGCAGCAATGCTTGTTTTCTTACTGGTAGTTTTTTTTGTGGGGGAGGGGGTATGAAGCAATTTCCTTTCAGCCACACTACAAAAAAAAAAAGATTTTTGGATTTGATGAAATGATGCTTTCTTTATTGAACTATATGCACATGGCTTGAATAATGACAGGAACAGGGTAATTCTTTATTTAATTGCTGTGTTTATTCAGTAAAGGCTTGGGTGGGGATGATCTGCATGGTGGATTATGTTACTCATCTTTCCTGACCTCATCGATTTGGTGAGATGTATGCATTCATTGCACAACATACACCATCGAGGGCAGTTTATTATTTAAATACTCTGAAGAAGTAAAACTGGAACTAATGCTGCTCACTCACAAACTGTATATTTGAAATAGCTCAAATGCAGAACATCTGTTTACTATGAACTGCATTTTCCAAAACCCCATAAAAGTTAGAATGATTAGAATTGTGGAAGAGGAAATAGTTTAACCCAGAAAGGTACATTAAGCCAGAGCTTGTTTCCAGCTGAGGTCTGGGAGCACAAGGAAGTTAAGTGACTTGCTCAGGGTCACACAGTTTGCAAGTAGGGGATGATGAGATACAAACCCAGGTCTCCAGGTTTGCAGCTCAGTGCCCTTGACCACTACACTATCCTGATACACAATCATACACAAACAAATGGCATTCTACTACAACTGTCATTTGTCAATGTGTTCCTGTTAGGCATGAGCATAAATAATTTCCAGAATATCAATTTGTGTGTGGGGGATAAAATAAACTCAGCAGGTTCTTGCAATCTTAATTATTGTGACTTGGGGGTAGAAGGGAAAATACCCCCTTTTTGGATGGGTTACTAATGTTGTTGCACTATGCATGACATGCAATGCACACCATATGTCTTTGCCCAGAAACTAGAGTTCCACCTCTTCAGAAATTCCAATTTAATCTCTGCATGTAGGTATGTGTATGTCTCAGACATGTCACCCATTTCTTTCATCTTTACAGGAATGCATATGTTTTAGTCTTGTAACCTCTTCTTGTATGTCATTTCCCTAAGACCATAGATCAATTCAGTTGCCCTGTACTGTACTGTCTCCATTTTGTTGCAGTCTTTCTTCAGGTGCAGACTCCAGTGCCTTGCACAGTATTCCAGGTGCAGTCACACCAGTGACCAGTAGAGTAGGAGAGCCACCTCCCAAATTCTACTGTTTATCTCCTTCCTTATGCAACTTAACATCCTGTTTGCCTTGCCCACAGCTCTATTACAATGTGCTGTTGTTTTTAGGCTCTCCATAATTACGATCCGTAGGTCCTTTTCCTCCATGGTGCTTTCCAGCACCACACGTTCCATTTTATATTGCACTCCTAAATATACGCCCATCAAGTATCTAGATGAGCTAATATGGTTATTATACATGTCTGCCTAGGTTTTCCAAGAAGACAAAATGCTGATGTGTTGGCCCAGACATGTATGTATCCAGATACCTAATGTTTCTATATGGCTCTCACATTGCTGTACCCAAAGCATGGTAAATCCCTTTATAAACAATATAGGATGAGTACATTTTTTTAATTCAACTTTATTGGTTTTTCAGTTATAAGAAACATAACAAATAAGCCATACATGGGACAATAAAATATACAATTTTATAGCAAAAGACAAGACAAACTAAAAATAACAATCACAAATAACCCCCCCCCCTCCCAGGCATCACTCTTAACAAAGACCTTCATGGGACTGTGACCTTAAAGACTGTATAGAGTATAGAGGGACTCCCATCTTTCCTTATATCTGTGCACACAATTGTGTAGACTTGCAGTAATTTTTTCTATCCATAAATTGGCTAACAATTCCTGGAGCCACTCCATATAGGAAATGTCAATGTTCTCTTTCCAGTGATGAAGCACCAAAGCCTTAAAAGAAAGGGCTATCATGGCCATATGAAAACGGCGTTGCTTAATCTCAACTCCAGTGAAGTCACCTAGTAAACATATTTCAGGGGTAAACAAGTTTTCTAGACCTAAGAGAGAGTCTGCTCTTTGTTTGATAGTTTCCCAAAGTACCGCAATGGTAGGGCATTCCTGGAAGATGTGATATAGAGTACCCTCAGCTTGCTTACAGCGACTACATGTTGAGAAAGGGAGTTTACCCATTTTGTGCAGCTTCACTGGAGTCAAGTACATGTTTTGAAGGATTGAATATTGCATGAGATGCAGTCTGTCCTGCGTAATGTAGAAATGGCAAGACCTCCAAATTTGATCCCAATTAAGCTCCCTCTGAGGGAACACATCAACCCAGTAGGAGGAGGTCCTAGTTTCCTGGGGATAAACCAAATCATATAGAAGTATAGATAAGGGAAGCCGAATGGGGCTTGTGGGATAAGGCAATTAAGGGATGTAAAATCTCACTAACTCCTCTGTCACTACCCAGTAAAAGCTTCTTAGAAACCAATAAGTGACAAATCTGATAATACTTAAAAAAAAGACCCTAGTCCTGCTGGGAATCTGTGTATCATATCCCTGACTGAAAGGTAGGAGTCCTCAGATAAGAATTCGTGTGGACATTTCCCTTTTAGAGATGGGAGCCACCCCTCCAGTACAGTAACACCCCCAATGAGAAAATTAGGGTTCTGTAGGATTGGTTGTTTGGGATCATGACTGGGGTTGTATTTCAAAACTTTACATAACCTAAAATGGAGCTTCATAGAAGTAATCATTGGAGAGCCACTCCATACTTTAGGGAGATCCCTAGACTGGGTATGAAGGAGGGCCTCTCAAGAGATGCCACTTGAGTCAATTAACTCTTGTTCAATGGTAAACCAGGAAGAGGCATAGGGAAAAGAGGGTAGGTTCTCCACAGGTCGCAGTCACTTAAGGTATTTATTGAGATGGCTGGCCCAATAATACAATCCAAAGTGAGGGAATCGCAGACCCCTCTTCTCCTTGGGTGCGGCCAGTTTATGGTAGACGCGCCTTGCAGGTTTGCTGCACCATAAAAATTTGGAGACTACCCCATGTAATTTCTTGAACCATGTGAGAGGCAGCCATAAATTCAACATACCCAAGGGGTAAAATAAATGGGGTAAAACATTCATTTTGATCTGACTAATCATTCCCCAGAGAGAGAGAGGCATATCCCTCCAACAGGATAAGTCTAATTTTATCTTAAAGATCAGGGAGTCAAAGGTGAGAGCCTTTAACTGGGAGGTATGCCTAGCTAGGAGAATACCTAGGTATTATTGGTATCATTGGTAATACAGGGCACTATAAAGACTAATGTCCATTTGGCTCACTTGTCTTAAGGTTTAGTATCCCACTATGTTTCTGCCCTTTAAATAAATATCCAGAGACTGTTTGAAAGATATCATAGTCTGACTAGCTACCACCTCAATTGGTAAGTCATTCCATACTCTTGCCACCCTATTTGAAAACCAAAACATATGGGATTGTGTCCTACATCTATCCACCTTCAACTGTAAGCGGTGGGCACGAGTGTTATGTGACTGTATCCTAAGGTGCAGGTCCATTTGCACCCAAAGCTGGTTATCAGATAATGCCCGATAAATTAGGCACATATCCCCTCTCATTGTATGGTATTCAAGGGGATATAGATCCAGTTCCATCAACCTATCCTCATATGCCATATCCTTAACTTCATAGATTTTTCTAGTAGCCCTTCACTGTACAATTTCCAGGGCTCTTATGTCCCCTTTGTAGCCTGGTGCCCAGAACTGCACACAGTATTCTTGTATGCGGCCTCACAAGAGAGGTATACAAAGGGAGTAACACCTCTCTTTTCCTACTTTTTATGTGTCTATGTATGCATCCCAGAATTCCATTTGTCTTCTTTTAACCACTAAATTACAGTGTGAGTGGAATTTGAGGTCATTACTGACCCTAATACCCAAGTCTGTTTCCTCATGTACCACTTTAAGGATATTACCACCCAAACTATAATTTATTTCTGGATTTTTTTTACCGAAGTGCATAACCGTACACTTGTCCACATTGAAGGTTGCCCCATATTCCTTTGCCCATAACTCCAATTCTCCAAGTGCTAGCTGTAAGTTTGAAGCATCAGAAATATTATTAACTGGATGTCCTATACGTGTGTCATCAGCAAATTTGGAAAGCCAGATATCACGTGTTACCTGCATAGTTGACATATAGAGGTTAAACAAACATGGTCCCACTACGGATCCCTGTGGGACCCCACTAGTTACTGCTGCCCATTCAGACATTTCCCCAGGATGCATACTCTTTCTTTCCATGCAGACAGCCAATCTCCTACCCAGTTGACTAATGTAGGATGTATCCCTAAGTTAGAAATAGTTTTAATCAATTTTACATGAGGAACCTTATCAAATGCTTTTGCAAGGTCTAAGAATATTACGTCCACTGGACTGCTTTCATCTAGTGATTTACTGACTTTACTGTAAAATTCCAGTAAATTTGTTTGACATGAACGTCCTTTAGTAAATCCATGTTGGGAATTGTCTTTTTTCCCCTCCAGCTCCACATAGTCCATAATATAGTCCTTGATAGTCCGAGCGCCGATGTCAAGCTAATGGGCCTATAGTTTCCCACCTCGTGCTTTTGTCCCTTTTTGTAAATAGGGACAACCATTGCCAGTCTTCATGTCTGCACAGTTTGTCCTGTTTCTAGTGACTGTTGAAATAATTGTGTGACCGGCCCTGCCAAATAGTCTGCCAGTTCTTTTAACAATCTAGGATGTAAACCATGGGTCCACTAGCTTTATTGTGGTTCAAACTTCTAAGCCTTGTTCTTACATCCTCTATCTCTATTTTGAAATCAAAAATTCCCACAGCAGTGTTGTCTACTATGCTGTATTTTTGATCTAAACACCGAGGAAAAGTATGTATTAAACCTATCAGCCATTTGCTTATTGTCTGATATAATTTTCTCGTCATTGTCTTTCAGTGGTCCAATTTTTTTACCCTGTCCCCTTTTGTTATTTACATATGTATAAAAGCTTTTATAATTATCCTGTGTTTTTGTAGCTAGTTTTTATTCATAACTCTTTTTTGCCTTAACAATAGCCATTTTTACCCTTTTTAATTGATGTTTATAGATTGCCCATGACTTTCAATCCCCTACTATTTTTTGCCTTAGTGCATACCTTATTCTTCTTATTTATCAACCTTTTTACTGTAGACGTCATCCAAAGAGGCAGGATTCTCCTGGAGTTATTATATTTCTTACAAATAGAGACATGTTTTTGAATCAGCTCATTTATTATGTTGATAAATTTATCCCACATTTCTTGAACTGGTAGATCAGTTAGCTCCTACTGCCAATTCCAGGTGCCTAAGTCATATCTGAATATTCCATAATCAACACTGTTAAAGTCATACAGTAGTGTGCTCCCACTGGTAATATGGTAACTCCTATCGATTTGGAAACTGACCATGGAGTGGTCGCTGTTTCCTAGCAGAGCCTCGACTTTACAGTTAGGAATATTATCAACCATATTAGTTAAGACTAAATCTAGAATATGGTTCCCCCTTGTATTATCTTTACCAATTGGTCCATTCCTGCAGCTAGTAGTTCTTCCAGGAAGCTCAGTTCAACCTGAGAGTTTCCCTGTAATAGGTCCCATTGTATACCCAGGAGATTGAAATCTCCTAGTATGATAGTATTGTCCTCTTGGGCTATGCATTTAATAAAATCAAGTAATTGACTATCTTGTTTGGGTGACCTAGCTGGTGGTCTATATACGACTGCTATATTAATCTTGGGTGCTCTTGGTGGAATAATCTTTACCCATAAGATTTCTTCCTGGTCCCATATTGTACAATCCTTGATCTCAGATGTAATATTATTATGGATATATAATGCCACTCCACCACCTCTAGTGTGCTGCCCATCCTTATTATAAAAAGTATACCCTGGGATTTGTTTATCCCAATTATCATCAGCCCTCCACCATGTTTCTGTAATGGCACAAACCTTGATTTTGTCATTATACAGTTTGAGTTTTAATTCATCCATTTTATTATTGAGACTTCTGGCATTCAGAACAAGGCAGTTCCACACAGAATTTTGCTTATGTGTCATGTTTGTATTCCCAGCCATTAATCCCCCATTATCTAGTTTAAATGTTGTTCAATACTCTGTTTTAATTTAAATGATAGTATCCTTTTTCCCTGCCTGTTTAGGTGTAAACCATCATGTGAGAAGCTATGGTGTACCTGGAAATCTTCCCAGTGGTCCAAGTATACATATCCCTCTCTATGGCACCATCTTTTTAGCCAGCAGTTTAACCTTCTTATACTTAAGACTGTCTTGGGACCATTGTGATACAGTGGGACAAAGTGAAGCCTTATGAGTTCTGTAATTCAGGGGGAAAACCTGAGTCTTACCTGTATTAACTTTGTAATTGGAAACCACACTATACTCCAAGATAGTCTGCAGGACCACCTGGATAGAGGTAGAGGGCTGGGTGAGGTGCAGTAGTATATCATCTGCACAAGCCGAAACTGTTAACATGTGAGTACCTATCTCCACCCCATGAATGTTAGGGCTGGTTCTGAGACTGCATAGTAGGGGTTCCAAATATAGGTTGAATAGAAGAGGTGACAGAGGACATCCTTGTTGTGTACCGGACTTTAACAGGGAGGAAGGGGAAATCACTCCATTACAATATATTCTTGCACATGGACCTGTATATAGGGTTTTGACCCATCTAATATACTGATCCGGAATGCCAAACTTAGCTAAAACACTGAACATAAAGTTCCAGTCTACCCTGTCAAAAGCTTTTTCCACATCCAGGGATACCAGGACCGCTAGGTGGACAGAGTCCCTGGATGCAGAAAAAATGTAGGCCAGTTTTCTTAGGTGATCCTGGGATGATCTGCCCACCATAAAGCCAACTTGTTCAGGACCTATGAGGACTGGAAGTACCTTGCTCAGTCTGGTGGCTAGCAATTTGGCTAGAATATTAATGTCATAGCTAATAAGTGAAACAGGTCTGTAACTCATGACATTAACTTCAGGCTTGCCGGGCTTGTGGAGAACTACAATCAGAGCCTCTAGAAGGTGAGGGTCGGATGGGGTTTTCTGACAATATAAAATTGAAAATCCTGTATACCAGGGGGCTAAATGGTCCTGGAACGTCTTATAGAAGTTAGTGGAGAATCCATCTGGACCTGGGGCCTTATCTAGAGGGAGCTCTCTTACTATTGTCCTAATCTCTTCCTTTGTGATGGGGTCAGTCAAAAGGTTTTTCTCTGTTCTCTCCAAAGATGGTAAAGGAAGAGAGGCAAGATGTGTCTGTACTTCCTGAAAAGAAGGGGAGACTAACCTGGGGCTGTACAGATCCCCATAGTAGGACTCAAATTCCAATATCTCCCTAGGGGTGATTTTAATGGAACCATCAGCATTAGATTTTATGGCCTTCACCAATCTGGCAGATTCTTGATGCTTTATCCGTAAGGCTAATATATGACCTGCTTTCTCCCCTTGATCTATGTATACTGAACAAGTTTGAGGATGGCATTTTCTGCGTTTTCTCTCAACAACTCATTGTAAGAGTTCTGGAGTTTTAATAGAGAAGCTTTGGTAGTGTCATCTCCAGTCAAGCGGAGACCACTTTCCAACTGCCTAATTTGTGCCAATAAGTTGGAGATTTGCTTGTCTTTTTTCTGCTTCCTGACTGAAGCTAGCTTGATCAGCTGTCCCCTAAGAGATGTCTGGCTTCCCTGTGGTATTCAGATTCTCTCTTGTATGCTGTTCAATGTGCTGAGTTATCTGTTTAATTAATTCAGGATCTTTCAGTAGCTGGTTATTGAGCTTTCATAGGGTACCTTTCTGTTGGAGAGGAGCCAGGGAATCCTTAGTATTGCAGGATAAATTCCAAGCAACTGATATAAGATAGAAAGGGGAAAAAGAATAAAGGGAAAAAATTCCCTAAACAAATTGGGGCCACCTTTTGAATCCTGGTGGTAGCTGCCACAATACCAAGAAAAGTATAAAAGAAAAGATGGAAACGCAGGGTGACATATAAAGGGATGTTGCCTTGTAAAACATATGGCATACTGGCAGCTGGGTACTGCCCCCGCATGGGTGAGCAAGTAAGAAAACAATACAATATAAGCCCCTGCTACTCCAAGTGAGCCTATAATTGAGACTCGTATCAGATGCCATACAGTAGCCCAATGTTAATGAGGCACCTACATATTACAATACACAGAGTCAAACTTCCATCCGGGTCTGATCCCTGCTGTCAGGCCGAAGAGAAAAAAGTGAGAGCAAATGCACTGAATTGAAATTTGAGTCCAAAATTTCACGCAGGTCCAAATAGGATAGGAGCAGAAACAAGACTTTAAGAGTGGTTGCTCTAATTAGAAGTCCCTCAGGGCAACTGTTCATGTCCCATTTTTCCAGTGTCTAACAGAAGGAACACCAACACGTATAAACCATGGAAAAAGAAATGTAACATAGTTCTTGCTGCAGGTCTAAACAGAGATTTGTATCACTGTTGGTACTGTAGATCACAGTGCATACAAAAACAGAATCTGAGTTAGACTGCACACCTAGAACGTGATTTGTACTGAGATCCCGGTGGTGTCACAGAGCAGGCTTCAGTGTGGTTTGAAGAGATCAGGAAGAGCGGTTTGCAAGTCAGCTACTGCCCCTGTGGGGTCCTTGTAAGACTTCCATTGATTGCCCAGATACATTTGCAGGCGAGCCAGGTACAACATTTTAAACTTCACCCCGGCTGGGATCAGTTTAGACACTATTGGGTGAAATGCTGTTCTTCGCTGCCGAACCATGGCTGGCAGGTCTTGTGCCACTCGGACCCTCCTCCCTTCCCATGTCACTTCTTGGAGTTCCTTTATCTTTGCTAGGAAGTGTTGATGCTCTTGGAAGTTTAGAAACTTAAATGTTAGCAGACGAGGTGGTGCATCAGGTGGGGACATCGGCTGTACAGCTCTATGAGCTCACTCGATACAGTAAGTTGTCCCAAAGGGAAAGGGACCCACCAACTTCAGAATTAATTTTTGCACAAATAACACCGTATTTGCACCCTCTTCCCTCTTGGGCAGACCTATGATTACGGCGTTATTGCACCAACTCCTGCCCTCAAGATCCTCCACCTTTGCTTCAAGTTCGGCGATCCGCTGCTTGGTAAGGAAAAATCCTGGGTCAACTCGGTCCACTTTCCGTTCCAAGGATGTGATTCGCACCTCGTTGTCTCTGGTGCGTTTGGAGATGTCCTCGATAGCAGCTGCCATGGATTTCACTTCTGAGGTGAGTGATTTGACCTCCTCCTGAAACAGTCTAAATTCCTTGAGGAATCTCTCAACTGTGAGCAAGTTCAGGTCCGGGGCTAAACTTGTGACTTTGCCCGAGGCCATGGATTGTGGCCTAGATTTTTTGGGTTGCTTCTCTGGCATATGAGGGGGAGTATGCCTGGGTAAGTCTAACTTCATTTCGACCTCCATTGCACCCGGTACACTCTGCTAGTTATTTGTTCTAGTCTCTGCCCAGAGTGTAGGTGCTTCTATATCAAACAAAATTACAGTTGATGGTAAAATAAAAGCAGTTTGTTGATTGGTAAAGCGGGAGCACAGCTAGAAGGTTGCAACTCAGACATCCTCATCACATGATTGACATTCTGAAGGCATCTGATGGGAAAGTCTGGATGAGTACATTTCATGAAACAGCAACAGGCAGCTATGTGTGAGGCAGGCATAGGGTAGAGTAGCATCAAAAGGAAAAAATAAATACTTAACTATACTCCAAGCAGCAGTATATGATAGCAGTTAAAATTCTGACCTATACATTTTTATTCTATTTTAAATGGCCCCTTATCTCCTGACATGTATGATACCATTCTTTCCACAGTTTGGGTCTGCTTTAGTACTTTCTTTCACATTTGAAATAATAAAAGCAGTGCTCCTTTTAATATGACTCAGACCAGGTTTTCATCAGTATTTTCAGCTGTTTCTGTGCATCAGTTTTTTAAAATGACTTCTGTTGTGACTAAAATGAATTGTTATACAGCAGGCAGTGCTCCCTGACCTTATGGAACAATAGGTGTTCAAAAACAGTTGCAAATACTGATGAAAACATGGTCATAGTAAAAGGAGCACTCCTTGTATTATTTCAAATGTGAAAAAAAGTACTGAACAGACTCAAAATGGAGAAAGAAGGGTATCATACAAGTCAGGAGATATGGAGCTCCTTGTTGCTGTATAAACATTGACCTAGAGGCACAAATTAGCAAAAAAGTTTTTTATACTATGTGGAACTGAAATGGTCCTTTCTTTCTTGCCTTGACATTTTTATGACTCTTAGCCATGTTGCCCACCATAGAAGCCCCCCTGCTTTAAGATCTGCCTTGAAGATTTGCAAGCTGTATTTCTTCCAATAGTATCTTTTTTTCACCACTGAAGGAGCTTAAATGGATTTACTTCTTCTTGTCACTCCCAGCTCAGTACTCTCCAAATGGCTACATGCATCATTCAAGCTGAGAAACCTTCCCCTTTTAGGATCCTGAGGACAACTGCCATTTCCAACATATGTGTCATATGCAAGGATTACAATACGGGGTTTTTTGCATATGTCTTGTTTGGGGGGGGCAGTTCAGGGGCAATGTGGGGAAGTATTTTTTCACAGAGAGGGTAGTGGATGCATGGAACAGCCTTCCTGAGGAGGTTGTAGGGTCTAAAACTGTGGGAGAATTCAAGAATACATGGGATAGACATAAGGCAATTCTTGTGGGGGGTAGGAAGAAATAGGCTGTTGGTTAACTAGGATCTGCGGCTTATCCTGTAGGTAGGGAAATGGGCAGTCTAGGTGGGCCAAGCGGTCCTTATCTGCCGTCTAAGTCTGTTTCTATGTTTCCTCCCCTTTTGGAAAGCTGATTATTATTTTTATTTCATATAATAATAAATAATTAGTAATAATACAGCAGAGCTAGCCACAATATAATAAACTTGCAATAAATGACATGTCACAAGATACTGCAGTAAAAAATGGGCTTAACTGCCATTCAATTACGCTTTGGAGGCAAGTTCTCAGGATGTGAGAGGTTTTGTGACAGCAGCTTGTGCAGTTTCCAAGATATGGAATGTCAGTTTTTAATAAGAGATGATTTTTTTCCCTTATACTTATTACATTTTTTTTTGCTCTCACCTACAGCCTAGATGGTATGAATTTTTTTTTTCTGAAATTTTCAGTATAGAATCAGCTTGTGCCAAGGTAGTGCATTTCAAAGGTTTCTTGAAAAAATATTAATTTGCTCCAGAGTTAGTAGGATTTAATTTTTTTTTTCTGATCATGTCCAGTAGGGTTTTTGGCTAACACTATGATATACCATGTTGCTTGCATTTTGCTTTTGCATCATTTAAGTTCTCACGACATGGAAAGCACTTTTTCGGGACTTGACAGCCAACATCATTTTTTGTGCAAACTAAAAAACATGGAACATACCTAAAGATAATGTATTTTTGAAATCAAACTGCAGCACTTACCTAAGTGCAGCTGCACCCCCACCCCCCTTGCTGCCATTTGTCAGCATGCACTCTTGACTATTGCTACAGCCACCATGCATGGCAATTAGAACAGTTGGGCAAGTGGTTGGTGAGATGCACAGCCACAGGTGAGAGTTCCTTGATTACCAGCCCAGACCTCACAACAAGCTGAGTATCTGGCAGGGCTGGAACATGCTGAGGGCCTCCATAGACTTTAGATGGTCTGTTAATGCCAGTGCCTAGCTGGGAATCATTGAGTCATTCACTCCAAATGGAGCTATAGGTAAATAAGCAAAAGTGGAACAGATTGAAACAAAAAGGGGAAAAGAACATTAACTAAATTCTGTGAAAGTAGATTACTAACTAAAGAAATAAAATAGGTTTCCTGCAGGTTCACTGAGGTAGTGACCAGCAGAGAGGAGAAACTTACTAGGATGTACACTAAGATATAACTTTATGGGTCTGGCTGAGGGGCCTCTTATGGATATAAGAGTGTTGTCTTGTGTGTTCTTAGGACCAGAGGACTGTGAACTGAAGGTGAGCAGTTCTGTGGACCTAAAGACATAAGAGATGACACTCTTAGATCATAAGAAGACCGCCAAATGGACCCATAACATTATTATAGATCATTAACTTTTTTAAATAAGAAAAATCCTTCTTTCAGATTTAAAACATTGCTGACACATGTGGCCAGTGAGAAGCACCTTACTGTGGCTCAGCATATGATATACTCTTATGGTAATATGGGTATCTCAAGCGCAACTGAAGGAAGCACTGTGATTGGTCGGGGATGCTCCTGCAATCTGTAATGTGTTTTAAAAAGACCAGAACAAACACTAAGCCAGACATTGTTTCTCCACTCAATGTTTTGTTCTGCAGAACACTGAGTGAAGGAGGTTTGATCTTCATAGGGAGATTGAGTATGTTTTACCTGTCCAGGGAAAGGCAGAGAAACTACCATTTTGTATATATTGTAAATATAGGTGTTCCCTAAAACAAATAAGCACAAGGATTTCACAAGGGTGTCACAATGCACTTTATTACTGACATTGGTTGGAACTCCTGCAAACAAAACAACAATAAAAAACTATGTGACAAACCAAGCTATAAGTTCCAATAGACTAACAAATGAAATGTTACAAACAACTGAATGCACTTATTTTTATTTATTTATTTATTTGTTTACTGGGTAAGTGCACTGATCCAGAGGACCGTTTTCAGTCACGACTTACCTGATCAGGGTCCCTATTAGGCTTTTACCGGACATTTCCTGCATGCCTATTTGGGAAGCTGGATCCTGGTGGAGGGCCATCGGAGGAGATAGAGGCTGAGCTTCTGGGCATGTTAAAGTAAATAAATGAATAAAACTTAAATAAAAATATGCCTGTTATGCTTGCAGTTATATATACTTGTATCACCATTTCTTAACAAATGACTTAAGTGTTATAGAGCAGCAAAGTCCTAGTAAGTAAGCAATAAGACATGATGGGGTGTGTGTTAGACAGTTCTAACGCATGGCTAGGCTTATAAAATATACTGTGTGACTCTGAGCAAGTCATTTAAACCACCAGTGCTCCCAGGTCGTCCCTGAAAACAGGCACTTGTGCCTAGTGGGCCTTACCCGGTTACCAAAGACTAAAATAAAATAATAAAATAAAATAACATGGGCTTCTGTAATTTATGTGTGTGCAAAAATTAAAAGTTTTATGTTTAACTAGAAAAATATTAAACTGTTTAGTGTGTTCTGATGTGAAATAGTTCCTCCACCTGAAATTGACTGTATTTGTTTGCCCCTTTGGAGTTTTCGGTCAAGGTGGTAGCTATGGAAACCAGTTCCCCACTGAACTCACACTCTCGAGTCCTTTGCCCACTCGCATACCTTGAATGCAGAAAGCACAGCAGCATGTTGTGTATTTTTATGGCTTTGTTTTCCATTTGTTGCACCATAAGCTCCAATGAGGAGTCGGTGAGAAGTGAGCGAGCATGCGCTTACCTCTGAAGCAGGAAACAGTAGTGCAGGGCAGCAGTTACTACAGGTATCGATCACAACAAAAGCACTTTTTTATTCTTTTATTTAAACTCCCTTCAAATGTAGTGGTAGAGCTGATAGGCTTGACTGTGCTGTGCCTGTGAACTGGAAGCTCAGGACTCTCGGCTGTGGCTAACAAATCGGGAGCTCGAGCGTAATCTCAACAAACTGTTTCTGTATGAGGAGTTCAGTAACTTTCTCCATATTTTTGTTGGAAAGTGAATTGCAAATGTGTTTATACAAAAAAATGTAAGTGAGAATGTTAGTCAGGTTACTGTCGGGAGTGTGAACGATCTTAGTAGCAGTTAAAAGAAATTAATGGAGTGAGCGAGCGCCGCACTTGGCAGACAGGGAGGGAAACAGATTGCCAGTGTGCCACAGATGTTAAATAAAAATGGGGGATTGCTGTTTTGATTTGCTGTTTAATGTGTGTTGTGGCAAATAGCAGCAGCTTATGGCACAGCAGAAATAAAAGAGATGGGGTGTGGACTCTCATTTAGTTTGGTGGGGGGGGTGTACCTGCTGCTGTATTTTTTTTAACTTTCCAAAGAGTGGCACAAAGATTTCTTGGATGTGCTGTGCCCATTTTAACAGGACTAGTTTTAGCCATCTGTTAGGTACTTCTAGCACACAGTTAACAGCCAATCAGCTTTCTTGAAATTCTTTGCCCATTTTATAAACTCTGATTACAAACTATTTTATAGTTATGTCACACGACACTAGAGTGAAGTATAAAAGAGTGTGATCCTCAGCCAGAAGGCAGTTCAGTCAGAGCTCTACAAGGGAATACAGAACCTGAGATAGAAAGACAGCCTTAATCCTAGCCACACAGGTTAATGTGTAGCTGAAAAGATAAATTGGTGCATGGATTGTGATCTGTGAGAGCTTTTAAATCGAGCCTCTGGCTTATTTTAAATATTCATACTCTCTGTGCATGTTGTGTCTGATTTTATGACTTGGAAATCTCTGGAACAGGCATTTATTAGCAAAGAGTAGCCTCTGCCTCTCTGGTACACTTTTCTGTTAGTCAGAGAGACTGCTGGGCAAGACGAGGTGTGCTGTTCACCCCCCATACACACTACTGATTTCAAAATCCCCTCTGGTGACCACCTGGGAGAAAACATTCTGGTTCAAACAGTCATAGACTGCAGGGTGACAGCTACAAAACCTTAAAAAAGTATACAATTGTACTTTTGTGTTCCTGACTTAGAGAAAGTGAAGCTAGTCATGAGCACTGTGCTACAGTACTTCAGGTTTACCCACTATATCTGACTGTCACTAGACTGTGCCTGAGTAAATATCAGTGAGCACTGACCAAGGCAAGATGGCAGAGGCAAGCTGGCCTGGTGGTGTAGAGGGCTGAGACACTGGCACCTTACCTCTTACCATGCTGGTGACCCAGGGTCAGGAGTGAGCTCAGGTTGGCCAGGGGGGACAGGAATGAGAGCCCGACAAACTGATCTCCTCTCTCAGTGAGGGGTGGGTTGTGGATCCCTGTCAGCAGGGGCACCACTAGGAGGCATGCTGTGCAATGGCCTAGGCCTCATAAGGTATCAGGTGAGGTGACGGTGGATGTCCATGGCAGGAGTACACTCATACCCATGCTGGACATCATTGTATGTGTGTGTCTCAGGGGAGGTAACCACATAAGCCAAGGGGAAAAAACTTTCACTGGGAGGAAGATGCCACTCCTACCACCATGCCCATGCTGGATCCTCCTCTCTAGAATTTGAACACCTCCCTCCTTCACCCTACCCACCTTGGCACTGGATTAAAAAAAATAGATGGAAGATCACCATGGTGCAGAAGGTGATCCCGCCTCAGGGGGTAGACTGAGGGTTGCAAGGTAGGTGTGCCATGGGTGGGTTGGAGTAACTGGATCTCCAGAAAAGGGGATCACAGCAGAGTGGGATACGGTGGGGTGACCGATGGGGCCCTGTGCAAGAGATGATGTGAGGGAAAGAAAGTTAAAAAAAAATGGCAGAGGCACTAGACACGTCTGCCAGCTCAGCCATGGAAGACTGGTAGACTGCCAATCCCTCTAACATCTTTAACTGGGAATACTAGGAATTTGCAGGTTAGTCTTTTTTTCTGCAGTCTCCATCAATACCATTAAAAAGATATAGCACAGGAAAAAAATGTATTTATTATGGTATCTTAGACCTACCAGCAGAGTACTTGATATTCTACAAGTAATTTGACAGTGCTATATTTTTTGCAAACCCTACAATCCTAAAAAAACCCTGTGCCTTGTGTGTTCTGTCCTTTCTCCTCTTTCGCCCCAACCCCCAAAAATCATCAATATGGCAACATCCACAGTTAGCCCACAAATGTTAGGAGGTGAAAAATATATGGTTGAATGCTCAGCCTGTAATAGGTACAATATTGAACCGGATGATTTTTTGTTAAATAATCTCTGTATGTGAAAAAATGTTTACTAAATAAGAAACTGTACTGGAAATTGATAGGCTAAAATAAGATGTAAATAGAATCAATGTAATAACTCAGATAGAAAATGTTATTAAATCATTGGAGGCAGAAACACAAAGCATATTGGGGGATGTAATAAAGGAAGCAAAAGGCCAAACAAATAAAAAGAGGACTAGGGAGGAGGATAGTTTCACTAGTGTTAATGAGAATTAAACTAGAATGAACAGAAGAGGGAGGGAGGGCAGAGCAGAAAATGAAACAGATCACTCAGAAAATACCAAATGGAGTACAATAATACAAAATTTAGAAAGAACCAAGAGGGCTAGGAGAGCGGATAGATTTAAATCCCACCCAGTACAAACTCAAAATCAATTTAATGTACCAGATAAAAAAAAACAAACATCAACTGAGTCAACCAACCAACTGTAGGACACACAGAACCATACTGTGGCAATCCAGGCAGGGAAGTCAGTAATCAGCAGTTGACTCAAAAATTGCAATTGGAGATGAGATTATCCGCTATATGGATACTGATATCTGCAAAAATTATAAACTTCATACCTTGGTTTCATTATTCCCAGGCGCAAAAACAAAAGATATAACAGCAAGAATGGATAGTATTCCATAGGGATTAGGATCAAAGCACACAATTGCCATTCATATTTGAACCAACAATGTTGGTAGAATGATGGAGAAAGAGATATTTAAAGACTTTGAAACAGTAGGGTAAAAACTAAATGCAAAAGTAGGTAAAGTTATTTTTTTCAGAGATACTGTCTAATCAATCCCTGGGATCTTCTTCCATAAACAAAGCCTCATTGGAAAAATAAATAAATGGCTAAAGGAACGGTGTCACCATGAAAATTTTGAGTTCATAACAAAATGGAGCAGCTTCAAAAGGAGAGAGGAACCTTTATGCAAAGGATGGCCTTTATCTCAATAAAAATGTGCCTGGCTCCCTGAAGTAAAGTCCTGAATTCCATTTCAAATAATGTAAACTCATTAGGAAAGGGAGAAAGGGAAAAGAAGGGTCACATGGAATATTGTTAAGCCATCTAGGTTTAGTTGATAATAGTATGGAATCACATGTATCACGCTTAAAAGTCAAAGAAACGCCCAATAAGAATATCAAGAGATATAAACATAAATGATTAAATGGTATTTTGATTAATTAAATAAAAAGAAAGGGGAACCCAGAACTAATCATTTCACATACAAAAACTGAAATAGTGAGTATTATGGAAACATGGTAGAATCAAACCAATATCTAGGATGTAACAATTGAGAGTTATAATTTATTTAGAGAAGACCGTATCCATAAATGGGGAGGAGGCATTGCCATGCATAGTAATAAGAATATTAATGCAGTGGACATACCATAACTTGGAAAATAAAACAACCTGGAACAGGAACTGAGTCAATATGGATGAACATTAGAAAGTGAAATTGGGAATATTATACTAATGGGGACTTCAATTTACTAGACATACTGTGGGATAAATTGAAATGCAAATTGGGATACTCTAAACAATTTATTGAGACCATCCAACAGTGTAGCTATTATCTGCATGTCAAACAACTGACAAGAAGTGATAGCACCTTGGATATAGTACTGGCCTTTAGCTAACATTCCCTTTAAAAACTGAGTAGTAACTGAACCTCTCACAAACAGTGATCATGCTATGGTGAACATCACCATTTTCATAAACAGAATTAAAAATACTAGGAGAATAGAATTTTTTCAAAATCAGAAGACGAATATAGAGGAAATCGGAAAATGCCTAACTAGATGTAACTGGAAAGAATTGCTGCAGGATAAAAATCTAGAAAATTATTGGAATAGTTTTTAAAACAAAAACACTGGACATCTGTAATAAACATTCCTAAACTTAAAAAAATAAAACAATAATGGTGGTGAACCTAACTAGTTATCAAAAAGTGTCATTATGGAAATAAATAGAAAAGCAAAGACATACACAAACTTTAAGGACACCAATGCACAGGAAAATTGAGATATTTACAAAGGAACATTAAGAAGGTGCAGAATTACAGGGGAGGGCAAACCAGCAAGGCAAATGGATGCCTGAATAAGGAGCTCCCAACTGAATCCTCAAAAACTGCTAACAATCATATGTCAAACTTAAACAAAAACACATAAATCCTCTGGTAAGGGTGTAAAGATGGCTACTAATGTAAAATTAGTGTGAAATCAGACCAAATTGACTTTTAATGTGCTGAAAGACAGTGCACCTGATGATGGACCTGTAGAGCTGAGCACCTGAAGCACAGAGGGGGTGGAGCTGGGATGGTGCAGCCTGCTCAGATGTCAGATGCAAACTCACCTGCAAAGGAAGACTTCACCATCAAGTAACTGGCCACCATTATTTTTGAAATGCAGGGCAAACTCAAAGCAGGACTTGAAAACCTTGTAGCTCAGTTCTCCCATGTTCAGCAGACCATGAACATGCTGGAGGCCTCAGTGGATGCACATGGTAAGTACTATGAGGAGCTAGAAACAAACTTGGGAGCCGAGGGAAAATGTCTCATAGCAGTCACAAACAAACTCTCTGCAGCCCATAAAGTTATCACTGAGCTGGGAGAGATCCTGGATGATCATGAAAGCCATGAGAGACACACCAGTGTATGTGTCCTATGGGCCAGCTGGAGGGGTAGATGGGAAGGACTGACTTCCATTCCTAGCCAAGTGACAACAAGAAGCACTGTGACTTCCTGCTGATATCCCCCTGGAGGTACAGTGAGCACACCAGTCACCAAAGAAGCCAAATTCATCAGAGTGCCCCAGACACTTCTTAATTTAATTCCTTAGCTATCCTGATCAAGATAGGGTTTTACAGGCGACATGCAAAAAGGAAAAATAAAACTGCAAACTCAGTGGTAAATTTTTTCCCCAATTACAGCTGAAGACCTCAGCAGCATAGACAGGCGTTCAACAACATCAAACAGAGCCTGCATGCCAAAAACTGGTAGTTCACCCATTTGTACCCCTCTAAATTGCTGGATTTTAGACCAGGAACTCTACCGAAGCCTTTTACCAAACATGGCCTCACAGATGCTTACATACAGGCTGAGACTGCAGTGGAGGAAGGTCAACTAACCCAGAGCAGAATGGGACCAGTGGGCTGAGTGCCAGTTACCAACACACTTCAAAACTGTGAGTGTGGGATGGGAACTGGGGGATTGTTAGGGGCACAGGGGAGTGGGGTCCATGAGAGGTTAGTGCATGCTTGCTAGGAGTTCATCATGTAAATATCTTCTACTGATGGTTTAAAAAGTACTGAGAGCGCTGCAGTATAGTGAAGCCGGTAAGTGAATGTAAATCCCTGGCATTGTAAAATGGTTCATTGAGAAGTTGCGGGGAGTGTTCTCTTCATGGCAGGAAAAATTAGTTATGGCAGCTAGGCATGCTGCTGAGAGAGCTAAGCAGCCACCCTGGTGGTAGCATGTGCTCCCCCACCTCACTCCATCTACCCCCCCCCACCAATGAGACTATTAGACACCACAAGAAACTATTGGGTGCCCCATCCCAACCCCTACATTGGGGCACTCTTTTCACAGACTTAAGTAGGCTGGCACCAGATGATTATTTATTGGAATGGAGCCCTACCTCAATAGAGACAACACATTTTACTATTTCCTTTTTGCCTCGAGACTGTGTAATGACTTATTATCCCATATGTGTCTGGACTGGTGTTAACATAGACAATGAGGGACTTGATAACAACATGCCATGACTGGTGCGATTACATGTCTGAGAGGGCTGTGCACACAAGAACTGAGTTCAGAAAAAGTTTATTGTTTACTCTCTTTTTATACCCCATAGGTTGCATGAAGTTGTCTAATGTGTTAGGCTCCTAGGGAAGAACAGATCCCTGGGTTGCACAAAAGTAGGATGTTAAAGCAAAATGGTTATATCTAGCGTTTAACATGGGGATTGAAGTCAGCTCCCGGCTGACTCCTTCCTCAAAAAAGGTAGAAAAGTTAGTTCTCGAGACCAAAGAACTGAAGGAATGGGCTACTCTCCCCGAGGTTATGTTGGGGAAGAGGAGTAGTATGGGGGGCAGAGAACTACATGTTTATAGTAGTTCAGGTAGGCTGGCGTAGTTTGAGTCCAGGGCTAGCTAGGGAAGTGGGAGGTGAGAATTCAATAGTTGGGGGGAAGGGGTACATGTTGAGCGGTTGTTTTTGTTCATATTTTTGGGGGGTTTGAAAAAAAAGATAAAATTCCAGTCTGAAGGTAATCATGGTAGTATGTAGACAAACAGATGATGTGGAATCTACAGAGGGAAAGAGGTGATGTCTTATGGGTAATACACCACTAACAACCCCTAATGGCTGAAAGTATTACTGTACAGTCCTGGAACATTAATGGACTAAAAACTATCATTAAATTGAAAAAGGTGTTGACACAAGCAAAGAAGGCAGGGGTGGATGTTCTTCTCCTGCAGGGGACCCACATGTCAGCAGAGGAGGTATATAAACTGGGCAGGAGCTGGGGGATGTTAGTCTTGTCCCACTTTACATCCAAGGTTTGGAGAGTAGTGATCTGGTTTTGACCAGTATGGGGGGTGAGGGGCTGAGGTGGTGAGATCTGTCCAAGACCTGCAGAGGTGGTATGTGGTCGTGGAAGCAGAGATACAGCCTGCAAATATACATTTGCCTCAGTCTATGGGCCAAACTATGACTGCCTAGAATTTTTTCAAAAACTGTCACTAGTACTGGCTGACTTCCCATCCCACCTTGTGGTAAGAGGAGATTTTAACACTCCTAGGATCCAATCATGGACCATTCCTCCCCACAGACCAGAAAAGCACTGTGGGACATGGCAGATGACAGTACTCTGGCGAAGTTAAGGAGGCTCCTACATCCCACTGACTCTGAATATTCATTTTATTTGCATGCCCACAAGGCTTTTCACCAAGAATTCCAGTGATATCTCTGATAGGACTAGCAACTTGAGCTAGAGCTCTGGTCCAAAATCTATTAAAATCCACACTCAGAATTGAGGAGAAGTCTTTTAAATTCACCAGATATGAAGGAGGAAGATTAGCTCAATCAAGCAAAAGCAGAATTTGCAATCCTCCCTGTTCAAGCTAATCAGATCATCTACAAAGCATAAAAGCCTGAATAACTCTCTCTACAGGTCCTCAGATGGGAACCGGTACTTAGGAATGGATGAGGAGGATTGACAAACAGCCAAAAAGACCTCCAACTCGGCCACCAATGCAAACATCATGAGGAAGCTGAAAGAATCAACGCAAATGCAGCTGAAATAAAAAAGAAACTGGAAACCCACAGGATGCAAGTAGAAGAAGAAGCGAATGAGATCTGTGAGGAGCTGGCCTATACAAGACAAGTGGTGCTGTTCCTCTGCCAGCTGGAATGAGAATTAACTAGGTGGGTGGAAGGCTCCAAGGCTAGAGCCCAGAGATGAAATATTAGATTGTTTGGCTTTCAAGAAGAGGTGTAGGGGCCCAACTTCATTTTTTTCCTGCAGACATGGTTCCAAGTGGAGTTGGGTCTTGAGGCAGATTATGCCATTGAGATTGAGCATGCTTACAGGGCCCTTGACCCACACCCAAAAGTAGATAACCCCCTCCATCCTATCACGGTAAAATTCCTCTACTGTCCCGTAAAAGAGTTTCTACTCAGAATGGGTCTCTGGCCTTGTCTAGCTCGTAAATGACCTATGTGACCTATGTGTGTGAAAGGAGTGGGAGAAGCAGGATCTTGATTTCAATGGCAAAATAATTTATATGGACCAGGACTACCCAAGGGGTCTCCTACAGAAAAGAAAAGCAGTGCATAATGTAATTAAATAACCAAAAGAGAACCAAATCAGGGCACAGATGAGGTACCCAACCAAGTTAGTGCTGTTTCTAGAGTTGGGGAACAAGGTATATGATAACAACTTGCAAGTTATTAAAGCATTGATGGAACTCAGAATCCTGCTGCTGGAGCTGCCAGCAGACACTTATGAAGGATACCTGCAGTAGATTGTCTGGGAGATTGCAAGCAGCCCCAAAGGCCAACAATGTCCACAGAAACATGACCTATCCAAGCTACTAATGCAGGACTTGCATTGGATTCACCAGAACCTACAGGGAAAAGGACTGAAAGGTGAACTACTTCTGTTTGCTAGTTTTTCATGCTCTAGCATGTTGGAACTGTATGTGACTGCTTGGGCCGACATACCACCCACTCATCCCATAGCATGAACATTCTGCCCTTACCCCTGTGACTTGGTAGTCTGATGAGCAGGGAACATTCTATTAGACCCTGGAGTCAGTTGAAAAATCAATTATGACTGACTTACCACACATTATGACTAATTTTTTCAACTAGTTTGAAATTTCTGACTTCAACTAGCTGAAGAAAATCCAACCAATTTTTTTAACTTTAAACATTGTTGAATTTTATAATGTAGTAGTCTGAAATACTAGTTTAACTTTGTATCTTTTTTTATTACATTTTCTGCAATAAAAGTTAATAAAATGTATGGAAAAGTCCCCCTTGAAGTCAATGGGGCACGCGCACACACAGACTTTGCCTTCTGACATCACAAAACAGGGCTGCATGCGCCTACGTGGAGGTGTGTTGGTGGGTTAAGGTGAGGAAGCAGCATCGTTTTTAGCATTTGGGATTTAGGAGCATTATAACTTCATAAATGGGCAGAAACAAAATTAAATATTTACACCCCTCAACTCTGGGGCAGGTGAGGTATTGCATATGTTGGAGGGAGCAGCAACTAGGCAGCAGAAACTAAGAAGCTGGCTGCTCTTTAAAATGCAAATACTGTACAAAGTGCAGTGAAACAAATATACACACAATAGGGACCCACTAAAACACAATAACCAGTCAATATAACAACACAATATACTAAACCCTGAAACTAACAAGTTGAAGCAGAGCAGTAAAACAGTATACGGTATGAGAAATAAGCAGCAGTAATACTAGTTACTTAGAAAAGAACTGCAGTCTAAAATACAGTATAGGTAGGGCCTTGTAAACACCCCACAGAAGCTAGAAGGTACCTTTGCAAAACAGAGTTAACCATCAATATACGTTAGTTTACTAGTAGTCATAGAATCTGTAAGACTAAAAACAGTTTAAGGGAGGACCCCTAGAAATACCTCCTATATGGTATACCAGAACTGAGATGTATCCATAGTTTAAATTTAAAGCTAAAAAAAACCCTCATGCATATTAAAAAAACATTTTTTGACACAGTTTCTGAACTTGTTTTGTCTTTCAGTGTGTACACTAATGTGTTTTTTTTTTAATTTTATTCATCTTGCCATGAGGAGTTTTAGTCTTTCCGATTCCTACAGTGGCAAACAACAAACATTTTGTCCATTGGACACGACCAACCACACTCTGCACTCCAGCCTCCTATGGGTCCAGGAACTCACCAACTGACCACCTGCACCTGGCCTGCTCCACGACCTCGTAGGAAGTCTGACTTACTCACAATGCCACCACAGTCAGAGGGAGCCCAGCTGGGCCACTAGCAGTATACTGATGATGATCGATCGCCTTGGCTTTTCAAGTTTGGCCCCCCTGGCCCCACAGCCCCTAAGCCCTCAACCAAACAGACAAGCCAGCCCTGCATGCAGCAGACACACAGACAGACTGAGTAGTCTGTGAGAGTCTTTAACTTGGATAAATATAAAACCATGTATTTAGGAAAAACCAATAAAAAAATTAAATATACCCTCTGTGGCAAAAATTTAAACACTTGCTCCTCCGAAAAAGATCTTAGCTATTTTGTATCAGACACATCAGACACAGACGAACATACTCAAGCTGCCATTAAAAAATGCAATAACATCATCTGGTCAATAAAAAGAAATATTACATCAGAAAATGCTCTGTTATGCTCCCACTGTAATGAGCTTATGTTCGATCACAGTTAGAATACACATCTCAGATTTGGTTCCCCTCTAGGAAACAAAGAAATAAAATAGAGCAGATACAAAGAAAATATACAAAATGCATTGAATGATTGGCAGGGTTAGAGTATGAGGAAAGACTGAATAAACTAAATCTAATGTCTATAGAAATGAGAAGGTAAAGTTCTGATCTCCTCTTCATGTGTGATACAATGCAGGATCCTGTCTCGCTATGTGACCTTGGTATTGAGTTTAAGCAAGATAAGAAATGCAATAGAGGGCACCCACTACAAATACAGAGAAAATGATACATAACTAATAAAAGGAAATACTTTTACAATCCAGGATCATTAATCCATGGAACTCACTCCCAGAGGACTTAATACTAAGTAGGAATAAAAAGGTTTTCAAACATAGATTGGACAAATATATATTGAGTGGAGCTGATCTCAAATATTTTGAATGATTGCCTGGAGCAAATATGGGCTTTGCCTACTAGCTCCATATCAATCTCAGTATGAACCTCAGTATGAGAGACCATCCTCCTCCTTCCTACTGTCCACTGTCCAGCCCTGGTGGGCCTTACATATGCATCCAATACAGCACCTTGCTCACTGTAGTAGCCTGTTGCCAGTTCGGTCAGGTGTCAGGTGATGATTTGGTCAGCATATTTGGGTGGCTCCATGGCTCAGGCTGCCACTGCTGCTCTACTCGGTGGTGGTACCAGTGTTTTTTTTGGAGCTGTGTGCTCCCTCCTCCCAACCCACACAGTCGGTCCCCAACCCAGACTCACGTCCCCACTCTGGTATTCCATGCAGTGGAACTAGTGCCCCTACCACTCCTCTTCCTCACCGACTCTGAAGACCTGACTGAGACTGAATGAGAGTCTCCCGACAGACCCAACTGATAGGGTCACAGGCTGATCCTGACGATGACCAGACCACAGACTTGCTGCCTTCACACAATTGTTGCCTGGCTATGCTGGAGGACTGACTGGGACCTGCACAGACACACACAGACACACAGACACACAGACACACAGACACACACACACACACACACACACACACACACACGCACTTCTCTCTCTGGGCACCGGACACATCAGGACAGTGGACACAGTTAACTTATTTTTAAATTAAAGGCCTAACTGCCAGACTTCATCCCTACAGAAAAATGCTGCTCGCTCCATTGCCCATACACCAACACAGATGCCTCCTCTCCTGACAGTCTCCCCTCCTACTTAGGCATGCTCTCCCTGCCACCTCATGTAGCCAGTCACAGACACTCTCAAGCTCCTGGCTCCTCCTTCTATCACTCCTAATTGGTGGATGCTTCATGTCCAGGAGCCAGGGGTGCATTTTATTGGCTATAAGGCTCTGTGCCAGTGGTTAAGGATCGTTAGATATTCTCAGCCCCCCTGGCCCCACCTTCTCACCCCCAGGAAAGAAAAAAGGAAAAAACACACTGCAGTGCACCACAAAAACAAACCTGGACAGGTCACAAAATCATCAACTGCACTGGATTTCAACTTCATTATTTTATGACTGCAATCCATTGCAGTTGCAACTGATTGCAACTGCATTGAATTGCAACTGACTATTACAACTGCCGACGACTGCTCCAGGGTCTACATTCTATGACTATATTCCCCCCACTGTCACGTTTCATGCCAGCTGCTGTCTGAAGTGCACTGAATGCCAAAGTGTGGAATTTGCTTTTTTCTGTCACTGACTGACTCTTGATTTCTTCTCTTAGGCCCTTTCAGTCACATCCCTCAAGTAATTAACAGAGCCTGGTCTGCCCCACATGACTGCGCTTCTGGATTTGGCTTAGTAGTCTTGATCAACTGTACCACTGGCAGGGCCGGGGAAGGTCAGGGATTCCAGTGAGACTACAAACTGCCAGACAGCTGAACATTTTATAGCCTATTTACCTGTGCACTGTTATTAATTTCTTGTCCAAGGCACAATTTTTGTTTCTGCAACAGGGGAGGCATTGTTCTGTGGATGGGGGGTGGGGAGGGAGTGCCTGAAGAACTGCAGAAGCCCCAGCAGTCCTACATTTTATTTGGCAATTATTACAGATCTATGAGAGGCCTGCCTCGCCCCATTCAATCTCCTTCTCGGAAGAAGTTGTGATTGAGAAGACCTTCTCCTCACCTCAGGCTCAGTTACAGTAAGGGGCTTTGGGGAACTGGAGATGGCGGCCTCACTGGAAGTTCTTTGTGTGTGTTAGGGGTCTTGGTGTATTGTCCTATGTGTACATCTGGGTGGCACCTGACACTCAGATCCACGGGGATCAGGGTAAATGAGTAGGAAGGGGGTCAGTTGTGGTGACCAATCACTCCACCACTGTTACCTCATGCACAATTTAGTGATCACCCCTGAGAGGAGGGACAGTTCCTCATTGTGCTTTCCAGTGAAAGCTTGCTGACATCTTAGTGCCCCTCAACGGAGGGCTGTCAGGCCGGTTACCACATTGGTCTTCCTCTGAGGTAGTTTTGCTAGCTGTCATATGTGCCAGTTAAAGGTCCTTTTTTCATGTTTGCAATTTCTCATGTTCTTCATGTTTGGGGTTACAGTGTAGGTCTCAGAAGGGGGTCTGGACTGCAGTAAAAAGGAAGGGATCATCTCTGGGTGTGGAGTTATGGATTGCTATCTGTAACTTGATTCAGGGTGTAACCCCCCCCCCTTACCCTCCATTTCTGTTTAGGGGTCCTGATGTTATAAAGAGGGGAGGACCACAGAGTCTGAGTACAGTAGTAGCCAGAGACATGGTCAGATATTTCCAGATATTTCACAACATTTTTAAAGAGTTTTTCTCTGCTTTCCCTACTGTGGAACTGCATAAAGCAGGAGATTTCGCTAGGAATATCACAGAAATTTCAGGAAATATCTGACCATGTCTTTGGCTGTGACTGTACCTCTTGGCACAACTTCACAGAATTGGAACAAAAATATGCCTTACCTGGCTAGTGAAGCATTTCAGTACAGGCCTCTTTTTACCAGGGTGGAACAATCCCACACACCACTGCTTCTGCTGGCTTTGAAACTTGGCGGGGGGAGGGTGGAGACCTTCTTGGGAGGAAATGTGCAAATTGATTCATTAAAAACTCAGCACCACTATATAAAAGCGAAAAACAGAACATTTAATTTTTGTTCAGGAATGATCAATAAATTTAAATAAATTAATGGAGCAGCTCCATGGGGCTGAGAGATTGTAAGAAACAACAGGCAAAGGGCACTTGCACAGACCACAGCTATTTGATGTTCCGGCCTAGAGCATAGACCAAACTGGCTCCACACTTTTTCAAATGAGTTGAAATTTAGCTCAAACCCTCTCCTTCATACCGCATGTCCTTGTTCCTTTTCCTTTGGGGGAGTGCCTTACTTCTACCTGCCACTGAACCTTATAGTGCCAGGGTATGATGCAGCCTAAATGCCTCCTACAGCTGCTCCCAAACCTTACTTCCCAAAAGAGCCAAACCAGGTGCCAAATCCCTCTTTACATTCTGAGAATAGAAAAGGCCTGCCACAGAGCATGATGATGGTCCCCTCCTTCCAGATAACTGATTCCTGAAACAGCATCCCTTAATGGGTCTAACGGGTCCTGCCCCAGACACGGGCACGGCAGGCCCTAAAGGCAAATCCCACGATGAGGCTCACCTCTCTTACCTCCAGCAGTGTGCCACATGGGAATGGGTCCCTGAACCTGCCACCTTTGGAAAGCCCTGCCATGGTTCTGCCACCACCACGGCAGCCACACTGCTTTGATTCTGCTCAAATTCTTTGTGTAACCAGGAACCACAGCGTCCCAATGGTTCTGGTTACTCTCCACCTCCTTTGGTCCTCCTGACAGCCCAGCAGCAGTATCCCTGGCCCCCAACAGCCACTAACTCCTGCCACCTTCCTCCGGAAACCTCCCACCCATCTCACCGATGCTGCCAGTCGACACATTCTGGGCCAGGGAGTTTTAGCCCCCCTGGCCACACTGGACCTACCAGCCCACCAAATCTTCAACTGTTCCCGTCCCTCCAAAAACCCTTTGCTTAAATATAGACAAAACTCAGCCACCTACTGGGCAGAACAGAGAATTGCTCCCTATGCTAACTAAAGGACTGGGGGAGAGAAGAAGGAAGAAAATCAAAGGTACTAAGCCCACCCCGCGATGGGGGGCTTACACTTTCCACCCTTAAAACCATTTCCTCCTGGAAATGGGGCAGAAAGGGGCTCTTTTAAGGGACCCCCCCATTCAGAGTGGGTATGTGTACTCCCCAACTGACCCAGGGTCCCCTCGGGCACACCCAGCACCCACCCCTTTTAGCCTCCTACCTATCCTACCCCGTAGAATGAGCTTGAATGAAATTATTTAAGCAGCAACAACACACTAAAGCTAAAACTTAAACGGTACACTTGCTATGGCCAGGCTGTCCATTAAACATTTAATTCTCCAAACATTTAATTTTTAGACATGCAAATCGAGTACTACCTAAACAGAAACACCAATCACACACCATGCTCTCTCCCATGCTCTTAAGACTCACACTCACTCAGCATTTATACCGAGGTAGAAATGGTACTTCTGACATTATTATTATTAATAGTTGCCCCACAAGGGAGCAACTGCATAGAATGATTTAACTCTCTTTTTTTTTTCAAAACATTGAACACAACAGGCTCTGCGGGTTAGTCCAAACAGGTTCTTCTGCCCCCAAAATGGGGATAGTCCCGAGGCGACCAACACTGGGCACAGCACTTAAACAACTTTAAAGAGTCTCCAGAAAACACATCTTGATTTCAAAGTAGACAGTCCTGGCAAATCACAAAATGCTGAGCAGTTTGCTCCTTAGATGGCGAGCCCTCCACCATGGAGGTAGTAATAGTCTGGATCCAGCTTAGTAGTCTTCTCACCGAAAAAATACATTGAGACGATATTATACTTCATGCGACAACCCACCACATCCTGTATCAAGGCAAAGTTCTTAAATAGCATAAGTCCTGCCAAGGTGTAGAATTGCACATGGTCCTTAACTTCTGGATGATAGCCAGGGTGACCTTTCCGGTGCTCCCTGCTGCTGTTGTAATTTCTGGACCATGCCCCAGAATGGCCAATCAACCCTTTTCTCTTTGGTGATGTCCCAAAGTCTTTCAGACATGTAAGGGTACTCTGCATTAGGGTATTCCCACATGAATCCTTCTCCGTACCCACCTTTCTGCCTGTGACCATTTGGGCTGGTCACTCACACTGGTGCGTCAGGTAGCTCCTGGCTCCAGCCATACCTGGATATGGTACGGGACATTAGCAAAATTGCTTCTCAGCAGGCAGTCCATTTTTGCACGTAGGGCCTTGCTCTGCATCGGAAGGTGTGGGGTGGTGTCAGGCAGCTTCACTGCAGGCCACTGATAAGGCTGAGGAATGGCTCTTTATACCTCATGGTTGGCAAATTGAAAATGTTTAAAAGTCTTGTCCTGGCAGCAATGGGACAGGCACCTCCCAAACAGCCTCATCTCCCACCTCCTCTTCTGTGACATATCCAGACATACATGAATGCGAGGGCTCCCCTTTTGAGGCACCAGAGGAGCCACTGTCACCAGGAGCAAACCCAAGGCTGACCTCCTGGTCTTTGGGGGGCCACCAACTGCTGTACTTAGTCCTCTGCCTCTCCCTCTGCCATGGGAATACTCGACAGCAGCAGGTGATGTGGTACTGGGTAGACTTCTGTGCCCCATCTTACCCTCACTGGCTGGTTTCTCCATGGACTCCATCACTACATCCACCTCTGGGATCTCAGGCTTTTGCACAGGGCCAGGAGCCGGTGTCTTGGCCTCTGTCCCCAAATCCAGGCTTAATAATAATAAATAATAATAAAACTTTATTTATTAAGCGCCTTTCAAGCACCGAGACGCTGTACAAATAAACAATAAAATCAGAAAAAAATACATACATAAAATCAGAATAACAACAACCTCAAGCCATAAAAGCTTGACTCCACAGATGGATCTTAAGTTCCCACTTGAAAATCTCCACGGTCGTGCGAGAACAATGATGCAGTGCCTACAGATGTTTCCATGGGGTAAGGCCAAGTGTAGCCAAAGGGAGTGCCTTCCCAAATACCCACGGCTGACCCACTGGAGCAGACTGAGCACATGGGCAGCTTCACCACTCCTTCCCCTCAGTATCCACACCAAACAAATTTCTCTTCTGCTGCTTCTCTCCCAGCTGAATTCCACAGCCATGCCAACAATGATGAGAGGATAGTGGTATGGGGTTCCTACAATGAAAATTTCTCAGCCATCTTTTCTTTTTAGCAGGTTCTAACAATGCGTCCTCTCCTCCACTACAAGCACAGAAAATGGCACCTCCTGCTCATTCTTTCCCGGTGCTGCACAGAGTGAGACAATCCCAAAGGCCATCACTTCCCACCTGACCACTCCTTTTGGCAGGCACCCAGACAGTGGTTCACAGGAGAAATGTGCCATACCATAATGGTGGCTCACATAACTGCACCATCACAGCCAGGCCCACTGCAGCAGTCGGACCCTTTCCAGCTCCTTTGCCCCCTCAAAGTCAGCAATGCTGAAGTTCATAAATCACAGAAGAAATTCCAGATGAGCCCCCACATCTGTAATCTGTCTTACCCTCCATTTCTGTCTAGGGGTCTCGATGTTATAATGAGGGGGCACAGAGCCTGAGTACCTCCTGGCACAATTTCACAGAACTGGAACAGAAATATGACTTCTCTGGCTGGTGAAGCATTCAAGTAGAGGCCTCCTTTTACCAGGGTTGAACAATCCCAGACACAGCTGCTTCTGCTGGCTTTGAAACTTGGGGGGGGGGGAGTGGAGACCTTCTTGGGAGGATATGTGAGAAGTGATTCATTAAAAACTCAGCACCACTATATAAAAGCGAAAAATAGAACATTTAATTTTTTTTCAGGAATGATCAATAAATTTATATAAATTAATGGGGCAGCTCCATGGGGCTGAGGGATTATAAGAAACAACAGGCCAAGGGCACTTGCACTGACTACAGCTATTTGATTTTCAAGCCTAGAACACAGACCAAACTGGCTCCACACTTTTCCAAAGGAGCTGAAATTTAGCTCAAACCCTCTCCTTCATACTGCTTGTCCTTGTTCCTTTTCCTTTGGGGGAGTTCTTTTCTCCTTCCTGCCACTGAACCTTATAGTACCAGGGCATGACACAGCCTAAATGTCTTCCATGGCTGCTCCCAAACCTTACTTCCCAAAAGAGCCAGACAAGGTGCCAAATCCCTCCTTACATTCTGAGCTAAGAAAAGGCCTGCCACAGAGCATGACAATGTTCCCTCCTTCCAGATAACTGTTTCCTGAAACTGCATCCCTTAATGGGTCTAACGGGTCATTGCCCCAGACACGAGCATGGCAGGCCCTAAAGGCAAATCCCAGTATGCGGCCCACCTCTCTTACCTCCAGCAGCATGCCACACGGTAATGACTCCCTGAACCTGCCACCTTCGGAAAGCCCTGCAGTCTGTCCTGCCACAATGACAGCAGCCCCACTGCCTTGATTCTGCTCCAGTTCTTTGGATTACATGGACCCCTAGCCTCCAGATGGTTCTGCTTACTCTTCACCTCCTTCACTCCTCCTGACAGCCCAGCAGCAGTATCTCTGCTGCTAACTCCTGCCACCTTCCCCCAGAAACCTCCCACCTATTGCACCAATGCTGCCAGCCAGCACCTTCTGGGCTGGGGAGTTTTAGGCACCCAGCCACACTGGTCCTACCAGCCCACTGGATCTCCAACTCTCCCCGTCCCTCCAAAAACCCTGTGCTTAAATATAGGTGAAACTCCGCCACCTACTGGTCAGAACAGGGAATAGCCCATATGCTAACTAAAGGTACCAGATAGAGGAGAAAAAAACAGGTAATAAGCCCACCCCACGAGGGGGGGCTTACATGGGCAACTACTGCTATTTAACAATAAGATGGACTTACTTATGGTGTAAATGGGTAGCTTTAGGATGACATCATGCAATGTAAAAGGAGTCTTGTCAGTGCTGAAGTGGGCCAGGCTCCACAAGGAGCTTGCACAACTTTGCACAGATGTGGCTTTACTCCAGGAGACCCATCTATCCGAGGTGGAGCACTTAAACTTAAGAAGGAACTGGTTGGGGAATGTTTTTGCTTCATCACATTTGATGAGCAAAAAGGCTGGTGTGGTCATTCTGGTCACAAAATGTCTCCTGGTTAGGATTCTGGATTCTGCCTTGAATACAGAGGAGAGATGGCAACTGTCACCTTAGAAGTAGGAGGCAGAAATCTACATATAGGTAATGTGTATGGCCCTACTCCCCCAACGAGAATTTTTCTCCAACATGTTTAGTAGATTAACAGACCTCTCAGAAGGTATGTTAGTGGTTGGGTGGGGAGATTGGTTGGGTGGGGAGACTGGAACATGGTAGAAAATCCCATCTTAGAAAGGATCACCAGATACCTGGGACTGGTCCATCGAACATCCAAATGTTTTATTAACTTGTGCACAGAGGGAGGTCTAGTAGCTGTCAGGAGGGAATTACACCCCTTGATGAAGGATTTTTCATTCTATTCACCCCTTAATAACAGCTGCTCTAGAACTGATAGACTTTATGTCCAGAAACCATTTCTGAACCTGGTGACAGAGACCACAACAGACACATAGATTATTTCGTACCACACGCCTATAACAATGCAGTTCAATTCAGGACCTAAGGCTACAACTAAGTTTTAGCACTTTAATGCCAGTCTACTGACTGACAACATGTTTTACTCAAAGATATTAAATGAGATCCAGGGGTATCTGAGTCAGAATTCAGAAAGCAACTCCAAAATTAAATTCATATGGGATGGCATAAAGGGTGTGTTGAGGGGTTACTTCATCAGTCAAACCTCCTCTAAAAATAAGCAGCAAGTAGAAAGGCAAGAAACCCTACAAAGGGAATTGAGTCACCTAGAGGCTTTACATAAACAAAAACGTTGGCAGAAAACTGGGATAATTTGCAAAAAGGTAAGAAACAATTGGATGACATAGAAACACAGAAACATAGAATTTGACGGCAGATAAGGACCGCTTGGCCCACCCAGTCTGCCCATTTCCCTACCTAATGGATAAGCTGCAGATCCTAGTTAACCAGCAGCCTACTTCTTCCTACCCCCACCCCCAGAATTGCCTTATGACTGTCCCATGCATGCTTGAATTCCACCACTGTTTTTTACTTCACAACCTCCTCCGGAAGGCCGTTCCATGCATCCACAACCCTCTCTGTGAAAAAATACTTTCTTAAATTACCTCTGAGCTGCCCCCCCCATCTTCAAATTGTGCCCCCTTGTTCTTGCACACCTCTTTTTTTGAAAGATGCTACCCTCTTGGACTTTGTTGATTCCCTTGAGGTACTTGAAAGTTTCTATCATGTCCCCCCTCTCCCTCCTTTCCTCGAGGCTATACATATTAAGCTCCTTAAGTCTCTCTTCTTATGTCTTCCGGTGCAGACCCTGCACCATTTTAGTTGCCCTCCTCTGGACAGCTTCCAACCTGTCTATGTCTTTGCAGAGATTGGGTCTCCAGAACTGCACGCAGTACTCCAGATGGGGTCTCACCAGCTGTCTGTACAGAGGGATAATAACTTCCTGTTTTCTACTGGTGATGCCTCTCCCTATGCATCACAGTATCCCACAGCCTCCTTGCTGCCCTCTCACATTGCTTGCCCACCTTTAGGTCATCTGATATGACTACCCCAGGTCCCTTTCCATTTTGTTGTTGTTAGTATCTCACCCCCCATTGTGTACTCTTCCCTGGGTTTTTGTTTCCCAGGTGCATTACCTTGCACTTCTAGCATTGAATCTAAGCTGCCAACATTTGACCATTCCTCTAACCTTGCCAAGTCCCTTCTCATCCTTTCCACCCACCTTGTGCATCAACTCTGTTGCAGATCTTTGTGTCATCTGCAAAGAGACATACTTTTCCTTCCAGTCCCTCTGCAATATCGCTTATAAAGACATTGAAGAGGACCGGCCTAATACTGAACCCTGTGGTACCTCACTAATAACCCTCTTTCTTCAGAGTGGACTCCATTTACTATTACTCTCTGTGTCCTATTCTCCAGCCAATTCTTTACCAGGCTGTCATCTTGGGACCCACTCCCAGGCTGGCTAACTTGTATATTAATCTTTGTGTGGGACTGTGTCAAATGCCTTGCTAAAGTCTAGGTAGACCATGTCCACAGCCCTCCTGATCTACTACTTTGGCCACCCAGTCAAAGAAATCTATCAGATTTGTCTGGCATGACCTTCCCGCTGTGAATCCATGCTGCCTTGGGTCCTGTGCCCCTCTGGCCTCTAGTTACTCAACAAATCTTTCCTTCAGAAGTGATTCCATCATTTTCCCTACCACTGAGGTTAAACTAACAGGTCTGTAGTTTCCTACTTCTGCCTTGCTCCCACTTTTGTGAAGGAGAATCACATCTGCCCTCCTCCAGTCCTCGGGTACCATCCCATCCTTCCATGATTTGTTAAAGAGGATAGTCAGTGGTGTCACTAGTTCTACCCTTAGTTCTTTTAGAATTCTGGGATGAATCCCATCAGGCCCCATTGCTTTGTCCACCTTCAGTTTTAAGAGTTCCTTCAGAACCCTTTCTTCTGTAAATGGGCTGGCATCAACTTCTGTATCCAGAGTGTTTCTACTGTTTGTTTTAGGTACCTCCCCCTCTTCCTTTGTAAATACTGAGCAAAAATATTTGTTTAGTATCTCTGCCTTTCACAGTCACCCTCTGCCCACCCTCCCTCCCTTTATTAGTCCTCACTATCCCTCCCTTGGTCTTCCTTCACTCCTTGATGTACCTATAAAGGTTTTATCCTTCTTAACTGAGTTGGCTATCTTTTCCTCGGTTTGGGCCTTTGCTGTTCTGACTGCCTTCCCAGCTTCCTTTTGCTTTAACTGATACAGTTCTCTGTCCTGCTTCTTCTGTGATTCCTTGTACTTCTTGAATGCTTTCTCTTCCTCTTGAACCTTCACTGCCACTTCCTTTGAGAACCATAGTGGTTTCTTACATCATTTCATTTTATTTGCTTCACACAAAGGCTTGTTACCTCAGTGATGGCAGTTTTTATTATTCCCCATTGTTCTTCCACCCCTCCTTCCTGCCCATTTGCTAGTGCATTCCTTAGGCACTCACCTATTTTGGCAAAGTCAGCCCTCCTAAAGTCCAGTACTTTTGCCTTTGTATGGCTTGACTCTATTGCTGTGTTTATTGTGAACCATACTGTTCGATGGTCGCTAGTTCCCAGATGGCTACCCACTTCTACATCTGTGATCCTCTCTTCATCTCCATTTGAGAGTACCAGGTCTAAGATGCAGTATAGCGCAGTGGTCTAAGGCTCTGAGCTGCAAATCTGGTGACATCCAGCAGACCAGACCTGGGTTTGAATCCCACAGCTTCCACTTGCATACTGTGTGACCCTGAGCAAGTCACTTAACCTCCTTGTGCTCCCAGGTCGCTCCTGTAAAAAAGCTTTCAGCTTAGTATGCTATACCTGGTTAAACAACAAAATAAATAAATAAAATAAATAAATAAATAAGATTGCTCCCTCTCAAGTGGGCTCCAATACTAGTTGTCTAAGGCATGCCCCCTGTAGGGCATCTAGAATAACCCCACTCTTCGAAGTGGCTGCTGCAACTGCACTCCAGTTAACATCTGGCATATTCAGATCACCCATCAGCAATATCTCCCCTTTTTCTGCCATTCTAAGTATACTTTCTATCATTTCCTTGTCCATTTCCTCCCCCTGAGAAGAGGGTCTGTATACAACCCCTGCGGATTGTGGTGCCATTGCCAGTCTCCAAATTTACCCACAGTGCTTCTTCTCCTCCTGTTTTCCCTTTGTTCTGTTGCTTTGATTCCTTCCCTTATGTAAGAGCTACTCCTCCTCCTCTTTTACCCTCCCTGTCCCTCCTGTAGATAGTGTATCCTGGTATGGTTATGTCCCAGTCATGGTTTTGCGTGTACCATGTTTCTGTGACTGCCACGATATCCAGATGTTCCTCTTCCATCAAGGCCACTAATTCAGGAAGCTTGTTACTCAGACTACGGGCACTGGTACTCATTGCTCTCCATTTTTTGATGGCTTTACCTTCTTTTGCAGAATCCCCCACTGACCTTTCTACCTCGGTCTTTTTCTCATTTGGTACCCTGTTTTGTAGGGAGAGAATGGGATTTTCCTGCTGCTTATCAGTGCCTCCCCCCTTGACTAGTTTAAAAGCTTGCCAATGAAGCATTTAAACCGATTGCTCAAAAGACTTGTTCCCTTCCTGGACAGATGCAGACCATCCTGCCAGTATAGGCTGGTGTCCCTCCAGGTGGAACCCCAGTCCCCAATGAAGCCAAACACCTGTGCTCAACACCATTTTTTCAACCATTCATTAAACTGCATGGTGCAAAGTACCCTCGCTTCTGTCATGCCAATGACAGGCAGCACCTCAGAGAAGGATACTGTGTGTGCTACTTGTCTTAGGCCCCTCCCCAATTCTACAAAGTCCTTCTGCACTGCTCTAATCTCATGATGAGCCAAGTCATTTGTCCCTAGGTGGACAATGACTTCCAGCTCAGACTCCCGTACAGCTGTTCTCGTGATCCTGAGGATGCGCTTCCTATCCCTCCAAGCCATGGCACCAGGCAGGCACCTTACTTCAGTTTTCCCTGCTCCCACCAGTTCTATCCCCATAATAATTGAGTCCTCCACTAGGAGCTGCTTCTTTTCCTTGTGGTGTCCTCTGCCTCCTTCCTGTGGGCCTCCCTTGTGACAGTTGTCCTCAGCCTCCTTAGTCTCCTCTGTGGGTGCATCCATAGGGGAGCTATGCTCCCCCAGAATGGTGTATGGATTGTGGAGTGGAACAACTGACTGGGTGTGCCTCTGTTCCACCATCCTCACCCTCCCTGAGCCCACTGTGGTCCAACTGCTGTGCTTTCTTCGCAACCTCTGAGGTAGTGGTGGTGGCTCTGGTGCTCCCTGGATGGGGAAGTTCCCTTCCTACCATCCAGTGTGGCCTGGGGAAGGTTCCCTTACTACTGTCCAGTGTGGCCTGAAGATGGGCAACTTCCTCCCTCAGGGCAGAGAGTTGTCTGCAAATAGGGCAGCATCTCAGCCTCCAGAAAGACTCCCGGAAGACTGCTGCCCCATAGCCATTACATTGCACTACTCCCCACATGTTTATTTACTTTTTTTTGTGTGTGTGATTGGTTTGTTATATAGAAATATATATATTATACAATGTGTATGCTTATATTATCAGTGCAGTGTGCTAGAGAGAATATGACAGTGATATGCACCTTGCACTCTTGAGGAAATGATGTCAGAACCCCAGGTATAAAGGAACTATTTCCAGGGGTGGTGGGGTGAGGGGTGGGAAGGGGTTGGGCCTAAACTGTGCCCTCACAAAACAATCAGCTAAAAGCTCTGACCCACCGCTGCAATGAGTGCCTTCCTGTCAGCAAGATGCCCTACACAACAATTTGACAGAGAAAATACCCTGCTAATCAAACAGAGAAAAATCCAGACATCCAAGTCAGACACAGGTAAACCTCCCCAGCCCCAAAACAGCCTGGTGGTTTGTGCTCTGAAAACAGTCAGCCCCAAAATAAGTCAGCTGTGCTTTAAACTCTTCCTGCACTGAAAATCTTAAGAATTGTAACAAACGTAAAGCTAGAGCCACCTCCCCTCTGTTGCTTGAAAGACTGTCTTTTCCTGATAATTCTAAGTTCCTTATTTCACTTTTCAGTTAGAAGTCGCCTTCATCTGCAGAATATCTGCTACAAACCAAAGACAATTGTAAGGTTCACCTCCATCTGTTGTGAGCACAAAGTGCAATATAGAATTTACAAGTGCAATATAGAATTTTTTCACACAGCTCACAGCTGAATAAAGAAGTAGTGTCCTTCCAGGTCAAGAAGATGTGCTTTGTGTACAATTACTAGCCAACTCCGGTTCAGTAAGCAACAATATTATGAAAGTGGCAGTTGGGTCAGTCACTTGTTGAATTTCCAGCTGCACAAATGGGCAGCAGATCAGTATATACCTAAAATTTGTAAGTGGGGGCAAGGTTGGGCCTTCTCACTGGAAAAGCTTGCAGCAGAATTTTCCAAATTCTATAGTGAGCTCTATGGGAAGGAACTAGGAGTGGGAGATGCAGGGACAATCATGACTTTTTTGGCTAAGGCACACCTCCCACAGGTCACAGATGAACAGTTAGTAAGACTAGAGAGATCTTTCTTGGCTGGGGAGGTTGAAGAAATCATCAAGTTGCTCCCTAATAATAAACTCTATGACTAGATGGCCTCATAGCAGAATTTTACAAAACATTTAGACTGAACTAACCCCCATTCTCACTAAGGTATTCAATAAGATGTACAAAGACAATGAGATGCCGGATTCATGGTCAGAGGCTACGATAAATGCTTCGCCAAAACTTGGCAAGGATGGCTGCACTTGTGTAGCAGTTCATCCCATCTCACTCCTGAATCAGGCTACTAAAATATGTGCTAAGGCAGTAGCAAATAGACTCCAGAAAGTAATAGAACCCCTCATCCAAACCGATCAGACTGGTTTTATTCCTAATTGAGATCACTGGGATTGGGTCATTGAGTCTCCTTTATGTACAAGACGGTTAAACTTAGTGACTCCCTCAGCAGAAAAGCAATTCAGGATAAATGGGAGAGGAAGGTGGGAGAATAATGGACAAAGGAGGACTAGAAGAAGATATGGCAGGCCACATCTAAAGTCTCTGCTTCATGTGAGTGTAAGAAACATAGGTGGAAGCCGGTGTCTAGATTTTTTTCAAACTACTGTCATAACCAAGCACTTTGGAACTATGCATTCAGATTCACTTACATGTATTCTGGAGCTGCCCCATGCTTAACCAACTTTGACAGTAGGTTAAAGAGGTACTAGGACAAATATTTCATTGTACTACCCCTCTGGAGGCGAGGTGCCTGGTGCTTGGCTTTAGACAGAAACACCTTAAGTACCTATACCAAGTATTGATTAGTGGGGCTGCAAAGACTATCCCATCAAAACAGCCAAAAAGGAGTTCACACAAAGATGTGGTGCCATGGAAGAAAATTTCATGTACATAGAAAACCAGGCAACTCACCACCACACATTAAGCTGACACTACAAGGGGCAAAATTAAAAACTTATTTATTGTACAAATTGCCTGATGCATTTCTGGTCCATCTAGACCCTTTCTCAGGGTCCAGACAGATCAGAAATGCATTAGGTGATTTGTACAATAAATACGTTTTTAATTTTACCCCTTGTGGTGTCAGCATAATGTGTGGTGGTGAGTTGCCTGATTTTCCGTGTACACAAAGACTATCACGTGCAGTTGGGTAGTTGCAATGCCCTCTCCTTAAATGGTTGGATAGCTATTTGTAAACAGATACAGGATATGGAGGAACTGACTGCCCAGCTGCAACTGAAGTAGGAATGGCACACAGCCAGATGGCCTCCATTTACATATTCCATGGAAAGTAGGACTGGCCATTCGGTACTGGATCAGAATTCAGGGCTGAGTTAATACCCCTCATTGAGGCTTGCCAGCAACCTCACAGCTATCTATTTATATGGGATGACTTCCTGACCTTAGGATGTAAACTGTAATAAGTTGTAAACTCTACTTTAAGACCCCTAAACAATATGTGCTAAGTATTTATGATGAAATCACTTGCACTATTAGGTGGTGAAAAACCCTGATTGTTTTACTGTTACTTGTGAGTTGTCTGTGTCTGCCCTTTTCCTTGAATCCTGTGCATTGTCCTTTCCCTGTAATACCCTTTGAAAGAGGAGTATACTAAATTAGTGGATGCTTGTTTTACCATAGCATGGATACATTTATCAAATGTCTTGTGATTGGTAATGTGTTGTCATGTCATCTCTGTATTGTACTCAAATTTTTTTTAAGAAACTTTTGTTGCAAGGCTTTCACCAGAATTGATTACATTATAACCTTCAAAATGATGGCCCAGCAGGTAGTGGTGGCTGAGTATACTCCAAAACTATACTCAAACCATGCCCCACTACTGCTACAATTGGAGGGAGGGGCTGCAATCCCAAAGAATAGACAATGGAAACTGGATCCCAGGCTCCTAACAGATCAGCAGTTTGTACAACAAATGAAAAGAAATATAGAATACTTTTTTAACCCATAACAAGGTAGGGGGAAACATTAGAAGGAACTAGGTGAAATGCTTTAAAAGCATATGTGAGGGGAGTCACAACTTCATATGCTGAAAGAAGAAATAAGCAGGATGCCCAAACATAAATATCATTGCTTGAGGAAATTGTGACTTCAGAAAAACAGCATGCCCAGACCAACACAAACGATGCTCTACAGGTCTTGCTAAAGAAGAAAGGGGAGCTATACCAGCTGGTCAAGGGGAAAATAGAAAGGGATCTACTTTTGCCCATACAACAGCTTACTTTGTGAGAGTTCGGGCAAGGAGGTGGATCCCCTGGCAATTGAAAAAGCTGGGAGCTGAGAAAACAATCAGTGGCACAGCACAGAAAGATGGGACAGTAACAGAAAATTAATGGCAGATTGGAGTGGCCTTTACTGAATTCTATCAGACCCTTTACACCTCTAAAATAAGGCCAGATACTCCCCTCATGTGCTCCTTTTTGGACCCCCTGCCCATCCTTGAAGTACCAGGGGAAGATAAAGAATGCATTGAAGAGGACTTCTAGAGTACTGAACTGAGGCTTCATGTTTGCATACACTGTTGAGGTTTGGGTCTGGGTTTGGTCCAAAGATAATAGCCTGGATACAGACATTATACAGGAGTACCAGGGCTCAGGTCCAGAAGGATGGTGCCCTTTCAGACAACTTCCCCTTAACCTGAGGTATTAGGTAAGGGTGCCCATCATCCCCTCTCCTCTACATCCTGACAGTAGAGTCACTAGTAGCTGCACTCAGAACCAACAGCCAGATGAGAGAATGCAAATGGCAGACACCAACCATGTGATGTCCTTGTTTTCTGATGACATCTTGCTATTCCTTGCTAACCCAGAAAAAGCACTCCAAGCTCTCGCAATTATCTTTCAGCAATACAGTCCGATATCAGGAGACAAAATAAACTGGTAAAAATATGAGTGGTTAGCTCTGAGGAGGGAGGGGCATTCAGTTCCAGGTGGCAGGAACCCACCTTACACCTACTACCCAGCTGAAATACTTGTGGGTAATCCTTCCTAGGAGAATGTCTGAGTTTGGGTCTCTAAATTACAGACCTATTCTGAATAGTCTAACCAAAGACTGTTAGAGATGGCAAGGACTTCCACTGATGCTAATTGGCAGGGTACATACAATGAAAATGTGCTTGCTCGCCTTATTAGCATTAACGGCCACATCTCTGGTTTTCTCTGGCAAGGTAAAAGGGCAAAGATCAGACAGTGGCACAGAACAGCCCTGGTTCAAAAGGAGGACTGGAGGACTAGATCTCCCAAATATTCACCACTATTATGTAACCACCCAATTAGAATACTTAAAGGATCTGATGGGGGCCCATTGAGAGTAGACCAGCATGGGTGGAGATGTAGGCACAGGATCTAGGAGAAGAGGGGGAAATAGAAGTACTGTCACCTGCCCTAAGAACAGGAGTAGTAAAGAAAATAAATAATCCCTTTATGATGTCTTCTATCTGGGTCTGGCTCATAGCCCATAAAATCATACAATACCCCTTAGGAGTGTCTCCCAATGTGGAAACTGAAATGGGACTGTGGGGATATACTACCCTCCTACACCTACTGCAGTCACTCTGGCAGAAGAGAGATCTAAGGCCTGAACCATAAGTCCATACCATGCAGTCAGGGCACATTAGGCTCCTTCAAAACCTTGCAAGCATCATTCCACCTAAAGGCCAGGAACTTTTTACCTACTTACAAATCTGACACTGAACAGAGAAACAGGTATGAGGGCTAAACCACCCAGAATTTTCTCATATAAACTAAATCCTGAAAAGTGCAAAGTGATGCATATGGAAAAATCCAACCCTAAATACACCCACATGTTAAACGGTACAAAACTCAACATCACAAATAACAAAAACGATTTTGGAGTTCATATCTCAGATGACTTTGCCTGCACACAACATCTAAATGTAGCAGCTAGCAAAACTAATAAAGTAATATGGGCCATTAAGTGGAATATCACTTCAAACAAGTCTCAGGTACTAATGCCTCTATTTAGGCCATATGTCAGATCCCATTTAGAATACACTTCCCAGGTATGGTGTCCCTACACAAAAAGCTATTGCAAAACACTTGGGAATGTCTAAAGAAAATACACTAAAAACATTCACAGCTTAAAAGACAAAATGTATGAACATAGTTTGCAAACACTAAACCTAATGCCACTGGAAACAGGAAGGCTTACAGGGGACCTACTCTTCATATATGATATAATAAGCAATCCTTATCTTTTGAGTGAACTAGGGATAGAATTTAAGAATGACATACAACACAATAGAGGATGTACACTACAAATAGTGGGTAGGACATTTAATTATACAGAAAGAAAGTATTATTTTACATGTAGGATTGTTCACCCTTGGAACAGTTTACTGCTCTAGGAAGTGATAAGTAAAACCAAGGAAGACTTCAAAAAGAGACTTGACAACCTTATTCTATCCAGAAATAACCATGGTTAGTACATGTATTAGATTAAGGAACAATTATGGGCATTAGTCCCCCCCTAGCTCCTCACTGCACCTAGTATGAAACCTAGCTTCAATATAGAAAATGCCCCAAAGGCTATGGGGCAGGGGGGTAGGCCACTTAAAATAATTTATAGTGTTCAAAGGGGGATGGATGGAGGACCTGGAGATGAGGAAATGTCAGACAAGTTATGGATAGAGGCAATAAAAAGTACTTTGACTTGTTCAAAAAAACAACAGGACCCAACAGGTCCCATTCAAATTCTTGCATAGAACATACTGTATCCCTAGGCTGCCCCACAGGTTTGATCCCACCAAGTCTGACCAGAGCCCCAAATGCCAAATACAGGAAGGAACTTCCCAGCACCTGGGCTATGAGTGTCCAGGAGTTGCCCATTACTGGAGAGGAAGTTTTCAAATCCTTGCAAAGTGTTTGAGTTTGAATTATTCGGTGTCAATTAGAACAGTAATCATTGGCTGCCAGCCACAGGGCACCTCCCATGTGAGATACAATCACCCATTCTAGCAGCTGAGTCTGGTGATAGGAAAGGTAGTACCCACAAGGCACTGGATGTCAGACAGTACCCCAACAACAGCTCACTGGAGCAACACATTCTTAGAATGTCTGTGCACAGAGAAGACCTAGTACCAGGTCTTAAAATGATTCTGATGTATATAATAGTGCCTGCTCTCCTCTGGCAAAGGCTTTAGAAAAGGGTTTGTTCCCAGGGTAAAATACCCCAGTGATTGTGTTTTTCGATCCTTTCCTCTTATTTCTTCTGTCCCTCTTCTCCTCTTTCTCCCCCCCCCCCACATGCCTCCATGCCTTTTGTCTGCACTTCCTAGTCTCTGTCTGACCTCTCTCCCATTTGGGCAGAGCAAACATGTCAGCTTTACATAGCAGTGTGGGACCCCCCCCCATGACTTGTGTCAGTGGAGCATGAAGAGAGGATAAACAGAAAGAAAACTTTTATTTCTGTGGCGCAGTTCCCTATTTTTCACTGTATGACTCAGATGATTGTTGGTGGTCAGGAGGGAGAGTGCACATGGTTCATTTACAGAAAGCTATATAAACAAATCTGGGCCCTGTAAACAAAAGTGGCTGGCATACCAACAGCAGAGCAACTTTATGACAGGGGACAGCCACTTAATGCCTGTACAAACCCGTTACAACCTGGTCCTGCAGTATGAAAGAAACAGAAGAAAAACAGAGAGAACGGATGGATGATGGAAGGTTTCCCCTCAAGGTACTCATCCTGCAGGGCAGTATAGGAATGATTAAGAACAGAAAAGAAGGAGATGCTGCTGTGCAACAGACTTTGCAGGATGCTGGTAAGGTAAGTATATATTTATTTCATGTGTCACCTAGGTGTCGCTGCGTACACTGTTCTTGTATTTACCAGCACCTTAAAAGGGAGGCCTTGCAGTGGTGTTGCCACATTTAGTAGACTCTTTCCAGACAGAGACCTTTCACCCTATTACAGCATCCGGGTCAAGTAACAATGAATTTTATGGGTACACAAACTCATTTAAAAAATCTATGTATCTCATATGCTGCACACCATGAGTATTTTTATTATTTTTTTGATCCTAACACTTGCCAGGTCTACAGTTCTATTTCTATGCAAAATGTGGTAGCCATCAATTTCTTCTAAGAAAAAAATGAAATTAAAACATTTAAAAAACACTCAGATTAGGTGGAATTAGACAATTGTACCACCTAATCAATCTGTTAGATGCCTGGAATATTTTACAGTGAAAAAAGGTAGAGTAAAATTTGTTGCCCAATTTCATTGCACAGCTGCTTTAAAAATCAAGGGGAAGCTTAGAATTGAGCCCTGAAGCTAATACAGTATGTAGAAAATCACTAGGGCAAGATAACCTGCCAATGGTTTGGAAGGGTACCCGTATTATCCCTGTTTTTAAAAAGGGATCAAGATCCACTATGAAGAACCATTGACCATTTAGCCTCACCTCAATTCCAGGCACAATACTAGAAAGTATTACCAAGGATGAAATAATAACTCATAAAGACAATGCAAAATTCATTGACAGACACAAGCACAGTTTTCATAAGAATAGGTTTTGCCTAACAAATCTTTGTTTCTTTTTCCAAAAATGTAAGCAGAAAGCTAGACAAAAACAAGGCTATAGATGTTATTTTTCTGGACATAAGGAAAGCTTTTAACTTGCCCCGACATCCCTCCCCATTGGGCAGTAACTGAAATTAAAGACATTTGGTATAAGGTGAGTAATAAAAGACAGGATCATATCTTGGCTTGATAACAGAACACAAAATGTTAAGTTACATTGTAATCTGTCAGCAGAGGGACCTACATCTAGTGGGGGTGCCACAAGGATTAGTCCTAGGCTGAGTGCTATTCGGTATTCAGTATTTACATCAGACTCTGATAGCAGATAAGCTGATGTGAAAAATACACAGATGATACCAAGGTGGGAGGTGTCTATGGAAGCCCTAGTCAGGCCAACACTATTCAATTACATCTAGACGAAACTGGAGTATGGACGGAGAGGTGGGATATGAGTTTTAACGTGAACAAATATGCTGTAATGCATACTGACAAAGGTAATCTAAATCATATCAACTTCAGGATAAACTACTCAAACTTATGCAAATCAAAAAAATATCTAAGTATAATTGTAAATGACAAATTTGGTTCTAGTAGACAGTGTAATGAGGCTGTTGCCAAAGCAAATAAAGTATGGTGGAATGTCGAGAAAACTATTAGCAGTAGAAGCCCCTTTGCAATCACACCACTCTATAGAGCCTATGTTCACTCTGTACTTGACTACGAAACTCAGTTCTGGGCACCATTTAAACAAGGGGATATAAAAATATTAGAAAAAGTACAGAGAATGGTCACCAAGTCAATAAAAGACATTAGGGGATCTAACGTATGAGGGGAGGCTTGAAAATATTGATTTAATGTCATTATGAAGGAGGCACATAGCTGGGGATTTACTACTCTGTTTGACCTCATAACTGACCCTAAGTGAATGTTAACACTAGATCATAGCTTTAAACAGGATAACATGGGTACTAGAGGACACCCACTATAAATACAGAGAAGGATTATTAACAGTGAAAAGAGGAAATATTTTTTCACGCAGAAGAGAAAGGGGTGTGGAATGGCCTACCACTAAGTATAGCCATAAGTAAAGACAAAACCATTTTTAAGAAAACTTTAAAGAGATTCATAGCTTCTATGCAGTCTTTAAACTAGAGTCACTGAAATACTGGGGGAGTAGCTTACATGGCAACCAGCCTTTTTCTGCTTGAAATACCATAGTATGAACTTACTGTACCAAAGCTCTGAAAGGCACGCTGCAATTCAAAGAACCACAAAAAGTTTACCTGAACATTGTTAACCTTAAGTAACCTTAGGCATGGTTAATTTGCCAAATATATTGCATAACAGAATTCTGCCTGCCATTTGTCAGTTTCTGGTTGCCATTTTAAGCCACCCAAAGTGTATTTTATGTTTTAACATAAAACAGTGTCATACATGCCTCATACCTATAAATATGTTGTCTGCCTACACTTTCTGACTCACTTCTCTGCTACAGATTATGGGATTTCTGATGTGCTATATACTCTTACTCTGGGAGTGTGGTGTGTGAATCCCAGAAATGGTACCAGGGAAGAAACATAGGCAATGGGTATGTGCATGGGTACTAAGATCATCAAAGCAGTAAAATGTACTTCAGTACATGAAGTGGCCTCAAGACAAATAGAAGAAGAAGCAGAGGCCAAAGCAGAAGCTAAAGAGGCACAAGATGAGACTGAACCAGTGGTTTGACCAAAACAGAGTGAGAAGGCAGAAGAAGAAGAAGAAGAGGAAGAGGAGGAGGAGGAATAGGAGGAAGAAGAAGAAGAAGAATGTAGAACATGGAGGGTTTACTGCTTTCTTCAGACAGTAGCTGTACAGCAAAAAACACTGACAAAAAGATAGAAAGAGAGATGAAGAAGCATGAGCAGCAGTGACTGGCTACACTGTAAGCTCTCAGAGATGGAGGATCTAATTTTGGTGCTGGAGGCCACCAAGCTCCATGCAACATCAGAAAATCAAGCTCTCCAAGCTGTGACTAATGGACACTATCTAGGTATACCTGATATAATATTAGAGTGTTACCAGAGTTTATTTATTGCCACACAGTGAATGGGTAATCAGACTTGTACCCTACCTGATGGGTAGGGCCCAGCTAGCATATACTGTAGCAGTATGGATGTTTCACAATCCGAGAACTATAATCTAATAAAGAAAGAGCTCATGAAAAAGTACGATATCTCAGGGGAGACATACAGGCAGAGATTCCAATCCCTGAAATATCACACCTTTTACAATCGGGAGGCTTTCTCCATACTCAGAAAGCTGTTCTACAAGTCACACACGTGTGCAACATCAGTGACAACAGTTCATCAACATCCAGTCCACTGAAGTGCGTCTTTGGGTAAAAGAACATCATCCAGAAGGAGGACTTCCAGATGTCTAGGTAGACATCACAGTATGGAAACAATGGTCCAGAGATGGGAAGATCACTTTTTCCTCATCCTTCCCCTAGAACTTATAAGAAGTCTAGTGGGTTGGCAAATCTGACTTCCTCTGTTACATTTACAGTATAATAAGTCAGAACACATACTATAGCTCAAAATTGCCAAAACAATAAAGGGGCAGAGGCTGAAGCAACTTTGGTCTTGGCAAATTGGGGCATGCAGTTGATGGTTGTCCTAGTGGGAGGAAAAGTATGAAGGAACTTTTAGATTCCAGAAGCCTGGCAACCCTGGTATATGCAAAGGTTTGGGGGAAAGGCTATGCAAAATGACTAGGGACTGGGGTTATCTGCATAGATGGGAATGTTCAACATTTCCCCACAACACATTACTCTGAAAGTTAAATGGCAGTCCCATTTAATGACACAAGGGGGTAGTACAAACAATGTCCATGCCTGCCATCATCAGAAGTGACTTTTCCAGGTTTTCCACCCTGATTGAGGACTGGGTCACCATATAGCTTTCAGCTGCTATGGTAACATATTGTCAGGTAAAGTCAGGAGCATCTAATTAGAATGTGTTTCCTTTTGGGAACATGGACTCTGATTTATTTGAACCCAGAACTAAGACTAGGAAGTCCAGAAAAGAAAGAAAATGCTAGAAACTATGACAACCAAAGGTATGCCCTCCATACAGTGAAACCTTTACAGTGAACACGTTGATGCTGACAACATAGACAGTTCGCTGTAAAGTCCTCCCAGAACCCTGACACTTTTCCTCTGGTCCTGCACCCCCTTCCTGAATCAACTCCAACTCAGAGTTGATTATCCCTAAGTCTGGGAGGTGTGGGGGGCAGAGCTCCCCAAATGGGGGTTCGGGGGTGAAGCCCCCTGATGAACAGCAACTGTTTCTCCAATGGATTTATGTCAACCACAAATTGCAGTCGACATAGGTCTATCGCTGTAATGTCAGTCAACAAAATATTTGTAGAACCGGCATCATAGAGCTGCAACCAAAGAGTGATGGTAAACAGGGGGTGAGGTTTGCTGAAAGTAAACTATTTATTGATTTTGAAATGGCTTTTCAGCAGGCAAATGACAGTTCTCTGAAAGGGTGTTTTAAATTACTAGGGGTAAAACAAGAACAGGGTAAACCAATGTATAAAATGCGTATTGGGTTACTATATTGACCATGTATTAATCCTCAAACATAAGCGCAGAAAGACCATCTCATTTGATAGTACTGAAAAAAATATAGGACTGAATTGCTTCAGATAGCACATGATAGTACCATGACTGGGCACTTGGGGAGGGACTACTGTATACTGCTGAGCTGAGCTGTGTTGCTTAGATTCTTTGGCCTGGGATCCATAAGGAAGTTGTTTATTGCAGTGTACATACTGAATGCCAACAGGTTGCCACAGCAGCAAGAAAAGACAAGGTATGTACTGTATTGTGCCTCCACCCCTGATTGAAGTACCCTAACAATAGCAATGGATATGGTAGGCCCTTTGCAAAAAAAGTAAAAAGGTAATTAAGTAATTCTGGTTGTCTATGATTAATAAACTTGATTCCTAAGACCACACCTCTGCAGACAATCACTGCCTAGAAGTTGTTGCTGAATTCACCAGAGTTTTTAGTAGGGCTGAGACACCCAAAGAGATTATCTCTTACCAGAGTAGTAATTTTATTGCATCCTTGCTGAAAGAGCTGTATCAACTTTTAGATATTGCTATCACATGAAACTCCCTTTAGTACTTTCAGATCGAAAGTCTTGTTGAACATTTTAATCAAATATTAAAATGTGATGTGAATGTAAAGGAAGGAAAACATTGGGATCTGTACTTACCGTATCCCTTGTTTCAGCCTTTGAGACATTGTATTGATGATAGCTGAGAGGGACACTGGATGAGATTAAGCTGACATGGGAAGACAATCCCACTCAAAAAGAAATCAACATCCTACATGCATTCCATTAGAATAACTAAGTACAGCATGTTGAGATAGCCTATAGTAACTAAGAAGCACAGAAACAGCTGAATATGTCATATGAATCTGGTGTAGGTAAAAAGGGTTTTGAGTCAGGTGGAAGAGTCATGTTACTGTTACCTACTACCAAGAACAAATTGTTAATGAAGTGGCAAGGCCTTATAACATGATGAAATGTACAGGGAATATAAGCTATGAGACTGAGACCCCTGACAAAAAAGCATCTGCTAAGATCTATCATGTTAGTGTATTTAAGAAATGGAAGGAGAACCCCCCCCCCCACCAAATGTGCCTTGTTGGTATTGCCAAAATCAGAAAAGATGGTATTGACACTGCGATAGGATGTAGTACAATGTAACATCTGAATCTGTACTGGTGAATGTTTCCTTAGCCAATGAACAAACCAGAGAGAGCTAAGGCCTTAGCCCAACTCTTACATGGAAATATACCTGTTATGCTGCAATTGTGGATGCTTGTATTGTATTACCATTTCTTAAAAAGTGTCCTGTAAGGCAGCAATGTCCTGGTATAGTCTAATGACCAAAAGAACTTTAATGCATATGTCACATAACACTGGGGAGGAGTGTAAAAGAGTGGGATCCTCAGCCCGAAGGCAGTTCAGTCTAAACTCTGCAAGGGAATAGAACACTATAGAGAGCCTGAGAGAGAAAGACAGTCTCAACCCTGCCCACAAGGCTTAACCTCAGGTACACTTACCAAAGCTTTGAAAGGGAGGCTGTAATGTAAAGAACCTCAAAGAAAAGTTAAAGAAGGCCGTGATTACTTGGACTATGCTTGCCATAAGTAACCTTAAGTACTGTCAAGCTGCCAACAATATTGCAAAACAAAATTCTGCTTGCCAGTTGTCAGTTTTTGCTTGCCATTTTAAGTCATATGACATGTGCTATTTATGGGTCAGAATAAACTAATTTTGAATGGGCCTTGTACCCGTAAATCTGTTGTCTGCCTACATTTACTGACTCACACCACTGCTAAAACATTATCTCCAATTTCTTTGGGCATCTTGGTTTGGTTCCCTGCGAAGAACTGAACTTGCAAGTTGTTGGTTTGTAGGCCTGTCCTTTAACCCCCTGTAATGTTTAGCCAGAGCTGGTAATAAATGGCTCAGCTATGACCTATACACTTCGCGTCTACTGTTTATCCCAGCTATTCACTTCCTCTGGGGTGGTTGAATCTTAGTTATTTCACCAATAGCATCATCAGCTTTCAAAATGGCTCTCTACTAAAACAACAAAGTAATAATATTAATGTAGCCCCTATAAGGAGTTCTGACTCCTTAAGTAGGTTTTCGAGACTTCAAAGGGTTAACCTCTGATCTCTTAGAGGACTGGGCCAGCTGATCTCTTCAACAATCTAGAAGGAGGAGCCAACAGACTGCAGATGAAGAGCAGCAGCTAGTTGCATTCTGTCTGAGGGAGGCATTCACCAGGCATGTAATGCCTGCTTCCTTTGATGAACCTCTGTTCCAGTGTGTGTAATCCAGACCAACCTCAGGATATCATGGCAGCTGTCATTGCCACAGAACCCAGATGGGGGGAACCCCCCCATCACCATGAAGCAGAGGCCAGAGAGGGACTTTTGCTACAAATAGGAAAGCAGGGAACTGAATACTAAATATAATTTTATAGGGGAACTTTATGCCTTTCTCAACCTAGCGACTGATTTAGGCACCCAGCGGTATCCTCCCTCCCTACATTAGGCAGGTGAGTGGTAACGTATGACCAGGCGAAGTATTCAACCAGGACCCTGAAACACAGGGGTCAGGTCTTGGGAAAGTGTGGGAGACAGCACCTGTGGAAACCTCGGACCCCAGGGGATGTCTAACTCTCCTTGCCCTTCTAAACTAGGTTGGAAACCAACAGAGATCTCCCAGAAGTGGGGACAAAGGCCAGAAGTGGGATTAATTTGGCCTTGGATTCTCTGCTCATGGGGGTCAGTTCTTGGAAGAGAGTGGGAGGTATCACCAGTGGCAACTTCAGACCCCTAGTGGGAGCTTACCTCTCTTTGCCATTCAAACTGTGGGGCCTTCCCCTCTAGGTTCAGCTCTTCATGTCTGTTTAAGATCACTGGCTGAGAATTGATAGATTTAAGGGCATGAAGCCTGCAGCCTTAAGTCCCCAAATGGGCAGATAGTATGGTGACTGTGTACCACTTCTAGGTGATGATTGATGGTGGAATTCCCAAGGGAGTTTTGTGGAGCCAAATGTTCATTGCTGTGTCTTGAATTCTGGCAGTGGAAGCATGATCCAAACAGTATAATTAAAAGGTGTCCTTTGCTTAGGTCTTCTTTGGGCCCAGATGGATATTCTAGCAGTTAAAGGAAGGCAACCCTAACAGGCATTGGTTACCGAGTTCTTATTTAGATAAGGGGTGGTCTGGTTGGGAAAGAAACCAACTGTAATTCTTTATTGTGCCAAAAGAGACAGAGATATTAGAGTTGTACCCCGCTGGGTTATCTGCAGCCCTGAATCAATACAGACTGTAATAGAAAGGGAAATAGATGACAAATGGGCTGCAATATTTACCTCCCCAATGGGACTACTAAATATGCAGGGGATTTGGACTGGGGAAAGCTGTGCCTTATAAATATGTTTATTAATTTATGTGTTCGTTTGTTAATTTATTTTAAGTTTTTGACCAGGAGAGGCACAGTGAATGGAAGCTTATTTTCAGGTGTGACCTTGGGAAAGGGGAGGAGGGAAGTTACATAGATACACAAAACAATACACAGAAAACTAAATGCAGAATATAAAATGAGTACTGATTATACAGGATCAACAAAGGTGCTTGTACAAACTGCAGTAATACTATGACACAGATAGTGCAAGGCTAACAATAGAATATATCAATATTTACTAGCATTTAGCCTGAAGGACGAGACAAGGAGGAAAGAAGTAGGAGAAGAGAAGTTGCAATGGGAGTAAAGAAATAGGGATTGACTGGAAAAAAGTGTGAGGGAAGTGTCTTTTTTGCTGAGCAAGGGGTGTCATCAGGAGGGAAGACATCGAATGTGAAGGACTAGCCTTGGCATGGGCAGGAGTTAGGGAACACAGATAAATGTGATAGTGCACACTTTAGGTGGGAGGAGGAGGAGGAGGAGGAGGAAGGGGAGGCTGTTCCAGACAGAGGGCAGCCTATAAGAGAAAGCAACTAAGCTAGAACAGAAAGAGATCCATGGGAAGAAGAAAGTGCGGGTGTCCCTGGAATGGAGAGGATAGGAGGCCTCTGATGAGGGAGACAGAAGTGAAGAGAGGTAGGAGGGTTGGGAACCAAACCAGCATTTAGAGATGAGAAAGGAAAACTGAAGTAGCTAATGATGGTGGAGAGAGGTAAGGGAAAGGAACAAGTAGAAGGAGCAAAGATGTGAGTGGGGAGGGGCATTTAGAGCAAAGTGGAAAAAGTCATTGAAGATGGAGTCAAGCCTGGTTAAGGGGGAGGCAGAGTCAGTGCCATACACAACATCAGCATAGTCAAAGGAGCGTATAATCATCTTGATAAATAGTTCACATCAGATGTTTAGGAAGAGAGCATCCTTGTTTCTATACAATGCATTCAGTTTGGGGCATAGCTTCAAGTGGATCTGTTCAATGTGCTTAGTGTAGTCAAGTCGATAATCAAGCCAGACAACCAGGTATTTGTACAGGTAAAGGGGGACTACGTCCAAAATGGAGTCACTGAGGGTGGCGAATGGGAGAGTGAAGGGGAGGGTGGCAAGTTTATGAGGGGTACCAAATGTCATAGACACTGTTTTTTGACATTTACCTTGAGGAGCTTATCATGAAACCAATGGAGGATTGAGTGGAAGTCAGCTTGGAGCTGGGACTGGACAGCTGAGGCAGAGGAGCGAGAGATTATGTGACAGCTGAGGCAGAGGGGCCAGAGATGATGAAAAGCATGCTTACTTAATTTCATATGCTCACAAGCTGGAAGAAAAAGGGATTGTGGTTAGACTTTATTACTGTTCTGTACATTCAGTTATTCTCTTTGGGAACTGTTATGTTGCTAACCCCTTGTTTTACAACGCTGCACAGTGCAAGGATGCCTGAGTGCCTGGGAGGTCATCTCGGTCATGGGAAATCAAGAAAGTCAAGGTGTGTCTGTATGCTTCCCTCCCTTCATAAGATTCCATCAGTATACCCCTAGACCTTGGTAGGGGGGCTAAAAAATGGGGGCTCATCTGGGATTTGGGTGTCCCATGGGGCCTGGAGCATGATTGAAACTGCAGGGTGCATATTGAAAAATCCAGATAAGTTAAACTGTGTTTGCCACTTTCAAAGATGGTGCCTGTAGCCTGCTTTAATTTGTGCCTTTTGCAATGGAATCATGATGGTGGGGAAGAAGTGCCCTGGGTTATACAAGTAACTGTAATGAAATGAGCCAAAATCATTGTTTGACTATTTCAAATGGCATCCATGCCCAGAAACATGCAAAGCAAATGAATATGTATGAACTTGGTAGTACCCATGCCCAGGCATGTACTGCAGTCATGATTATGTATAAGGAAGTCTGCACCCATCCCTCCCTCTCTCTGACTCTACAGGCTGCAAGTTTCAAATGAACAAGGAACTGGCTGCCTGATGTGCTGTGGTATCATCCTGGGGAAGATCATGAGGAGTAGGAGTCCAAAATTAATGTTCAGTTATTCTTTATACCTAAAACTAAATAAAAAGTTATAAATCTTACAAACCCCTGTGGGTTGTGAGTCACTGTCCCTATTGGGGCTATACTGTGCTGCTGCACTGCAGATGTAAACTTTATCAGCATTTGGATTTCTGAGCTGTACCCACTTGTAAGTACCCTTTTCAATCAATAAATCAGATCAGGGCTGAGCAACAAGTGCAGGGTGCAGTAGAGGCGTCGATTTGCAGTGCAGCAGGGAAATGCACAGTGCAGGACAGAAGGATGTGATAAAGATCCTAAAGACTTGAACAAAACCCAGTAAAGTGGCAAGGAAGAGCAGAGAATACAATCTATGTGTTCTGTATTTGCAGGGGTAGTGTGTTTGGATCATCAAAAAGTGTACAGCAACACTGAATCACACCATAACAGTGGCCCTGCTAATAAGTCACAGCAATGGCATTCCAGCAGGGAGACACAGAAGTAAAGGTGCCATTGTATCTGCTGAAATGACTAGTTGGGAGGGAAGACAAGACTCTCAGCTAATGCTTCTGCCCCACTTGTCCTGGGTCATGCCCTGTTGTGACATCTGCAGCTACACAGGGAATGATGTTGAGACAATATCAGTGTGCAGGGCCCGCAGAATAGGAGTGGGGCCTGACTTCTCCACATCCACTGCAAAGTCTGTCCCTAAGCCACCAATTCCCAGTGAGGGATCCCAGGCTGACTCTAAAGAATCAGAGGATGAATGGAACAAATTGCTACAGTTTCAGCCTGGGTTGGAGCAGCTCATTCTCTCCACATTACCATGTCTGTCTGTGGTTGGGGACATAACACCTTCCACTTTGAAACCCCAGATTTAGCTGCCTCATAGATATCCATGAGCTAGAGGGCTGGCTTCAGCCAAAGAAATCTCCAGTGAGTGGAACCCTCAGTCTAGAAAAAGGTGTCGGGGTAGTCTTCCCAAGGGGCATCTCTTCTTCATTGGAACCACCTGATGCCAGCCATGATTCTCATCTAATGACTGACTTTGACTTTGATTCTCCACCATCGCCTTCTCCTTTCAATCCACCTGCTACAAAATCTCAAGTGGAGCAGACCCCAGCCCAACAGCCATCTAGCAAACAACCAGCAACCTCTGCCTGAGCTGTGAAACCCCAAGTCCCTTTGGGACCTGATTGTCCCCTGGCTGCAATGATTTCTGGGATGCTACCACCTCTTGCAGAGCCACCCACACAGCCATGGGGAGCTGAGTCTACAACCACCAAAAAGAATCTGAACAGAAAGTAGAGTAGGGCCTGGAGGCTGATGCCCCCAAAATGCCTACTGGTCATCAGATCTGCTGTAGGTCCAAGGAAGGACAGCTAGCCCAGTTGCATGAATAAAATAGTGAATGCCTCCAGAGACTCTGTACACAATGCCCTACAATGGCCACAAGCAGAATGGATGATACGCAGATGTCTGAAGTTGGACTACCCCACATATACATACCCTTATCTGGAGTCTTCCAGAGTGGTTGTGGGATGTGATAGAAAGGAAGAGGGAGGAATGACTCTTTGATGCTACATTAGAAAAACTGTATAGTCAGGGTAACTGGAGCAGAGACCAGTGGGGAGGGTGAAGAGCATCTGTTCAGGTGCTCTCCTCCCTGGGAGGTAGGATTTGGCTTGCACCACCCTCCAGCAGCTCTTGGTGGTGGGCTCACAGAGGTGCACTTGGCAGCAAGGGTGACCACACACTACCATGCAGACTCTTTAGGGAAGGGAGAAAATGGATACCATGCAGTGCTGGATGACAGCCTCTGGCAAGCCTCCCTGATGCCACCCAACTGCACAAGTGCACCGTGCCTGCCCCTCCTGACCAACAAACCCTACTGTTAGAGGCATTTCCCCTCTGGTAGCTCTCGGGGGAAGGGGGCACCCAGCAGGAATGAGCCAGACCACCTGAGATGTCAGAGATATCAGTGGAGCTTGAAGGTTGGTATGGCAGCTGGGGGTTGAGTCTGTAGGGCAGAGGATGCAAACATGTAAGGACCCAAAGGAGTGAGGCTGTTGGGGTGTGGGCAGGAGCAAAAAAAGAAAAACTATATAACAACATTGGGCTGACTGAAAAGAGTGACCCCTGGCACCTGGAAGAGGCTTAGGGTATGGCTGACTCAGTCACACTCAATATGTATCAGGCGCTAACTCTAACCAAGCGCTACGCCCTATACCAAGACAAAAAAATCTCCGTAACTTTTGGAACAAGACAAAGACTCTCCCACCTCCCCGCTTTCCCCATTCTCAAAACACTTGATGGGACCCCTCTAGAAGTCTGTACCTCTTTCAGATACTTAGGGGTCTGGCTGGACCAACACCTAGACTTCTCCACGCATATCGAAGCCTCCCACAAAAAACTACATCCTAGACTGGGAGCACTATGCCAAAACCGCAGCTGCATCCCTCTGCCTGCCTGCAAAGAGGTTCTACAGAAAATGATCCTCCCCGTCTTCGACTATGGAGACGTAGTTTATAGTTCTGCCCCCAAATCCACCCTGGCTAGACAGGATTATCTTTTTAACTCCTTCTGCCGCTTCGCACTAGATTGTCCTCCCTCCACTCACCACTGCGACCTCTACAGTCACCTTAATCTACCCTCCCTCACCAATAGGTGCCAATACCACTGCAACAGACTCACAGCCAAATTCTGGACCCAGTTACTGCCCTCCTACCTAGCCTCAACCCTAACAGCCCAAAAACCATCAGTGTACTCACTCAGAAATTTCGACTCACGTCTACTACATATCCCACACATGACTACCTCTGTTGGACAGTCGGCTTTTAGAGTCCGTCTACCAAAAATATGGAACTCTCTGCCAGCTGACATCCGGCTCTCCCCTCCTCTCGGCAACAAATCTTCCTTCTAAAAGGGAAAGTCCCCATAAGCTGCTCATGTCAACTCAATGTGCACTAGCTTGACCCACGTCTTAACGGGCGTGCACAATGTTGTGGCCAACTACCCAAATCTACGTTGTCCACCCAATTGCTTTAACTATCACATTTTTGATTGTTCACTACCTGTTCTACTTAGTTACCCTACTTTTATGCAGTTATCTTTCTGTTTCCTGCCTCTTGTACCAACTACCTTGAGATCATTTATTCACTGTATTTATTAAAACCTGTACATATTGTATGTAACCTATTGTAAATTTGGCTGTTCGAAAACTTCTGTATGTTTACTTGTATGTACTATCCCATTCCCTCTACCCCCAGGATGCATCTGGAATTGAGCGGTAGTCTGCTCAGTATGTCTTCCTGGTAAAACTTTTAAATAAATAAATAAATGGACGGCCGAATAGCCAGAGGACTCGCTATGCTACAGAGGCCAAGGGATTCCTATGGGACCCCCTGCACCAGGCCAGATCCATGGAATTACTTCTGAACAGCTTAAAGGGGTGATCCACAGCAGACTACCTGAAGTTTTTCATCATCCCATCAAGATCGAAGGAGTAGCCCTCTTGGGTAGTCGAAGATTCATTTGAAGACATCTCTGGTGTTTGGTTTCACTCTGGGGAGGGAACACAGCTGCACTCACTATAGCAGTATGCCCTCATTGGGGCTGATGTGCCAGAGAATGAAAAGAGAGACCAAGTGCTGTTTATACCAGCCTGCACATTAAAATGGTGAGGCTGAACCTTTTCTTTCTTTTGTGGGGTGCATTGACTGCTTGGGTCCTCCCTGGGGCCGTACCTATTGGCATCTGGAACAGAAAACTGGTGCCCAGGTACAACATTTTGGTAATTGTTATAAACCCACTTTACTGTGGGACATTATTCTCTAGATGGACCATTAGGGACTCCTTCTGTCTGTTTCTTGTTAAAAATATGAAAAGAGAAAAATTATAACCATTTCAAACAGGTCTGTTGCCAATTATAAACAAGCATTTCTCAATGCCGAGTGTTTGCTTGCTGGCATTAGCAGTGGAAGTGCAGGAGTTAGACAGATGCAGTATAGGAATGGCACTGAAGTATTGAACTGACGCCAACTCCACCCTCACCCTGCAGAGATGGACAGGCATTGAGGTGTGCCTTTGGGTTGTCACCCATGACGGTTACGACATTTCACCTCACCCTTCCCTTCAGACACTGACAAGTGTCAAGGTGTGCCTTTGGGGTGTTTGGGTTTACATTCACTCATTCCATAAGGAAATATGCTGAAATGGGTGCAGTATAGGAGAATGGGGTGAACTCTGGGGCAAAGGGTCCAAGGTGCACCTCAATGCCTGTCACTGGCTGGAGGGTGGGGTGGGGGGTGAAAATGGCATGAGCATTACTGTCAACAATTCCAAGTCACACCCCGACACCTGTCAGTCCCTACAGGGTAGGACATTATGGTAGAAAACCCTAATGCCCTAGGCGTTTCCTGGTATTTTTACTCCAAGTTTTCCACATGGGCTTTTTGTGACCCCACTGCATGAACAGTGACATTATCAGTCTGTTAGGTGAAAGGTGATTTTGCACAGCGACTGTGCCATTTGGTGCCACAGGTTCAAAAACACATTTCGAACAGGATGTGAAAAGTGACAGGCGTACTGTTCATGAGGAGGTGTAAAAAATTGCATCGTTGAAAATCTGGAGCGAAAATATAAAAAAATTGGTGAAGTCACGAGTGTGCGTAGAAACTGCGCAATGTACACCCGTAATGTAATTAGTTTTAGGATTTTTTACAGCAGATTTTCAACATAGGTAGTATGTGGGGGGGGGCAGTGGAGCCAATGGGGATTGGGCACCCCCACCAGCCATACAGAATTTTGCCACACTGGGGTGGGCTCACAGCGTGGCACCTGGAAGTTTGTTGGTGGGGCAGCGGAGCTGATGGGGGATTGGGCACCCTCATCGGCCATACAGTGTGTGTGGTGGGGGGGTGCATGAGCACGCTGAGATGGGCACCCAGCGTGCTACTTAGGTGTTTGTTGGGTGGGGGGACAGAGCTGTCTATGACAGCTGTCCCAATGCAGTGCCGACGTGTAGGCACTTTGCATTCTTAATGTAATAAAATATCTCTGGTTGCTACCTGACGTGGTACTCGCATACCTACATTATGACTACTGTGATCTACCTATTATCAAGCGTGTACCACCAGTGAATGCCTGTAACACTGGTTGCTTTTTTAATCTAAGCATTATGTAATGTACTGTTTGTTTGCTGTGATGTATTGCTCTCTTGATGAGGTGTCTTTGTAAATGACTCTGTGACTCAAAGGTCTGTAAACTGATGATCTGATAAATAAATAAATAAATACTGCCGATGACAGTATGCAAATTATCTACACGTTACCCTGCTGATTGTAGCAGTGTTTTGCTTGGAACTGTACACCACTGCATCTGAGCTGCTGTCATAGACAGCTCGGACGTTTATTGGTCAGTGAGGCCGCACCTGCCACAAGGAGCAGGGCATTGGAAGCGAGGTGGCACACCTATGAAACTTCGTATGGTGGCACTATGTTTCTTGCACATGCGTGCAAGCAAACATAAAAAGGCTTTACTTTTCTTAAAAAGTTGTGGGTTTTATATTGTGTTTTGCCCCTTTGGGGTTTTATTTTCAGAAACACCATTGGTAACTGTACAGCCTAATATTAACACTATCTCATGGAAAAGTATTATAAGTGGGGAAGAAAAGGTACATGCTTGAATATTGTCTGGTAAAAAGGTACACTGTGTTTAAAGTGGGGTACATGACTTGGGACTCTGCATAATTATTTAGGAGCCCCTCATGTGGTGGCTCATGTGGTTATGTTTATGTTACCCTATATTCAAACCTGATGTGCCACTTAGGGTCTCTGGGGCACAGTGTCCCAATGGACCAGGAAAGTGGGGTTATAAAAAGATTGCTGTATAGATTTCTGAAGTCCAGCCCTGGGAAAGCTGTTCTGGGCTGTGTGGAGCCATTTCTGAGTGGTTTGTATGTACTGTAGGGAGGAGTTGAATTTCTGACCCTCAGAATGAGGGACTGCTGCTGTGTGTCTGGACACAGTGAGAGATACCCTTTTGTCTGCCTCGGGGGCACTGAGTTACCCTTTTTAAAGGCAAACCACTGTCTTTAAACCAGTTTTTAACAGCTTGAAGGGGTTTCAGAGAATTGGAAGTACATGGACATCAGCTTCCAGTCCCAGCCATATAAAGTCAATGACTCTGCGAGGTGCAGGTTAGTGTTACACAGATTTCTGAAGTCCAGCCCTGGGAAAGTTATTTTGGGCTGTGTGCGGCAATTTCTGAGTGGCTTAGTTGTACTGTAGGGAAGAGCCGAACCTTGGAATGAGGGGCTGCTGCTGTGTGTCTGGACACAGGAGTGAGAAGTGCCTTTGCATGCCTTAGGGGCATGGAGCTAGCTTTTAAAGGCAAAGAACTACCCAGAAGCATTTTTTTCTCTCTTTATGGTCTTCTCCGCAGCTCCCCTTCCAAAAACCCCTCCAGCCCAGTCACATGACTCATCGGGGACTTACCTTACACTAGCATCCTCTGCCACAGGACTGTGGCGTCTGCCCTGCCACCAGTGAGGAGTCTGTGGGGGGCAGTCCTCATCCTGCCTCCTGGATTTGTTCAATTGATTTTCTCCTTTTTTACTGTCCAGTGCCTCGGCCAACATGGTCGCACATGTGCATGGAGGTACGGATGCGCTACAGAACCAAAAACAGCCCCAATCCACCCACCTGGCCTAGCACCTGCCCACATTTGCTCAACGCTACCATTGAGCTTCCACTTTGTGGCAACCAAGGGCTGGGAAGGCCTACCTCCCAAATCCAGGAGAGGAGAGCTGCCTGGTGTCTGCTCTATCCACTCCCAACCCTACCCCCCCGGCTGACCCCCAGCAATCTGTACTCATTCCTGAACACGGGTCACCTGCATGATGAGAGGTAAGGCATCCAGCACCTCAACCCTCTAAGCCACTGGGCAGTTTTTAACAGTTTGAAAGGATTTCAGGGAGCTGGAGGTGCACAGGCACCAGCTTCCAGTTCCAGCCACAGAAGGTCATCGACCTGCGAGTGGAGGTGAGCACAGTGTCTCCACCAAGGGGTGGCAAGGGAGGCAGCCCACCCTGTTCACATGTAGAGTTAGTAAGATGACTCTATTCTTTTCAGTGTTTTTAGTGTTGCTTTGTGTATCAATTTATGAAATCCTACTGATGACAGTTTCCCGCTGTGTTTCAAGAGATTAAAGACTCATAAAAGTGTTTATCTGGGGGAACTTTAAGTTTTGTAGCATTTTGCATTAGTGCCTGAGGGACTTGGTAGCCTAAAGCTGTATTTTAAAGCTGAATAAAAATGATTTGCTTGGTGCTTAGACAAAGGCACTTCTGTGTCTGTGACATTTTAAGCTTGCCCCCTGTGTGATCAGCATTTGGGAAATTGTGTGCTGCCCATCATCTGGCAGGTTCCTACCCCCAAATATCCCCCTTTAGGTGGAAAACTAGGTTTGCTGGCAAAGGCACCTAGCTTCACCTGAGCTCTTTTCTTGTAGGTTGCTTGAAAGGACAGAGCAAAGAACTTCATGACAGCAAGGAAAAGGATTAAGGCTTCTTTTGGCTAGGCAGATTTACTGTTTGTTATTTTCTTTTGTACTCACAGGGATTGTTACTGTTTGTTGCTAACATTTTATTGCTTATTTTTCTCTGATTCAAATTGTTGTTGCTGGGTATACCTTCTGCTGCATTATTACAGGGTGTGCCTACAGGTGCGTGCTTCCAGATTACTGCTGTAATTGTCTGATTCAAATTGCCTTTTACAAGGTATAGTTTCTGTTACTGCTTTATCTTTCTCTGTAGTAAAGTGCTTTTTACAGGGTATATCTTCTGTGAAATAATTACAGGTGGTACTTACATTTTTGTGAATTTTTATCATGAGGCTTAGCAAAATTATTGTTTGCCACTATTTTATTTATTTTTTTTTTTGCTGAAAGGTTTTTGGTTTGTCTCAGGGGTGTTGCAGTCTCCTTCTTACACTGAAGGAGCTAATTGCTTTCCTCCAAAAGCTCTTCCAGGGGATTAGGTGTGTAACTGGAAGCGGAGCTGACAAACTGTTAGTAACTTCCAACAGAAGGAAGGGTTAAAAGGTCAGGTTAGTTGATATCTTGGAGGTGGAAGAATAGGTTTGCTGTCAAAGGTACCTAGCTTCACCGGAGCTTTTTTCTTCTAGGTTACTTGAAAGGACATAACAAAGAACCTTACCAGAGCAAGGAAAAGGATTAAGGCTTCTTTCGGCTGAGCAAATTTACTGTGTGTCATTATTTTCTTTTGTACTCACAGGGATTGTTACTGTTTGTTGCTAGCATTGTATTGCTTTATTTTTCTCTGATTCAAATTGTTGTTGCTGGGTATACCTTCTGCTGCATTATTACAGGGTGTGCCTACAGGTGTGTGCTTCCAGATTACTGCTGTAATTTTCTGATTAAAATTGTCTTTTGCAAGGTATATCTTCTGTTACTGCTTTAATTTTCTCTGTAGCAAAGTGTTTCTTACAGGTTATATCTTCTGTGAAATTATTACAGGTGGTGCTTTACTGGTTTTACAATTTTATCTATCATTAGGATAAGCATTCAGGGCTACTGCATTTGTTGCTGGCTTATTGTTTCTGCTCTTACCTCCTTGTTTCTTTCATCCTCGGTTCTTCTTTTTCATCAGGGGAAGGGCCCAGTCACCCACTCCCATCCGCAATCACCCCACACTACACTCCTTTTATAGGGTAGCACAGTCATAACATTTCCTGTAGCAAACCAGAAAGGGGCAGATCAGAGGGGTATTGGCTTCTCAGAAGGAACTAGAAGGGGAAAGGATCAGATCTGTTCCAGTACAGTAGCTTCTTCTTCTTGTTTTTACATTGCTTCTTGTGGATTTTACTTGGTAGAAGGTTATTTCTTTTCTTTCTTCCTACTTCTAAGTGGCTAGCAGGGTATTATTTTGGGGCTGTTAGAATTTTGAAACCTGTTTTGGTGGCTATAAGTGGGCTCATTTATTTGATGTTTCACTGTGTAGCAGGCTGCATTTGTGGAGGCCTATTTCTTCTGATTTAAAACCTATTTGGTGTGATTTAATCGGGGCTGTTTCTTTGAATTGGAGACCTATATCTTCTAATTTCAAGCCTATTTTGATGCAGGGTTTTAAATAATTGATTAGCAGTTTTTTTCTTAGGACTATACTAACTGTACAGAAAGTATATATATAGATTTTCTAGAAGTGCTGTGTTTGTTAAACACAGTGAGGCTAGAGCTATGCATTTTCACAAAGATTTAGCACTTTTATGAGCAAAATGCTAATCAATTTTTAGAGTTATATAAATCCCTGTGATGTGTTGTTGGTGAAGCTGTCTGAATTGGACACCTGTTTTTTTTTGTAGCAAACCTATTTTGGGGGCTTTGAGTAGAATCACAATTCATTTTTGCTGGCTTCATTAGCTGCAAAGTTTAGTGCATAGTGGGGGAAGGGTGCTAATGGTCTGGCCAGGTCTCACTCAGCTATCTGGAGGCGGAGCTGAATCAGGTTTGTGGTGTCAGTTGCTTTGGCTTCTCAGAAGGAAATAGAAGGGGAAAGGATCAGATCTGTTCCAGTACAGTAGTTTCTTCTTCTTGTTTTTACATTGTTTCTTGTGGATTTTACTTGGTAGAAGGTTATTTCTTTTCTTTCTTACTACTTCTAAGGGGCTAGCAGGGTATTGTTTTGGGGCTGTTGGAATTTTGAAACCTGTTTTGGTGGCTATATGTGGGCTCATTTGTTTGATGTTTCAGTGCGTAGCAGGCTGCATTTGTGGAGGCCTATTTCTTCTGATTTATAACCTATTTGGTGTGATTTAATTGGGGCTGTTTCTTTGAATTGGAGACCTATATCTTGTAATTTCAAGCCTATTTTGGTGTGTGTTGGTGAAGCTGTTTGAATTGGAGACCTGTTTCTTTTGGTATCAAACCTATTTTGGGGGCTTTGAATAGAATTGTGATTCATTTTTGCTGGCTTCACTAGCTGCAAAGTTTAGTGCATAGTTGGGGAAGGGTGCTAATGGTCTGACCAGGGGCCTCAGCTACCTGATTGTTTCTGGAAGACTTGGGCTGATCCTATCACCCCAACCCCTCACCCAACCCACACCTGGTCTGTGATTTCCTTTATACCAGGGGTTCTGACATCACTTCCTCAAATGGGCAAAGGATATGCACCTGTCATAGAAGAAGCAGACATCCAGGAAAGGAACAACAGCGAGTGAAGAGGTGACTGCTATCTCAGTGGAAGGGAAGTAACTGCAAATCAAGGAGCTTTCATTGTTACTTCTTTGCATTCTATTGGACTGTGAAAAGGAGGAGTAGGAGTTTGAGGAAGGTTGTGCAATAGCTACTTAAAGTCTCTTTTGGGTGTGGATAGGAATATAAAAAGCAGTTGCTCAATCTTTCTAAACGTATACAAAAAAGGGGGTAAGGGAAATTAAGAAAATAATGTTTTGCACTGATAGAAAGGGGAGAGGGGAGACTTGGGGAGTGTTTGGTATCCTTCACCTGGAAGGGTGGGGGGGTCACTGGTGGGCAACAACAGCAGTGGGTCGGGTGGTAGGCTGCAACAACTGCGGTGCACCAATCTTTCTAAAAATTGACTGGAGTGTGGGGGGATGTTTAGTGTACAACCACACAGAGAAACATAGAAAGGAGATTGAGGGTCTGCAGGAGGAACTAAGACAAGCAAGGCAGACTGGGGGTAGGTTTAGCTCAATACTGGAGGGAGGAAGGAGGGGAGATGAGGGAGGGAGATTTGAGCCAACAGTGGTGAGGAGAGGGTCAGAAGAAGGAAAGCAGAGACAAAGGGGCCCAGGCCAGGAAGAATGATTGCCAATGAAACCAGGTCAAGAGACAAAAGACAAATGGACAAAAAGAGGAGATAGGGACTTGTGAGGGGAGGTGAAGAAGTGGCAAAAGTCATGGAGTGGAAAGGAGAGAACAGGTTACTATGAAGAAAGAGGGAGCAGACATTTGTGAAGGGTCTTCAGAAAATAGTTTTGCACTGCTAGAGAGGAAGAAGGAGGAGGAGGGAAATGATGAAATTAGAGGAGTAATTGATAAATGCCTGGACCAAACCGGAGTGGGGGGGGTTCTGCTGGGAGAATTGCAACAGGGGCACAAGGGGGAAATAATGTGCAGGAGGAAGAAGAGGAGCCAGAAATGAAAGAGGGAGATGAATGGAAGCAAGCAGGGAGTAAGAGGGGTGGAATCTTAGTGCTGGGGGACTTAATACTAAGAGGAGTCAGGTGGGACAATCTGTTCTGAAATATGCTAGAAGGGGTAGGGACAAGCCTCATTTAATTATACATCTTGGGATGAACGACCTGGCTGACATGACAGCACATATAGTCCAGAGGAGGTTTGAGAAATTAGGACAATTATGTGAGGGGGCAGGAAGATCAGTAAGTTTTTCAGAGATACTTCCAGTGCCCAAGGCAAGCACAACAAGAAAGCTGAGAATTGAGGAATTTAACGGATGGCTAAGAACCTGGTGTTGTGCTAAAGGGTATGGGCTGTTGGGGGGTGGGGAGGGACCTGGGAGGACAGTAGTCTCTATAAAGGACAGACTACACTTGAGTGAGGAGGGAAAGAAAGTGTTGAAACAGAGGATGGAGGAGTACATAGAGGAAGTTGGGAATTTAAACTAGGAGTGGGGGGGTGGCAATTGGGCAAGAGATATGCAGATACCACAGGTTGGGAAACGATATGAGTAGACCCCCATAACAGTGACAAAGGACAAATGGCAAGCACTATTGGTGATGCTAGTAAAGGAGGGCAGGATGGGTGAGGGGGAAGGGTGGAAGGTGGTTACCCTTAATGTACCCTGAATTGCTGTGATTTTTATCTGTATTTATTGATTGTTGCTTTTATCTTGTTGTACAGCGTCTTGAAGTGAGAAAGGTACTATATTAAATAAAATTTATTATTATTACTATAATGCTAGGAGCCTTGGGAGGAAAACTGCAGAGTTACAGGTGCTCATGGCAGAGGGAGAGGTGGACATTGCAGCCATCACAGAAACATGGGCCACCCAATACAATGACTGGGACCTGTCTGTACCAGGGTACAGGTTATTTTGTAGGGAGAGGGTGATTGGGAAAGGAGGGGGTGTGGCACTATATGTGAAGGAAGGACTGAAGTGAGTAAGGGAGGAAGGGGAGGAGGGTATTACAGAGTCACTTTGGATGCAAATCCAGGATTCCAAGATTAGGATTCTCAAAATGGGAGTGGTGTACAGGCTGCCATCTCAGATGGAGGAGTTAGACGGGGAACTAGCAGGACAGATCAGGAGGACCTGTGAGAAGGGTAGTGTGGTGATTGTGGGGGAATTCAACATGCTAGGAGTAGACTGGAGTACCCCAACAACCAGGAACAGAAGGGAGCAGGTACTGCCAGATGCCTTCCAGGACAGCTTCCTGCTGCAAATGGTCAGTGAATACCCTTGACCTTGTGCTGGCAAATGGGGACTTTGTAAGAGAACTTACAGTGGAGGAACCACTGTCAGGAAGTGACCACCACTCAGTATGGCTCACATTGGATATGGGCAAGGAAGAAGTGGAATCTGGCACAAGAGTGCTGGACTTCATGAGGGCCAACTGTGGGAGGATGGGGGAAGTGGCAAAAGGGTACCTGGCCAGAATTCAAACTAGTATGGACACTAACCAGAGGTGGGAGCTCATAAAGCTGGGGATGGTGAAGGCAACTAAAACCTGCTGCAAGGCCCAGTGCAAGAAGGCTAGGGCTAGGAAGCCAAGCTGGTTGAGCAAGGAGGTCATGGAAAAGGTAAGGAGGAAAAAAGCTGCCTTTTGGATATACAAGAAAACGGGGAGGATAGGGAGGAGTACTTGACGGAATCGAAGAAGGTGACAAGGGCAGCAAGGGGAGCCAAGGCATCTATGGAACTCAGGCTGGCACAAGGCATTAAGAAGGGGGAGAAGGACTTCTTTAGGTACATCAGGGAGAAAAGGAGCTGTAAGGACCACATAGTAAGGATTAGGAAGGAGGGGGGTTGGGTGGAAGCAGGATGCTATAAGGCAGAAGCACTAAATGATTACTTCTGCTCGGTATTTACTAAGGAGAAGGTGGGGGTGACACCCAAGGGGGGGAGGAATGGCAGAAACAGGAGGGGGGGGTGACAGATGGGGAAATCATGGAGGGCAGAGTTCGGGAGGGTTTGAAGGCACTGAGGGTGGACAAGGCGCCAGACCCAGATGGCATCCACCCCAGGGTACTGAAGGAGCTGGCAGAGGTCCTTGCAGGACCTTTGGCAGACCTATTTAATACCTCACTACATTCAGAGTGTGTACCTCAGGACTGGAGGATAGCTCATGTGGTGCCCCTCCACAAGAGTGGTCCCAAGGATGAACCGGGAAACTACAGACCAGTGAGCCTCACATCCATCGTGGGTAAGATAATGGAGACTATCCTGAAGGAGAGGCTGGTGGCCCTCCTAGAGGCAGAAGGACTACAGGACAGCAGAGAGCATGGCTTCATACATGGCAGATCCTGACAAGCCAACCTGGTGGAGTTCTATGACTGGGTAACTAGGCAACTGGACAGGGGCCATACAGTAGATGTTCTGTATCTGGCCTTCAGTAAGGCATTCGACTCGGTGCCGCACAGAAGGCTGGGAAGTAAGGTAGAAAGCACAGGGGTGGGTGCAAAGCTGGTGAGATGGGTAGGGGACTGGCTTCAGTGAAGGCAACAGAGGGTGGGTGGGGAGCTCTCACACCCAAGGGTAGCGATGAGTGGTGTTCCACAGGGCTCAGTGTTGGGACCAGTGTCATTTGGGATATTCATTGCAGACATATCATTGGACATCAAGAGCAAGATCAGTCTGTTTGCTGATGATACTAAGGTAGGTGTGGTGGTGGATGATCTAGGGGGATGGCAGGGGTTGCAGGATGATCTGGCAAAGCTTGAAACCTGGTCAGACACCTGGCAACTGGGGTTTAATGCGCAAAAGTGGCTGTTGCATTTTGGGATGAAGAACCCAAGAAGGAGTTACCAGCTGGGGGGAGTGCAGCTAGCCCAGACAGAGGAGGAGAAGGATCTGGGTGTGCTCATTACAGGGTCAATGAACAACTCGGCACAATGTAGGAAGGCAGCTGCAAAGGCCAACAAAATGCTGGGTTGTATTGCAAGGGGTATATCCTCGAGGAGGGAGGAGGTGATTCTGCCACTGTATAGGTCATTAGTTGGACCACACCTGGAGTACTACGTGCAGTACTGGAGCCCGTATCTGAAGAGGGACATTAAGTTACTGAAGGGGGTGCAGCGCAGGGCGACAAAGATGATCAAGGGGCTGGAGGACTTATCATACAAGAGGAGGCTGGGGAAGTTGAACATATACTCGCTGGAGGAGAGGAGGAACAGGGGGAACATGATTGAAACCTTTAAGTACATGAAAGGAATAAACAAGACAGGTACAGAGGGGCTGTTCAAAGTAAGGGAGGGGAGGGACACCAGGGGCCATGATATGAGACTGGAGGAGAAACGGTTCAGGAGGGAGATGAGGAGACACTTTTACAGAGAAGGTGGTGGCTGGGTGGAATGTGTTACCTGCAGAAGTGGTATCCAGTAGAACAGTGAACTGCTTCAAAAGAGGATGGGACAGGACAAGGGGGAGAGTCAATGAAGGGGAAGGGTGGAGGGAAGGGGCAGATGCAGAATAAGGGGTGCTAACTGCACATTTGAGTAGACTTGATAGACCTCTAGGTCTTTATCTGCTGGCAAATTTCGTATGTTCATATGGTATCCACACAGTGACCTCATTTACAGGGGCACAAGAAATTTAACTTGTTATAACAAGTTATACAAAAACAAACAAAACACAGAATCAAACTTTTGCATTCATTTTCCTCCTTCTAATTACTCTGACCAGGTTACAAACCCAGCAACTTATCTGGAATGGATATTATTAACTGCAGATACTGCAGGACACTTTTCAGAAGGGTAGTTTTATAGGATTTAGGACACTGTCGTACATGCTGGGCCATTGGAGATCTAAGGGCTCAGCTCCAGGCAGCATGGGCAGAGATTGCGTGCCTCAAATCATATGTTCAGGAGGAATTATAAGAACTGCCCACCATTTCCCCAACATCCAACAGAAGCACCTTAACCGCAGAGGGTAGTTGGTCCAGGAGGTTGGCAGGTGGTTAGAAGGGGCAAACAGGGTGCCCCATCACTCTGTGTTCTCCAACATATCACCTCCACAAACCATATAAAAATTACAAACAGGTACCTGCCTCTGTCTCTGAAATCAAACAAAGGAGCAGAGGACACTGCAGAGTAGTACACTGCAGCAGTGGTGCTAGCACAACAAAACGCGCCCGAAACAGGATCCCAAACAAAAAAAGCAAATAGGAAATCCAAAAAACTTCTGATCATAGGATACTCCATGATTCGGGGAGTTGATACCTATCTCCAGCCAGGGGTAATGGTCAGATGTCTCCCAGGTACATCAGCTTGAAGAGACACTGACTGCATTGCTAAAATTGTAAAGGAAGCAGGAGAAAACATTGATGTCCTGGTACACATAGGGACTAACGATTGCCAGATGGTCAGTTGTGGAGACCAAGGAACACCTGAGTAGGCTGGGTGAGAAACCATCATCCATTTCATCTGGCATCTCCTTCTCCGAGATCCTGCCAGTCTGGAAGAGAGGGGCAGATGGGCAGAAGGTCAGAGAAGGGGAGACAGGGAAGCTAAACACGTGGCTCAAGGGCCGGTGCCACGAAAAAGGACACAAATTTGTAGGCAACTGGCAACAGTTTTGGGAGCTAAAGTTCTTTAAATTTGATGGACTGCATCTGACTAAGGAGGGAGTCAGTGCATTGGGGTAGAAGTTTGATGTCTTTACAGAATATTTAAACTAACAAATGGGGAGAGGGGTGCAGCACCCCATACATCGAATGGGAAGAACACCCCTTCCCCCTTAGCTAGTGGTCAAACAGGAGTTCAGCATGTTTGTAGTTCATTTGCATCACCAGGAAAGGAAAAAGGTCTGGCTCCCCATACGACGCACAGGGGAAACACCAGACCTCGCCCAACAACTAACACACAGAAATCTGGCCAATGGAAAATCATGTACACAAATGCTTACAGTATGGGAAACAAGATCCCAGACCTGCAGGCAATAATGACAGAGGCTAAACTGAACATAGTAGCCATTAGCAAGACATGGTTTACTAGAAACCATACTTGGGAGACTTCAGTACCTGGCTATGTACTGTTCAGAGGAGACCGAGGTGCAAAAAGGGAGGGCGGAGTGGCCCTTTATGACAATGAAAATACCAAAGCTACAGAAATTCAGAATACACATAAGGAGCCAGAAGAACTGTGGATCACCCTGGAAATGGGAAATGGGACAGCAATATGAACTGGGGTTGTTTACAAGCCTCCAGACCAGGGGGAGGACATAGACACATTACTGTTAGAAGATATACAAAACATGACAGCTAAAGGGGAGGTTCTGATAATGGGAGACTTCAACATGCCAGATACAGATTGGTTAATACCAGCAGGAACATCTGCCAGAACTAAACACATAGTGGATTCCCTGCAAGGGGAGGGCCTCAAACAACTGGTACAACAACCCACAAGAGACAGGGCTATCCTAGATCTCGTACTGACTAACAGGGAAAGCATCACAGATCTCTAGGTAGAAGGTCACCTGGGGGCCAGTGACCATCACATGGCATGGTTCAGTTTGGCCACAAGAAATAAATCATCCCATTCCAAGGCAAAAATATAGGACTTCAGAGGAGCTGACTTTGATAAGATGGCCAACAGAGTTAAGCTAGCCCTGGCAAAAAGAAATACACAGGGTTTTAAATAATTGATTTGTAGTTTTTTTTTCTTGGGACAATACTAACTATATAGAAGGCATTTATATAGGTTTTCTAGAAGTGTTATGTTTGTTAAACACAGTGAGGCAAGTGCTATGCATTTTCACAATGTTTTAGAACTTTTATGAGCAAAACGCTAATCAATTTTTCGAGTTAAATAAAACCCTGAATACAGGTGAGGGGGTACAGGTAAAGTGGGCAAGCATTAAGGATGCAATCATAGGTATCATAGGTATCATAGGGTTCATAGGTAAAACAGAGCTAGAAGACTGAAGTCCATAGTGCTCGCCTGGTATTCCATAGTGCTTGCCAAATATTAATTATATCCCCCTATATGATTTTGTTTCAAATAGATATCTACAAATCTTTTGAAGGTGTCAACACTTGCACATGACACTATATCCCAAGGTAAACTGTCCCAGATCTTACAAACTCTATTTGTAAACCACTTGCTTCTTTTTGTTGATTTACACTGTTCTATTTTTAATTGTAATGGATGTGCCCTGGTTGCATATATTTTGCTCCTTAATTCCAAGGCAAGTAATTTACCCAGGTCATTATCATGCGTAGCCTTGAATACCAGACACAAGTCACCCCTAAATCTAAGGTATTCCAGGGTAAACAAACCCAAATATTCCAGTCTTGCATAATAGTCAAGATTTCTAACTTCGTGGATATTTTTTGTTGCTCTATGTTGGATTTTCTCCATAGATTTTATGGTACCCTTATCCCCAGGTGCCCAAAACTGGGCACAATACTCCAGATGAGGCCTCACCAAAGATGAGTACAGTGGAAGTATAACATCACAACTCCTACTAGTAACATGTTTGTTAATACAATGTAGTACTCCGGCTGCCTTTCTGATGACATTCTGGCAATGGAGTTTGGGGCTAAGGTCATTAGAAATTCTGATACCCAAATCACACTCATTAGTAACAGCTTTAAGGGTCAATCCACCCAGGTGATATTTGGCTTGCCTATTTTTAGTTCCAAAATGCATAACCACACATTTATCCAAGTTGAAGGGCAATTTTTTCAAAATAGCCCACTCATGCAACTCATTAAGAGCCGACTAAAGGGTATTGCTATCATCAATGTTAATAATTGGGTAACCTATACACGCATCATCTGCAAATTTTGTTATCCAAATGTCTGTATTAGTTTTTAGTGAGGCTATGTATAAGTTGAACAAACACGGCCCCAGGACCGAACCCTGGGCACCCACTAGTAACATCGTCCCAGTCTGAATAGGGAGCCCTTGATGCCCACTCTATGAGAGCCAGCCCTTTAGCCATGATTCCACCCATCTTGTTAAATTTCCTCCTATACCAAGGTTTATCATATCTTCAATAATATAACCATGAGGACTTTATCGAGCCTATGGAAAATCCAAAACACAACATCCACTGCTTAGCCTATCCAATGCCATACTCACACCATTATAAAGTTTAGCAAATTTGTCTGTCACGATCTAACCTTAACAAACCCATGCTGGGTAGGATCAGGTTCCATCAGGGTACATAGATGTTCCTTTATAAGTCTTTCCAATAGTTTTCCCAGAATAGATGTCAAACTAACAGGTCTATAGTTAGACACCGCCTGCCTAGAACCTTTTTTATAAATTGGGACCACAGTTGCCAGCCTCCAGGAATTAATGACTTGCCCTTCCTGGATAGATTTATTAAAGAGAGCAGTTATAGGTCCTGCCAAGGGAAGTGCTAATTCTTTAAGGATCCGAGTTGTTGCAATACTTGAAGCAACATCCCATTGTGTCAGAGAGAAAAGGAAGAGCAAAAGAAGAAGAAGGAAACCACTTTGGTTCTCAAAAACAGTAGCAGAAAAGGTCAAAGCCAAAAGGCTGGCCTCCAAGAAATATAAGGGAATGCAGCGGGAAGAAGATAGGGAGGCATACCAGACTTCCCTAAGGGAAGCAGGGAAGACAGTAAGGCAGGCAAAGGCCCAAACCAAGGAAACACTAGCACAAACAGTAAAAGAAGGTGACAAGACCTTCTATAGATACATTAGTGAAAGGAGAAAGTCCAGAGGGGGTATTGCTAAGATCAAAGTGGATAACGGGGTGTGTGAGGAGGAAGACCATGTAAAAGCATCTATCCTAAATAGATACTTCTGCCAAGTATTCACTGAAGAGAAGGTAGGGCAGGGCTCACAGCTCAGCACCATGGACATGGGGGAGGGAGGTGTGCACTAGTCCCTTCACAAAAGAAAGGGTCCTGCAAGAGCTCGATAAGCTCAGGGTGGACAAGGCAATGGGACCTGATGGCATACATCCCAGGGTACTAAAGGAGCTAAGGGGTACATGACAATTCACTCCCATAATTTCGCTCCACGTCTTTTCACTCCCGACAGTACGCTCCCACGTAAACTCGCGCCTATGTGAACACGCTCCAAGTCAAATCGCTCCCGAAGTGTCACATTCTATATAGTGCTCTGTTTTATTCAATGCGACGGTTGCAAGTGTGTGGTGCAGAAATTAAATATTTAAATGAAGCAATTAATCAATTACCTGCATTGGCCAACCACAAGCAATCGTACTAGGAAGTTATAAATACGGTCACTAAAGCACATTTCTCCTCATAGTTTTTTTTATTACAATGGCTTGTCGCCTTTGTCCTGTCATCTCGGTCCAAAAAAAAAACTGGTGGACAACCATAACTACCTGTACACATTTCATAAATGTGGGCACAATGATAAAGCGATATGGCAGTGCTAGCATGCAGTGAAAAAAATCAAGGTTTGCAATGCCAGAGTACACACTGTATCATACGATGACCCAGCCATAATTTTGCAGTTTTCACAGCATACCCATGCACCAGACCCCTGTGCAGTAGAAAAACAAGATGCAGTATACAACGCAAAGGAGAAAGCATGCTCAACACAGGATACCACAGCTCAAGTCGTTCTGCATGCTAAACAAGAGGTGTCACTGGCTGCACAGGGAAAAATCATTGATAAAAACTTAAAACGAACCATTCAAAGGGTTCATGTACATGGTGCTCCTCCTAACAGTACAGACCTTTGCCAGCTGCGAATACCGGACTGCTATACCATGTACCAACCCGACGCTGCCAGTGAGCCTGAAAAGTTTTTGCTCTATGATAGTGGACCTGGGCACAATCGTATTTTAATGTTTGGCACTGAGAACAAACTAAAATTCTTAGAACTCTGTAAGTTGTGGCAAGCAGATGGAACTTTCAACATTGCACCGCCTCGGTTTATGCACTTATACGTCATAATGGGTGAAAGGTTGGGGAATGCTCAGCCAGCTATTTTTGTGCTTTTGCCTAGCAAAAATAGGGAGTGCTATCAAAGAATGCTCACTATTTTGAAGGATCTTAATCCCAATCTTAGCCCTGAGGTTGTAATTACTGATTTCGAGCGTGCAACAATAGCTGCATTTAAGTCTGTGTTCTCAGATGCCAAACAAGTTGGTTGCTTTTTCCATTTCACCCAATGTGTGTATCGCAAGATACAGGAAGAAGGGCTGATAGTACAGTATGCACAGGACTCTGAATTTGCATTTGTCTGCGTCCAGTTCCATGTCTGTTTCTTCGGCCAACCCACACATCCTCAAAGTAATCAATTACTGGTGTCAGTTCTTTGGGGAAAATACTTAAGTTATCATCAGTTATTTCCTCAAAGCGTGCTATTACTTCTTCTGGGGGGGGTAAAAAGCCAGTGTTGGTAAGTACTTGCACTTAAACGCAAATTCAGAGTCCTGTGCATACTGTACTGCCAGCCCTTCTGCCTGTATCTTGTGGTATCTTGCTCCCCCGAGCTAAGGGTGGAACTAGCAGAGCCATTATCAGAACCGTTTTGTGAGTCTTTGAACACAGGAGAGGTCCCAGAAGACTGAAGAAGGGCTCATGTGATCTGGCTCCACAGCAGTGGTAGCAGGGAGGAGGCAGGGAACTACAGACCAGTCAGTCTTACCTCAGTAGTAGGCAAGATTATGGAGGCACTCCTTAAGGAAAGGATAGTGCAACACCTGGAATCCATAGGAGCACAGAATTCAAGACAGCATGGGTTTACAAAAGGAAGGTCCTGTCAAACTAATCTCATAGATTTCTTTGACTGGATAACCAGACCAAGTGGTGGACCAAGGGGGAGCAGTTGATGTTGCCTACCTTGACCTCAGCAAAGCTTTCGATACTGTTCCACACAGAAGATTGATTAATAAGCTGAGTAGGCTCAGGGTGGGTCAGAAGTTGGTCAACTGGGTGGTAAACTGGTTGACAGGTAGAAAACAGAGAGTGGTGGTAAATGGTATACAGTCAGAAGAGATGCAAGTCACAAGTGGGGTACCTCAGGGATCAGTCCTGGGGCCAGTCCTCTTCAATATCTTCATCAGTGACATTGCAGATGGACTAGAGGGTAAGGTTTGTCTTTTTGTGGATAACACCAAGATCTGCAACAGAGTAGATGATACAGATGGGGTGGGCAGAATGAGAAGAGATCTGGATAAACTGTCAAAATGGTTGGAAGAGTGGCAAGTGGGATTTAACGCAAAGAAGTGCATGATTATGCACATAGGGAAGAGAAACCCTGAAGCTACCTATAGGCCAGGAGGGGAGTTGTTGGCAGTCACAAGGGAAGAAAGAAACTTGGGCATCATCATCACAGATGACCTGAAATCATCCAAGCAGACCACTAAAGCAGTAGGCAAGGCTAGGGGGATGTTGGGGTATATTAGTAGGGGTATCACAAGTCTTAAAAGGGAGGTAATAATACCTCTTTACAAGGCACTGGTTAGGTTCCATCTGGAGTACTGCATGCAGTACTAGAGGCCACACCTTCACAAGGACATTAACCAAATTGAGGCAGTCCAGAGAAGGGCAACCAAAATGGTGCAGGGACTACATTAGAAAACATATGAGGACAGATTAACGGAGCTCAATATGTATACCCTAGAGCAAAGGAGGGAGAGAGGTGATATGATCGAAACATTCAAACACCTTAAGGGCATTAACAAGGTGAAAGAGTCTAACATGTTTCAATATAAGAAAAATAGCAGGAGAAGAGGACACAGCATGAGATTAGAGGAGGCCGATTAAGGGATAATGTGAGGAAGTTCTTTTTCACAGAAAGGGTGGTGGATGCATGGAATGGCCTATCTCAGGAAGTGGTGGATATGAATATAGTACAGGGCTTCAAACAGGCATGGGATAAGCATAAGGGAGCAATACAGATGCGTATGAATAGATAGGCCATTGACAGAACAAAGGCCGATGGAACATTCATAAGGTAGAAAAAGAATTGGGCAGACTGAATTGGGCCTTACGGTCCTTATCTGCCGTCAACTTCCATGTTTCTATGTTTAGCTAATTTGTGCTGTGTGTATTAAAATTAAGAGGAAAACAAGGCATTGTTCTGTGTGTGGGTTCTGTTGGGCCTTTACTTAAAACAGTTTCAAGAGCTTCTGGGCCGTGTAGTCCCCCGCTGTGACTACGGACACACAAAAGTCTTTATCTTGGGAGCTTTTTAATTTCTGCTGTATTTTAAATAGTGCCTTTATGGATTGGAAGCCTAAGTCACCTTTGCTGGGTTGTTTTCTAGTTATCCTATAAGTCAATCTCTCCATTAGTTACCTATCTGATAGCTTTAATTTCTCTTTCTCTACTTGAGTTGTATTTCAGACATGGCTGATACTATTATTACTCTGGATGGTGAAGTAAGGTTTAAGTGTATAGAGTGCATGATGTACATGATAGTGAAAAATCAAGTTATTAAAGGGGAATTTGTGTGTGAAAAATGTAACACAAATAAAAAACTTTTAAATGACTTAAAACATTTGGGATTAAGGCTTGATAAGCTAGAGAAATCCCAGGAGGAAATGGCTATGAGGCTAAAATGAGTGACAAAGTGAGGATAAACATATAATAAATATGGGTGGAAAGAGAAGAAGTTCTGGGAAAGAGAAGTTTTTGAATAATGAATGGTGCATGGTTCAACTGCATGGTAGGGAAAAAAGAGTAAATATATCACTACCACCACCAGATACTGTGTTGCTAACAAATATATATGCCATAATTAATGAGAATACTGTACTGACTGTGAAAGTCCAAGCATGTATCTAATTTATTTTTTTCCCTTTGGAGCTGGCGTGACCTGCATATCAATTCCTGGTTCTTTTCTGTTCAGTGGTTGGCTGTTGGTTTTATTTTTTGTTTTTGCTTTTTTTCCTTTTTCTTTGGGGGTTAAATATGTTTTATTTTGGGATTTTTTGTTTTATGTTTTTCTTGGTATGTTATCCCCCTACTGTTTTTGTAAGTATGGGGGGTGAAATGTCTTATGATATAAATAATTTATCCCAGGTGACTGGGTTTTTTACAAAAAGTTTTAGTTTAGATTTAACTCTACCTGTTTTAACATCTAATGATAAGGTCAGGGACAGTTTGGTATTTACCTTTAGGAAGTTACAAGGGCTTATTACTATGGAATCTCTCTGTAGCCTGTTCTTAAAGGTTTCCCAGTCAGAGGTACATGATATGGGTATTTGTACTAAGCAGTGCTTTTATAATTCTTTGTTTAGGAGAAGTTTAATATTATAATTATTATTATTAATGTCTGGTTCAGTACATCCTAATCCAGGGCCCATGGGCAATGTGGATTCATTTGTGTTACCAAAGCATGCTAAGAACTTTGCTCAGTTGAGTGTTCAAAGCTTGCTTGCAAAATGGGGTGATTTTACTGTTTGGATGGATTACCATCAATTTGATGTGGTTGGAGTGTCAGAGACCTGGCTTACCAATAGGGTCTCAGACAGATCATTCGCTATCGAGGGTTATAGGGTTTTTAGACACGATAGAGACTCAAGAAGAGGAGGGGGTGTCTTTTTTACGTAAAAAAACATCTAAAAGTATTGCCTGGTGTAGTTCTTGTAGGTTCTCCCACCTGTGAATATTTACCTTTAACAATTGTTTTAGGTAAACAAAAAATGCTGACCGTGGTGGTTATTTATGTTCCGCCTGGTTCCCAGGGAGATGGACTTTGGTTATTAGAGAACATAAGAGGGTCTTTTCCTAAAAACAGAGAGCTTATTATCATGGGTGACATGAATATTAATTGGCTGGGGAAGGACAATATAAAATTTAGAGATACGGTTATTAATCAAGGTTTAGTACAGATAATAGATGTCTCAACTAGGATTAATTATAAATCTGGTACTACCTCATTGATAGACTGGGTGTTGGTCTCTGACACTAATAAAATTGTGCAATACGGGGTTCTCCCCGATAGTGTCAGCGACCATAGTCCAGTCTATTGTTGTTGGTCTGCAAAGAGAAAAACTGTCCCTTCTGTTTTTTTTTTTCTCACATAATACAAAGACACTTGATTTGGCTGCATTCAGGCAGGCTGTTGCTAATGTAGATTGGTCTAAGGTTACTCAGAGTCTGAATGTGGATGTAGCATTAGGGAATTTTATTGATTTATCTAACCTAATATGTGATAAATTTGCACCCCTAAAGAAGTTAAGGATAAGAGATAATAAACAGGCATGGGTTACATCTGAACTAATGGAGCAAATTAGAATCTGAGATAGATTATGGAAGGCCAATAGGAGGACCCCTAGTCAAACTAGTCTAGTTTTATACAAACAAGCTAGAAATATATGTAAAGCCATGGTTAGACGACTAAAAAGAAATTATTTCCTTGAGAGGCAGAAGGACTTTTGGGGAAGGAATGTTTCTGAAACCTGGAAGTTAATTCATGAACTTACTGGAAATAAGCACACTTCTGCTATTCAATGTCTACAATCCAAGAATGGTATCATTACTGATCCTTCTGAAATTGCCAGGAACTTAATGAATATTTTTCTGATTATTCGAAATTTCTAATTGGGAATATATTATCGCAAGTTAGGGTACCCCAAGAGATGTTAGCTTTGAACATTCTAATGTTTTATTTTAAATCCTTGTCATCAGGTGATGTTTTGAAATATCTCCAATCAATGGACCCTCATCCGTCTGTGGGCAAGGACGGTATAGATGCTGATCTTGTTTGTTTTCCTCATTCTGCTGTCTTTAATTTGTCTCTGTGTGGGTCTAGTTTTCCTAAGATTTGGAAAGATTCTACTGTTGTTCCTATATTTAAAGTTGGTGAGGTTTCTGACAAATCTAATTATCATCCTATTTCTTTATTAGCTCCTCTCTCAAAAGTATTGTAAAGGGCTATTTTTGACCAAGTCATGGAGTACTTGTCTAAATATAATGTTTTAACACCTGCACAGCATGGCTTTAGGCCAGGACACAGTGCCACGACTGCCTTGGTGAGGTTCACGAACACGGTTCACGAGGCCCTTGATAGGGGCCATTTTACTGGAGCTGTGTTCGTGGACCCCAGCAAGGCATTTGATTTGGTTGATCACTCTCTTTTGCTGTCTACTTTAGTTAATTTGGGAATTTCTAAGGATATTGGGGATTGGATAGGTAATTACCTGGCTGATCACACACAAGTCACAAGGGTTAGTGGTAAATTCTCTCTTTCTTCAAGGTTTCACTTGGTGTTCCCCAGGGTTATATTTTGGGTCCCCTTTTGTTTAGTCTTTTTCTTAATACTCTATCTTCTGTTTGTACTAAATCTCACATTTTTTTATATGCTGACAATACAGTGGTTCTCACAAGTGGACCCCTTTTTGAAAATGTACAGAAGGATTTGGCTGATGATTTCTTGGAGGTACAGAACTGGTTCCGAGCCCATGGATTGGTTTTAAATGAAAAAAAAAAACATGGTTTTTGCAAGTACAAAAAAAAAGATCGATGTTGGACCCTATATTGTCATTATACACTGTTTCTGGTACCTTGATTGAACAAGTTAAACACTTTAAGTACCTGGGTCTATTGATGGATGAGAATCTTTCCTATGAACCTCATATTCTTCATACAGTAAAGGTGACTCACCAGCGACTAGGGGTTTTATATAGGTTATCTCCTTTACTCATTGATACTACATGTTATCTGTTGGCTCAAAGTTTTTTACTACCATTAATTGATTTTGGGATTTTGTTTATTTTATTCTGCAAGGGAGGGTTTACTATCCAAGGTGAAAGTGTTACTTAATTCAGTTGCTAGATTTGTAGTGAAATCCCCATTAAGGGTTCATCATTGTAATCTCTTGCAGCAAGTGGGTTGGCTTCCTTTGGGCAGTAGATATAAACTTCAACTGGGTATTTTGGCAAAAAAGATGATAGTTGGTAGAGTCCCTGATTGTATCTTTCTAATTTTTAAAAAGCAGAATTCTAGGGTTAATACTCGGTCAACAGTTAAATTTTCTCTTTGCATTCCAAAAATGCATACTTCCCTTGGACAAAGGGCTATATCCTATATGTTACCTATTTTTCTTAATACGATACAATTATCTCTTGACTGTATGAATCTTTCCCTTTGTTCTTTTAAGCATAAGTTGAAAGAGTTCCTTTTTACAGAATGTAAGTGTAAATGTTATTGAATGATAATGCTTTGATATATCAACTTGTTCTTGTCTCTATTTAAGTTGCATGTATTTATATTGTGTGTAATTGTTATTTGTACACTGATTGCTCATGAAAACGGGTCTTTTTTGGCCCATGGTCCTATCAGTATAAATAAATAAAACAAACAAACAAACCCTGAGGTTTTGATTGACTTGGGAGGTAGACATTCAAATGATGCAGAAAGTACTCCTGATGTTCCCTTTATAAATAGCACACAGTTACCCTATTCTAATACAATGTTTGGAATACAGTTGAAACAAGGGAACTAAAAAGAGGCAGGTGACAGTGTTGGGTGATTCTATGTTAAGGTACACTGACATCACAATCAGTAAACCAGATCATGAAAACATTTAGATTTCTTGATTGCCCAGGGACCGATTATGACACATAAAACAACATTTGAAAAAAATTGATAGGCACACAGAAATGCCCACTGGCTGTAAGTCATGCTGGGACTAATGACATTTGCAGAATATCTGAAACTATGATAGTGAGGGATTTCATGGATATAGGCAAAATGTTAAAATATCTTAAATGTCCAGCTTTATTCTCCAAACTCTTACCCAGGCCAGGGGATAGTGAATGGGTAAAGAGGAAAATCTAAAGACATAACAACTGGCTTCGTACCTACAGAATGCAGACAAAGAAGGCTTCAAATTTATAAGATACTGGAATACTTTGCATGGCTACATGAATCTGTGTGGTAGAGATGGGATGCATCTGAACAGGAGAGGGGCAATAGCTTTGGGTAGAATAATTTCATCTGCCATATTGTACAATTTAAAATAGGTACTGGGGGGCGTGATACCTAGGAGCTTTAATAATAAGATGTATCAGTTAACTGTGGAATTAAATGAGCATCATTATGATGTCATTACCATAACTGACATGGTGGACGGATTCAGAGGACTGGAGACACCAACTTGAGGGATATAATCTATCCCTTACGGAAATAATTATTTGAAATAATTTCATGCTGCACACATAACACTACCTATGTGATATGCATGCTGCAAGCATGATTTAAATGTTAAACTGGAATCGATTGCATGCATGTCACATATGTGCATTAAGCAAGTGTGGAAAGCATGCTTTTTATGTTAAACTGGAACAGACTGTATGCATGTGGCATGCATTCAAAAAGCAGGTGGTAACTGATAACTGCACACATAAAAGTTAGGTGACTTCCTCAGGATCACACAGTATACAAGTGGGGTTGATGAGGTTCAAACCCAGATCTCCTGGTTTGCAGTTCAATGCCTTTAACCATTAAGCTATTCTACCTGCATACATATGGCTTGCTTGTAACTTCAGTACAAATCTGCATACAACTGCACGCATGTGGCATGCTTATAGCCACAAATATACTTTTTGGTTTTCTTGTCCCTCCTCATCTCAGCTGAACAGCTGAATTGTAGCACACATACTAATAGAAACATGTGAGGTTCTTCCCTCTCCCAATACACACACTTACCCACAAAACTACTTAATTACTTCTGTCTGGCTTGTACTCCTACTATTTTCTCTCCATAGTTTTGAATGCTTCCAAGCAAACAAACTTTAAGGGGCAAACACAAAATTAGCAGTAACTCAACACCCACCCACATAGCCAGTCCCCCCCATGCACGCGCGCACACACACACACACACTGTAGCAGGTGCAACTACACTGCTATAGACAACCCACCAAGTACAGACATAAGTCGAGAGTCTCCCACCTGAGTAGTACTGTAAGGAGCCAGAGGTAGGAATCTTTAAAAGATGATGTTCATGGGTCAGAGTGCTGGGGTGTACCACATTGAAATGAATGGTGTTATTTTTCATTAGTATTTTATACATTATGATGGTGAATTGGAGAGTAATGAAGGCCACTGTTCTACAAACAAAGCCCTTGTTAGTCAAGCAGTGGCCTTCATTAATCTTGCTAACAAGTATAAAAAATAAAAATGAATGAAAAATGAATACTCACCAACTCTCCATCAATAATGTATAAAACAGTAATATAAATTCCCTTATTCATTTCAATGGGGCATGCCCCTCCACTGTCCCTTTCCCTATGTCATAATGTGCTTGAACATGGGATGTGGAGGTCAGCTCCACAGGGGGGTACAAGCCTGATTATAGTGGGTCTCCAATAGTCTGTGCATACCATACCACTCAACTGTATCTGAATGCAAGGAACAGCCCTTATTTTACCATCCATCACTCATGGAAAACTTTGTCCCAGTTTCTCTCCCCAATTCCATTCCATTCAGTAACCATCCCATATGGGTTGTGAAGCCTCCCAAAGGTGCAGAAATGTGAACAACATATCAATATTTCAATCCTTCCTCCTTCCCTAATCCCCCAGTAAAAAAAAAATGATTTACTTTTACTTACCCAGCCATCGGGCCAAAATCTGTGGCCTAGCCCAGTGTGCCACCAGCCCAGTTTTCAGTCTGCTCCTCCTCCATCCTTCTGCCAGAAGCTGGATGCTAGAACCAACCATCCCAGGTCCCCAATGTGGTCTGTGACTAAGTCACCTCACCAACCGAACCCACCTAACTTGTGTTTACTTGCTTCTTGCTTGGCTGCTGCCACACTGCACTGATCAAGGCATATGAAGGCCACCCACACTGCTGCTGCAAGGCCTAGCTTGCTGCTACAGGGGGCCCACACTGTTTTTTTTTTTTTTTTTTTGAGGCGAGCCTAGTTGAGTAAGTAGGTAGCCTAGTCTTGAGCTGACATCTAGATCATCCCCCAGCCCCTTCAGCCACCAAGGAAGTTGGAGACTCACTGAGAGAAGACCAACAAATATATGCCACCACAACACTGCTATTGATAGTTCAGTGCTCACTGACTCCTCCAAGCCATAGTGTGCAGTCTGTCTACTCTGTGGCTGGAAAGAGTGTCCCACTCACATGACTCATGTGCTTTTCCTTGGTTGGAGCTCCTCCACATAACTTGTGATGGTGCCACTACTAATAGGTGGAAAGAGTGGACAACACAATATAGACATAGTCAGGTCAGCAGTATACCTGCAGCATAAGCACAACACTGGCCAGGGGGCACTTATTATGCAAAAGATTAAATCCAAACTTAATGCCATTATTGCCACACCATAACAACAACCTAGGCACTGATGTGGGGAGGGGGGTGTAACTGCCTCCCTCTGCCCTTTCTAAATGGCACCCCTGCTTTATGGTAGAAATTTCTCCTCAGGTGCTAACATCAGTACAAGTACAGTAAATACAATGGTTTACATTGAGTTCTGAGGTACTGTATCTCCATGTTTCAGGATGTGTTCTGATCACCATGAGGATTACTGGTCCTTATTGTCCCTCATTTTGAGGGTCTATGTCCCTCATTTCAGTGACAAAATGTGAGGTATGGTGCATGCTTCCAAGACCCTACTCAGCACAAGGAGTGCTGAGCATAGCCATAGTATATATGCTGCATATTGAATGACAGCATCTATAGGTGAGCCATAACAGTCATGGAGAAACACATTTGTAGCACTAAATATGTATAAGGGGATTTGCATGGCTCAACACAAAAAACTTGGGCTTCACAACACAGAAGCCCCTCTTTGCACATCTGGAATGGGGGATGTTTGCTGACTATATCATAGGCATTTAGTGCAGCAAGAAAACAATACTTTACAAATTAATGGCAATTTAATAACAAAAATCAAAATCAATTAAACAACTTGCAAAAGGATCAGGATTAATGAGTTTACCTAATTTTAATGAGAAATCAATGAAAGGGTATTTTAATGGCTCTAATTACTAGCAGTAGTATGAAAAATAGAAACTGATGTGTTTTTAGATGATATTTGCACCAGCTTAGTTGCTGCACATGTCAAGTGTGCAACACATGAACCTGATGTGATTTTTAGAAGATATTCGTACCAGCTCAACTGCTGCACACATGTCAAGCTTGCAGCACGTGAACCTGATGTGCTTTTTAGACCTGCTTCGCATAGGTTCACTTTGTGTATGTGAACTGCATGTAAACATTGCACAATTACGCATGTGGCATGCATTCAGCATGTACGCAGCACACTTATATTTCTGTAAGGGATACCAGCTCAATCAAAAAGATCATAGAGGTGGTGGTGTGGCAGTATTTATTTATTTTTATTTATTTACTGAGTCTTGGATTACAACATCTTTGAGCAATGCAACTCATTTACAAAGGTCCCACGTCAGTCATACAAAACAAAACAATGTAAACAATAGATAAGTAAATAGCAGATATCAAGAATATACTTAAATGGGGATAGAGAGATGAGAGGATGGGGAGGTGGAAGGAGGGAAATGGGGTGAGTGCAGAGAAAAGGGAGGAGTGCTGGTGAAGTGAGGGGGAGGAAGACAAATTAATATTATAAGGAGAAGAGGTGGTGTTTAGTCAGCAGAGGGGGCAGCCTAGCAGGCCTTGTCAAAAACCCAAGAGAGACATTAATACTGGTGGGAGAGAGGTAAGATAAAGAAACATAGGGAGAAGGAGGGGAAGAAGTTGCAAAAGAGGTGGCATGAGATAAGACAATGGGTAGAGGGTGGAAGAGGGAAGGTGAGGAGGAACAAGGGAAGAACTTGAAGATGTGTGAGCAGAGAAGAAGCAGGAGTATGGGGTGGAGGGGAAAAGACTTGAGGATAGGATCGAAATGAAGTGCCAAGAGTTAAAAGTGCCGAAAGGTATAAGTGTAATGGTGACATAAGCAGAAGGCTGCTATCTATCTATCTATATATATATATATATATATATATATATATATATATATATATATATATATATAAAACTAACAAGCATAGTAGTAGATCATTACCCATCTCACAAGAGGAGGGAGAGGTTATCAAGGAAAGTATATGGATTGAAATTGGTGGTAAATCCAAATCACTTATTATAGGGACTTCTTACAGGTCACCTGGTTGTAATCATGATTACAATCAAAAAACTACTTGATGCTATGTACAACAGATGCATGACCAACAAGGATGTTGTAATATTAGGTAATTTTAACATCAATACTCTTGACTGGGCAAATGATACATCAATGGGTTATTTAGGTATGGAACTAAATGATACTGTTATATATGGATAAGCTATAATAATAGTATCTTATCCCATACAACAATTTCTCTGTAATACACTAGTCCAGTTGTGATAATACCATTGTCACTCAAGTGATAATACCATCATTTCAGGGTGATAACACTATTGTTCAGAGCTGATATTATCTTTGCAACTCTGAACAATACTATTATCACCGAAACTGTAAAGTGCAAGTGCACAACTGCCTCATGCAGAGCGGGAGACGGCTTTTATTGTAACCGTTGCGTACAGTAAAAGCTGACTCACCTCTTGCCAAAAAACAGAAAATGCATCCATAACAACAGCTTGCAACCACAGAAAAAGAAAAGGCTCCAATACAAACTTGACTACTCTAGCAGGCAAATTTAAAAACATTTAAAACTCCTCAGATCCATATATCACACAAAATAAATGATAGCAGACTGCGTTTTATGTGACTAAATAAGCCTCTCGAGATTCTGGGGACATGTTGGAACCTCTTGAGCTTCGCTCTCAAGGTTTACTTGTCCCCAGAACTACTCAATGCTATTATAGCTTCATAATACTCAGTCCACTATCATTTATTCTATTTATCAATGAGTGTGATTTAAAGCAGTTGTTTTCAGTACCCACAAGGGGGCTTAATCTATTAGATCTGGTTTTGACTAATAACAAACATTGAGCAATTACTTGTAATAGAAACATAGAAAGATAACAACTGATGGCAGACAAGGACCGCTTGACTCATCTAGTCTGCCCATTTTCCCTACCTACTGCAATACTGCAGATCCTACTTGATCTCTGCCTTTTACCCTCTCTTTACTATTGCTAGGGTTCCCTTGTGCCTATCCAACACATTCTTAATTTCCCTACTGTTTTACCCCCACCACCTCTGCTGAGAGGCTGTTCCATGCATGCACCACCCTTTCTGTGAAAAAATACTTCCTCACGTTACCCCTGAGTCTACCCCCCTCCAGCTTCATATCACGACCCCTTGTTCTTGAACATCTTTTTTATGAAAGATGCTACCCTATTGTATCTTATTTATGCCCTTGAGGTATTTGAAGGTCTCTATCATATCCCCCTCTTTCTCCTCTCTTCTAGGTTATACATACTGAGGTCCTCTAGTCTCTCCTTATATGACTTTTGGTGCAAACCCTGCACTATTTTTGTTACCCTTCTCTGAACTGCCTTTATGTTGTCTATGACCTTCCAGAGATGCAGCCTCCAGAACTGGACACAGTACTCCAGATGGGGTCTCACTGATGCTGTGTGCAGTGGTATCACCACCTCCTTTTTTCTGCTGGTGATATCTCTCCCTATGCATCCCAGCATCCCACTGGCTCTCCCCACAGCCATTTCACAATGCTTGTTCAGCTTTAGATCATCAGATATGATTACCCCCAGGTCCTTTTCCTGTTTGGCCATTGTTAGTAACCCCCCCATCATATATTCCTCCCCTGGGTTTCTGTGCCACAAATGCATAATTTTACCCTTCTTTGCACTGAATCTTAGCTGCCACACTTTTGACCACTCTTCAAGCCTGCTTAGGTCCCTCTTCATTTTTTCCATCTCCCTCAGAGTGTCAACCCTGTTGCAGATCTCAGTGTTATCTCCAAAGAGGCGTACCTTCCCTTCCAGCCCCTATGCAATTTCAATGATCCTAGTGGCGTGTACTCTGGGTAGTAATGACCACTACATGGTACATATAGTTATCAACCATAATTCAAAACATGTTTCAAGGTCTCAGTTAGTTGAAAATTATGACATGGCTGACTTTATAGCTATGGCCAGGGAACTATCTGACTAGGACTGGGAAACATCATTTGAGGGTAAAAAAAAAAACAGTAGGAATATGGATTACTTTAATGGATAAATTACTAAAACCACAGGCAAAATGTGCCCCTTCCCCCAAAGAAAAAGTACTCAAAATATAAGATCAGGCCAAAATGGTTTACTATGGGTATAAGAAGATCAATAAGGAAACAACAGAAATCATATAATAAGTTTAAAGGAGACCCTAGTAGTATAAATTATGGTATTTACAAAAAGGATTTAAAAAATGCAGAACTACTATAAAGAGGAGTAAACATATATTTGAAACTAGTTTAGCCAGAAATAAAGAAAATCCTAAAGCCTTTTTTGGGTAGATCAACTCTTTAAAAGGAAGGGAGACCATAGTTCATCCAATTCTTATATAAGGCAAACTAATTAAAGACCCAGCACTCATGGCTGAAACCTTAAATAACTATTTTGGAACAAATTTTAACAAAAATGGTCTTGAAACAGTTGAAAACATAAATAGTTTGGTTTTAGGAGAAGATTTGGGAAGTTATTTATTTACTCCTGTCAAAATTCTCAATTATTTAAACCAAATCATTATTAGTAAAGTGCCTAGACCTGATGACATTCACTCACAAACTATTAAGAACTTGGCTCACCTAATCTCTGAGCCTTTAACCATCATATTTTCATCATCCTTCAATACAGGCCTAGTTCCTGAGGACTGGAAAAATTCTGTTGTCACCCCAGTATTTAACTCTTACTGTGCCATGGACTGATACATCAGTCCAAAATTCCTGTGCTTCTAATTCTGTCAGCAGTCTAAGGGTTAAGAAAGATAACAGACAATTAATCAGTAATTATAGACCTATTAGTCTTACACCCATCTTAGGTACAATTATGGAAGGTATTTAAAAATAATTTATATTAGATAATATAAATAAAGGGGGTCTGATGGATAGAACGCAGCATGGATTTACCAGAGGGTGCTCTTACATGACTAATATAATATCCTTTTACGAGCCAATCAGCAACCACGTGCACTAGAATACACAGGGTGATGTGATTTACTTGTATTTTAGTTAGGTCTTTGATCAGGTTCATCATGGAAAACTACTTACAAAACTTGACCAACTAAATATGGATGGCAGAGTTATACCATGGATTTGTAACTGGTTGACTGACAGAAAACAAAACGTCAGAGTAGGCGGTGCAATCTCTTGATATATTAATGTTACCAGCAGGGTGCCTCAGGGTTCTGTGCTGGGTCCGATTCTTTTTAACATATATACAAGTGATTTGCATTTAGGTCTACAAGTATTTATAAATAAATTTGCTGATGATAAAAAAATTGGAAGCAGAGTACAATATTATGATGATGCTGCCAGGATCCAGGCAAAATTTGATTTACTATACCAGTGGTCTGAAAGGTGGGAGATTGAATTTAATTCAGACAAATGTGCTCCATTTGGGCAATAATAACATCTGTGCTTCATACAATTTGTGAGTCTCTGCACTAAAAGCTTTTAAGGATGGGAGGGACTTAGGGGGTTTTATTCAACAGAACCTGTGAGTTTGGTAGCTCATGACTATGAATACAATACAGCTGTGGACAGCTAGTAGCACATGACAGCAAGCACAGTGCAGCTGTAGACAGCTATGTCCTTCCACCATAGAGGACTTGAATTTCTCTGCATCCTCTCCATTTGATACAGTACGCTGCTTCATCCCTCCCCTTACCACACTATTTTCTTGCTCCTGTCCCACTTGCCAAATCTTTGTAGTGTCCAGCGGTCATCTCTACAAATGGTCAGTATAAAGAAAAAATATTCAGACTATGTGGTTTTTTTTAACTCCCACTCCAGAAATACCCTTGTGTACTTATTCCGTTTATCCCCCATTCACATGCAACACCCAGATGGCAACCCAAACCCAGAATGCACCACCCACAATATAAGTCAGATCTCTGGGAAATGCAGTTCCAACTGAATGAGCAAATGTTTCTTTTTTCCTGTTATTACTGCCAAATGAACCATGTTTTGTTCAGCAGTAACAACAGAAGAAAAAGGTTTGCCCATTGGGTTAGAACTGTATTCCCTTGAGCCATAGCTGGAAGTCATGCTGCAGGCTGCAGTGAGAGCAGTGAATGGTCAATCTCCTGCTCTGTCTGTGTCTTTGTCTGTCTATTTGTCTAGCAATCTAGCTAGCTGGCTATCTATCTATCTTTCTATTAAGTGGACCAGGGTGCCCACTCTAGTACTGGTTCTTTCTTTCTTCCCATCCCCTTCAGGTGGCATGCCTGCTCTTCACAATCATTCTATATATTTTTATTTTTAATGTACTGTATAAGCAGACTGGGGTGCCCACCCCAGGTACCGCTTCTCTTTCCCCCCTGCTCTCAAGGTGGCCCACCCCTTTCACCTTACATAGATGGCAGCACCTGGGTTCCCAGCCCTGGTGCTGCTGAACATAAGCCCAACACTGGGCTACCCAATCTACAGTGTTGGAATAGCCCTGAAATAAAAAAAACTGTTCCTCAATGTTTTTTTTCCAAAACCTGTAAAACAGAAAACAATCCCTCTCTCATCTGTGCCCCCATACCCCCCACCCATTCCAACACAATCTCACACTCAGCACCCACCACCCCACTCCCCACCCACATTCCCCACACACATTCACTTGCCTGAACATGTCCCAGGGTGAAGATCCACTCTCTGATCACAGTCTTGCTACTGGAAACAGAGACTGTAATATGAGAAACTAAGGTAAGTGCAGTTCAACCTGTTTCAATGGGGTTTTAAATTTTGAAGCATAACTTTGCCATTCTTGCATATTATGGCCCAAAATTTTTAACATGGCCTTTTTGGGACCCCCAATGGTGGTAGAATTATGCAAATCAGTCACAAAATGTGATTTCACAGATGCATTGCAAAATCATCTTTAGGGTGGGATTTGAAAATTTGCACTGCCCTTGTTTATGAGATGGGGTCATAAGGAGGCTAAGTTGAAAATATGGGGTCAATATATGTAAAAATGACAAAGTTATGTGCATACATTGAAATTTTCTGCACTCACTTGTAACTTTGGTAATTTAAAATATTTTGACCCCAACTTTTCAACATAGTCATGTTTTCACACCACTTCACAAACATGATAGCTGTCATTTCTCAAATCCTGACCAAAATGTGTTCTTGCACCTGTGGCAAGGAATGATGTTTTGGTGGCATGGAATGATGGTTTAGCAGGGATTTCAAATTTTTTACCTACCGAGTTCATGATGTAGGGTAATAAGAAGGTTATGCTGAAAATTTGGTATGCACATACAGTAATATGCCTAGGTTAGGAGTGAATATTACAGTATTTCAATGTTCACTCATAACTTCACTAATTTTCAATATTTTGATTCCAAACATTCAACATAGCCATTTTTCCACACCACCTAATAAACGTGGCATGTGCCATTTTTTTAAATCCTGGATGAGATGTGTTTTTACACTTCTGGTGCAAAGTGATACATGCCATGTTTATAAGGCAAATCATAAAATGAGTATCTTGAAAATTTGATGTAAAAATTAAAAATATATATATAATTGTTAAACTTTATGTGTAGTGCCATCTTCTCTAATCTTGTAACCTTTAAAATAGAAGGGTGGCATTGGGAGAAAGGTGGTATTGGGTGCCAAGGAGGTGAGCTGCGAGTAAGGGAGTCAGAGATCAGGTACGGTCTGTGGAAACAAAAACATTATTTTTCAACCATATCAGGTCGGACCACAGCTTGTTAAACAATGCAGTTTTTAAGCCTTGTATGTGGTATGTCCCTTTAACTGTGGTCCTGTTTATTGTCTGTTTGGTCGCCAATGCCACTCTGATGAAGGCATCAATTGTGACATTAAAATGTTAGGGTGTCACCTTAGCAGCTGGACATTGGGCAGGCAGCTCAGAGAGAGCTTTGTTGGAGTTTGCTAAAGCCATTTAGTAGCTTTCTTCTTAACTGCAAAATCAATGTGCCACTTAGCTAACAGATGTCTTAACATGACTGAAGATTTGGATTGATGGCTGTTTTATGGGATTTCTGTGGGCTGTGACCTGCTGGCTGATTCAAGTGTTACTTTTGCTACTGTGCAAATAGTGGTGGTATGTCCTTTAAAAGCAATATTTTAAAAGTAATATAAAACCATTAAAGAAATATATATTTGCAATTCAATCTGCTTTATATGTGTAGTGACTGAAACGGTGCTGACCCACCTGAAGTATGGCAGTATTTCATAGTGTGTGACTACCCCATGTGTCTCTTACAGATGAGGAAAAATCTAGGTGATTCCTTGACTAACAGTATATTTTTGTCTCCAGTGACCCCTCTGCACCTATCTTTGTTGCCACAACATCCTGTTGCTAGCCATGTGTATTGGAGATGTTAACATTTAAAAACATTTTTTAACTATATTTTATTGAAATTTTAAGAGACATTACAAAACAATGCAAATGTTGTATAAAAGGGAATTAAGTTGTGCCTTGCCTCCCACCAATCAGTAAAAGATGCAGATCTGTGATTTATAAATTGCTCTACCACACATGTAGTCTCTGTAATCATTTGCCCCTGCCCCATTCTATATGCAAGATGGACTATACGTCCATTATGCCAACACATTCAGGAGCACACCACAGTAGATCCATAGTTAACCCAAACGATATCTGTTTTGCTCATTACCACAATAGTGACCTAAAGGCATTAAGTTCTGATGCATTGAACATGCTAGACCTTCACCAAGGGGTGGAACAGATTAAGGATTTTACTTCAAAAAGAATCAAAGTGGATATATACTTTAAATTCCATTTCCACATGATCTCAATGATTCTTTGGACCTTGTCATGTTCATGTGACTTAAACCTGTGTCAGTTTTGTAGAAAGGTTCCCCCTGCCCCTTTATATTGTTTACTCTATTTCCTTGCGATATCCAGCTCTACCATTTATTATGAGTTGTACCTCAGCATAGTCTCTTTCTCACTGACATGAGACATGCAGATGACCTGTTAGTTCTCCTGTCTCTAATTCTGCCTGGAACCATTTGTTCATCCTTGTAATAATCAATTTAGTATTTCTATTGTTTGGAATATATAACATGTCAATTGCATTTTTTCAACTGGTTTGAAAACTACAGGTTATTCATTAGCTGTTTAATTTATAGTTCTGCCTGGATAAACCTTTTGGCCATCATTATAACGATCATATTTGCATCATTTGAACTAAACAATGTATTTCTTGCACTTGGCTTATCTAGCTATTAATGTGACTTTGAACTTTTTGTCCATTCCTGAAACGACTGACATTTTGTCAGTAACTTTTGCTTTAAGATTGCACATATTTGTTTGTTTATTTTTATTTATTTATGTAAGTTTAGGAATTACAACCCTTTGAGTCAGGGACTCATTTACAAAGGCTCCACGTCATACATTGAATGAGGACAAAATAAAGAGCAAACATACGGTACAGAGACAAAGAACAGTGGCAGAATGAGGATAATACATAGACAGAAACTTTACCACAATGCGTAAATTAGGAGTCATATAATTAGAGTCAGCGGTCAAATTTGCAGCAAATACTTAGCCCATGTAGAGCAGTTTATATGCAATCACAGTGGCAGTTGGACATAATATGGGTATGCAGCACAGGTTTAAAAGGCCTCAACCTGGGATTAGGGAAGGCAGTGTCAGAGAGGGAGTTCATCCAGAGTGGCGCCCTGTAGCAAAAAGACCTTTGGCTGGTGATGGTCCTTGCGAAAGGGATGTGGAAGTTCTTTGTCTCTGTACCGTATATTTACTCTGTATATGGAAAGGGACCTGGGGGTAGTCATATCAGATGACTTAAAGGCAGGCAAGCAATGTGAGAGAGCAGTAAGGAGGGCTGGGGGGATACTGGGATGTATAGGGAGTGGCATCACCAGTAGAAAACAGGAAGTTGTTGTCCCTCTGTACAGACAGCTGGTGAGACCCCATCTGGAGTACTGTGTGCAGGAGACCTAATCTCTGCAAGGACATAGAAAAGATGGAAGCTGTCCAGAGGAGGGCAACTAAAATGGTGCAGGGTCTGCACCAGAAGACATATGAAGAGAGACTAAAGGAGCTTAATATGTATTGCCTCGAGGAAAGGAGGAGGCGGGGACATGATAGAAACTTTCAAGTACCTCAAGGGAATCAAAAAAGTCCAAGAGGGTAGCATCTTTCAAAAAGAGGTGTGCAAGAACAAGGGGCACAATTTGAAGATGGGGGTGGCTCAGAGGTAATGTAAGAAGTGTTTTTCACAGAGAGGTTGTGGATGCATGGAGCGGCCTTCGGAGGAAGGTTGTGGAGTCAAAAACAGTGGTTGAATTCAAGCATGCATGGGACAGTCATAAGGCAATTCTAGGGGTTGGGGGTAGAAGGAAGTAGGCTGCTGGTTAACTAGGATCTGCAGCTTATCCATTAGGTAGGGAAATGGGCAGACTGGGTGGGCCAAGTGGTCCTTATCTGCCATCAAATTCTATGTTTCTATGTAAGAAGTGTTTGAGTGCCTTGTGGCCCGCATCGGGGAGCACGTTTGTAGGAGCGAGAGGCAACGGGGGCTTAATCAGACTTGTATTTTTTGGGCGAATGCGGGTCTGATAAAGAAGGCGCACCTGAATGTTTAGCCATGATGACCGTTTGTAGAGTTCACAGGTACGTATAAGGTGATCACGGCCTGTGGCTAGCTGGCATGCTTTGTCAAGGGAGCGCTTACTGCTGGACAGGACAGTTTCTGAGGCGGCGCCATATACGACAATGCCATAGTCTACCAGGGAAAGGATGGAGCTACAGATGACTAAATGGAGGACATCAGGAGGGAGATAGAGCCTATATTTATAAAGGAGATCGATTCTAATATTTATAGCGCATGTTAATACTGCATTCATATGGCTCCTTGAATACTGTGACATTTGTAATTATATTCTAAGTATTTTGCCTTAACTGTTTTCTTGATGTTGCATTTCTAGCAGTACAATACCTATATTTTTGCATTGCCATCATGATACTTTGTCACTAACTAGTGTTCAGTTTGTTTTGGCAACACTCTTTCTCTCTTTCGTCACTATCCCTTCCTAATCCCTCCCCAAACCCTTTCCTTCACGTCACAGTTTCAGGTACCCTCCACACTCCCTTCCTACATTCCCCCCCCCAGACTTCACTTCATACCTCTCACTAGTATGGCACTATGTTCACTAGCTATTCTGTTATCCTCTCAGGTTGTGGCTTTATGTACCATTAATATAGCTTGCCTTTCTGTAACTCTGCCTCCATTACTGAGCTCTTTTTCTCACCTATCACTTGCAACCTCATGTCACAGTTTTGCAATTTCTGTATTTACTACTTTATGGATCACTTTCAGGTCTACTGGTGGTAAGCTTAGTGGTGTTATCCATGTCTGGCCTTCTATGATCTCCCACATGCACATGTACTTTAAAGCCTCTGTTTCTGTTTTTATTTTTATACTCGTAGGCCCAGATATTCAAAAGGGTTGTGCCATGCACAACAGGGATGCACCAGTGCAAGTCCGAAAATTCACCATTGTGCTATATTCAGCGGGAGGCAGATGCGCCCCCCAAATCACAATGCGCAAGAGCGCAATGGTAATGAATGCGAACCATGAATAAATGGCGCAGTGCGATATTCAACAACATGGGCCATGCGCAATAGGGGAGCAAGCGGAAGCAGAAATGATCCAAACTAAAAAGGAACATGAGAAAGAGGCGCAAGAATGCTACAGGGAAGCCACATGTTGGTGAACTGCAGGCAGGCACAAAGGCATACAGAAAAAGTAAGCAGGACAGAACAGGAGCAGGACAGAGCACCTGGAATCACCAGGAACAGGGAAGGTGTGGGGAGCCTGTGCCACAGCACAGGACAAAATTGGGAAGTGCCACACAGCACTGAGGGCACAGACAGTGGGCAGTATGGCCACTACAGGGAGGTGTTCCCAGTGCAGGGGGAGTAGCAGGAAGGACAGCGGGGGGGACAGTAAAACAGCTGCCAGGTGGGGTAACACAAGCCAAGGACATGGCCAGTGCCACCATCCAGATGGAGGCAGTAATGAGGGGGTGAGAAGGCAGGCAGCAGGGGAGTGCAGCCGTGGAAGGGCCTGTCGGCGGTATGCCCCCAACAGGCAGTACCGAGCCTGCACCAGCTTTGAGCTGTACACTGATACTGAGATCATGGGCCAGTACCACCTGAACCGGGTGATCCTGAGGTGGCTCTGTGAGCTGTGCAGTGATGTGATGCAGGCACCCACACAACGGAGCCATACTCTGTCAGTGGAGACCAAAGTGACAGCTGTCATGTGCCTGCTCACCACAGGTACTTTCCAGAGACCAACAGGGGACACGACAGGCATAACCCAGTCGGCCGCATCACGCCTTCTCACCCAATTCCTCAGCGCACTGCTGCCACATGCTGAGGAGTACATCCATTTCCCCAGCAGACCGGCGGAGTGCACAGCAAACATACAGGAGTTCCACAGGGTAGCATGTATGACTATCATGCTCGGGGAAATAGACTGCACCCATGTGGCCATCTGCATGCCACCTGGCCTCGAAGGGGCCGCATGCATAAATTGGAAGGGTTATGCAAGCATCAACTGCCAGGTGGTGTGCGATGCCAGGGGGTGCATAATCAATGTCTGTGCCACGCACCCTGGGGGAACGCATGATGCCTTCATCTGGCACTGGTCTGCACTGTGCCACAGGTTTGAGAGTGGGGACATCCCCACTGGCCACCTAGTGGGTGAATATGTAAATCACGCAGAAAGACATGGAGCTTGGGAGGGGCATAGTCAGAGGTGACATGGTTACTGCCCTAGATGGCCCAAGGCAGGGCGATGCTGATGACAAACTAATGTCCACCCTCTACACACAGGTGACAGTGGATACCCACTCTGTCCCTGGCTGCTCACACCATACCGGCAGCCCATGACCCCATCGCAGCAATGCTACAATGAGGCACATGCCACCACATGCAATGTCATTGAGCGGGTGTTCGGGATGCTGAAGTCATGTTTCCGTTGCCTGGACATGTCTGGCGGTGCCTACCAGTACAGCCCCTCAAAGGTCTGTGGGCTATTCCTGGCCTGTTGCATCCTGCACAACATGGCCAACGACTGTGGGATAGCCATACAGGTCAAAGAGGGTGACGGGGATGATGAGGACGCTTGTGAAGATGGTGATGGGCAGCCCCTTCTTGGTTGAAGGGACCCCCGACTGATCCGGATGGCACAGCTGCACCGGGACACCATCACAGAGGAGCACTTCAGCCAACCCAAGTAAGTCATGGGGCCATGTGCAACCACCAGTGGCAAGGGCACAACCCACAAACATGGATGGACAAACCCCAGGGGTGCATGTCGTTAAGGGAACTGGCCAAACTTGGAACCACACATGCCATCAGGGATGGGCAAGGTCTAACACGGCACGCGGTCACACACACACACACACACACACACACACACACACACACACACACACACACCACAAGACATGCACAAAGGGTAGGAGGCATGCCGACCCCAACTGCCACCCCTAGCCACACACATGTCCACAGACCACCACGCCCAGTGCCTGTCATTGTGCATGTGTCAGATGCTGGGCACCATTGCACAGTGGCGGACAGCACAATGCAGTCATCATCATGCACACACCACAGAGGACAGCAGCCTGGAGGGTGTGCAGATGGAACGTGTGTGTGTGTGTGTGTGCAGGGCCGGGTACCCCACCTGTGCATTGCACGTTGAACAACACACTGCACACAGGGCAGCATCAGACAGTAGCCTTGAAGGGAGAAAGGTCAGTCACGCGCCACAGTGCCACAGCAGCCACAGATGCATGGGCAGCCCCGCCAAGACCCACCAGCAGTGACAGGCTGACCAATGGCCTCATGGGGTGGCACCGACGGTCCCCCAGGGGTTCCACTGCATGAACATGACCGTGCTTGTGCAGGGGTCTGCAGCACTCCAAACATGCCTGCGCCAAGCGTGCTCAGGATGCCCACAGCTGAACCCGGTGTCGACAAGGAGGGTGTGCAAAGACACCAGGAATGGGGGGTGGACATTGCACTGTGCGGTGTCTGTGATGCATGGGCAACTAACTGTGTGCCCACTGTGGCCATGGCAGCTGTGATTGTCTGTGTCAGCCTGTCAATGGCAGCGGTCACATCATCCCGCATCCGGTCCATCCCTGCCAGGAGCAGACCGGGGTCCCTGCTGCACCACTCATCTGCCTGGCACAGGGCTGCACTGAGTGCATCCACCATCGTCACAAGCCGCAACTGCTGATTGACTGAATTTTGGAGTATGCGGGTGTGCTCTTCTAAGAGGTCATCTGCCTGATCGGCATGCTGTCCCTCATGGTGTTCGTGGCCCTGATGGGCAGCACCCCTTGAGGGTGGGCACTGCACACCAAGGCCATGCCTGGGCATGTCCAAAGGTGGTGCACTGACGCTGCCCCAGACACTGTACCCCCATGGCCATTGGCCGACTGCTGACACTGCCCCTCCAGCTGCTGCTCTCCAGGGCTCAACGGTGAGGCCACAACAGCCCCACTTTCCTGGACACACACCAGTGCTGCCCCACTGGTGCAGACAGACACAGGCTGGGATTGTGATGTCATGCAGGCCTCCACAGTGGCACCACCCATGGCCATGCCCGTGCTGTTATCTGCTGTGTGGCCATCCTGTAGCCCACACATCACTGTCCATGAATTGAGCCCCATCATAATCAGTGACGGATCCGGCACCAGTCCGAGTCTCAGCATGATGGCATCCATGGACGCTGGCATGCTGGGACACGGGCAGGGCCTACTCCGCACCTGCTCCACCAACATCAGTCCAGACAGCCAGGTGGGCCCACTGTCACCCTGACTCTCGGGCACCTGTGGAGGTGGACAGGCCCTCCTCTATGTCCATGGTATTGCCTCAGTGGATGAGACTACCACCGCTGACCCATGTAGATGCTCATGAGCTGTAAGGAAACACAGTAGCATTAATGTATCTGCCCTACCCTGTCTCTGCCCCCATTGACAGATCAGGACCTACCATGCAGTGATGGCCTACCACCCATCTGGAATCCACCACCTGGAACACCCTCAATGACACAACGCTGCATGCTGCCAGCAAGCTGCTCTTCTTGTGAGGTCAGGCATTGCACAGCCAGCTGTCCCCAACCGGTCACAGCCAGTGCTGCCCTGATGGCAGCCACCTTGTCCTTAATCCTCCTTCTGTCCCTGCCCATCTTCTTTTTGCACTCCTGCACGGATTGCTGGTGGCTGCCATGCAGGTTGATGGCACATGCCACCTCTTCCTATGCAGCAGCACGGGCCTGTGGTGTTCCCCGCTGTCCACTGAGCAGCGGCTCCTGGTCAAGGTAGGCCTCAAACAGAGCATCTGTTTCTGCCTTGGTGAAGGTAGGCCTCCTCTTCCTCCCACGTCTCTGTTCCTCTTCCTCCACCTCATGATCACTCATTCTTGATCCTGTGGGAATGACAGGTGTTACCTGTGACTGTGCAGTCCCATGCATGTCCCACACACCACAGTCCACACTCCCAAACAGCATGCAACTCACCACAATAGACTGCAATAACAGACTATGGCCACTGCAGCCCAATGTCACATTTATATAGCGCAATGCATGCAAATGAGGTGAGGCGCAATTTTAAGTGGATGATAATGTGGTATCTGCACCATTGAATAGCTGATTAGCTGATTTGCATATGCCGGCTGAATATTGCGCTGTTGTGCTTTGCGCAGTTGTGTTGCAAGTGTTCAGGCAAGGGTACATTTCTGTGACATGCACAGTGGACACTGAACGGCACATGTCCGGGGTGCTGACGCCGATGCCTGCCACGCTGCTGATGTGCTGTGCACGGGAGGCAATGCAGGGCACGGGCACCATTGTGCCAGTGGTGCTACTGCACTGTTCACAAGTATGGTGCTCTGGCACTGGGACGCAGTAAGCGCACTGGGGCCACAGTGCAACAGGCCACTACAGAAAGTGGCACACCGGCACCCTACCATGCTACATGCGGTGAGTACCAATCGCGCTGTGGCTGTCCATGCGTGAGAGACCCCTGACCCTGTGCTGACCTTTGCCCCTAGGCACCATGCATCTGCATGGGTGCTCCTCTCTCACGATGTTCAGTGACAGCACAATGGGGAATGATAGCGCAATACTGTGCAGCATCCGCACGTTGCGAACGTGTGCTACAGAGTGGCATTTTGACACTGAAACAGAACAGGATGGCACAGAGACGGGCACCCATCTGGAGCCAAATGGAACTGGCCAATCTGGTTCAGTTACTGGGGCCCCATGCTGCTGCCCTATTTGGGGAGGCACCCCTGTACAGTGCCAAGAGTGTGGTGTGGGAGGAGGTGGTGGTGGCCCTGGAGGAGGCCACTGGCATGGAGAGGACAGCACAGCAGTGCAGGCACCGCTATGGTGACCTGCAGCACTAGGACCCAGAAAGGCTTGCCCGCCTGCGGGCACATGCCAGGAGGGGCACAGTGCCATGGCCAGGTAGGTGCCCCATCCATACACTGATAACGTCCATATGGGTATCACGGTGGCATGTGTCAAACGCATGGGGGGGCCGTCCAGTGTAGGCCGTGGTGGTGGTATCGGGGTGGGGGGAGGATGAGTATGGCTGTGTGGGATTGCACACACATGGGGCCGGGGGGACTTTGCTACCAGATTGTACTGATGTTCCTCTCTCCATGTTTGCACCCTAGGCCCAGAGGAGCACCGGCGTGAGAGGGAGGGGAGACTGCGCCGTGAGCAACAGCAGGCCAAGTGGGTGGCCAGACCAGACAGGTGCAGGGACCAGCCTGATGATGGTGAGTGCCTTACATCCATGATTACTTTTTGCATGCTGTGTAACAGAGTGGGCAGCAGGGCATGGCCACAATCCATTGACACCACTGCCATGCATGCAACTTGGTATAGTCAGCACTGTCCAGTGGCACTACATGTCTGGGAGTGCATCAATGGTGGTCAATGCATGCACCAGGTACGTGGCTGTGCCATGCCTTCACACCACATAGCCATGTCACTGAACAGCCATGGTGGTGCTGTGCAGGACTTGGCCGGTGGGTGTGCGCAGCAGTCCGCATGGCTGTGTGCACCTGGGTGGGCAGGTCTTGTGGACACGATCACTGTGGGTGGTCACACACCATCACAGAGGCATGTCCCATGGCTGTATGCCATGCACAGTGGGTGGGCTGCATGGGGCTGTGCATTCACACCTATTGACTCTGCTTCCTTGTCCTAGGTGGATGTCAGCTGCAGGCTATCAGACAGGCACTGTGGGAGATCCTTCAAGTTGCCAGGGCCTCACTGGAGATCCTTGAAAGGATAGACAGGCTGGGAGTAAGATGGCGGCATGGCGGGAGGAGCAGCCAGAGCGGGAAGTGGGGCTCCCGCTGAGCTTACTACTGCCCCTGATTTTCTATACCCCCCCTGGACCCACCCTCACACCCCTCCTTCCATCTACCATTTGTTCACCCATGCCCCATACCCGCTCCCACCTTGTTTGTGTCCCTCTCCCCAACCTTTTGTAAATATGTATATAGTTTTCTTTGCTTTTGTACAATACATTTGCTTTGATATGCCTACTGTGGTGGTCTCTGATTTGCAGTGGGCTATAGGTGCTCAGCTGCAGTGGTGTGCATGGCGTCAGAGGTGGTGCAGTCATATGCGTGTGTGTGTGTCCGTGGGGAAGTGACTATGGTGTGGGAGTAGCTTTCAGTCGCTGTCTGTGGTGTGTGTGTTGTTCCCTGTGCACTGGATGACTATGTGCAGTGGTCCATGGTGCATGCTCTGTGTCCATAGTGCACCTGTCAGACCATCCATGGCCTGTGCAGCTGACACCCTTGCATGTCTGTGACCGGCACGGTCCGCTGGCATGTCAGTGGTGGCTGTCCATGATGGACAGCCACAGTACCCGGCACAATGCCGGGTTGCCTCCTGTCACTGGTGTGGTGCATGTCTGCCTCGGGTGACACTGTGGCCTCCGATGTTGTTGTCCCACCTCCATGCTGTCGCTTGTGTGTGTCACAGGAGATGTGCACCACTGTCTGTTACTTGTGCTCTGGGTGCATGCTGGTGGCGTACAGCTCCATGGTGCCTGCGCAGGGTGGGTGGCACTCCTGTGCCATGGAGGGGTGCTGGCTGTGTGTACACAGTTTCCGTGGCCACATACTGGGGGCTTGGTTGCCCCGCTACTGTGTCCATGTGTTGGTGTGCCCTTGGGTATGGGTGGATGTTTGTCCATGCACTGTGGTGCATCCTGTGTGGCACATGCTTCCATGCACCACTGTGGGTGTCTGTGCTGGCTGTTGTGGTCAGTGCTGGGTCAGGGTGTGTCCTTGGGAGGGTGTGTAGGGTGAAGTACCACTGGTGGTGGAGTCCGGGGCATGTCCTGTCACATGTGGGGTACCTCGTGTGCCGACGCATGGTCGGTCTCTCTGCTTTACCTGGGGGGGGACGTGTGTGGTGGCACTGTGTATGCAGTCGTTGTATCGCTGTGTGCTGCCACCTGCTGATGGGTGATCATGGTGGGGCTGCCTTGCATGGTTCTGTGGTGCACAGGGTTGCATTGTCACAGTGGGGGTGGTGGCATGCATGGGGTGTCCTGCACTGGTGGATGCTGCTCCTGGGCAGGGTGTCTGGGGATCACAGTGCAGGATGTGCTCTGTTTTGGTGGGATGGTGTGGCACAGGGTGGTCGGCCCTCCTTGTGCACCAGTCACAGCTTGCCAGGGGGTGTGCTGGGGCACCATGCCCTGGCTTGGGTTTGTTGCTGGTATCCATGGACCGGTAGTTATTCCAGCTCTCCACCGGTTGTGCAGTGCATGGGGTGTGGGGGCCGATGTCTGTTCTGCTGTGTGCTCCTCTGCCCATCTGTGGCATGGGTGGTGGGCCCCTGCATCCTGTCCCTGTGCAACCCTGGTTGTGCTGTTGCACTGCTGCCCTGCTCCACTGAGCATCCCTGGTTGCACTATGGCACATCTGAACTGCTCCACTGAGCATCCCTGGTTGCGCTATGGCACACCTGGACTGCGCAACTGCACATCCCTGGTTGCGCTATGGTGCAGACAGGTGGCACGATATTCAGTCATGTGCTGCAGGCACATCTTGACCTGTACAGTGTTTGAATATCATGCTTCTTGCTCATGGGAGCAGTGGACTTGCGCTTGCTCCTGCTGTTGCGCACTTTTTGGGTGCAGTTTGAATATCTGGGCCACAGTTTCTTTTCACTCCTGTTTTATTTAGAATTTTTCACTTCACTTTGTCATTTTCCAAACAGGCAGTCAAGATATCTACACATCTTTGTTTTTTACATTGTACCTCTGTGCCTTTAAAAATGTTAGTATTTAGCCAGTATTTTGATGTGTGATAGCCCTATCCCCTCACAAAGACTCATGTGCGAGTTGAAGCACCAGGGTTAGTGCTACCTGTCTGAGAGCACATTACATTTTCTATACTAAGTTGTTTGTCTCCTGTACCTTATATTTTACAATTTTTCTGTTTCTGACCCTCCTGGGGTGAATTATCTTTTTTGGGTTTGCTGGTGAGTATGTTTTGCTGCACTGATTCCTTCCTGTAGTACGTAGTTTCTTTGTTTTTCTGCTTTTTTTTCTCCCTGGGCTACTTACACCTTCATTTTTCTTGTTCAAGTTCAAGTTTATTGCAGGAAAAAACTCCATTGAGCAAGCACATTCACAAGGCAGTCATGGCAGACATCAATACAGAAATAATACAAATAGTATAGCATGCAAACAATGTTACAGAGCAAGAACATACATCACAGTGTGATGGTGAATACAATCAAGAACATGTCATTGGTACATCAATAAAGAAGTAATACAAATAGCATAGTGTACAAACAGTGTTACAGAGCAAGAACATACATCACAGTATGATGGTGAATACAATCAAGAACATGTCATTAGTACATCAATAAAGAAGTAATACAAATAGCATAGTGTACAAACAGTGTTACAGAGCAAGAACATACATCACAGTATGATGGTGAATACAATCAAGAACATGTCATTAGTACACCAATAAAGAAGTAATACAAATAGCATAGTGTACAAACAGTGTTACAGAGCAAGAACATACTTCACAGTATGGTGGAGAGGAACATGTCGTTAGTACAAAACAGTCCATAGACATTACAATTGATACAGAACTATTAGACAGTATAGAGCATAGATGAGGGAGTGGATTTGGTGGTAAATTGGAGAACTGAGTGCTTATGTGGGCTATGGTGGGGAGAGAGTATGCCATATCGGCAACAGAAAGATTCTTTGAGGGTAATGTAGGCCAGGGGTTTGAGAAGTATAAGGAGACTATTTCAGGAAGTCAGATCACAGACTGAACTGGTTACAACTAATCAGCCGTCAGACAGGATAAAGTAGTGGAGGAGGGGAAGGGGGTTCAGGGGAACTGGGGAACTGAGTGTTAAGCACATATCTGAATGTGATGTGGAGATTGCTAGCCATTGTGACAATGGCAAGTTACTTGGAAGGTTTTCATAGCCAGGGATTTAAAGAAGTTCATAGATATAAGTTCAGGAAGTCTGAGTGCAGACTAGATTTTATTCCAGTCTGACAGGATAACAAAGCTAATAGCACCTTTGCCATGGGAAGTGTGTGTTCAGGGCACATCCAAAAGGATGAAGAGGGATTTTCTTAGTGAATAATTACTTTGTGTCCTATGAATGAGTGAACAGATATACTGCGGCAGTTTATTCCACAAGATTTTCAACATCCAAGAGCCAATGTGGAGCATCCGTCTTGTGGTAAGGGACGTCCAGCCTACTGCCTGGTAGAGGTTACAATGATACATCCTGTAGTAGTATTAGTATTAGTAGTAGTAGTAGTAGTAGTAGTAGTAGCATGTTTATTATTATTCCAAATCATTTAAAAAATGTTGGACATTACAAAGATATAACTAAAATACATGAGAATCATAAAAAATTCAGAAAGGCAATACATAAAATTTTATAAAAATTTCAATGTAACAAGAAGAAAAACACAGTATTGTCTGTCATTTAAATGCAAAAAAGAAAGAAAACATTAAAATATGACACAATAAGTTTAAATTGCAGAAAAGTGTTTCCTTTTTGTAATTTATCATGGAGACTAGAAATTTGAATATTAACTCAGCATCATCTTTTGTCATAGGATGCATAAGGATGAATGCCTCCTGTATGGTACATTTGTAATAAAGTGCAAGGCATGGTGAAAAAGTATGTCAAGTTTATGCAAGTTAGTCCCTGAGCTGCAGTTATATATCATAGGTATCATAGGTAAATATGGAGCAAAAAAGACTTGTGTGCATTGTGCTCACCAAGTTAAACTAAAAGGAATCTAGTTTCTTAAATGCATCTAGTTTCAGTTTGAAACTTTCTATTGAGGGGCTACCCACCACCTCTTCAAGTAGTGCATTCCAAGACGTCACCACCCTTTGGTTGTACCATATTTTCTGTCTCCATGTTCTACAGTTTTCACTTTTTAGCCGGAGTCTATGTGCCCTGGAAGAGTATTGTTGGTCATGGAATTCCAAACCCAGTCTCTCCCACAGGTCATGGTCAGTAAGTGCTCTAAACAAAATGCACATATCACTCCTCCATCTCCTGTACTCCATAGAGTACAACCCCAATTCACTTAGTCTCTAGCTATAATCTTTACCTTCCATACACCTTATTGATCTTGTTGCCCTCCTTTGTCTATTTTATCAATCTTATTCCTACGATACAGAGACCAGACCTGAGCCCCATATTTCAGGATAGGTCTAACCAATGACCCAAACAGCGGCAGCAGAACTCCCCTGTCCCTGCTGGAAATGATGTCTCAAGATGCAGTTTAAGACGCCGTTTGCCCTGCTGATAATTTTATTGCAGTGAGTTTTAAACTGAAGATTGTTTGTGATGATTATACCTAGATCCTTTTACTCTGTTATTATTTTCAGTCAGTTTTTTCCTAAAAGGTAGCTCCGCTTGGGATTTTGTTTGCCCAGATGCATAACAGTGCATTTGTCCAGGTTTAGTGGAAGTTTGAAGGTATTGCACCATGATTCAATATGATCCAGTGCTTCCTGCATATTTGATTGAGACATCTGGTTCCCTGTTTCTACACCCAGCCTACAGTCATCTGCAAACTTGGTCATCCACACCCCTGTCTGCTCACACCTAAGTTGTGATACATATATATAAAAGAGATATGGTCCCAACACTAACCCCTGTGGTACCCCACTTGTTATATCAGACCAGTCAGAGTGAGCTCCTTTTATGCTAACCCTTTGCCTTCTGTCAATGAGCCATGAGTGAATCCAGGAAACTATATTGCCATGTACCTCCATAGACATTAATACCTTGATTATTTCTTGATGAGGTAATTAATTAAAAGCTAGATCATCTACTCTGTTGCAGATCTTGGTGTCATCTACAAACATACTAACTTTACCCTCCAGTCCATCTGCAATGTCACTGATGAAGATATTGAAGAGGACTGGCCCCAAGACTGATCACTGAGGTACCCAACTTGTGACTTGCATCTCTTCTGACTGTATACTGTTTACCACTACTCTCTGTTTTCTGCCTGTCAACCAGTTTGCTACCCAGTTGACCAACTTCTGACCCACCCCGAGTCTACCCAGCTTATTAATCAATCTTCTATGTGGAACAGTATCAAAAACTTTGCTGACATCAAGGTAGGCAACATCAACTGCTTCCCCTTGGTCCACCACTCTGGTTATCCAGTCAAAGAAATCTATGAGATTAGTTTGACAAGACCTTCCTTTTGTAAACCCATGCTGTCTTGGAGCCTGTGCTCCTATAGATTCCAGGTGTTGCACTATCCTCTCCTTAAGGAGCGCCTCCATAATCTTGCCCATTACTGAGATAAGACTGACTGGTCTGTAGTTCCCTGCCTCCTTCCTGCTACCACTCTTGTGGAGTGGGATCACATGAGCCCTTCTCCAGTCTTCTGGGACCTCTCCTGTGCTCAGAAACTCACTAAAAAGTTCTGCTAATGGCTCTGCTAGTTCCACCCTTGACTCCTTTAGTACCCTGGGATGTATGTCAACAGATCCCATATCCTTATCCACCCTGAGCTTATTGAGCTCTTGTAGGACCCTTTCTTTTGTGAAGGGACTAGTGCAAACCTCCCTCCCCCCATGTCAAAGGTGCTGCAATGTAGGCCCTGCCCTACCTTTCTCTTCAGTAACTACTGAGCAAAAGTATCTATTTAGGATAGATGCTTTCACATGGTCCCCCTCCTCACATGCCCCCTTATCCCCTTTGATCTTAGCAATATCCACTCTGGACTGTCTCCTTTCACTAATGTATCTATAGAAAGTCTTGTCACCTTCTTTTACTGTTTGTGCTAGTGTTTCCTCAGTTTGTGCTTTAGCCTGCCTTACTGCCTTCCCTGCTTCCCTTAGGGAAGTTTGATATGCCTCCCTATCTTCATCGTGCTGGGTTCCCTTATATTTCCTGAAGGCCAACCTTTTGGCTCTGACTTTTTCTGCTACTGTTTTTGAGAACCAAAGTGGTTTCCTTCTTCTTCTGCCCTTTCTTTTCTCTCTAACACAATGGGATGTTGCTTCAAGTATTGCATCCTTAATGCTTGCCTACTTTGCCTGTACCCCCTCACCTGTATTTCATTTTGCCAGGGCTAGCTTAACTCTGTTGACCATCTTATCAAAATCAGCTTCTCTGAAGTCCCATATTTTTGCCTTGGATTGGGATGATTTAGCTCTAGTGGCCAAATTGAACCATACCATGTAATGATCACTGGCCCTCAGGTGGCCTTCTACCTGGAGATCTGTGATTCTTTCCCTGTTAGTCAGTACTAGATCTAGGATAGCTCTGTCTCTTGTGGGTTGTTGTACCATTTGTTTGAGGCCCTCCCCCTGCAGGGAATCTACCATGTGTATAGTTCTAGCAGATGTTCCTGCTGGTATTGAACAATCTGTATCTGGCATGTTGAAGTTCCCCTTTATCAGAACCTCCCCTTTAGCTGTCATGTTTTGTATATCTTCTAACAGTAATATGTCTTTGTCATCCCCCTGGTATGGAGGCCTGCAGACAACCTCAGCCCATATGGCTCTCCCATTTCCTGTTTCCTGGGTGACCCACAGTTCTTCTGGCTCCTTATGCATATTCTGAGTTTCTTTTTTTTTTTTTTATAATTAACATTTTTATTATTTTCACATAGCCACCAATAGTATTACAGAGAAAGCATAAAGAACCAATACATACATATGAACTTCAGATACAAAGCTTTCCAAGAAAATAACAATAATCAACAATAACACCCCCAGAAACCCACTCCCCCCTCCTCCCCACCCTACCCCCCACTGTGAAATATAAGAGGAAGGGTACAAAAAGGCTGCAACTTGAAAAAGTGCTTGCAGTAAAAAGACAGATTCTTTTAATCAGACAGCCTCCAAGTCAACAACAAATGTTCAAGCGGACCCCATACAGATGCAAACTGCTCCCATTTACCTCTCATACTTGCTATGTGTTTTTCAAGTTGTATCGCCAGCGCGCATTCCCTGTGCCACTCAACCAATGATGGGACCTTATTCGAGGTCCAGTGTCTCAGAATTAGTAGCTTCACTACAGCTGAGGTCAGAGAGACACGAGCCCTCCAGACTTTAGTAGAGGCAACAGGAAAGGCGCCCAACAGGCAGATCTCTGGGGTATCTAGTCTAAGGGAGCCAAGGATAGGGCCCAGTAGGGTACCCACTGATTTCCAGAGCTTTTGAACCTCCGGACATTGCCATAGTAAGTGATATAGGGTTCCATCTTCTCTTTTACATTTCCCACAAAAAGGAGAGCCAAGCACACCCCTTCTATGTAGATGGGTAGGAGTTAAATATAGGTGATGCATAATTTTAAAATGAACCAATCTTAGCCTATCTTGCTTGACATATCTATACACAGTATTCCATAGAGTTTGCCATGCTCTCGGGGAGGCACTGATATTCAAGGCCTTGACCCAGTAAAAGCAGATTCCAGGGGGAAGTCTGTAGTCCCAATCTTGGAGGAGTCTGCGAACCTTGGCTACTGCATGTTGCTGCTTAGCAGTCAAGAAAAGGACGTGAACATTTATCTGTCCCTCATCGACTGGACCAGTTGAGGAAAAAACCTGAGTCAGGGCCTTACTGATCTGCAGCCATTTATAAAAATCAGTGTCTGCAAGATCCCATTTTTTTGAAAACTTCAAACGGGTAAGGGCCATCCTGATCCCAGAAATCATCCACTGTACAATTGTTTATTCGAGGCCAAAAAGCTACGGAGATAGGAGCTCCGTTAATTCTGATTTGAGGGTTATTTGTAATGGGCTGGGAACCACAGAGCCAATATTCTGAGTTTCTGTAGCTTTGATATTTTCATTGACATACAGGGACACTCCACCGTCCCTTTTTGCACCTCAGTCTCTTCTGAACAGTACATAGCCAGGTACTGAAGTCTCCCAAGTATGGTTTCTAGTAAACCATGTCTCGATAATGGCTACTATGTTCAGTTTAGCCTCTGTCATTATTGCCTGCAGGTCTGGGATCTTGTTTCCCATACTGCAAGCATTTGTGTACATGATTTTCCATTGGCCAGATTTCTGTGTGTTAGTTGTTGGGCAAGGTCTGGTGTTTCCCCTGTGCATCGTATGGGGAGCTGGACCTTTTTCCTTTCCTGGTGATGCAAATGAACTACAAACATGCTGAACTCCTGTTTGACCACTAGCTGAGGGGGGAGGGGTATTCTTCCCATTCGACACATGGGGTGGTGTACCCCTCTTCCCATTTGCTAGTTTAAATATTCTGCAAAGACATCATACTTCTGCCCCAATGCACTGACTCCCTCCTTATTCAGATGTAGTCCATCAAATTTAAAGAACTTCCACTCCCAAAACTGTTGCTAGTTCCCTAAAAATGTGTGTCCTTTTTCCTGGCACAAGCCCTTGAGCCACATGTTTAGCTCCCCTATCTCCCCTTCTCTGACCTTCTGTCCATCTGTCCCTCTCTCCCAGACTGGTAGGATCACAGAGAAGGAGATGCTGGATGATATGGATGATAGTTTGTCACCCAGCCTGGTCAGGTGTTCTTTGGTCTCCACAACTGACCATCTGGCAAGATCGTTAGTCCCTATCTGTACCAGGACATCAATGTTTTCTCCTGCTTCCTGAATAATTTTAGCAATGTGGTCAGTGTCTCTCCACGCTGATGTACCTGGGAGACATCTGACCATTACCCCTGGCTGGAGGTGTGTAGTGGGTCAACATGGGTGGTTCATGTATTCATGGGTGGTTCATGTACCTCATTATTTGGGACATATGACCTTCTAGGCTATATGAGTGCAACTACTATTCTAGAGGACTTTAACAACCATGAGAAAACTCACTCTCTTTTACTCACCACCTGTTTTTCAAGAAGGTAGGAGACACCTGGGTTGCTCACATGGTTTTATTTATAGATTATTTTTGGCAGTAATTTTGTAAAGGGTGCCATTACCTTTTTGTACTTTTCCAATGATGCTTTTTATTAGACCAATCAAAATACTTTTTACTTTACAATCAAGCTCTCTGTATTAACACATGGTCTTCTTCAGGTTACCTTTTTCTAAATTATGCCCTGTCTTTTCACCAGATTTACTTTACCAGATTGTGCATGTAACCCAATTGTTTCCTACTTGGCTACAGAATAACAATCTTCTCAGTATGGAAAACTAAATCATGGAAACTAATTCTCTAGGCTGCATCTCACACTGAGCTATATTTGTTTCTGTTTATTATGTAAGGCACTCTGAGCCCCAACAGAAATGCACCACAGAAATAAAGTACTACTACTGCTATATATTCTCCTGTTATCATCAAACCTTTGTATATTCATTATAATCAAATAAATAAACAAAGATTAGCACTGCATCAGCTGGATCAGGTTTATAAATATAGTCATTGATTATATCAGTGAAACACACATATTTTTCAGAAAGAAATGTCAGAATAGATTTTAGATGACACGCAGATAACCTAAAGCAAATAACCCCCTTTTATTCTAGTTGTTTATAGCCCCAAACACTGGCCATAAAAGAAAATGTCTTACTGTAAAATCTAATACTGTGGAATATGATATTTCAAAGACAACAGCTTGCATCTGAAAAACAAGGCCTGGAGACAATGAGATAACTTTGTCAAACTGTTAATGGTTTCCAAAAAGTTTGATCTGGAAACAGAAGTAGCTGAGAAATAGTATAGCCCCTCAGATGTCAGTCTGCAGGCATGCTACTGAGATCATGTCTGTATTTCAAATGCAGGAAGCATGATATTACAGAAGAAGTGGCTAGTAAAATAACTGGCTAAAAACTATAATATTTACATAAATTACCCAGGTGATATAAAGTTCATCAACTCATGAACTTTGATGAAGGTTTGTGAATGTTTCATGAACATCCTTCAAAGTTCACCAACTGTTCTTCTATTCAGTTCATGAACCAAGGTCATGAACTGTTCATTAACAGAAAGTTCATGAAGTTGCTGAATGTTTAAAGAACAATGATGAACTGAGATATAAAAAAATAAATAAATACATATTCATAATTAATTTGTATATCAGAATGCATAATTTCCCATGGTAAGAATTATAAAGTATCACCAGATCAGAACTTTTTTAGTTTAGAGTGGAAAATATATTGTACAGTATACAATACAAGGCAATTAACTACTGTAGAACAGGTTATATTTGATGTAAAATAATTATAGCTATATTCACTTAAGGGATAATTGCGCTAAAATAAAATGGCACTAATTGGCTAAAAGTGCATCATTTGAGTGGACATGAATTAGGAGCTAATTGCAGAGTGTGAAATTAAAGTTGTGCAATTGTGGCTGATTAATGTCATGCACTAAATATAACTCGTACAATAACAAACATGTTGCAGTATTTGAGTGCCAAAAGGATTAACATTTAAACTCACCACATTTTAAAGAGTTTCAGATTCTGTGGAGATAAATAGCAACAGGGCCTTTATTTTCATGAAAGGAGTGTGAGCAGTGATTCTATTTTAAAGGAAGAACAGCAGAAAAAAACAAGTGTGAGGTAAGTTACTAATTCTAAAATGCATGTTAAAAAAGCAACAAAAACAAGCTTGTACTCATTGAGATGGTGCTCACAGTACAATTGACAACCAGAGAAAAAGAAAACCAGACACAGATGTCCTTCAAGGAAAAGTCTTATGCTTACTTACAGTCCACTGCATCCACATTTATTCAGAGAAATACAGTTAGCTTACAAAACCCTGCACAGGAGCAAGGCACCCTTGTTTGATAAAAAAAAATAATTCATTAGACAATGCTGAGTTTGGTAAAATAAGTCAATTGCCATGGTTCATTGCTTAGGTTGTGTGATGGAGCAAGAAAGGGTTGAATGTGTCTGCCTCTGAGTTGTGCATATGGCAAAAATCTTATCAGAAGAGGGTTAAAATAAAGTTTACAATAGCCTAAGAAGTTGAGCACTTCACTCTGTAGAGGAGTTGGTGCAGCATTTGTTGGTTTAGTTTGTCAGGATTAGTGCTGGCTATAGAACATGTTTATCTCTAGCAGTTTTTATACATATGTAAAGCACTTTATTTAGAAGCACTTGTAATTAAAGTTTACATTTTTGTCTCTCTTTTTATGTGGCTAAAAAATAAAGACCATTTTTATTGCATTGTTATTGCCTTGTGTGCATTATCCTTTCAAATTGTTAACCTAAAGGTTGCCTTCTGAATTGAACAATATAATAAAACCAAGGTATTTCTGATCACCAGTGTCTATAAAAGTTCAATGAAACAGTTTTATAAACATTCATTGACCTTGATGAACCTTTATGCTCATAAAGATTCAAGAACACAGGAGTGCCATTTAATGTGCATGCACAATTCCTGAGCATCCATAAAACATTTGCTACATGCTTGATGGATGTTTGTAAGCTCACTTCATGAACTTGGAATTTTTAACTTCAGTGTTTTCTGATTCTTTATTTTCTATGGTTACTGGTCTACCAAATATTTCAGAAGGTGCAGGACTTATTTTGCTGTGCCTGACAGAAAGCTTCTGACTATGTCAAATTGACTACACAAATGCTGTCTATGACATCAAAATCTGTTGTCATGCTACACACTATAATGTCATAAACAAAGGCATTATGAGGTCAGTTGGGAACAACCACAGTTTTAGACAGTTTTGTTAGAAAAGTATGGGGGAGGAATTTATAAACCTTCAAATGAAAAACTGAAGATTAAAAAAATATATTCTTACATGAAATGTAATAATTGAAATATTACATGTTTGAAACTACATAAACTACATAAGAAATACAGGGTTTGTCTGAACAAGTATCTATTACAATAAAAAGCTTAAAACTATTGTATTTCCAACTACATTTAACTTTATTTTTTTCTATTTTTATTTTATTTTATTCTGTTGTTGGTCTGCTATGTATGCTAGATAATGAAACACTTGTTTTTTTACAGTGCCCTTCAGAAAAGTATACCTGCTATTACACTTTCTAACTCTCAACATCAACCCCTCTTTAAGTATTGTAATGAAAGCATATTTACAAGGTTTAAACAGTCTTCATCCTACAAATGTAAATGTACTTATAAACACTTTAATGACCCATTCAAGTGCCCAACCTATCTTTATACTCAGTTCAGTTCTCTGATAGCAGAAAGAAGGCCAAAGTTATACCTGTATTTAAAACTAGTAAAAAAAAACATGGTTAATAACTACCACCCAATTTTATTGCTGCCGGTCATGTTGAAAGTCCTGGGAAAGTTAATAGCCTAACAAATGCACCACACCTCTTAAAACACAAACACACACACACACACACACACACACGAAAAACAGTGTGGTCTCCCCTGTGTCAAAAAAAAAATAAAGAACAGCCAGTGAAGTGCAGTATGGTATGTCATCTATGTGAGTGGGCAAGCACATGTCACTTTTCAGCCTACTACTTCTATGCCCCTCTTTCCAGCGTGTTTTGTTTTTCTTTGTTATTTTTAGGAATACTAGCCTATTGGGGCTGAGAGATATGTGGAGAACCAAAGAGAACTAGGAGCCAGGAGCTGGGATCCATAAACCCGGCAACAGGGATTAAAAACTGGAAAGTTGAGGACAGGACTGGGTCTGAAGACTGAACCTAAGAAGGCAAGAAGAGAGGCCAGACAGGACCACAAAGATCACAGGGAATTGTGAATGGAGGAATGAGAGGAGAACAGAGCAAGGAGTGATGAATAAGAACTGAATTGCTGAATCACTCAGACATGAAAAAAATAACCCATGACATATTGGAAATATTTGGTATGGATTAAATGGGGAACATGAACTTAATCTGAGAAAGTATCTGGAATTTGTTAGAAACTGACTACCCCAGAAAAGTTATTCTGATAGAAACTCCCAGGACTTAAGTATACTAAAGTGGTGACATTACTTCAAATACCTATATTTTTTAAAGCACACTTAGCTATTTTGTTTTGGAAACTATTTTTTAAATAAATCTAGACAAAAAGGTGCTTCAGCTTTTGTGCCGTATTTCACCACATTCAAGCTTTTAAACCAAACCCTCAGACCACTCAGTACACATATTTTGCTGGCAAGTGGAGCTAACAGATCATGTTAAAGTAACTTTGCTGAAGCATTTTACTTTCAAAACCAATTTTTCAATTTGATTAGCAGTAAAAGTAAAAATTATTGTTTTGCTCCAGCTCTGCTTTTAATTAATTGTATCATCCAAAGCCTGATTAATTTTTTTAAAAAATGAGTACACCCCTTCAAACAGACAAACCTGATATCAGGAATCAAGGCAGAATTTTCCAAGCAAGTTTTGAGCCTGGTTAATAGAGTTAACAGTGTTTTTATAAAGGGAAGGGATTAATTGGTGAAGCAGCAATGGGTTCACAAGAGAAGAGCTAATCGCTAAGATGTTGTTGAGAAACACCTGTAGCAGGAGTCTGTGATAAGCTCTTTACTATTTTAAAAAAGTGGCACCTCCACTGAATAACTCATGAGAAGAGAGGTGAATCAAGAAATGCTATTGGAACCTTAAGAGAGAAATTTGGATCAGAAGAGTCCTTGAAAAATTTTATGTGACTGGTTCTGGAAACTTTATCCCAATAAATGGAGGAAAGGAAGAAAGGAACAAAAGAAGATACAGAGGTTTACTGTCCTCTTATTTTCCTCTCATTTCGGTGATTAATGTTGAATAAGCACACTTTGTACATTTTGCAGTATATCTAATCAGGATTATTTTTGCTGTTTGGGCTTAGAGCTTTGGATTATATGTGAAAGCAATAATCACTTATAAAAATGCCAAAATAATCAGGTTTAATGCTTGTTGGAAAATTATTTTTTAACACTGGTTTATAGAAATTTATATTTGATGTTAAACCCTTTTTAGGAATTTAATCATTTTATTAGTTATACTCATTGACTTCTATAGTAGATATATATACATACAAACAGCTAGAAGAATTGTAAACTTTCACGATGCCAAGTCAATATTTGGGTAGATTGATATCAGATTGTGTTAACAGTGTTAATTGTCTTAATTGTTTTATTCATGTAATTTGTGCTGGAATTGAATATAAGCGAGTTATAGCCTAGGAGTCTTCCCAGTTAGTGTGACTCTGATATAATGCCAGTGACAATGAGAAGAGGGAGAAAAAAACATTGGAAGGAATCATAACAACAAAAACGTCAGAGTGCATTTAACACAAGTGCATCAAAAGGGGAAAAAGGTAAAAATAATTATAGGAAAACAGCAAATAGTGATAAAGAAAGACACAAGGAAATCGAGGGGGGTAACAAGATGGCAAAAACAGTAATGAGAGAGGGGGTATAGAAATTACCTTGACACCAACAATAATTGCAAGAGAGATAAATATGAAACAACTGTCATTAAAGTCCATTTTTCACCCTAAGAAACCAGAAATCAAAAAAATTAGATAATGAATTGTTGATAGAGTTAAGTGGTTCTGATATTTTAGAACTAATCAACAAAGAAGTGAGTAAAACAGTGGAGGACATTAGAGAAACTAGAGAAATAAATAATAGGATTGAGTGGAAAATTAAAGATCTTAAACAAAGTATGAACCTAACGGGGGGAGAATTAAATGAAAACAGAGTTATTTAACAAGATGATCGGAGTAGTAAAGAACCAGTAGAGAATGTAAGAGAGGTTTGGGGTTATGATAAAGATAATGTAGGTGATAATACTCTACCAATGAACCCCACAACAATGGATTCCTTTTCTTTTAACAATTTAGTTAATGAAGTGCTTAAGACCCTGGGTAACCCACTACAGGCTAACATTTTGTTGTATGAACAGCTGGTTTCAATTAAACAGGACTTACACTTTTTAAAGGGGGTATGTTTAGAGAACAGGGATTTCATATTACAAAAAAGAGGCTTAGACCACAAATGGAGAGAAGGAGTGGTTGGAGATGTATGGGAAAATGAGAAACAGTCAAATAAATCCCTATTTGGAAATGAGGAAAAAGATCCTACAAACATTAGAGAAAGTATAGCTATTGGGAATAAGGAAAGGAAAGATGATGGAGGTGACATAATTACAGAAAGGGATTCAGAACTGACCACATCAGAGGAGGGTTCTGAATTTATTATGTTACCACAGGAAGAATGGAGCGATGGAAGTATTGTAAGGGATATGAGAAAGGGCAATGAAACAATACGGCAAAAAGGATTGGAGCAAGAAAAGATAATGGAGAAGGATAAAAAAAGATAAAGTAGTAGAACCCTTTTTTGATCAGGGAAAAAATAATAAGTTAAGTAAGACAGGAAATAAATAAACATGAGAGAGGTAGTGGGGGAATTACTAAATCCAATTCTGAGGACATACAGGAGATGGATAATAAAATAAAGAAAAAACAAGAAAGGAACAAAAGAAAATTATGTAACAGTAAAGAAAAAACTCAAAATCAGAAAAATAAAAATAAAAAAAGGGAAACAATAAGATTAAGGAAAAGAAAAAACAAATAAATGATCTAAAACAGTGGAAGGTGATGGAAAAATAGAAGATCCAAAAGGAAAAGGATCTATACATTTGGAAAATAATCAAAAAGAGTTGGAAGACAAAATAAACAGGGAGTGACAGAACAGGACTTTGGATAAAATTTTGAGAAGAACATTAGAAACTGACTATGTGTTACCTATCCATAAGGTTGGCATTATTCCAAATGAGACTGAGGAACAACTAGAGAGACATATGAACGCTTGTCTACAAATGATTTTCTATGAACATGATCACCAACTACTAATGTTGGAGCATATGAGTGTTATACAACCTTTTGAAGACAAAGAAATTATCTTATTAATATCTGACCAGTACTTTGCACTGAAGGTCATTGAAAATCAAAAGTGTACATTTAGGAGCATAGGCTTTTTAGTTGAAAGTATAGTGAATATAAAGTTGTTATTTCCAGATTATTATGAGAAAAGGAATAAAGATAAAGAAGAACAGAATTGTTTAATATCAGTTTTTGCTATAAACAATTTCCTTAATGAAAACAAAAGGAATATGAGGGGTAAGATGGTCGAATTGCTACAGATTATATTGAAGTGGGGAGATTTGAATAATAAGATCAAAAAAGTGGTAAGATGTGAAAATAATGGACAATTTGACAATGTGGATAAATAATAGAAGAGATTATGATTTAATACTCTCTAAAAAAGAAGTCCTGGATAACATAGACATCAACATAAAGGGTGAAACCAACTTGGATGAGGTTAAGCCAGAAAAATTTGAATCCGAGTATTGGTTAAATTTAATACAGGTGACAAATTGTTTCCAGGTATTACAAGATTTAAATAATGAATGAAGGTTAAGGGGTAATACAGTTACAGAAGCAGAAAAAACTAGGAGAGTGAGGGTAAAAAAAGACAAATATGGGAAAATGATTTCCTGGAATGTGTCAGGAATCAGAGTCAAGATAGCTGACTCTACATTTATGAGATATGTAATGGAGTTTGATATTACATGCCTCCAAGAGACCTGGAGTGCTGATGGGATGCACCTTAATGGGTATAAATTATTTAGGAAACAGGCTAAGAGGGGTAAAAAATATGGGAGATTAATAGGGGGATTGGTAACATGGATAAAGATTTCCAAAGAAATTAGAACTGATGAAATTGTTGTAGACTCGGATTACATTCTGGGTGCAACAATTGAAAGTAAAGAAGATACATGGTTATTGTTAAATGTATACTTGCCACCACCAAACACAAGGTATAATAATACAAATACTGTGTCTTTGTTAGTTAGAATATTAGATAGTTGGAAGAAAGAAAAAACATATAGTGGAATAATAGTTTTGGGAGATTTGAATGCTAGGGTAGGTCATAATATCAATATGTCAAAAGATATGAGTGAATTACTTTCAGCAGTGGATAAAATGGATATAAAGGAGATAAGATCAATGAAGGACAATAAAGTGTCTGCTAGGGGGAAGGATATATGTAGCAAGTTGCAACAAAGGAATTTTACAATAATTAATGGTAGGACCAAAGGTGACATAGAAGGAGAATATACATATATAGGTAAAAGAGGGTTATCAATAATAGACTTGTGTTGGGTAAATATAAATGCTATTTTGAGAATAAGAGATTTACATGTGGGTGGAAGGGTGGAGGGAGAACATAGCCCACTAGAGATTAAGTTTGATTTAACAGTTAAAACAGAATTACCTAAAGCAAGAAAAGAGCTATCTAGGACTAGGATAGGCATTAAATGGGATCTGATTGACAATTTAAATTCAAATAACCTAATAATGGAGTGTAGTATAAGAGAAAATTTGTTGGAGATAGTCGAGGAAATAGGAGAGATGGATGTCATTAGGAAATATGAGGATGCTATGGAACATCTAGCCCAATTAATAAAAAAACCTATGTATGTGAAAAAAAGGGAGGGAAGTCAGTGGTATGACAAAGATTGTAAAGAGACAAAAAAGGGAATTAATAGACTTGCGAGACTATTTTGAAAAACAAATGGCAAAAAACTTAGTATACAACTTGTTAAAGTTAGAAAAGAGTACTGATTATTGTTGGTAAGAAAGAGAGAGAAATATAGATCTAGGCTAAGGAAAGAATTGGAAGAGGCTGCTAGTCAAAAAGATCATAAAAAAATTTGGAAAATGGTGGGGAGAGGTTGTAGTTCTTTTAGTGAGGACATAGACTGCCACATTGAACCACATATGTGGGAAAAGTACCATAGATCTTTTTTTTTTATATTTCCATACAAGAGCAAATATGGAAACAGGGAAATTGGAATGTTGCAATACAGGAAATAAGGAAATATGAAATATACAATGCTTTGATGGAAGCGAAAAAACACAAAGCACCTGTGCCAGATGGTATACCAGTGGATATTATATTAAGTGATGTACAACTATGGATTCCAATATTAAAAAAGCTGTTTGGTTATATATTTAGGACAGGTGACATAATTAACACATGGAAAGAGAATATAATAATACCTATTCTTCTATAGTTCTGGAGACCTTACCTACGTAAGGACATAGACAGGGTAGCGAAAGTTCAGAGGAGGGCAACAAAGATGGTACGTGGATTGCATCACAAGTCCTATGAAGACAGGTTGAAGGAACTGAATATGTACTCCCTGGAGGAGAGGAGAGGAGGGAGAGAGGGGATATGATAGAGACATACAAGTATCTTACAGGGAGGAACAGGGTGCAGGAATACACTATTTTTAAGCAAAAAAGATGTTCCAGGACTAGAGGGCATGGGATGAAGTTGGAGGGAGGACAATTCAGAGGAAACGTAAGGAAGAATTTCTTCAAAGAATGGGTGGTGGACAAGTGGAACACCCTGCCAGAGGAAGTGGTGGGGGCTGAAACAATCACAGGATTTAAGAATGCATGGGATAGACATAAAGGAATTCTGGAGGTCAGGGGTAAGGGGCAACAGACTTCTAGGAAAAAATAAACTGAACTTACAAGCTCAAATGGGCAGACTAGGTGGGCCATAGGCCCTTATCTGCTGACACTGTCTATGTATCTATTTTCAAGAAGGGAGATAGAAATAACCCAAAGACTATAGACCAATAAGTCTGATTGATAACACGCAAAAATCTTTACTAAGATATTACAAAAAAGGATTATGTCATGGATAAAGGAGTTTAAAATAATAGATGAGGCCCAGGCAGGATTTATGGTAGGTCACTCAACAGTCAACCAATGCTTTGTTCTATCCCATATAATTAACAAGTATATTAATATAAAAAGACAACATCTCCATTGTGTTTTTGTCGATTTGAGAGCAGCTTTCGATAAAATCAAGAGATGCTTGTTGTGGATTGTATTGGAGGAATGTGGGATGGAACAGGATCTGATCAACTTAATAACAAGGCTCTACATGGATAATTGGACATGTATAATATACAGTAATGAGGGTGATAAGACAAAAAACATTTTGAACAAATTGGGATTGAGACAAGGGTGTGTGCTCTCCCCTATATTGTTCGACCTGTATCTAAATAAAATACTTATGGAATTGTATGATAAGGAACTACATATGCCAAAAATAGGTGAAAGATGCTGTCCATATTTGGCGTTTGCAGATGATGTTGTCCTGGTGTCTACAAGTTACCTGAGAATAAAAAGAAGTAAAGAAAAATGTGGTAATAAATGTAAAGTAATGGCACTGGAGATTAATTACGTAAAAACAAAATATATGATTTGTAATAGAACTTCAATAAAGAAAGGGAAAGATTTAAGTTTAATAAATTATTGTAATATTATAGAAAGGGTTCAGAGCTTTTGCTATTTGGGTGTAACTATTACTTGTAATTTAAAATGGAAATTACATAGTAGATATATAACAGATAAAATGAAGAGATTTGTGCAGATGGTAGAAAAATTTGCTTATCAGTATGCTGACCAGTCTGTTAAAGGATTTCTTAAGGTCCTAAATGTAAAATTAAAAAGTCAAACTCTATATCTCTTCCTCACGGTCTCCTACATACCCCTGAGGAATCAAAACCAAGCAGTCCAGTCCCTCATTGACTATCTCACATCTCTCTCTCACAAAGTGGAGCAAGACATCCTAGGTGATCTCAATGTTAACTGGCTTGCCTCCACTGCCCCCCATATAAGGGACTTTGCTGCCCTGGATATGTCCCAGTTAGTCACCCAGCCCACCAGATTCAACCACTCCACTGGTACCAGCACTCTCCTAGATTTTGTTATATCTAACTGCCCCTACAAAATCTGGGATGTCACTGTCCTCCCCAACTCTCTTAGTGATCACTCCCCAGTACTCTGTCTCTGGTCATCCTCCACTCTGAAGCCAGTGTCCCAGGCCACTCTATGCCACCGTTTATGCCCCAATGGCCTCACAAAATTAAAACAATACCTAGCCCAGCTGGACTGGTCCCCTATCCAGGGCACCTCTGACATTGACTCAGCTCTTGACCACTTCACAAATGACTTCTGTAAGGCTTTGTGACCTTTTCACCCCCCTCACCAGGATCCGCTCCAAAAAATGCAATGCCCCATGGATCACTCCACTCCTCCTCCAGAGACTCAAAAACAGAGATAATCTCTGGCACATTGCTGTAGAACCTGGAAAGGCATCTGACAGACAGACCTACAATGCAGAATGCAATAAGTGCACTTGGGCCAATAGGCGGGCCAAGACAGAGCACTACCAGACCACCCTCACTTCCACTTGGGGTTCAGGCCGGACCTTCTGGGATAATATGAAAGAGCTAAATGGGAAGTCCCACTCCACCCCCACCATCTCAGCTCTCCATCAATGGCACCCCCACCACAGATCCACTCCTCATAGCTGATTGCCTTAACACTGCCTTCTCTGACCTAAGCTCGGTCCTCCCCAGCAGCTTCTTTGACCCAATCCCCACCTCTCTCCCTCTGGTCCTGCATCATCCACCATTCTACCTGTGCACCCGATCCCCCCAAGAAGCCAGGCCGCACCTGCTAAATGCCTTAGGCAGCAATAATCCCAGCAGTGACCCCCTTGACTCCAGGATTCTTCGTATGGTCTTGGATGAAGTCCTAGTCCCCCTGACTGACCTTCTAAACCAGTCTTTATGCCTAGGTCAGTTCCCAAGTGCTTGGAAAACTGCTGAAATCACACCCATACATAAGAGTGGGGACCGATCCATCCCCAATAATTACCGGCCCATCTCCATCCTCCCCCACTCTCCAAAGCCCTTGAAAAAGTGGTGTTGATCCAGCTCTCTGAATACCTAACCAAGTATGACATTATGTGCCCAGAGCACCACGGTTTCTGCCCAGGACACAGTACAACCACGGCTCTCCTGGAATTCTCCCAACACCTGCATGCTGCTCTCAATTCTGGCAGCCTTGCAGGAGCAGTGTTCATTGACCTCTCCAAGGCCTTTTACACTGTCTGTCATCCCCTTCTACTCAACTCTCTCCACCAACTTGTCTTCTCTGGTGGTCCCATTTCCTGGTCCTCTAGCTACCTCTCTGCTAGATCCTAGCATGTCAAGATCAGTGGCTCCCTCTCCAGCACTCTTCCTGTTTGCTCCAGGGTCCTCAGGGCTCCATCCTGGGTCCAATATTTTTTAATCTCTACCTCAACATCCTCCCCAGCTCATGTACTGGTAAAATGCTCCTCTACGCTGATGATGCAGTTCTCGTTGCCTCACATCCCAGTCCCACCTCCCTCTAATTATCCCTCCAGCAAGCTTACAACCAAGCCAAAAGGTGGTTCGGAGACCGCAAACTGGTCATTAACCTAAAGAAAACCAAATCAATACTCTTCTCCCACCATTAAAATAAAGCTAAAAATACTCCCCTCTTGATTATCCCCAGCATTCTGCACCCACTAGAACAAGTGACCACATACAAGTACCTAGGCATCACGTTCGATACTGCCTTCTCCTTCCACACCCACATTAATGCCCTGTCAGCCACCATTAACTCTTGGATTGGCCTGCTATACTGGCACAGGGACTGCCTGCCTCAGGTTTCCGTCAGGCTGGCCATCACCTCCTCTGTCTTGTCCCTCGTGGACTATGGCTTGCCCATCTACGCTGCAGCTGACAACTCTGCCCTCTCCAAATTCCAACTCTCCATCCATAAGGCCTGTAGCCTCCTGACTGGTGCCCCCAGCCATACTCACACCTGCCTTCTCTATACCACTACCAATCTTCTCAACTTTGCTATACCAGACCTGCTTTCTTGCTAAGAAATCTCTCTTAGAACTCTCCCCCTGGAGGTCTCCACCTCCTTACAGCAGCCACCTTTGTCCGTCACCACACATAGCTCTGTTAAGGCCACTTTCAAGGTGCCCAGAACCAACACCTCTCTTGCCCAGAGATCCTTCCTCTACTGAGCCCCCAACTGGTTCAACTCCCTCCCTAGCTGCATCTCCAACTTGCCAAAAATTGGCTCCTTCAAAACAGCCCTTCGGAACCATATCTTTAATACCCGCTGTTGTAGGTGCAACTAACCCCCTGTTGTAACCTGTGGTTCCCACCTGCCATGCCCCCTGGCTTTACAACGTCCACTGGACAGCCTTTCCTTCCCCCAGACTTACCCCTTCCCTCCTAGGTCCAAACAGGAATGTAACCCACTGTCTTCTCTGAGGACCTACTATATCCATAAATGTAACTCACAATTTTGTAACATTATGTAACCTAAGTAACATACAAACTACTACATTATGTAACCTAAGTGTATCTATGTTAAATTTTCCTTTTACTGCACTTGTAATGTTATCCTCTGTTTCAATCTGCACTGCAATAACTGTCTTGATGTCTGCCCCCCCCAGCAATGAGGTGCCTTTGTAAATGAGTCTCTGACTCAAAGGTTGTAAATCCAATTTGTAATTAATAAATGAATATATGGGGCAGACATTTGGGGTGGGGATGAGAAGGAAGTGAAGGGTTTAGAGGTGATATTAAATAAAATGTATAAAAGATTACTGGGATTACCAATGGGGGCATCCGCTGCCCTGACTAGATTAGAGCTGGGGCAATTGCCCAATAGGTGCAATATTGTACAGAGATTAGCATGTTACTGGACTAAGGTCTATGGAGTGAACAAAGAGAGACTCCCCAGAATATGCTTAGAAGAATCTTTAGTATACAGCAATAGAGGGCTTGTATGTCCAGGATTATATGCTTTGGACAAAATTATAAAGCTTTATGGCCTTCTAGATTGCTTGGTTAATAGCCTAATCACGCCCAATAAAGATATAGAAATTCAGATAAAAAGAAGAATTAAAGATATATTTACACAATATGAGATAGAAATTAGTAGACAAGCGAAATACAGTAAGTGGTTGGCAAAAAACAAGAAAAGATATTTTGCATTGGAATCTTACCTAACAATAGTAAAGGATCTAAAAAAAAGGAAATCTTTAACAAGATTTCAATTTGAATATTTCGATTCACAGAAACCGAGAGGCATATATACCAAGCAAAAAGAATGCCTTTGTGAATGTAAATTAGGGGAAGGTGATTCGTTACACATTCTGATACTATGTCCATTATATAAATATGGGAGACAGTTTTTTGGGGAAAATATACTGGAAAAGATGGATATGGCTCCAAATCTCCAATTTAACAGTTTATTTAAAAGCATGAATATTGGACAATTGGTGAACTTAACTAAATTTTTAAGTATTATTGAAAGGAAAAAAAACACTTAATAAAAGGTGCGAGGAAGATTTCGTACTAATTAGGAGAAGATTGACTTGGTGTCTTGTTGACATGGTTAAATAGATGATGGTGTTTAAAAACAACAAAATCATGAACCATATTATTTTGAAAGGTTGTATAACAAAATTAAATGATAATTATGAAAAATGTTGAAGATAACAGTATAACATTTATATTTTGTATATGTAAATTAAATATGTATATCGCAAGTGAATGAATATGATATAGATGATGTTTTAATTGTATTGACAATTTTGGTTGTTACAGCAATAAACTTTTACTACTACTATAAAGGAAAAGAGATCATTTTAAAATGAGGTTATTCTGCTTTTTGCACTGATTCCTGAGTTTACAGAATAGTATTTTGTGCCTTGACTCCTCCACAAAGCTGGAAAAACAAAAAGACACTTGCAAGTACTGAACTGTATTATTCTGCTTCTTGCACTGATTCCTGAGTTTACAGTGTTTTGTGCCTTGGCTCCTCTACAAAGCTGGAAGCTTATAACTGTCTGTTTAAATCTCCTGGGGCATAAAATTGAGAGCCGGAAGATACCTGTGGTCATTAGAGCATGTCAGCTTGAGAGGAGGGGCAGTTTACCTACAAAAAGACATTTGCAGGTACTGAACTGTGTTATTCTGCTTTTTGCACTGATTCCTGAGTTTACAGAACAGCTTTTTGTGCCTTGACTCCTCTACAAAGCTGGAAAAACAAAAAGACACTTGCAGGTACTGAACTGTGTTATTCTGCTTTTTGCACTGATTCCTGAGTTTACAGAACAGTGTTTTGTGCCTTGGCTCCTCTACAAAGCTGGAAGCCTAGAACTGTCTGTTTAAATCTCCTGGGGCATATAATTGAGAGCTGGAAGAAACCTGTGGTCATTTGAGCATGTCAGCTTGAGAGGAGGGGCAGTTTACCTACAAAAAGACACGCGCTACTAGCGCAAGTGCGGTAGCACAAGCGTCACTCAGAGTTACAAAATCCAGAGTACAAACAGCTCACTTTTAATGTTTATTTACTGGTGCTGTTTTGAAGATAAAAGGGAATTTTAAAGAGTTGTAAACTGTTGTTTGAGGGGTGTTAATGTTTTTGCGGGGTAAAGAAGCAGATTCTAGAAATTCAATTGCAAGTTTTCCAGCTTTTTGGGGGGAATATAAAATAAAAAAAAAGAGATTTTAAAGCTACGCATCAATCTTCTTTTTTTTTTACTTGATTATCGTTGCTAGGTGTTAGTTTTTTATTTCTGTGTTTTTGGATTAGCTGTGATATTCATAATATTTTTAGTTAGGGGTGTATTAACTCTAGAGATATCTATATAAAGATCATGGTTCAAACCAGACACCAAAGAAGGGGAAATGGACAATTTAAAGGCTCCATTTCTAATATTAATGTAGAGATTGATCATAGTTCTGTACAACACATGGTAAATTCTCCCATTGAATTAAAATTATCTATTCATTCCACTTTAGATGATGTTAATGGAATTAGAGAAAATGCTTTGGATGGTTTTATAAGAAGTAGTACTCCCACTCAAATGCAAACAATGAACCAAGATGGTAGAAAATCAAAGAGATTTACGAACTTAAAAAATAGAACCATTCCAGTAGCCAAAAGAGAAGTAATTATGTTAGGGGAAATGCTGAATAATAAGTTGGATATTATAGAGACAATTTCAGAGGGCAGTATTGCAGTAAATAAAACAAAGCAGATTAAAATTAAAGATCATTTTGTTGAAAAAAGCTACAATCTGCTCAAATGACATCTAATTTTGACAGGCAAAAGCTATCCACAATATGGTAGGGAAAAATTACGAAACCAGATTGATGGAGTTGAATATGTATACTTTGGAGGAGCGAAGAAAACGAGGCGATATGTGCTTAGTGTACAAGGCTTGGCAAAGTGATGATCTTTGGGATATCACTGGTCTAGAATTAAATAATAGTATGTATAATACAAGGTCTCACCCAATGCAGCTAACAACATCAAAGCGGAAGAAAGTACGAAGTACACAGTGGTTTAATCAAAGAATAGTGTACGATTGGAACAGATTACCGTTGGAGGTTGTGGCTAGTCAGTCAACTACTGAGTTTAAATCTAAATGGGACAGGCATATGAATCAGATTAGAAATTAGGAGAAATAGCGAGCATATAGGACGAAAGTCCATTTGGCTCAGTATCCTTCCTATGATTCCTATGATTCCTATGAATGACATGAGTGGTAGTGAGCCTGGGGCTTCTAAGGGATGTCTTAATCAGACCAATAATCCAATTAGTCCTAGCAATAAACTTAATGAATTTATTGGGGACAATTGTCAAAAAGCAGCAGCAGATACAACTTTGAGTTCTGCAGCTTTGAAAGAAACATTGGGTACAGAGTTGCACATAACATTGGAGGCTTCTAGGAATACAGGTCAGAGGGAACACTCAAGTTTGTGTAATTCCTTGGAATTTTCTCCTGATTATTTTTATGAATCAAATCCTAAACCTAGGTGGCATAATGATTTGAGGAATATTGCTAGTGAATTACAGAACACTATAATTGGTCTCAAACAATTCACAACTCCTAAACAATCAAGGCAATTGTCTCAGGAAAAGAAGATTGCAAGTTTAATTCTAATACTACCTACCCATTTGCCCTTAGTGAGGATTTAAAAACTTATATTCAAAATCCACACATTACGCATATGATGATTTTAGATCATCTAATTAATCTTAAATTTGAATTAGACACAATTAAAGAAAATATAGCGATTAATGGTAGCAGAATGGATGAGCTACTCCTACAATTGAACAAAATAAGCCCTCAGGAGGATTCGATTTCAATAGTTATTGATGAGTCAGATAATCAGGAAGTACTAAATGAGCAGTTAAGACCAGATTTCCCTTCTATTGTTTTTCCTGAAACTCCAATACTTAATCAAAATAAAAAAGACAGGAAAAAAAGAAAGGAAAAAATAAAGATAAAGGAAGATAAGAACAGAGATTTGAAGAAAAATAGAGTTTTATCTTTGGACAGTGTTTCTGATAAAGCTTTGCTACAAGTTGATATGCTACACTGTTCTGTAACTAAGACAAACACGCACAGTCATTTGTGTGTTAACCCAAATAATGATGGTATCTCTCCAAAAGAAAACAAGACCCAATTGAAGGAATTCAGCCCAACAACAAATCAGTTTGGGATTGAAGAAGTGGTTAGGGAAATACCTAACAGGTCATCAGCTATGGTTTTAGAGGGAGAAATTAAAGATAGAAGTAATACATTTCAGATGTCATCTATCCCCTCAATAAACACTGAAGTTAGTAAGTCAGTTATAAATATTACTGACTGTGCTATATTAAATTTGTATGGTTTTCCAACTGATGCTAAATGTTCATATGTATTACTGAAGGAAAAGATTTTGAATTTGTTTAGGGCAGTAACTGGTGCTGATATTGGGAATGAGGATATTATACTGTTATGGGAAGATAAAGATTGTGAGGATGTGCCTTGTTTGTTCATTTTTTGTAAGGTTTCAAGGGTAGCTAACCAAATTTGGATTAATAGGGAATCATTGAGGAAGCTGGGTTATAAACTGGACTATATAAATAGAGACATGTTGAATAAAACTAAATTAAATAACAATCCACAATCAGTTTTGATTTTTGGACTAAATGTCTCTTCTAAAGTTACCGATTTTAAGTTAAAAAATATTTTGACTAATCTTTTCTCTCAGATATCTAAGATTCCAGAGAAGGAAGTTAAAATCCTAGAAGTAAGAAGGGGACAATCAGAATTGAGACTTGGTCAGGTAGAGGCCTTATTGGAATCAAAAAAATTAGTAGATATAATCATGGAGAAGGCATTACTACTGGACAAGGCTGGTATACATATATTACCAGTGGAATATGGGGAAGTTCCCAACTCCTTTAAAGTAAAAAATGCTTCAGGACATAAGAAAGGGAATTATCCAATGTTTCTGCAGCTCTACGGAGTCAAAAGGATCGAGAATGAGAATGATACCAAGCTGGCAAGGTTAGTTAAAGATCTATTGGTACAAATATTGCAAGTTCCAATGGAGGATCTTAAATCATTATATGTAACAAGAGAGAGAGGTGATCTGTTTTGTGATACAATTATTTTAACAGTTAATAAAATACATTTATACAATAAATTAGTTAACAATTTGGCCTTGTTGGATTCCTTGAGGTTGTAGTTGGTGAAGGATAATGATGACAATTTAACAAAGGCTGCTAAAAATGTTTCACAGGGAAATAATAAGAGCATGACAGAAGAATTAACTAGAAAATCCAAGACTTCAGGAATAATATATAATATTGTAACATCTAATAGATTTTTAGAATTGGCACCTTGTGATGATTGACGGTACAAATCAGATTATTCCCTTGGATGGAACTTTAATAACAAGCTAGGGGTGCTCTCGTGGAACATCTCTGGTTTATCAAATAAATTAGCAGATAGTGAATAGGTAGAATTTATTCTAAAATTTGATATAATTTGTCTTCAGGAGACATGGCACTGTAAAAATTCAGATATCCTCCTAAATGGTTATTGTATGTTTCATTCAAGTGGGGAAAAAGAAAAAGAAAAAGGAAGGTTAGCAGGTGGGCTAATTATTTGGATTAAAATAGATGGAAATTCAGAAGTAAAATTAATATGTTCTACTAAAAATATTTTGATTGTACAAGTCAAGAAGAAAGGATTTTCATTCTGTTTAGCTAATGTTTATATCCCCCCCCCCCAAATTCCAAATAATTATGATCACTCTGTATGGGCCCATCTAGAAGACCTGCTCTATAAAAGCTGGGCACTTTCCGATTTTGAGGAACTTCTACTCTGTGGTGATTTTAATGCCAGAATAGGCAGATATGATGGTTATGCTGATAGCAAATACCATAATTGGGTTTATAAAAATTCTACAAATTATGCGAGATGCTCGGAAGGTAATATAACCAATAGGCTGGGTAGGAACTTAATTAGGATCTTAGATATATTTAATTTAATACCACTGAATGGTCGCCTACAAGGCAACAAAAAAGGTAAGTATTCTCATCTATCAGCAAGAGGGCCATCTTTAATTGATTATTTTTTTTGGAATGGGGATGTGTCATTATGGGAAAATTTAATAATTGCAGATAAAGTAGATAGTGATCATTTCCCACTAGTGCTATTTTCCAAACAACTGATTTTTGGAATTGATGATAACTATATTCGGTCACAGATAATAGAGATACATCACAATAAAATTATTTGGAATGATATGGTAGCTGATCAGATACATAATTTAATAAAAAATAGACTGGATAATGTATTAAAACTTGTTCATGATAGTGGAACCATTATTCAAAATGTTACGGTATGTTTGGAAGAAATTAAAACATTGCTAACTAAATCATATATAAAATCAAGTAGTAGGGACTTGGCTCCAAAGACATGGTTTGATAAAGAATGTCGTCAAGAAAAAAAGATACTTAATAATGTTTTAAGAAGTGTAAAGTTACAAAGGTATGCTTTGACATTTAAAGATCTAAACAAAGAGAAAAATATAAAGCCTTTTTACTTTATAAAATGAATGCTTTTCAACAGAAGAAATGGCAAGAGATGTTAAGGGTTATAAATCAAAAAGACTATAAATCATTTTGGCTTCTAGTGGCGAAGGGATCGAATAAAGTAAGATTTGAAATTGATGCATATATTACAATGGACTCTTGGATTCTCTATTACACAAAGAAACGTTTTAGTAATGAGTGTGGTAATTCCTGGTTGAGTTTAAATTACAATCTAACTCAATTTACCCCCTTTAAATTTGAAGAGGTGCTTCAGACGTTAGCACTGTTAAAATTGAAGAAAGCTCCTGGGCCAGCTCAAATTCCTTCTGTTTTTTTTAAAGTCACCGGTAATATGGACCAAACTTCTTACAGTAATATTTAATGTATGTAGTAGAGAATTGAGTTTTCCAGCATCTTGGAAAGGTGCAATAATAATTTCTGTATTCAAGAAAGGTAATAGGTCTGATCCAGCAATGTATAGACCTATTTCTCTTTTAGATCACCTAGGCAAAATTTTTGCCAGGTTGATTTTAAATCGATTAAGAGACCAGGGGCCAGATATTCAAAGCTTTGCGCCAGGCAAAAACCGTTTGCACAGGTTTAGCGTGGGATTAGCGCGGGTCTGCTATATTCAAAAGGCCAAATAGTGCGTGCAAACTGCATTAGCGCCGGGCAAAATTATAATGTATGTAAGGGGCAAACTGACATGAATACAGGCGCAATGCTACTTCAGCGGCTAGTGCCGCTGAGTAGCTGACCTGGCGCGACACTTAGCGGTGCATTGCCCAGGAAAAGCTCATCTTAATCCTGGGCAAGCAGCTTGTATGACACTGTGGCTTTGCGCAGTGTTTGTGCGGGTTTAGCCGACCTAACAATAAATATGACACATAGATAAGCCAAACATAGAGGAAGCATGCTGCTAACTGATGGCATCACAATGATGCCATCATCTGCCACCAGTCCCAGCCATGCCAGGCAGTAAGTTGTGACCCTGCCACCAGTGGACAGCATGGCAGTGTGGCCATACAGCACACACCTGCGGACCACACTGCCATGGACACCAACAGATGCCAGCACACACATGCAGCACTGTGGGCATGGAGGATGTTGAGGGGAGCATGTATGGGTGGCGAGGCTGTGCTACAGACCAGGTGTGGCCACAAGGCTGGGAAGCATCATGCAGTGTACGTGGGCCAGTATTGGGAATACCCCAACACCAGTGTGCCTTTCGGATGATATATCCCCCCCGGCCACATACCTCACAGCTGTACAACTGCCATAGCACACAAACCAGGAATGTACATGTTACTGTGAGCATCCATGCCACAGGTGCAGCATCTGTGGGTCACACAACAGAGTAACAGTAATGTCCAGTGTCAGTAAACATCCGCGGTTGGGCCTCTCACTGTGTATAGTGCAGTCATCATCACTGCCCTACACACCATAGGCATTGCTGTGTCCCCATACTACTGGCCCCCTTGCTACTGTAGTGCTGCTGTGCACTGTAGCATGCCCTACAGTGTGACAGTTGCATGCAGCACCACCACCTCCTGTGCCTATGCTGTCCTGTCCCCTGGGGTACAATATGCTATGTTATGCTGTACTGTTTACATGTAGCCTGCAGCTATCATCGTGCACTGCCAGACTGACCTACAGGTGGAGCTGCAGTTGGACCTGGTCAGTCCCTGTACTTCCAGACTGACCTACAGGTGGCTCTGTGGGACCCTGCAGTAACACTGGGCAAAATGCATGCAAATCAGGGTATAATGAGATGCTAATCCGGTTATTTGCCCAGAGACTACCTAAGTAGGCTCATTTACATGGCACTTTTGAATACGGCACATTTTAGCTCCGGGCAAACGTGTTTGCTCTGGGCTAACTGCTTAGCTCCGCGCTAATGCTGCGCTAATGTGTTAGCGTGGCGCTAACGGTACGGGGAATATTATACAGTTTTGATCACTGTTCTTTCACATCTGATGCTTCCTGCAGCTGTAGTGAGTCCATGCATTTGCTGGCACACACATTGGACTCGTAGTTCATCTGTACCTGCCCTCACGTTGCTGTGGACTGTGTTGTTGTTGTGATTTGCACTTCCTGGTTGCTTTATTCAGTGCTGTCTTATTCCAGGGCAATGTTTGCCCTGCACTCCCAGCCCAGTTTGCATGGCCTCATTACCATGCTATATTCGGAAGCTGTTTGCCCTGGGCTATTCCATTTGAATATAGCTTGCTCTGTGCTCCGGGCTAAGTTTGCCTGCCGGGCAGTGCTAATTTTGCCCCGGGGCAAAGTTTTGAATATCTGGCCCCAGATGTTTAATATTGGGGATTTTTCAGAGGTTCAAGCAGGATTCAGACCAGGTTATTCTACTACTGATAATTCCTTTGTGATTTCGCATTTAATTGAAAAATATGATACATTAAGGAAACAAAAACTTTACACGGCTTTTATAGATTTCAGTACTGCTTTTGACACCATATCCCGTAATAAATTGTGGGGAATTATGGGAAAAAAGGGAATTTCACAGGAGTTAATTGCTATTATTAGAGAACTTTATACTTGGGCACAAGTGAAAGTTGGCAAAGAAGGCCAACTTTCTGATCCTTTTCCGACAAATAGGGGTGTAAGGCAGGGTTGTGTTTTAGCACCAGCCCTGTTTTGCACCTATATTGATGTTTTGTTGAATAAATTGGAGGAATCGGAAACAGATTCTCCAAAAATATTGGGACAAAAATGTGCTTCTGTTGCTTATGCAGATGACTTGGTGTTGTTCTCATTAATTCGATCGGGTTTACAAATGAAGTTGAACATTTTGGATAATTTTTCAAAAGAATATGATTTACAAATTAATGATACAAAAAGTTAAATTATAGTATTTGGAGCCAAAAATTCCTCATTTAAATGGAAGATTGGGGAAAAAATATTGGATAAAGTTAAAGAATATACTTATTTAGGTCTTCAATTTTCGCACAAAGGGAAATGGGTTAAACATACAGAGAAATTGATTTTAAACCTTAAAAAAACAGCTAATTCATTATATAGGTTTAATAAAAATTAAGGAGGGAATTCAGTTAAACCACTTATTAAAGCTATTGTGGCGAAGTACAATGCGCAAGTCCTATATAATGGTGAAATTTGGCAACCAAAGGAGGTAAACAAAATTGAAATACCAATAAATAAAATATTATGATTAAGTTTAGGGTTAGGAAAGTCTGTTCCCATGTGCATTATAAGGGCAGAATTGGGCATGGTATTCTTAGGAGCATACTTTGCAGCCAGAAAAGTTAATTATTGGATAAAAATTCAACACCATAAAAAGCATAGATTAACTTACTGCTGTTTAAAGGAAAAACTTAACTGGTTAAACCTTGGTCATCTAAAATCCAGTTGGCTAAAATCTGTATACAAAATCTTGCAGGTCATAGGTCTGGATTCTCTAAGGAAAGATACTGAGAAAGGTATTATAATAGGTCTTAGTTACCAACCCTGTATCACCCAGAGATTATTGGATCTTTATAAACTTAAAGATTTGGAAAAAAATTCTAAGTTAAGAATTTCTCCTTGGTTTAGAATAAATTATGCTAATCTTTTTTTTAGACATCATTATGAAGTTCTTACTGACCCAAACCAAAGAAGATTGTATACATTATACAAGTTAGAGTTGTTTCCCAGTAATATTATGGATGCAAGATACAGGACGGAAAATCAGAGAGATGCAAAACTATGTTCCTGTACAAGAAAAAGTTATGAAGATTTAAAACATGTAATTTTTTACTGTCATTGGTACAAGAAGCCTAGAAATAAATGGATTATACCAATCTGTAGAACTGTTTTATCTGATGATCAAGAGTTGTTGTTAAAAATTTTGTTTACAACAAATGATGAAATTATTATTAAGTCCACTGCAAGATATTTGGAAACTATTGTAAAAATTCAAAGGAGGATTACAAGAACACAAACATGAATGCAGGGTTGATGTGAATTATTGATAGGGAGTTTATAGTTTCATTATAAATGTTATGATTAGTATTTATGTAATGAGAATGTTGTTAAAATGAAATGTGTTTTTCTCTTTTTTTTAAAGAATGAAAAGAATGTTGTACATTTTTGTATTTTTATCTATAAATGTTTGTAATGGTCTGTGACCGAACAATTAAATAAATAAAATTCAATCCAATTAAATTTTAAAATGAAGTAAGATTGAAAAGCAAAATATTTTCCCCTTTTAGTTATACTAACTGTGCTTTGATTTGTTGCAAGTTTCCATCTTAAATCCTTTTCTTCTGTCTTCAGTTATGAATCTCAGTAGGTCAAAGGCACTTTGCAGGAAGCAAAAGTAGTTAAAGTTTTATCCCTGATATTCTTCAGAGAAAAGGAAGAGGAGCAGCAGAATACTACAAACAAAAATGGACTTATATGATGCATTTTGGCTCATTCCAGTATCACTGGTCTATCTGAGTATTATCTACAAGATTAAGTATAAACCAAGGCCGGACCACTGGTGCAGTGGCTGGATTTCCACTTGCAGCGCTGGCGACCCGGGTTCAGGAATGGACTTGGGTCACTAGACTGCCGGCCGAGGGAGAAGGATGGAGCATCCTAGGGACTGCTCTCCTTCTCTGGGGGGTGGGTGGGGACACTGCCTGACACTTGACAGACCCCTGGTAGAGGCCGGGTTTACTGTAGCGACCAGCACTCAACAGTACTCAGGAGGCGGGGTGGACACAGGACATCATTGCACGTCCCCACCTCCCGCAACAACAAGGGGGAAAAACACTCCTGCTCCCGCTGCCACAATGAAGCCCGCTCTAGCTACATTAAGCACTTAGGCTGACTCCCACCTTTTCCAAGTTCACGGCACCCTTGGTCAAGGTGCTGTGACCCCGCCCTCGGGGGGGAAGTCAGGGGGTTCAGGGAGGACAGCTACAATGTGAGCAGCCACAACCGGAGTCCATGACTGGGCTGATGGTCTTGGCACGGGGATGCAGGGGGCAAAAATTGTAAATAAAAAAAAATAAAAAAAAGATTAAGTATAAACCTGAACTTTTTTAGACTGTTACATTTCCCAGTAAAGTTTGTTTAATTAAATCAGTGAAACAGCTGATCAGCTGGTTCAGTCAGCTAACTATATTTAATTAAGCTGTTTTCCACCATGTTTTTCTACCTAAGGAGAGGTACCTGCTACATAGAACGATTGTAAAGATGACTAAAATTAGAAACTCCAAAAGGTCAAACTAAAAAAGTGAAATTGCAGTGGATTTGCCCCATGTAGCACCTAATTTTGAACTTGCACTAACTGCCAAAGGGAAATAGTCACTGCTCAGCTTATTAAACAAAGTGCTTATTTTATGGCACCCACTTCCATTTCTTTTCTCTTTTTTTTGTGCCTACTGCACCCTCAGCCGGCCACTCCTTCAGGCCGCCAATGGACCCCATCCCACCACATTGTTCCCAAGTGCCATCCACCATCCCCCATGTCACACTCTGGTTGACTTGACATATCTCTTCACCAGCAAGGTCATCCCTGGGCCCACAGGAGGGGAGATAGGGTCCAAATCCATATCGGGCACATGATGGGGAATCAGCTCTTGGAAGCTAGTCCACGGCTTTGTGTCATGGGAGGATCTGGGCAACTGCTATCCGGTTGCCCAAGTGGTGATTTTCCATTGTTTCCCCAGTCCACTCACCTCCCACACATATTGATCCAGCCACAGCACCATCCTGGGGGTGGGGACATTCAGCAGCATGTTGAGGCTTCATGCTACCAAGAATGCCTTACCACAAGCCACCACTCAGAGCTGCCTAACAAGCAGTCTGGTACTGCCCCCCCCGGAGGGAAGCATCTGAAGGACACTTTTAACGCCTTCCCTACTGGTCTCTGCTCCTGGTGTCCAGGTTCGTGGTGCAAACCAGGGTCGCCAGCATGCCAGGCAAACTCCCATTACTCAGAACCATGGAGCCAGCCTCCACTTCCTTTTCTAAAAACCAGAATCAGAATATGGTAGAACAGTGCATGTCACTAGAGAAATTAGAGGGATGAATGTCTATTACAAAAAATATAGAATGAGAAGAACCACAAAACTTTAAAATAAATATAGTATCATACATAATGGAAGGGGAACAGTCAGCTATAAAAGAAAGTCAGAAATGTGTTAAGGTTCCAAAAACATAAAATAAAAGGAAACTAGATACTGAAGGGAAACAGGAAGGGGAAGACACAAAAAAGGCTAAAAGGGTAATAAGTAAGAAAACAAGGAACCCTCTAAATTTAACTGTTTAGTGGGACAACCCTTTATTCCAGGCTATTTTGAGGGAAATTGTAAACAACCCATAGAAGAAAGTATAATAATTATTACGGACCTCCAAAAGTTATCTCCTTTGATCCAAAATATAGAATCTTATTCAAAACCTGGTCCCAATCCAGATAATGTAAATATTGACTCAGCCATGCTGGAGCAAACAAATGCAACTAGATTTGACATATTTAGTTCTTTATTGCCTGGTTCTGCAAGAAATTGACAAAGAATTGATGAGCCACACCACTGATATTTCAGTTTATAATAAATATTCAACCAAGCTTTCAAAAGAAAAAGTAAATGCACTTGGTCATCCACATATAGCAAAAGACAAAGAACCTCAGTGAAAAAGTACTGAGGCAAGAGTTACCCAAAAGTGCATTGGTCATAAAGCCAAGTTTCAAAGAAATACAAAATCACACATACCCCCATAATGCAAAGCATCATGGGCTATATAGGCAAATCACCATGACATTTTAGGCTGGTTCAGCTTTAAGCAGGAATGCATAGTGCCAAAGGGCCACTCACACAATTTGCAAAGGGTGCAAATAGAAGAAACAGACATGTGTTTCGTCCTACCCAGGACTCATCAGTGTGTCTTGTCTGTATGACAACCCAGGGGAAATGAACCAGCTGCCCTAAGTTGGTCTTATTGGTCTAGGTTATGGTGCCTCCCCCCAAAGACAACAAAAAAACAAGCTAAAAGACAAAAAATCTCATTGCAATAGCTGAACCAGCCTAAAATTTCATGGTGATTTTCATATACTGCCCATGATGCTTTGCACTATGGGGGTATGTGTGATTTGTATTTCCCATATGGCAAATATTCTTCTGATGGAATTCCTTTACTTTTTTAAGGAGAAAATGGACAAATTAAGTATAAACTGTCAGAAATGAACTCTTATATTAACTCTCAAGAAAGTAAGATTTAAAACAAACCCATTATCTGCTGTACCTGTAGCAATGGCACAGCAAAAAAACAGTACAAAACTAACAGAAAAAGGTAAAAATATAATTAAAAATAAAAAAGAACAGAAAGCCACCCCCTTACTACACTGATTGGTGCATTAAATCAAGTACAAGTAGCCCCCCCCCCCCATTTCAAAGGAAAATCAGACAAGCAATCAAACAAAATTTGAAACCCAAGTGGAAATGAAATTACTAAGCAATAACTACTGTCATGTTAGTAATACCCAGGATTTAATAATGGAAACAGAATGTAACCCCATGCAAACACAACAAGGAGAATGCTGTCAATCCCAGATCAGCAGAAAGTAATGATTCCTCTCCTACCAGTATCTAAGAAACAAAAAATTCACTGCCTGAAAACAAAACAAAAAAAACACAAAGTTGCTGGGGAATAAATGGTACCTGGAAGTTTATTGCATTTATCAGAAAAGTTATGAAACCCAAGTAACCTTAATGGATCTAGTGACATCTGAGGTTGAATAAGATATAAATGTTACACAAAGCTACTGACATGACAATTTTAAGATAAGTGATAAAAATCTTCAGTCCAGGGTTTTCATTATCGCAGATATAGAATTCATGTTATACCAGATGTGGACAAAAAAAATCATAGTGAAATACAGTAGGCATTGAGGTTAATACACCCAGATTATTGCAAGAACTACCATGGATTGACTGGATCAGCCTTTGGATTTACTTTCCCAGTTATATCAGAAACCACTTAGCAGGGCAAGAACTTATGGGTGAAGATGTGGCTTTAACATTGTATGGTTTGGACCAAAAGGATGACGTGTCCCAAGTTAGTTTATATACTAAAAATGCCAGCAGAATAGGCCTAATGGTCTTTTGAGTCTGCTCGATTTTCAGCACCCGCACTGAGGGCTGATTCTGGTGTCCTCCCCTCCCTTTTGGGTTATACTGTCCCCAGTCGCAGATGTGCCACCTGCATTGGACCTAGTCAGATTTACCCACCCCCTGTAGCTATCCCATCCCCTCTTAAACCCAGCCCAAGTCTCCACCTCTACCAGCTTCCTGGGCAGCGCATTCCATGGCTCCACCACCCTTTCAGTAAAATAACACTTCCTCCACTCCCCTCTGAGCCTGCCCCCTTTCAGCTTACACCCATTCCCTCTTGTTGTCCCCTCCTCCTTCCTTTGGAGAACCCTGACTGGGCCCCCGTTATTGATCTCCTTTATGTACCTAAAGACCTCTATCATGCCCCACCTGTCCCTCCTCTCCTCCAGAGTGCACATGTTGAGCTCCCTGAGCCTCTCCTCGTAGGTCCTCTCCCCCAGGCCCTGGATCATTTTGGTTGCCCTCCTTTGGACATCTCTAAGAATGTAACATCCCTTTTTAGATGTGGTCTCCAAAACTGTACACAATACTCTAGGTGTGGCCAAGCCAAGCAGTTGTACAGGGGTAGGATCACTTCTGCCTTTCTGGAGGTAACCCCCTGGCAATGCATCCCAGCATCCTATTTGCCATTGCCACTGCCCTCCTACAGGTCTCTGAGTTGTTAATTTTGACATCTACCACTACCCCCAGGTCCCTCTCACCCTCTGTGACTTGAATTTTGTCTCCTCCCAGGGTATACCCCTGGCCTGGATTTCTGACTCCCAGGTACAGAACCTTGCACTTCCCCACATTGAATTTTAGTTTCCACAGGGATCAATTTTGGGACCCCTCATGTTCAATGTATATGTGAACAATCTCCCAAACCAAATAAAACACTGTGATATTAGAATGCATGCTGATGCCACAGTAATTGTGGCATCAGCAGACAATCTAGAACAATTGGCTTATAAATTACAACAAGATATATATTCAATACAGACTTGGTTTAATAATTTAGGTTTACTTTTAAATTAAAAAAGACACAATGTATGGTTTTCAGAGGAATTAGAACAAAGGGGAACCAAAACCACAAATAAAACTTGGTGTGAACACTCAGATTGAAAATGTTAACACCTACAGATATTTAGGCGTACAAGATGACTCTGGTTTAACTTATACAGAACATGTTCTCATACAAGTTAAAAAGGCAGCCCAAAGACTAGGGATGTTGAGAAGGGTGGCAGGAAGTCTATCCAAAAAAACAACAGAAAAAGTGGTAGGACAGCTGCTGGTTCTAGTCTTGGAATATGGATCGACATTATACATGCATTCTAATACATTCTAATATAACAGTGTTAAGTAAAGTAAATCAGGTTTACCACAAAATGAGTAAATTTAGAACTGGAAGCAGTGCATCATTGTGACTTGTATAATAAATTAGATTGGTTAAATCCTAAAGAAAAAAGGGTTATATTTGGTGTGTGTATATATATATATATATATATATATATATAAATATATACCAAATGTATATATATATATATATATAGTTACCAAATATTAAAGGGAAAACCAAAGCATTGTCTATTAGACCATATTAAAACCAAATGTGATAGTGAGCTAACAATTCATACTAGATCCTTTGGTCAGGAAATTCCAGTGTCTAGATCATATAATACACATGGTGACATGCTTCAGAATACTATTGCACATTTTTGGAACAAACTGCCTCAAAGATTGAAGACTATTGACAACCTACCCTCTTTCAAGCACAAAATAAGGGAATACTTGAATTCAATGTGTACTTGTTTTAAGTACAGTAATTATAACTCTGTATTGCATACGTTTTGTATTGTTGTATTGTCTTTTTAATTTGTATTACAAGACTTTGTTGAAAATGGGACTTTTTGTTCCAACAAATGTATTTCCTGTATAAAAATAAATTTTATCAGATCAAATCAAATTTTCCTGACCACCTTTCCAGCACCTCCAGATCCTCCTGCAAGGTCACCTTCCCCTCCTCCTCATTCACCACTGCACCCAGCTTTGAGTCATCTACAAAGAGATTCATTTCACTTCTGACCTCCTTCCTTATGTCTGAGACATAGGCGTTGAACAGGAGTGGCCCCAGCACTGACCCCAGGGGTACCCACTAGTAACCCACCTTGGGGATGAGGCTAGCCCCCCAACCACCAGTATGCTCAGATAGCCAATTTCCTATCTGTCTTAACAACTGTCTCCCTACCTCCATGTCTTTCAGTTTAGCCAGCAGGCCATTTTGGGGTACCAAATCAAATGCCTTGCTGAAGTGAAGAAAGAGGATGTCCACTGGCCTTCCCTGGTCCAGGACCCTCATCACCCAGTCATAGAACTCCACAAGGTTCTTCTGACATAATCTTCCTGGGACAAAGCCATGCTGCCTATCATCCAAATACCCATTTTGCTCCATTAACCCTCCTAGCCTATCCTTGGCAACACCCTCTATCACCTTGCTGACCACTGACGTCAGGCTAACGGGCCTGTAATTTTCTGCCTTCTCCCTTGACCCCCCCTTATAGATCGGCATGACATGGGCCAACCTCCAGTCTTGGGGCACCCATCAAGTCCTCAGGGAGATGTTGAATAGCTCCACCAGGGGGACTGCCAGGAGATCCACCAGTTCCCTCAGCATCCTGGGATGTATCTCATCTAGCCCAGGTGTTTTCTTGGTTCGAAGGGACCTGAGGGCTTCCCTCACTCTCTATACCAGGATTTTAGCCTCCACCTCCTCCCCCATTGCACCCTGTACTGCTGGCCCCCCCAACCTATCCATGGTGGCCACTCCCTTTCCCCAGTCTCGTCAGGGCCCCTGATCTCTACCAGTCCCAACCCTTATTCCAGTTTGCTCCTGCTTCCCCCAGAAGACATAGCCCCTTCACCCCCCTGGTAAAAACTGATGTAAAGTACTCATTTAGGACCTCTACCTGTTCCCCCACCTCCTATGCCTATCCATCCCCATCCTTATCCTGCGGATCTGCCCCTTTAACTTTCTTTTTTTTCTTATGTATCTAAAGATCCCCTTGTCCCTCCTCCAGATCCCCCTGGCCAAGGACTGCTCCTTTTTTGCCTTAGCTGCTCTCACCACCCTGGTAACTCTTTTGGCTGTCTGCTTATATTCCCCCTGATCCCTTTCACTCCTCGAGTGCTTGAAGTGCCTATAGGCTGCCTCTTGTCCCTCACCACTTCCTGAACATCCTGGGTCCACCAGCAGGGTTTTCTGGCCTTACCAAACTTGTGCCTTTCCCTTGAGCAGGATCTGGTAACCTCCTGTATTCCCCTCCTTATGATCTCCCACCTGTTATCAGTATCCATATCCAGTCTTATCCTGTCCAAATGATCCTTAAGCATCCTTCCCATCTCCCTGAAGTCCACACCCCCTAAAGTCAGTTACTACTGTCCTTGTTTGGCTTTCCTCCTCCCTAGGTCCAGGAAGAACCAGACTGTGGCATGATCATTCCCCACCAACAGATCCCTCACCTCTAGGTCCCTAATCTGATCACTGTCCACCAGGACCATGACCAGTGTCTGGGCCTCCCTAGTTGGCCCACCCAGCTGCTGGGTCAGTAATGTATCCTGGAAAACATTCAGCAGCCTCTGCTCTCTGACCACTGGTGATGACATGGTCTCCCAGTCTGTTCCTGGCATGTTGAGGTCCCCCATTATCACTATCATTCCCTTTCTCAAACTACAGTGTCCCTCGAGATTTGCCACCAAACAATCTTCCAGAGCCTTCACCAGTGCAGGTGGTTTGTATACTACTCTGACCTTTACTCTCTTACCCCCCCTGCATCAGCAGGGTGACCCAAATAGCCTCCATATTCCCCCCAGCCTCCTCTAACCATCCAATACCAATGCCATTTCTGACTAACAGTGCTACACCACCCACCCTTCCCTCCTCCCTATCCTTTCTGAACATAGTGTAGCCCTCCAGATTTAGGTCCCATTCATGCCCTTGGGTGGCTCAGGTCTCAGTGACTGCTGCCACATCCACCACCTCCTCAACTAGCATTGCTTGGAGCTCAGGCATCTTGTTTCCTAAGCTCCTGGCATTTATCAGAACCACTCTCAACCCTTTCCCCCTCCCCTCCTCTCCTCTCCTTTCCCCCTTGAGCTTCTATTTATCAGCTCTTGCACCCTACCTGGTGATCTATTTCCAAATTTCCCTAGCCTCCTAGAGGAGTGGAGACCCTGTCCATCTTTTATCATACCTGCTGGCGTTGCCCCTTTTTTGATCCCTCCCCCATCACAAGTTTAAACCCCACCTTTTATTGATGAAATCAGCTAGTCTGAGCTTTAGAATTTCCTTCCCTTCCAAATTTAGGTAGAGCCTGTCCATAGTGTACAGCTCCTTATCCTCCCAGGTCTCCCCCCAGTCCCCCACCAGACCATACCCCAGTTCCCCACACCACTCCATAAGCCACTGATTTGTCTCCCTAATCTTCTTATTGTTTTCCCCACTAACCCTTGGCATGGCAGGATTTCTGAAAAGGAGATCTTGCAACCTATGGAAAGGCTGGCCAACTCCAGCAAATGTGCCTGAATTTCTAATTCACTGTTTCTATTTATATAATTTGTCCCCAAGTCTACTAAGATGTGTGTGGTTCCGCCACATTCCCTTGCCAGTGAATACAACTCATGTTTGGCCTTGTGCACTGTCAGGCCTGTGTGGCATTTGGTTCTAACCAGACAGGTTTAACCCCCCCTGCCCTCCCACTGGATGCATCTGATCATTGAGTCCCCCAATAGCAGTACTCTAGCCTCCTCCTTGCCTACATGTTCATCCTTCAGGTTTCCCCTCCTTACATGCCCCTCCTCATCCCTTTGTCAGGTCTCTCCCCCCACCCGGCTCCTCACACCTCCCACAATCTGGGTGTCAAAGGTATCCCCTTCCTTATTATCCCTGGTCACCCCCTCTACTTGTATCCTGGCCCTCTTCATCCACCCCACCCCAGTATCCTCCTCTGTGTCTCTATCCCCACTCCTGACTAATCCATCCACCCTATCCATTTGCTTACTTTGCTTCCCACTCTCTATCATCCCATTTATGTCCTGCACCTTCCTGCCTGTCGCGCCCCCATTCCGTACCCACAGCCTTCTCCTTGTCTACCTGATCCTCCTTTATCTCTCCTCACCCTACTCCTCTTTCCCATCCTATCTGGGTCCCCCTCATTGTTCCCCATCTTCAATCCCTGCCTCTTGCCTCCTTCACTCTTCCTATCTGTCCCTGCCTTAGCTTCACCAGCAATATCATCATAATATTCCCCCCCCGCTCCCCTCTTCTACCAATGGGCATAGCAGGATAAAACTATCTGTGAGCCTTAGCCCATCCCCCAATGCCCCCTTCCTTACCACCCCTCTTGGTTCCCTCTGAACATTCCAGTCTCTTTCCTACTGCTGTGGAGGAGTCCACCTTCCATAAGTTCTCCCCTCCTATTGGATGAAACTTGTCCCGGACTTGCACCAACACTTCTCACTTGTCTCTCATTGCCCCCCATTTTCTTTCATCGCCCACCCCAATTCCACCAGTTGCATCCTTAGCCAGTTTACCTCGCCCCGATCTGCAATAACTGCCTGCAAAGTGGGCAACCTCCCTCCTTCCAGGCCCAGTTTAGTATTATCACTGCCCCACAGCCCGTGTAGCCTACAATCCTTCCAAATATGCCTGCCCTGGTGGCTGCAGGCCATCCAAATTGTCCTTCTCCATAAATATTGGGACCTTCCCCCTTGGTCCGGTCTCCTTCCCTTGGGGTACTACCCCTCACCCTTCTCCAAGTAGCCATAATGGGATGGTATAAGATCAAGACTTACAGCCCCTTACAGTTCTAACAGATAAAACACTGCCCCTGTAACCATTTTCCTAATCTAGGTAAAGAATTTAGTAACTAAATCATTGTAAGAGATTCTAACAGCTTACTACAGCATTTAGCAACTAAACAGTTCTAATAGTTTTAACAGTTTACAACAGCATTCATAAAGTATACTTAGCACTGTTTTACCCCTCAGTTACTATAATATTTTTCTGTAGCAATCATATAGTATATCTTAGCTCCACTACACCCCCCAGCTGCCTGTAATAGCACAGACCCACTATGATTTTCCTTACTCGCCCAAGGATAACAAAAAATTCTCTTTGGTGCTGCTGCAGGACACCCTTTAAATAGGGCAGCAAGCCTGCAGCATTTGGTGCCCAAAATAAATTTGAATTTGTCCCAAAAGTTCAGTCCTCAAGCTTCGATGAGCTCTGCCTCACTGCTCTCTCTCCCGGCTCTCTAGCGCTGCTGCAGGCCACCATTTAAATAGAATCCATACATAACAAATGAGGGGCTCCACTCACTCTTGGTGAGTACTTCAAATCTGGTGCATAGCAGAATCAGGGTACTGTCTCAACCAAACTACTGCTTTAGAAAGTTCCAAAAGCCATGTCTGCTGCACTTAACCCAATTTTTTTTACACTTAATACATCAGAATGCACAGCTTACCGTATCATGATGTTTTTATTAAAGTGCATAAAACTTCCATCCTGCAACAGACAGAGTTCTGAGGAAGGCGTAAGCCAAAACATCAGCTGATTCCTGTGCGTCATCACTCACGAGGGCTGTCTGCTCAGCCGGCCAGGTCACTGTTTCCTGCTATGGTAGAAACACCATGATGGTGTCTTGGTTTTCTTGTTTTAAACATCTAAAGTTGTCGCTCTTGCACTCTATTTTGCTGCGGGATGGAAGTTTTATACACTTTAATAAAAACGTCATGATACGGTAAGCTGTGCGTTCTGATGTGTTAAGTGTAAAAACTATTGGGTTAAGTGCAGCAGACATGGCTTTTGGAACTTCCTGAAGCAGTAGTTTGGTTGACACCTTTTAAATAGGGCAGCAAGTCTGCAGCATTTGGTGCTTAAAATAATTTTGAATTCATCCCAAATGTTCAGTCCCCAAGCTCCAATGAGCTCTGTCTTGCTGCTGTCTCTCCCAGCTCTCCGGTGCTGCTGCAAGACACCCTTTATATAGGGCAGCAAGCCTGCTATATAGTATATAATAAGGTTTTATTCACATTTTAAGATCTATTGGAAATTAGTTGTACAGAAACTTTCTTTTTAGAAGTAAAAAGGACTAAGGACTTCACAGTTTGGAGCAAATAGAAATTTTTTGTAGTAATAAATATATTGCAAAACATATCATGTCTCAAGCAAAATATTTAGATCAGTTCAGATTGAATTTAGTAGTCGCCCACAACTTGCAAGAAAATACGCAAAACACTAAAATTCACTAAAAATACCACCAATAGCTTAATTTGATTCAAAGTCAGTTGGCAATCATCTGTATCCCCCTCCCTCAGGTTGTGCCTGAAAATAGGCAGAATTTGTCTAGTGCAGTTACCCGGCCAACAAAAACTAAATAAATCATGAAAATAAACTTTTACCTCCAGTGGAGACGTGCAGTATAACTGCCAGGTGGGGAATAGATTTACATCAATTTCAAACTGTGAATTTCCTTGACTAACACCCAACACAACCTCTGTAATGCTGCCGGATAAAGTATTAGAGGACAACAGGAAAATAAAGTTTATATCTTGGAATGTGGCAGGAATACTAAATAAAATAGTGGATATAGATTTGACAAACTTTGCTACAGAATATGACTTGATCTTATTACAAGAAAAATGGTTATTAAATTCAATTGCTTTTGTATTGAATTGATTCCAGATTCTGTCTCAACTAGCATTGCTGGGAAAGAACTGGGTAGACTAATCTGAAACCTTTCAATTGCTGTTAGACCTCACAACAACTGATGAAAAAATCATATAAAATTATAATATGATGCTATTAACAATAAAGATTTCTGGTGAGAATTTGATTATTTGTAACATACTGTATATAACCCTCCACAGGGCTCCAGAAAATGCAACGTGGTATTTTGGAATACATTGGGAACATTAACTAATCAAAATAAATGTTCACCCATAGAGATGCTTATCATGGGTGACATGAATGCCCAGACAGGTTCCTTAAACAGTTTTGATGATACAGATATGTTCCCCACTTGAAGTAATGCTTTTAGTACACTAAGACACTTAAACAACTATGTCATAAATACCTATGGAAGAAAACTGTTACAGCTATGTGACAACTTATCCTTAGGATCACTAGGATGAAGGTCCTGGACTTCAGGAGAGCAGATTTTATAGAAACAGGTGACTGCCTGAGTAAATACCTTGAAAGGGGGGATTTATTTATTTAGTTTTTGTTGACCGGGTAAGTGCACTAGACAAATCCTGTCGATTTTCAGGCATGACCTGGGGGAGGGGGATACAGATGAATGCCAACTGACCTTGAACCAGATTAAGCTGTTGGTGGTATTTTTAGTGAATAGCTGGGGGAGTGGAGGTACAGTGGAAAAAGATAAGGGAGGGAAGAACTAAGGTAACAGCAAGCTGTTTAAAGGTGACAAGCATGGGTAAGAGGAGGAAGAGGTCACTATGGGTCTCATAGGAGGTGGCTAAGGTAGTTAGGGTGAACTAACAGTGTTCAGGAAGTACTAGAAGATCCAAATGGAGGTGGTCAGGAAGGTATATCTAGATAAACAAAGGGCGGCAGGAAGAAGGGAGTATGGACAGCAAAGGCTCAAACTGAGGAGAGAATCACTCAGGAGGTCTGAAATGGGGATAAGACTTTCTTCAGGTATGTGAGCAAAAAGAGGAAGGCAAGGGGAGGTATAGTGAGACTGTGGAGAGGTAGGGTGGATTCTGCAGAGGAACACCAAGAAAAGATAAAATTATAAACAAATACTTCTACTTGATCTTCACAGCAGAAGGGGAAGGGGATGGACCAACATGTATTAACAGGCACTGAGGAGAGGAGGGTGGATACAAGTCCATTTACAGAATAGAGAGTACACTGGGGATTAGAAGCTGTAAAGGAAAACAAGGCAATGGGACCAGATGAGATCCACACAATGGTACTAAAGGAACTGAGTATGGTGCAAGCCAGCCCTCTGGCAACACTATTCAACACCTCATTTGAGATAGGAGTGGTTCCAGAGGAGGGGAGGAAGGTCAATGTGGTCCTCTGCACAAGAGTGGCAGCAGAAAGGAGTCTAGCAATTACAAACCAGTGAGTCTCACATCAGTGGTGGGGAAATTAATGGAGTCATTGCTGAAGGAAAGACTGATGGAGTGCCTGGAGACAAATGGGCTGCAAGACAACTGGCAGCATGGCTTCATAGATGGGAAGTCATGCCAAACAAATTTCATAGAGTTTACTGACTGGGTAACTAGGGAGGTGGATCTGGGGAGGACAGTGGATGTGGCCTATCTGAACTTCAATAAGGCCTTCAACACTGTACCACACAGGAAGCTGACAAAGAAACTTAGCAACCTGGGGGCAGGGGAAAAAGTGATGAGCTGGGTATCTAACTGGTTGAAAGATAGGAGGCAGAGGGTGGTGGTAAATGGCAATCACTTAGAGGATAAAAGTGTGACCTGTGGAGTATCACAGAGATCAGTACTGGGTTCTGCTCTCTTCAATGTCTTCATAAGTGATATTGCTGAAGAACTGGAGCAGAAGGTGTGTCTCTTTGCAGATGGCACAAAAATCTGCAATGGGGTAGACACCCGTGATGGAGCTGAGAGAATACAAAGGGATCTGGGGAACGCAGAGGAGTGGTCTAGGGAGTGGCAGCTGGGTTTCAATGCCAAGAAGTGCAAAGTCATGAACCTCGGTTGGGGAAACCTGAGGGTTGTGTATAAGATGGTGGGAGGTACTTACAGTTACCAAGTAGGAGAAGGACCTTGGGTAATCATATCTTATGATTTCAAAGTGGCAGGGCAATGCAACTGGGCAGTAGGCAAGGCTAGTCAGATGCTGGGGTGCATAGGGAGGCTGACTTCTAGCATGATGAGGGAGGTGGTGTTGCCTCTATATCACTCACTTGTGAGACAACATCTGGAGTACTGTGTTGAGTTCTGGAGATTGCACCTCCACAAGGACATTGACAGGGTGGAAGCAGTCCAGAGGAGGGCTACCAAAATGGTGCAGGGGTTGCATGAGAAACCATACAAGGAGAGGCTGTGGGAGCTTAACATGTACTCCCTGAATGAGAGGAGAGTGAGAGGGAATCTGACACAGACCTACAACATAAGTATCTCATGGGGCTTAAGAAGGTGCAGGACATGAGTTTCATTCACAGGAGGAGGAGCACCAGAACATGGGGGCATGCTATGAAGCTAGGTGGAGTTTAAGAGAAATGTGAGAAACTACTTCTTCACAGAAAGTGTGATGGACATCTGGAATAGCCTGCCAGAAGAGGTGGTGGGGCAAAGACAGTGGGGAGCCTCAAACTTGCATGGGATAGGCACATGAGCATAATAAGTAGAGGTAAGGAGGGAGGGACACCTCTGACCAAATAGGGTACAGGGTGGAGAAATATTCAGGGAAAATAAAGCAGACTGGATGGGCCTACTGGTTCTTTTTTTTTGCTGACGTATTCTATGTTTATGTTATGGATCTTAAATGAAAGATGTGAAGGGGGCTTTCAAAGGGATTTCACTCACCTAGCTCATATATGTGCATTGGTCATAGATTATAAAGTTGTCTCTGTTGCAGATCTGGAAAAATATCAGGAATTAACAATTCCCACCAGAACATGAAATGATCATTTACCAGTCTGTCTGAAGAGGAACATAAAAAGCACTCACACCAGTACAGTTACTCAGATTCACAATATAAATAGCCAAAACAGGAATGAGAAAATAAACAACCTACACTGGAATCTAATAAAATAGCTAAAGAAGTAAATACTGTATGTATGTACAACTTTTAGAAAAATGTCTGCCCTTTTGTTATATTCAATACACTCACCACAAGTATGAGTGTAGAACAAGCAAAATGAAACATAATAGAACCTTAAGGGAAGTAAGGACAATTTGTACAAAGCCTGGCATTGTATTTTTAAATGTATCAAAGAGGAAATATAATGTGACATCAGAAGCAGCTGTGGAAAAGGATGTTGGAAGCAGCGATGATTTTTACTCACAAACATTTTGGAGATTAGCAGCACAGATAACAGATAATATGCAAAGCAATATAGATGCCCATATTCATCCAGATGTTTGGACTAAATTATTTTTCATGTTTTTCTTTGTTTTAAGATAATATCGCATTCACCACCTGGACACATACTATAGAAAATAATAATCTTATTATTTTCTTCAAATAAAATCAAACAAGCAACAGAAACAATGAGTAACAACAACGCCCCTAGCCCAGATGGGATTTCCTCAGAATTTTTTCAAATCAAACATGCAGTTTTGGGCTCCAATCTTAACAGTGGACTTTCACACCTTTATCAAAACATATGTATTACCAGCATCCTGGAATGGGGCCATAGTAATGCCTTATTTTAAAAAATCCACTGAACAAGCAATATACAGATCAATAATTTCATTAGATTCTGCTTCCAAAATCCTTGCTAGAGCTTTATGTGAAAATTTAACAATTATTTGAACCATTATAATTTACTCTACAGCCTGCAAACAGCATTTCTAAAGGGAGGCTCCATCCTCTATCAATGCCTTATTCTTCACCATCTCTTAGAGAAGTGTGTTATTGTAAGAAGTCAAACAGTGTGCTTGGCCTTATTGATTTAAGTTGCACTTTTGATTCTTTTGAGTAGAAATATTCTTGGAGAAAAACTGCAGAATATTATGTTAGATAATTTATTACAAATTATTAGCAAATTATATAATGACAACTGATGTAAAGTGGGATATGATAGTCCTGGCAATTTGACTCATGTTCAATATTTATATTAATGATATGACACTAGCTATACAGTAATTAATGCCCAGGTCATCCCAAAATAGGAAAATGCACATGCCCCATGTTGGCTTATGTGGATGACCTTGTTCTTCTCGCCCTCACTCAGAAAACACTTCAAAAGCAGTTAGATCTGTTTTATAGTCAATGCCAAGAACATGACTTAGTCACCAAATTGGATAAGAGTAAGGTTATGATTGTAAGTAAGAGAAAAAATTATAAGACTACAGAGAGATGTCTCATAAATGGTAGAAAAAATTAGAAATAGTTAAAGAATATACCTACCAGCGTTTAGCATTTAATAAATATTTAAAATTGAATCATCAGGTGAAAATCAGGCAGAAGAAAATAAAACAGACTGATAGGGGCATCTTACAACTTAATTGTAAATATGGTGAGAATACTATAGAGGCACCACTTAAGGTATGTAATACCAGTCCATACCCCAGGCACTTTATGGAACAGAAATATGGGCCTATGATTTAGATACTGTAATAAACTTGAAAAATCAATGGATATTTTTTTAAACAGATTATTTAAACTTCTATTACCATTCCAGACTATAGTGTGAGGGATGAGTTGGAACAGTCCTCTATTAACGCCCTTGCAATATGGTGCCATTTAAACTTTTGGCTTACCCTACAACATCATTATAGCTTAGCACACAACTGTTTGTATCAGCAGATTCCCTGGATTGCATTTGTTAAAACAAACAAACATTATTAGAAACTGAAACAAGCTACCTATGGACTTGGTTCACTTAGAATATTGTGATCTTGAAATCATACAGTAAAATCATAAAACTGAATTTAATTGATATAGATAAGCAAACAATAGTAGAAAAGATGGGCCATAATAGGGTTCACTCAATACTAGCCATTATAAAAGATGAACTCACACAAGAATCTTACTTGAAAAGTATACAGGATCCTGAAATGACAGCAACTATCATACAATTCAGATTTGGTACCTTCCCAAATAAAATCAGGGAGAAGAGGTTAAAAATACATGATAGTACAATTATTGACTTTTGCCCATGCAATCTAGGCATCAAACAAATTTTTTACATGTAACTTTACATTGCCCTATCTGTAATCAACAACAAGACAAGTGGTTGGTTAATATTGTTATAAACCTGTACTTAAATTCTATTGATATACTTTAATTCTTAAGTCTAATGACCAAATAATTTTGCACCTGGTATATTTTTGAAAATCTATGTTAAAAGAAATCTCTACTGTTTTTTTCTTTTCTTTTTTTTTTTTTTACCACTTCTGGTATCTAAGCTTATTCAGCACTATCTATACACATATATGTAATAGATATATCACTCTGAGGTGTGTGGTCGCGCTCTAATATATGTACGCCATGGTGTGCGTTGTACGCACAGGGCCGCAGGCCGAGTGCATCAATTGCCCAAGGCGTGCGTATATCAGACACGACCACACACCTCAAGGTAATTATCTATCTTACAGAATGTCAAAATTGTTTTGGAGGGTAAAAGTGCAGGTGTGCGGTCGCTCTGATATACGCATGCGGTCATGTGATGTGTTTTATACAGTCAGAACACTGGATTTGGATATGGCTGAGCCTTTCATTTTATAAATATATATATATATATATATATATATATATATATATATATATATATATATATATATATATATATATGGTAGCACGGTAGTGCTACCATAATTAGGACTGAGGAGCCATTTACATATTAAACCCAAAATTTTGCACCTTAATAACTTTGCAACTATTTGATGGATTTACCTGAAATTTGGAAAGCTTGATCAAGACCCATATACCTTGGGATCTGCCAAGTTTTGTACTGGTTGCATATATGGCTGCAGAGTTATTAAGCATGATCTGTGTGCACATTTACGCTTTTTTGGAATTCTACTGTCGCACCTACAGGTCGCACGATTTGTGCGACCATTCCAAAATCTTCAGGGAATGTGTGGCTGGGGTCCCCAATGTGCCTTTTGAAGATTTTGTGAAAAAATATTAAACAGTTCAAAAGTTATTCAAAAAACAAGTTCCCATTATAAGTCAACGGGAAAAGTTAACAAAAAGTTCAACAGTGTCGCAAATGCAGTTTTTACTTTCGCAAATGGCCCTTTTACTGTCGCAAATCTGCTATTTTGTTTTCAGTTGGTGATCAGAAAAATACTTGCCATTTAAATTTGGGACCCTCTAGCAACCTAATTCTTTTTGTATCCACCTAGTCAGACTCTGAGGATGCTAGCCATGTCTTTATTTTGGGGTAAAATACCCCGGAAATATGTTTTTCAAATTACTGGAAAAAGTACTTTCGCAAAGTACTTTCACACTTGTGACACTGTCGAATGCATTTGCGAAAGCTTTCGCAAATTGCGTCAGTACTTTTCTAGGCTGTGGGAAAATGACAGCAATTATTTGGCACCATGCTGCAAAAGAATGGTTTGGTGTTTGGGGCTGAAATTTGGAGGGAACACAGCCGACATCTCACAGATGTGCCTTTCAGTGTTTTGTTGAAAAAATATTACACGTCGGCAAAGTTACGGCACTCCAAAGTTGACACTTTTTCCCATAGGATAACATTACAGCATCCGACGCATTACAGGAATCCTTTGGTGCCCTGCTGCAAAATAACGGTTTGGTCTTTTGGGCTGAAATTTGGAGGGAAGACAGCCAACATCCCATAGATGTGCCTTTTTGTGGTTTGGCAAAAAAATATTACAGGGAGAGCAAAGTTATGGCACTCTGAACATTTCTTTTTCCCATACAGGATAACATTCAGCTTCGCCGCTTTGCCTGAGGCCGTATCTGGAAGCGATTAGTAGATATGGACTTTCATCACAAAATGCTTAGCCTAATGGGGATTAAGTGCAAAACTAGCCAGGAAAGTGATAATTTATATCACTTTTAAATTTTTTTTCTATGTCGTACAGTTCCTGAGATATACGCAATTTACTATTCCAAGTCCTCATTTTCTGTTCCGAGAGCCATTATTTTGCATACATTCTTTGTACTCACTGTCTTTCTATATGAAGCTTTTGGGGAAAACTATTGTGTGTGTTTCCATAACTCTTACCCTTAATGCTTCTGCTTCTGGTTCTCTACCTGTTTCAGTTACTTTTCCTGTCTATGCCACCTTGTGCGTTACCCTTTGCATTTTCATTTGCGCTTATGTTTCTGTCATTTTAACCATTTCTGTCTACAGTACTGTTTATCTTTGTGTTTTGCTTTGTGGCACTATGCGCATTACCATTTTTGTTTGTGGGCACTGTGTTACTATGTGACAAGAAGACAATATGCGGCGGGAGCACGGGGCCCGAAAGGCCCCGTGCTCCTGTCGCTGGTCCTGTCGCTCTATTACATTCACTATTTCTCAGTATTGTTTATCTTTCTGCTTCGCTTTGTCTCACCAAGCGCATTACCATTTGCGTTTGTGGGCACTGTGTTAGTATGTGTGAAGACATCACGTGGCTTCGGGCCCCACGCTTCCGGCGCCGTGTCACATTCACTATTTTTCATTATCATTCTCAAAAAGAAGGGAAATTAGAGACAAAAAAACTCCATTTAATGCATCGGTTAGGGTTGTTCCACAGCGACAAAAGTGAGGAAATTCGGTGTTAGGGTTGAAAACCCCCCTTGGTCCCCCCGCCCTCCCCCAACCGGCATCGGGGTGCGCGTTGGGGTCATTGGTCCTAACTCCCACCCCATTCTCCTATACCTCTGCTTCTTTACACATGTGATAGGGTGAGACTTAAGGCCGATGACTAACGCACCCGATGCCAGTTGGGTGTATGGGGGGTCCAAGGGATTTTTTTCAACCCTAACACCCAATTTCCTCACTTTTGTCGCTGTGGAACAACCCTAACTGATGCATTAAACAGAGTTTTAGCCTCTAATATATATATATATAGTATGTGATGTTGCTGATTCTTATTTTACAGTAACACATTGTTTATCTCTTGTATAGAGTGATATATGTTTTCAAACAAAATGTATTTGTGTGATCAATAAACTATTCAAAGAAAGCAGCTTTGGATGCTGGAAGGAATCGGTTCCCACACATCTATATAATCTGGAATCCAAGAAATGGAGAAAACTCACCAAAGTACAAAAATATAGTTGTTTATATGTATATCTCACAAAGTAAATTCATGTTCCCAGCCCCTTCCCCCAACACACACTTATAACAGTATCACCAATGTTTTACCATTCACTGATGGCCTCCTCAGGGTGATAAATGAGAGCTAATACTGTATATATAATGTTTTAATTAAAATAAAGAAAAAAGTTGCTAAATACACTTCAGGTGGTGTTGTCAATGACAATCAACTTACTCCAATTGTTTTTCTGTTTTCATTGTGTAATAGTACTTTTCAATATATCTTTATTTATTTATTTAAATTTTGAAAAACAGGAAAGGCACACTGAGCTGGAGCTCATTTCCATTCATTTCTGCATACTGACTGTCAACAAATTAAGTCAAGGTCTGTAAACATTAGATTATTGTTACATGAAGAGTTATGGATTGACATTATAGATAAAACACCATCAGTTCATCATAAATTCTAAGCATGCAGATAACTTTGGTTTCACAATCTTCTCTGCCCAAGTATGGCATCTGACCAAATTTTTTAAGTTAAAGCAGCAGTGCAAGATTACAGTATACTATTTTACCTATACTTTTTTTCTATTTTAGGTTGCCTCTTTTCTCCTGTCATGTGTAAAACCCTTTCCCCATTTTGAGTTTGCTTTAGCACTTTTTAAAATTTGAAATAATAAAAGGAGTACTTGTGTCAATATGGTTCAGTCCAGTGTTGATATGGTTCAGTCCAGGTTTTCATAAGTAATCTCTGTTGTTTTTGAACACCCATCATTTAATGTAACTTTCTTAAGACTACTGTATAATGAACTAGCATACAGCAGGCAGTGCTCCCTGAACTTTTGGGACAACATGTGTATAGAAACAGCTGTTAATACTGATGAAAACCTAGTCTGAGACATATTAAAAAGTGCTCCTTTTATTATTTTAAATGTAAAAAAGAATGTGCCAAAGCAGACTCAAAATGGTTAAAAAAGGGTATCATTAAAGACAGAAGAATTTTGCGTACTATTTGTATGCTGAACTGTGGCATAATCCAAATTTCCATTATTAATTGTACTGATGTGTTAACAATGTGCTCTTTAAGTTTATGTTGAGGTGGGATCCAGAAGTTGTGACATTAGCAATACATTGGCACAGAGGGAAAATGTTTGGATTTTTAAATTACAAGCCATTAATTACCTTGGCTTTAATGACAAAGTGGAGCTAACCCCATATTTGTAATGTCTTGATTGACACTTTGATACTGAAACTTTTACTGCAATATAAAGATGTGAATTGATGCTGATTCTGTGGTGTATATTGGGATCCTGTACACTAAAAGCCGATTTGAGGCTATAATATAGTACGAACTTTACAATATGTCTGTATTGTTTTTATTGCATTATTGAGTTTCACATCTGTTTTTGAGAATGTATTCACTATTTAAACATGGTATGGTGTGGTGTACAATATTCCTCTTGACAAAGCACAGTGCACCTGCACAAAACATTTTTTTTTTGTCTGGGTTGGCATGAGGTTGTACTATGTGGCAGCTGATGATTTATCAATAAATGAATTAAGCACCATTACTTCAGCTAGTTGGTGAATTTCTTCAGGAGTGAATGAGTGCCACTGTTGTTTGCTTCTTTCAGTTAATTTGTTAATGTGAGCACCACAAACCATGAAGTCGCTCTTTTTTGAGTCTTCTTAGATTTGTTTGGACTGAGTTGTACTCCAGTTAAGCCTCTGATTTTCCTTGTACACAACAGGGACACAGCTGCAGCATGGCCACAGTAATAATAATAATATTAATAATAATCTTTATTTCTATAGCATAATTCAAAAAATATCAAAGCGCTGTACAGATAGAAATAGAACAAAACACATTAAAAAGATAAAAAATAAAATGCAGTGCTAGCCAGATTTTGCACCAATATACATTAAACAATGTATTACATAAAATCCCCAACAGCAATATAAAACAGATGGGCCTTTAAGGTCTTCTTAAAGCTCTCCATGGTCTGTCACTCTTGAATCCGATGAGGCAGAGAGTTCCACAGGGTGGGAGCCACATACATAAAAGCTCACAACCCCGAAGTTTTCAATTGTACCCTGGGAACCTCTAGCAACCCCTCATCAGCTGAGTGCAGCAGTTGGAGGGGGAAGTAAGGAATCAGAAGCTCTTGCAGGTAGTCTGGACCCTGTCCATGTAGGGCCTTGTAGGTCAGTAAACTGAACTTAAAGATGATCCGCCACTGCACAAGCAGCCAGTGCAGTTCGTGCAGCATAGGTGTAATGTGACTTGCACGAGAGACCACCATCAGCAACCTGGCCGCTGCATTCTGCACTAGCCTCAAGCAGCGGATATCAACCCCCAGAAGCCCTAGGTAGAGGAAGTTGCAGTAGTCAGTGCGCGAGGTCACGAAAGTGTGGATCACGTAAACACAGCCACAATTTCCATATGGACCGGACAGCTGAGCCAGCACCTGCCAACCCAGGTATGAGTTTCTCAGACATATTATTGCAGAAGCCAGTACTGGATTTTACTATAACCACATAAAGCAACAGTGATCAAAATACAATAGATGAAACAACTGAAACCAATAGACAAGGGACTATTAAAGAAGCATACGGCCAATATGAAAAAATTGCTTTCAAAATTAGAAGACTTGTTTGGACTCAGGTCACAATGGAACAGTATTTGAAGGCAAAGCTGGTTCCTAGAGGCCTCTGAATCTTGAAATTTCCCTCCTTTGGAAAGGACAGGAAGAGTTTTTTTCATCCTTGCCTTGATGAAATTCATGATTCGTCACTACAGCTAATTAAACTAATTGTGAAGGACTTAATTGAACAACAAGCTTAGTTCACTATAATTTTAAAAGACAAGGAGGTTCTTTTCAATTCATGTAATGAAGATCCAGAGTTTGAAGGACTAAAATCTAAATTAAGTAAGTGAATTGAACAACTTGATGGAAAGTTAAAAGCTCAAAAGCTGAAATAGTTTTTAAGAGATGAAAGGGATTACAATAATGGTTGTGTCTTTAATTGGAAAAAACAAACTGAATCATTTTGAAAAAGACCAGTACTAATGATAATGTTTTACAAAACAATGGGAGTGAATCGGATGCAGCCTCTTCAGGTTATTTTGGAAAGCAGTTTAGAAAAGACATTGAATCCCACACAGATTGTCCCCCGTCTACCAACACCACCACCTCGTTGCAGCCCGAGGGTTGCATTCAGAGACATACAACACACAAATGCACATGTAGGAGCAGAATAAACAAACATAAGAGAACAAACTGTATATCAAGGATGGGGATGGGGCACGAGGAGATATCAACGAGGAAGGCACTTCCAAACACAGAAGAGGGGGAGATATTGTCTGTGTCAAATGTTATTAATTTATCTGACTATGCACTCACTGAGACTGAGATTTCTGTATTGAATAAAGGTTTAACATTTGTTTTAACACACCAGTTTAATTTGCTTGACACATATATGCATCTCAATAGGTTCACTAGAACCTTAAATTTGAATTGTTTTTATTATATGTGATCATGTTGTACAAAATGATGGTTTAAATATCACTAATAATGCATTCTGCAGTTTGATGACCTGCCTAACATGAAGCTGCTTGAAGCTCACCCTCCAAGCAAGGTACGGGTTGGAACTCTGAATTTTGGCATCTATCCCTGGAGGAATCTCACTTGCACCTGTTTGCCAGTGTTTCTCACACTACGTGCAGCAATCCAGAAGTCCTCTAGGAACTGCTGCCAAGAAAGTAATGCTAGGACTGATCTCTGATTGAAATGTCTTGATTTCTCACTTTAAGTAATGTGTAGTCTGATGATTTAAGTTTTGAGAGAGTTTTTTTTTTTTTTAGTGCCAATTTTCCCATTTGCAGTTTATACTGATCTGCCATTAGAGGCATCTTATTTTTCCTATTCATCCTCCAACCCACTTGTCCAACTTACCTCTGTCTTTTTCCTGTTCTAATCACCAGTATCCCTCCCTTGTTTCTCACTTTTAGCATGTTGTACTATGAAGAAAAGAAAAACACCAGTATAATTAACCTTGCACTGTGCTTGTAACCTTGCTTGTGCCCTTACTGCTGTACTCCTTGGTATCATAATGTCTCTTATAACAGCTCTATTTCCTAGAGCCATTATATTGTTATATTGCTCTCTCTATTGACCCTATCTGACCTTGTCTGTGATAAGTTTCTAACATCTACCTTGCCAACATTAGATAGTAATCATTTATATGTTTATAGTTCTATCACCTTATCTCAATGCTGTGACTCTCTTACTGTGCCATGGAACCTGCATTCCCCTGGTGACTAGGGGTTGCCATTTCATCGCCCTAGCTGGCTACCACCTTTAGCACTCCTCCCTGGGATTTTCAACTTACAAGCCAACTGAAAAGCATGCTTAACTCAGAGGAAGCCTCACAAACTCTGCAACTAGCAGTTAAAGGAATATCTGTGTGGACTGGCCTTACTGTTGCTGCTGCTCTCTAGCAATATTCACCCAAAACCTGGCCCTCCACAACTTATGGCATACCCACAGTCATCTTCTGGGTTACTTACAATTGCCTCACTTAATATATGCAGCCTCCCAAAATGGACATATTGAATGCATGGATCTTACAACATAACCCAGACATCTCAGTCGTAGAAACATGGCTTTCTCCAAAAGTAGCAGATGCTTCAATTTCCATCCCAGGCTACACAGTCTTTAGATAGGATCATCTCTCCAAGCATGGGGGTGGTTGTGCGATCTACCTCTGAAACAACCTCCAAGGTGTCGTCCTAACTCTGCGCAAAACTGATGACCATATATAAGCCCTTGCCATAAAAGTGCTACTAGGTGCACACAATAAAACCCTTACTGCATTTGTAATCTATATTCCTCCCAGACAGACGGCCTCCTACTTTGATTAACTCCTGGAATGTTTTGGCTCTCTGAGTATTAATTCAGAAATTATCATGTTAGGAGATTTCAATATCAGTCGGTTCTCTCCTGACACAAGACCTTTCAAAGATGCAGTTTCAACAGTTCACCTCACCCAGCTAGTCGAGTCTCCCACTAGAATCAAATATAAAACAGGGAAAGGTACCTTACTGGACTGGGTGCTCTCTAACCACCCTGATCATATATCGGACACAACCATACTCCCAGATGCCTTCAGTGACCACTCCCCAGTCTTGTTTCATTGGTGAACAAATTCTCTCTAAGCCATCCGCTAGAACAATTACTACCAGGGTACTCATCCGTGGGCATCTTGAATCAATAAAAGCTGACCTGTGTAATCAGGACTGGTCAATGGTTTACACAACTAACAACATTGACATTGCCCTTGACCAATTAATTCTTCATTTCAACGCATATGTGATAGGCACATACCCCATAAAAAGTGTAAAATCAAAGGCCGCTGTAATCCTTGGTTTTCTCAGGACCTCCTTGAGCTTCTGAATGCCAGAGACCATCTATGGCACAGGTCTAGGTCCCTGTGTAACCAGGCCGACATCCAGAGGTACAAAGCAGCTAGAAACAACTGCACGAGGGCTATTCGTGCAGCTAAAAATCAATATTATAAGGAAGTGCTGTCTCAGACCTGGAATGATGGCAGAAAATTTTGGACTAACTTTAAAGAGGTCACTGGGAGAGACCTCAGATCTGCCCCTGCCATGCTTAACATTGATGGCATACCCTCACTCGACCCCAAACTTTTTGCTAACACTTTTAATAATGCCTTTATGACCTGAGTGGTGTCCTTCCACCTGGCTACATCTCTCACCCCCTCACAAGTGACTACTCTAGGAAATAGACTCAGCACCCTTCTCATCCTCCTTTCTACTTCAGAACCCTCTCAGCCCATGAAGCCAGGAATTACCTACTCAAGGTATTAGGGAAATCAAGATTTAGTGGTGACACCCTGGGTCTTAAGTTTGTAGCCATTATACTGGATGAAATTCTGTCACCTCTAACACATATTATTAACATGTCACTTAGTTACTCTCAATTCCCTCAGAAATGGAAATCTGCCACTGTAACACCAGTTCATAAGTCTGGGAATCGCACAACTACTGGGAACTACAGGCCTATCTCTATCCTGCCCCCACTCTCAAAAGCTCTTGAGCATATAGTGGCTGACCATCTGGTTGAATACTTAGAAAAAATATCAGCTACAATGCTTGCAACAACATGGGTTCGGAAATGGTCATAGTACAACTACCGCCCTTCAGGAGTTCACAGGCTTTATTCACCACTCCTTAGATCAATGACACCTGATCGGTGCTGCTTTCATTGATTTAACCAAAGCTTTTGACCCAGTGAATCATGCCCTCCTGATCGAACAGCTTACCACCATTGGCCTAGCTCATGACAGTGTAGCCTGGTTTGAAAGTTACCTGTACAAGCGTACACAGCAGGTGAAGATTGGTGACACCATCTCGGATAGCAGACCTGTCCTATCTGGAGTTCCTCAAGAGTCCATCTTGGCCCCTCTTTTATTTAGCATTTTCATCAACAACCTTCCTTACTCCCTGTCAGGGTCACATCCTTTTATATGCTGATGATGCTGTCCTGTTTACTATTGATCCAGACACTAAGGTTCTTGAATCCAGGCTACCGAGTAATTTTGCAGTCATAAAAAGATGGTTCCATAAGCACAAGTTAGTTATGAATTACAACAAGACTAAAACTATGCTGTTCTCCAGCTCCGAAAATAGGCACAGAACTTACCCTCTTTCTATTACCAATGAAGAGGGCTGTCCCCTGGAGCTAGTTCAGCTCTTTAAATATCTATTACTATTGACAGTGAGATGATCTATGCCTATCACATTGACAACATTGCTAAGGCTGTTAACACCCACATTGGGCTACTTTATAGGCATAAGCAATGTTTGTCCCCAAAGGCTCTTATCCTGGCCATTCAAAGCTCTCTTGTCTCGCTTATTGATTATGGCTTATCAATCTATGGATCAGCTACTGAAACAACTCTTTGCCGTATCATAATTGCACTAAACAAAGCATTCTGGCTCCTTACCAGCTCAGCCCATCTGTCCCATACCTGTGACATGTACGCTCAGGCTAACTGACTCCAATTCAAAGGTAGACTCATGTACCAAACATGTTTACTGTCCAAAAAAGTAAGCTTAGGCAAAATGCCCCCAGGATTCCAAAAGCTTATTACCTCCACTATCAACCATCATTGCACCAGAAGCTCTATTAGCCAGATTTTTAATATACCCTGCTGTCACACTTCTATGGGACAAAGGTCCTTTGCCTATCGTGCCCCACTATGGATGAACTTGCTGCACCATGACATCACTTCAGCATCCACCTTGAGCTCCTTCAAGGTTAAACTTAAGCAACAGCTAGTTGCTGATGCTAGTTGTGACTGCTTCCAAAAACCTTCCTTCTTGTGACCAGCACTTATTCTAACCTTATGCTATCCTGACCTTATGCATAACTGTTCTCAGCATGTTCTAAGTTACTAATCATTCTCCTTTCACATTTTCTCTTGATCCCTTCCACTCTTTCCCCTTACCCCTCTATGGCTTTCCCCCTCCCCCTCCCCATTATATCTCCTGAGCTCCCTTGCTCACTTTAAAATGTTTTGTCCCATATCTTCTCACCTCTGATGAGTATCCTGGGCTGATGCCATCCCTTACCTTGTTGATTATTAGATATTAGGCTGAGTCCGTTCTCATTTTCCTGTAAAGGGTCATTTCATAAGACCCCACTCCCTCTAATATGACCCTTTTAATTTCAGGTTTTAATCAAATATGCACCATGGCATACACTATTGGAACTTCTCTAGTAATACACTCTTATAATGTCTTGTATAATTCCTTGTTTTGTTTGTTTTCCGTCTCATACTTTTCCAATATGTATTGTTTGTCTGATGTGGAACCTATGAAATGATCTTGTTCTCAAAGGTGTTATCCGAAATTTCAATAAATAAATAATAATAATAATAAAAAAATGATGCATTAAATTCATCTGAGAATGTGTCAGTTGATGGTTTCAACTTGGCTACTATTAATTCAATGCTATAAAAATGTTTAAGTCAAAATCTACATTTATGCCTCCACCAACCACATGGTGCAAGTATTTTATAAGGCATGTGAGAGAGATTTGAATCAACTGGCAAAAGAAAGGCAGGAAACCAAGATACTGTATGACAACATGACAACTGCAGAACTTGCAGTCCTGGAATCTTTAGAAAAAAATAAAGATATCACTATCAAACAAGCTGGCAGGGGGCAGTGTGGTAGTCCAGAATACAGAAGATTATGTGTCCAAGATTGAAAGTCAACTCAATAGCTGTAATTTTTACAAACCTATTAGTGGGGACCCTACGCTGTCTTTTAAAAAGAAAATAGATATTTTTTTACAGTCAGCAGTTGAGTTAGGGGTAATTGATATAAATACATACAATTTCCTTTTAGTAAAACATCCCATTTATCCAGCTATTTATCTCAATGATAATATTTTACAAAACAATGGGAGTGAATCGGATGCAGCCTCTTCAGGTTATTTTGTAAAACGGTTTAGACGAGGAAGGAGCTGCTGTTAGAACTTTACTACTCTACTGAACTAAAGAACTAGAACTCTACTACTGGGAACTTCAATTTAGGGTAAAAGCAAACAAAAAAAGAGTGTGTTTGTCTGAGTTGGGTGAAGGAATTGTTATCTGTGCAGTTAGCTAGGTGAAAAAGATACTGTGAATTGGGGGGAGTGGCTCAGAGAGAGAAGGAAGCCAGATGTTTGCATTTAAAAACTGACCTAGATAGCTTGTGGCAGAGAACAGCAAGAGGAAGGAGCTGCTGTTAGAACTTTACTGGGACTATATTTCCCTCCATACCCCCCCCCATAGCTGGTTCTACTTTTACAGGCACAGGATTTGACTGACAACAAGAACTTCCTGTTTGGGAGCAGGAAGGGAGTGATCACAGAGGCACAAAAGACTCACCATCCTAGAATGAAAAGAGTAGCTGTCCATCCCCACCTTGCTGCTGGAGGTCTGACTCTGAGCAAGTATGAAGGATACTATTGAGGAATATAGGAACTTACAGTCCCAGAACAGAATGATCAGGAGCTGTACAGGCACAGAGGCAGTACAAAAGTGGGGAAAAATAAATAAAGAGAGAGAGGAATGAGTAAGTATACAAAACAACAGTTAAGGGGCTACAAATAAGACATGATGGGAATGGTGCAGTGCAGTGGCTGTGGAGCAGCAGTCTTCCGGGAGACGTTCTGGAGGATGCAGTGTCATCCCATCTGCAGGCACCTCTCTGAGCTGAGGGACGAAGTTGTTCATCTCCAGGCTGAGTTGGCCAGGATTTGGAGTACCTCCTTCCCCACTCAGGGACCACCAGGGCCACTGCCGCTGCCTCAGAGGTTGCCAAGAAAGAGGAGCGGTTGGACCACAGTGGGCTCAGGGAGGGTGAGGGTGGTGAAATAGTGGCACATCCCTCCAGTTGTACCTCTCCACAATTCATATGCCATTCTGGCAGAGTGTGGTTCTTCTATGGAGGCACCCAAAGTGGAGACCAAGGAGGATGCTGGGAACCTCCACAAAGGAGACCCACAAGAGGGTGGCAAAGTACCCCACAGAGGAAAGAAACAACTCCTGGTGGGGGACTCCTTTTCTAGAGAGTAGAACTGGGGGAGGGAGGGGAGAGGGAAGTAAGGTGCCTGCCTGGTGCCATGGCTTGGCAGGAGAAGGAGAATCAATAAATCTATCAATTTTATTTATAAAAAGCCACCTTTCTAAAACCAAGGTGCCTGTACAATAAAATACATAAAATAAAATACATTATTATAAACAACATATAAATTCCAACAAAAAACAATATAAAAAACACATAACAAATAATCACAACAATCAATAAAAGCCAGGTTAAAAAGATACGTTTTTAAAGCAATTTTAAAACTCTGAATGGTTAGGCAATCTCGTACCTGATGAGGTAGAGACTTCCACAGGGCCGGAGCAACGAAGCTAAATGCCCTTGCTCCCGATGTCTGGAAACGTACCCTGGGAACCTCTAGCAATCCCTCACCTGTGGATCAGAGAGGATAGAAGGGACAGTAGGGGCAAAGGAGATCTTTCAGGTAACTTGGTCCCTGGTCATGTAGGTGCTTATAGGTTAACAAAGCAACCTTATAGGTGATCCGCCACTTAATCGGCAGCCAGTGCAGACTGCGGAGCACAGGCGTTATATGACTGGCTCTTGAAACCCCAATCAATAGCCTGGCAGCCGCGTTCTGCACCAGCTGCAAGTGGCGGATATCAACCCCCGACAGCCCTAGGTAAAGGTCATTGCAGTAGTCAAGGCAGGAGGTAATGAAGGCGTGAACCAATGTTGGAAGATCATCGGGAGGAACCAGATGTTTCACCCCAGTGATATTTCTCAGATGGTAAAAAGAAGTTTTAACAACTGCGGACATCTGTAATTTCAAGGTCAAACAGTCATCAAACATTACGCCCAGGTTCCGTACCTGGTCTGAGGTGGCTAGCTGGACACTTCCAAGCCACAAGCCCGAAGGTGAACCTGCCAGCATACCTGCCTCACGACGACCTGGGTTCACAACCAGCACCTCAGTTTTATCAGAGTTCAACCTCAGCCAGCTCATATTCATCCAGGCCTGGATTTCAGTCAGACAGCTGTTGAGCACTGAGACAGCATCATCTTGTTCGGAGACAAAAGACATGTATAGCTGAGTATCATCTGCATAGCAGTGAAAACTCAAGCCATATCATCTAATAATTGCTCCTAACGGCAGCCTATACACTGCAAACAAAATGGATGCCAAAATGGATCTCTGCAGAACCCCACAGGGCAGGGAGAATGGAGCTGAGGTACAAACCCCAGACACCACTCTCTGAGTCCTACCCATGAGGTAAGTTTGAAACCATCTGAGGACAGTCCCCCACAGTCCACAGATAAGCCACAGGTGATCCAAAAGCACACCATGGTCCACAGTATCAAATGCTGCAGAGAGATCAAGAAGGACCAAGATGGAACAGGTCCTTTGATCTCTCGCTATCAGGAGGTCATTTAGTACCCGAACAAGAGCCGTCTCTCTGTACTATGTCTCTTCCTGAAACCGGACTGGAGAGAATCATAGATATTGTGGCTGGTCAAATAGTCCTCCAGCTGTAAAGCCACCACCTTCTCGATAACCTTACCCAAAAAGGGAAGGTTAGAGATCAGCCTGTAGTTTGTAAGACAGTCGGGATCCAAGGAGGGTTTCTTAAGGAGAGGCCGAACCACAGCCTCCATAAGGGGAGCTGGAAAAATTCCCCTCTCCAAGGATAACCAGACTATCTCTGCTAGGACCGGGCTGATGACATTGGCACAGCGAACAAGCAAGTGCGTCGGGCCTGGATCCAAACTACAGTTGGTAGGGCATAAAGTCTTGATAACCATCACAATATCACTGATTGTAGGCTGGCCAAAGTCACACCACTCAAACTGGGCGTCCGACATCTCCCGATCACTGCTACTCCCTAGAGAAAGGATCAGGTGGATATCAGACCTGATCATGGCAACCTTATCTGCGAAGAATCAAGCAATCTCCTCACACTTCTCTTGTGAAAAAGCATTTCTGGGCTGAAGACAGAGTGGATTGCACAATCTGTCCACAGTCTGGAAAAGCTGAGCTGGTCAATTCTGCGTGACAGCAATCTCCCTGGACAGGAATTCTGCCTTCTTATGGGAGATTGTTCATTGATAGACCAAATAATGGTCCATCAAACTAAACCTGTCACATACCAGGCTGGACCACCACCATCGCCTCTCTAGCCTTTGTCCAACTCTCCTCAATTCCCTCAGGTCCTCATCAAACCATGGAGACCTAGGGTGAAGGGAGAGTGGACGAACTCGAACAGGAGCAATGGAATCCAGGGCCTCTGTCACTGCCCTATTATAGGCAAATACAAGATCCCCTGGATCCATGCATTCCCTCAGCATGCCCAATAGGTCAAGCACCACCATCAAACCATCTGGAGATACACCCCTCAAAGTGCGGTACTTGACCATCTCCATAGGGGCAGGCCTCTTAGGGGGGACCTCAAAACTGAAGCTTATGGTATGATGATTTGACCATCTGACTAGTTCCACCACCAAGTCAGATATCTCCATCCCCAGGAGAAACACCAAGTCCAATGAATGACCACCAATGTGGGTTGAGGAGGAAACAACCTGTGTGAGGCCCAGTGAACTCATTAGCTGGAGGAAGTCTTGTTCAATCTGTGAGAGTTCATCGTTGACCCAAACATTGAAATCCCCAAGGATCAACCATCTATGGGGTCCCAATGTTAGGTCGGCAATGAAGTCCGTGACTTCCTGCAGGAAAACATTCCCACCTCCTGGTGGACGGTAGACGAGAAGAATCCTGCACCCCACACCCTCGCCCATGATACATTCAAAGGAGTTGGTGGTTCCCACTGGAATTTCCCTCAGGTTCAGTTCTGATTTAAAACAAAGGGCCACACCCCAACCCCTAGGATCGATCCTCGGGCAGTGTATCACCGAGTACCAGGGTGGAACCGCTGAAGCCAAAACAGGGCCAGCGTTTCCATCCAACCAGATCTCAGTGATGCAAGCCAGGTTGGTTGAATTAACAAGATCCGCAATTATGGTGGTCTTGTTTTTAATCGACCTGGCATTGCATAACACCGCCCGAGTTCGATGAGCAGCCGAGGAAGACAGAGTTTCCTATCTGCAAAAGGCAGAACCCTTGGGTATGGGAACCAGACAGGGAGAACCCCTTTCCTGGACCCATTTTTCCCCAGGGCATCTCCTTGTCCCCACTATTCCAATCAGTCCACTCCTCTCCATTCCCCCGGCAGGCCGAGTCCCCACCCGAACCATCCTTGCTATTTCCAAACCCCTACATCATCTATACACCTCTGGGGACAAAGGGGGCCAAAAAAAGGGTGGAGATCTCTCAGCCTGGAGGGGGAATAATGCCTAACCATCAACCCTGGCCAACACATTTTCTAAAACAAATAACCCAAACTAAATAATATATAACCATCACAAACAACACAATCTATAACAAATACAAATATAACCCCCCCAAAATAAAACTAACTAAAACAAAACACAAAAACCTTACCAAAATAAAACCAACTTTAAAAATATTGCCCTAACCCCTGTATACTGGATTACAGACCTCTGCACAGATATAAAAGTTATTTTAGTCCTTCCTCCTACAGTGCCGTTGTAAGGCACTCTCACTGACCTACAAAGTCCAAAACTGTAAAAGAAAGTAAAAAGAAAAAGAAAAAATAGAAAAATAAGTTCAAGCCTTCTCACTGCTTGAACAAATTTATAAAACATAAAACAAACAATAAATCAGAAAAACAAACATAAAAGTCAAAATGTGGACCCCAGGTCCTCTCACCACCGGGTTCCACCGTGTAAGTCCCAGTAAATCATAGAACATAGAATAATATTATCCTTTAAGTGCAGATACTCTGAAGTCCAAAGCAGGAGAGAAATATAATGTATCATACAAATAAGTCAATAAGCACCTCCACTCCACCAATCTACCGTCAAATAATCAGCTCCCAAGCAAATCCAGGCAAGAGAGTTCAAAATCCAAACACCGATCAGGCATAGTCATTCAAATCCTTGATTCACGAGTCAAAAAGACCAAACAGTGAGACGGGACTAAATATTGGACTGGGCAAATAAAATTATAGGAAGGGAGAAGAGACTCCCCCATCCACCGCCCCTAAATGGGCCTCCAATCACTCCCGGGACCTGCAGCTACAGAGGTCACAGCAGTTAGGCCTCCCGGACCAACCCCGAGGCCTCTTAGGGTGATCTCCGATAATGCCACCAGCTCCCTGGGGCAAAACCCAGCCAACTCCTGCTCAGTCCCTGGGAGTTGATATGGCCCTAAAGCAGTGGAAATCAGGAGCCCCCACCCTACCCGACATAGCCCAATCAAGGCAAAACCTTGATAGCCACAGATCTTGAATCTACCGGCTCTTTCGATCAGAACTCCAAAGCAACACTCTTTGCACTTCGATATAATAAATAAAACTGTTCCTCATAGATCCACCAACGTTCTGTACCCAAACCGTAGATATTCAAAACCACTATTTACTCCCATTGGGTGCTTCTTCTATCTCCACTCCTGGATTCAGAGAGTCCAAGTTCAAGGGTCCCAATAACAGTCTCAAATACTGAGCAACGGAGCCCAGATAAACAGTTTCAACAGACTTTGTGTGCAGAGCCGAAACAAAGCTAAAACAAAACGGCCCCTGGCGCACACTACCAAATAATCACCTGGCACCACAGCATCGGTCTTGATTCCCTTCGAATCCACACACTCCACTCATAGTTCGAGCTTCATTGCTCGTAACTCGTAGTTCGCCTCTAACAGGGCTCAGGGAAGGAGGGATTTCAACGCCGTGAATAAGCTGAGGAAAATAAAGTTCCGGAAAATGACTGAATGCACTAGCGATAACAAGATGATAACTAAACAGTAACGATGGGCAAATAAACAATAACGGTAGACAGTAGCAAACAAATAAGCAATAGTCAGATACACAAACAAACAAACTTTAGGTAACCTAAACGACCGACAGCACACCCAGCCTGGCGGCCATCTTGTTTCCACCCATCCAAGAAGGAGCAAATCCTCAGGATTGCGGGAGCAGCTGCATAGGGGAGGGAGCTGGATGTCATTGTCCACCTAGGAACAAAATTACCTGGCTGGGAAAGGGATCAGTGCAGTGCAGGAGGAGTTTGTGGAGTTGGGGAGGAGGTCTTAGACAAGTAGCATGCACGGTAACCTTCTTGGAGGTGCTGCCTGTCTATGGTATGGTTGAGGCTAGGGTGTTCCGCACCATGGGATTCAATCAGTGATTGAAAAACTGGTGCAGAGCTCAGAGTTTTGGCTTCTTTGGGGACTAGTAGTCCACATGGAACGATGCAGGCCTATACTGGCGTGATGGTCTGCATCTGTCCAGGAGGGGAACCAGGATCCTAGGTGATAGGTTTAAAAGCTCCATTGGCTAGTACTTAAACTAGCCAAGGGGGGAGGCACTGGAAAGGAGAAGGGAAATCCTAGCCCCCCCCAAAAAAATCAGGGTAGTTAGTGAGATAAACACCAAGATAGACAAGTCGATAGGAAGAAGGGCAGGGGTAAAGGGATAAAAAGACAAAAGCAGTAAGGACAGGGATGGGCCAAAAAGGGGTAAGGCCATCAAGAAATGGAGGGTAATGAGTACCAATGTCTGCAGTCTAGGAAACAAGCTCCTTGAACTGGTGGCCTTGAGGGAAGAGGGATGCCTGGATATTGTGGCAGTCACAGAAACATGGTACACAAAGAACCATGACTGGAATGGCAACATGCCAGGGTACACAATCTACAGGAGGGACAGGGAGGGCAGAAGAGGACAAGAAGTAGCTCTCTATGTAAGGGAAAGGATCAAAGCAATGGAACTAAAGGATAAACAGGGAGGAGAGGAGGCACTGTGGGTCACCCTGGAGACTGGAAATGGCACCTCAATCCACACAGGGGTTGTATACAAACCTTCATCTCAGGGGGAAGAAATGGACAAAGAAATGATAGAAGGCATCCTTAGAATGGCAGAGAAAGGGGAGATATTGCTGATGGGGGACCTAAATATGCAGGATGTTAACTGAAGCACCTTTGCTGCAGCCACATCCAAGAACAGGGCCATTCTCGATGCCCTACAGGGGGCATGCCTCAGACAGCTAGTGTTGGAACCCACTCTGAAAGGAGCAATCTTAAACCTGGTACTATCAAATGGGGATGGAGAGAGGATCTCAGATCTAGAAGTGGGTAGCCATCTGGGAACAAGTGACCACTAAACAGTGTGGTTCATGATAAACTCAGCTATAGAGTCAAGCCATACAAAAATGAATGTACAGGACTTCAGGAGTGCTGATTTTGTTAAAAAGGGTTTGTGCCTCAGAAAAGCACTAGCAAACAGGCAAGAAGGAGGGGTGGAGCAACAATGGGGGAAACATCAAAACTGCCATCACAGAGGCAACAAGCCTTTGTGTGAAGCAAATAAACAAATCAAAATGAAAGAAAAAAACACTATGGTTCTCAAAAGAGGTGATGGGGAAGGTTGGGGAAAAAAAGATAGCATTCAGGAGTATAAGGAAACACAGAAGGAGCAGAACAGAGAATTGTACCAGTTAAAGCAGAAGGAAGCGGGGAAGGCAGTCAGAATAGCAAAGGCCCAAACTAAGGAAAAGATAGCCAACTCGGTTCAGAAGGGGGATAAAACCTTTCATAGGTATATTAGGGAGCAAAGAAAGACAAAGGGAGGGATACTGAGGCTGAATAAAGAGGAGGGTGGGTGGGCAGAGAGGGTCAGTGAAAAAGCAGGGATGCTGAACGAATACTTCTGCTCAGTATTCACAAAGGAAGAGGAAGGAGCAGTACCTAATCCAGTCAATAGAAGCACTCTGGATAGGGGGTCAATATCAGTCCTTTCACAGAAGAAAGGGTTCTGAAAGAACTCTAAAAACTGAAGGTGGACAAAGCAATGGGGTCTGATCGGATTCACCCGAGAATTTTAAAAGAACTAAGGGGAGAACTAGTAACACCATTGACTACCCTTTTTAACAAATCATGGGAAGATGGTGTGGTACCTGAGGATTGGGGAAGGGTGGACGTGATTCCCCTTCACAAAAGTGGGAGCAAGACTAGGGCAGGAAACTACAGACCTGTCAGTTTGACCTCAGTGGTAGGGAAAATGATGGAATCACTTCTAAAGGAAAGAATTGTTGAGTATCTAGAGGCCAGTGGGGCACGGGACCCAAGGCAGCATGGATTCATAGAGGGAAGTTCATGCCAGATGAATCTAATCAATTTCTTTGACAGGGTGACCAAAGTAGTTGACTAGGGAGGGCCTGTGGACATAGCATACCTAGACTTTAGCAAGGCATTTGACACAGTCCAACACAAAAGATTAATAAAACAGTTAGTCAGCCTGGGAGTGGGTCCCAGGGTGGTAGCCTGGGTAAAACATTGGCTGGACAAAAGGATGCAGAGGGTACTACTAAACAGAGTCCACAGTGAAGATAGGGGGGTTACTAGTGGGGTGCTGCAGGGTTCAGTACTGGGTGCAGTCCTTTTTAATGTCTTTATAAGTGACATTGCAGAGGGACTGAAAGGAAAAGTATGTCTCTTTGCAGATGACACAAAGATCTGCAACAGGGTTGATACACAAGGTGGGGTGGAAAGGATGAGAAGGGACTTGGCAAGGTTGGAGGAATGGTCAAATGTATGGCAGCTTAGATTCAATGCATAAAAGTGCAAAGTAATGCACCTGGGAAACAAAAACCCAGGGGAAGAGTGCACAATGGGGGATGAGATACTGACAACAACAAAAATGGAAAGGGACCTAGAGGTAGTTATATCAGATGACCTAAAGGTGAACAAACAATGTGAGAAGGCAGTAAGGAGGGCTGGGGGGATACTGGGATGTATAGGGAGAGACGTCACCAGTAGAAAACACGAAGTTGTTATCCCTCTGTACAGACAGTTGGTGATACCCCATCTGGATTACTGCGTTCAGTTCTGGAGACCCCATTTCTGCAAAGACATAGACAGGGTGGAGGCTGTCCAGAGGAGGGCACCCAAAATGGTGCAGGGTCTGCACCAGAAGACATACGAAGACAAACTAAAGGAGTTTAACATGTATACCCTCATGGAAAGGAGGGAGAGGGGGGACATGTTAGAAACTTTCAAGTACCTCAAGGGAATCAACAAGGTATAGGAGGGTAGCATCATTCAAAAAAAGAGATGTGCAAGAACAAGGGGGCACAATTTGAAGGTAGAGGGGGGACGACTCAGAGGTAATGTGAGGAAGTATTTTTTTTTCATGGAGAGGGTTGTATATGCATGGAATAGCCTTCCTGAGGAGGTTGTGGAGTCAATAACAGTGGGGAATTCAAGAATGCATGGGACAGACATAAGTCAATTCTAGTGGGGGGTAGGAGGAAGTAGGCTGTTGGTTAACTAGAATATGTAGCTTATCCATTAGGTAGGGAAATGGGCAGACTAGATGGGCCAAGTGGTCCATATCTGCCATCAAATTCTATGTTTCTATGTTTCCTCCGTAAGATACACAGAAGTCTCCACAAACCACCTGGATGGCCAACAGTCACAGGGACTGGTTGGTTCAGTTACTGAACCTTTAAGCCAATACATGGATCACTTTATTCAGCCCTTTGTTCCCTTACTAAGATCACGTATCAGAGATGCCAAACAGGCATTAAGTATTTTAAGTGAGCTTCGTCGAGCATACTGACTTATTAGTCACCATCTATGTGGATTCACTTTATACCAACATTACCCATGGTGGGGGGCTGTATGCCTTACAGCATTATTTGAACAAATATACTCATAATTTTCCTCCAACCAAATTTATTCTGGAGCTGGCACTTTTTGTCCTGGAGTACAATGTGTTCATGTTTAAGGGAGGTTTTTATATCCAAACGAATGGAACAGCCATCGGGGTGTCTTTTGCCCCAAATTATGCTAATTTTTTACATGGGGTTGTGGGAGGAGTGATTTATATATGATACTGATGTCAATCTTTTCATTACAACTTTTAATATAGAGTCCAAACGGATTGAGAATATTTTAAACCAACATTGGTCTATTTTGCAAACAGAGGACAAATTGGCTCCCTTTGTCAGAAATCATCCACATATGGTATATAAACAGCCATAAAATCTTGGAGACAAACTTACTCAAAGTTATCAGTGCCCCCCCCTCCAATCTAGTTCTGATGTTCCCACATGCTCTATCTGCTTGCCACCCTTACCTAAAGGTTGTTTCAAATGTCAAAGGTGCAAATACTGTGTAAGTAGCAATGTTACTAGCACCTTCTTGGATATTGCTAGTGGTAAGCTTTTGCAGAGCCAAGACTTTATCATCTGTGACACACACTATGTTATTTATTTAGCAACATGTAAATGTGGCACTTTTTATGTGGGTCGCACCAAACACAAACTTAAAGAGCGCATTGGTGAACACATCAGGGCCATTAGTAATGGAAATTTGGATTATGCCACAGCACAGCATACAAATAGTATGCAAAATTCCAATCGTCATACATGGCTGTTTACAGGGATAGAAAAAGTTAAAGTGGGACCCAGAGGAGGTGATATTAACAATATATTGGCACAGAGGGAACATTTTTGGATTATTTAATTACAAGTTACTAATTACCCTGGCCTTAATGACAAAGTGGAGCTAACCCCATATTTGTAATGTCTTGACTGGCACGTTGATTCTGAAACATTTACTGTGATATAAAGATGTGAATTGATGCTGATTCTGTGGTGTATAATGGGATCCTATACACTATAAGCTGATTCAAGGCTATAATATAGTATAAACTTTACAATATGTCTGTATTGTTTTTATTGCATTACTGAGTTTTACATCTGTTTTTGACTAAGTATTGACTATTTAAACGTGGTATGGTGTGGTGTGCAATATTTCTCTTGACAAAGGGTAGTGTGCCTGCACGAAACATTGGGGGTATTTTTGCCTGGGTTGGCATGAGGTTGTACTATGTGGCAGCTGATGTTTTATCAATAAATGAATTAAGCACCATTACTTTAGCTAGTTGGTGAATTTCCACAGTTGTTTGCTTCCCCTCATCAAAATTACTTTGCAGAGAAACAGTGGAGCTAGCAGAGAACAAGGTTAACTTTGGCAAATATCAGATGCTCCACCATTTCAGGAAACAAACAGTTGCATAGATACAGTACAAATGAAAACTACCAGCTGTGCTGCAGATTCTCTCAGAGTAGACACTAGTCAGATGGCTACTTAAGTCTAAAAAGGTGATTCTGCACAGTACAGAGCAGATTTTTCTCTTACTTTGCTAATACTTCAAAGTCATCCCGTATGCCGAGTTTCCTGGAATTTTTTAGAAAGTCTTCAACCATAGTGGTAAAAACAAAGAAACACAGAAATTGTCAGCAAAAATTGACTGCTTGGCCCACACAGTCTGCCGAGATTTTCTCTGCCTATTGTGTTTCCACAGACCCTGCCTAGTTTCTTTTGACCCTCCTCCCCTCCGCCTACAGTATTTACCAGTGTTCTCTTATGCCTATCCCAAGCATTCTTGAAGGCCCCCAAACTGGTTTCACTTCCACTATCTATGTTGGCAGACTATTCCAGGCATCCACCACTCTTTCATTAACATAGTGCTTCCAAACATCCCTCTTAAACTTCTCCTTCCAGCTTTGTTGCATGACATCTTGTCCTGGTTCACTTCCTTATTTGAAATAGACTCCCCTGACCAGCCCACTGGCACTGGAGGTTGAGGCACTGGTTGCTACACCTCACTCCATGCTGGTGACCCGGGTTCGGGAATAAGCCCGGGCCACCGGGGGTCGGCAGGGGGAGCGAGGATTGAGCATCCAGAGGACTGCTCTCTTCTCTCAGGGAGAGGGAGACTTGTTGACCCACTCCTTGACTGCCCTCTGGAGGTGTCTGGAGGGTAGTATGGGTTGGGAGGCACGGTCCAACGTCCTTACGTCAGTAGGGGAGGGGAATGGGAGAAAATGGTGAAAAAAGAGACCTGGCAGGCTCCATGATGGTCCACTGCTCCCGAGAGCCATCCCTGGCTTCTGGATTTGGTCTCTGGTGGGGAGAAGAAGCTGGCAACCTCTTTCCTGGCCCTGCAGTGGGAGACAATCTGTGAGAGAATTACCGGGGACCAGTGAGTATGGGAGTGGTGGGACCAGAGAGAGAGAGAATCCCTCCATCAGGAGGGCCGTAGCCACCTGCCAGGGCTCTGGACAGGTAAAAACCTATATATAAAAAATAAAAATAAACTCCCCTCCTGTACCCTGGTCACCCCTGTGAGATATGTGTAGGTCTCTTATCATGTCCCTCCTCCTCCTCACTTCTAGGGTGCACAGGGTGAGCTCCCTCAGTCTCTCATCATACGGCTTTCGATGCAACTCCTGCACCATTTTAGTTTCCCTACTCTGGAGTGCCTCCACCCTGTCGTTGCCTTTTCTGAGATGCAACCTCCAGAACTGGACACAGTACTCCAAGTGGGGTCTCACCAGTGACTGACAGAGTGGTAGCAGCACCTCCCTCTTCCTGCTGGTGATAACTCTCCCTATACACCCCAGCATTCCACTGACCCTGCCCACTGCCCTGCTAAAGTGCCCTGACACTTTTAGATCATCAGATATGATAACCCCAAGATATTTTTACTGCTTAGAGATCATCAGTGCCCCCCACCCATTTTCTACTCAGCTCCTGGGTTTCTCTGCCTTAGGTGCATGATTTTGAACTTTTTGGAATTGAACCCCAGCTGCCATGCCTTTAACCTCTCCTCAAGTTTTCTAAGGTCCCTACTCATTCTTTGCACTCCTTCCTGAGTATCTACCCTATTTCAAATGTTGGTGTCCTCTGCAAAAAAGGCATACCTTCCCTTCCTGTTCTTTTGCAATGTCACTTATGAAGACATTGAAAAGGACCCATCCCAGTAATGAACCCTGCGGCACCCCACTAGTCACTCTCCCCTCATTAGAGTGAGTGCCGTTTACCACCACCCTCTGTCGCCTATCCATTAACTCATTTTTTTATCCAGTTTACCACTTTGGGTTCCACCCATACACTGTCTAATTTCTTTACCAGTCTCCTGTGTGGCATAGTGTAGAAAGCCTTGCTGAAGTCTATATAGGCCATATCCACTACCTTTCCTTGATCTAGTTCCCTATTCATCCAGTCAATTAAATCAATCAGATTAATCTGGCATACCCCCCCCCCCCCCCCCAAAGAATACATGCTGCCTTTGGTCTTGTAACCCTCTGGATTCAAGATACTCCACTATATTCCCACCACTGATGTGAGACTCACCTATAATTGCTAGCCTCTGGCCACCAACTATTCAGTTCAATTCAACTTTATGTATAAAAAGTGCTATCCACACTGATCATAGTGTTTGTATAGTAAAATACAATAAATATCTTACTTAAAAGCATAAAAACTACTCAAACAATCATTCAGAAAAATCAGTAATCAGAAAAGGCAAGCTCTAACAAATACATTTTTAGACGGTTTTAAAGCTCTCCATCGTCAGGCACTCTCATATCCGATGAGGTAGAGAGTTCCACAGGGTGGGGGCTGCAAAAGCAAAAGCCCAGGACCCAGATGTCTTCAACTGAACCCTGGGAACCTCTAGCAATCCCCTCGTCAGTGGAGCAGAGTGGTCAGAGGTGGCAGTAGGGATGCAAGAGCTCTTGCAGGTAGCTTGGATCCTGTCCTTGCGGGGCTTTAACCCTTGCAGGGCCATGGACTGATATATCAGTCCAGAACTCCTAAATGTTCTAATTCTGTCAGCAGTCTAAGGGTTAAAGGTCAGCAAGCCGACCTTAAAGGTGATCCGCCACTGAACTGGCAGCCAGTGCAGTCTGTGCAGCACAGGCGTAACATGGCTCAATCAAGACAGTCCCATTAACAGCCTGGCTGTCACATTCTGCACCAGCTGCAAGCAGTGGATATCAACCACAGGAAGCCCTAGGTACAGTGAGTTACAGTAGTCAAGGCGAGAGGTCACAAAGGCATGGATGAAAGTAGGTAGGTCACCAGGCGGAACAAGCTGCTTAATCTGGGCAATATTCCTCAGATGGTAAAAAGAGTACTTTATGAAGGCTGACACCTGAGAACTCAGCGTCAGCCCATTGTCAAGAATACTGCCCAGGTTCTGCACCCATTCAGAGGTCAACATCTGGTTACCACCAAGCCAAAGCCCAGAGGCAGAGTCAACCACTAACCCCTCTACCCGATGGCCTGGGTCCACCACCAGAACCTCGGTCTTATCCGGATTCAACTTCAACCAGTTGGCATTCATTAAGTCTTGGATCTCGGTGAGGCAGTTGTTAAACACAGAGATCACACTATCCTGCTTAGGCACAAAGGACAGGTACAGTTGGGTATCATCTGCATAACAGTGAAAATCCAAACCATACCACCTTACAATGTCTCCCAATGGCAGCATGTACACACTAAAACAACATGGGTGACAGCACAGAGCCCTGCAGTACCCCACATGGCAGAGAGAATGAGTCAGAGGAATAAATCCCTGACGTCACCCTCTGAGATCTACAGGTGAGGAAAGAATGGAACCATCTAAGGACTGTACCCGACAGGCCACAGATCAACCGCAGATACTCAAGCAATGCCACATGGTCTACAGTGTCAAATGCTGTAGAGAGATCAAGAAGAACCAAGACGGAACAGCTCTTCTGATCCCTTACTATCAGGAGATCATTGAGCACCCGAACAAGGGCAGTCTCCATGCTATGCCTCTTCCAAAATTCTGACTGGAAAGGATCATAGATATCAAGGATGGTAAGATGATTCCCTCAATTAGGAGACTGTTGTGATCGCAAATTCTCTCACTGTAAGTATTACCTGAGCAACCACTCCCGTCGTCATGGGGCAAAAACCACACCACTGGGTTTTGTCTTAACGTCGCTTTATTTGATCAAATCTTACAAATGCATGTGGGACTTCTACAACAGAGAAGTTCTCCGATTACAATTTACAGCAGCTTTTTATAAGCTAGATTTTGCACTTCTTATCTTGAAAAATACCAGCATTTCAGTATAAGCCAATCATAAGACAGCATAACAAGTTTTCAGCAATGTAACAGAAAAAAACACATTGATATGCATGAGGTATTTTTCCACTGCTTATTTTATTTCTTTCCCATTACTGCTTGATACATATGCCTGGGTCAAGCTGACCTGAGAAGACAATGAGTTTCACTCACACCATAGCAACGTACAGCTTGCCTTCAATGCCACTACGTGCTGTTATTTTATATTTTGCCCAGGCATGCTCTTATCTTTATATTTTGTCAAGCCTGTTATTCAGGGCTGGTACAACCAGTTCTGCTCAGTTTTATCTAGCTTTCTGTTTTTACAAATGTACCTCAAGTAACCTCAGTACAAATTCTATAACCCTTAAAAAAAGAAAACATGAACTCAGAAATTTCTACTACATTCATTATGACTTTGTTACAGCATGGCTTTCAAAGCAAGCATAACTTCAAGGCATATAATAGCATATAATAGCAAATATAGCTTTAGGATATATAAAAAAAGGCATACATAAAAATTCCCTCACACTGTCCTCTTACGTATTTTGTTAAGGAGGTTGGGACTTGGCTTTCTTCTACAGAGATTCTGGACAAAGCCAATATTACGAAATCTAACATTTTCAAAGTGTTTCAACTACACCATCTTCTAGTAAAGGTTTTTGGGACTACTCTACCACAAACTGTGAAGTTATCCTTTCAAATAGAATTAAGTCCCTTAGCGGGTTTTCCACAGGCACTCTCCAAAATGTATAGTATTTTGTACAATTGGATTTGCTCAGACAGTTTTGGCCCGACACCTTATTGGACCTTTCTTTTCCCTGACCAGAACATTGACTGGCCTACCTTATGGCAAAATTGTCACACATTTATTACTCAAGATAGGCTTCGACTAATGCAATTTCAAATTCTACATAATCTTTATTATTCCCCACAAAAAATGGCCAGGTTTGGAATGGTAGCCTCCCCTACTTGTACCCAATGCATGCAGGATGAAGGTAATCTGCTCCACATTTTCTGGTCATGCCCAAAAGTGGCTCCTTTACGGGCTCTTATTAAGCAAAGGGCAGACCCCCTTTTAGGTTTGGCTGATTTATTTTTGGCAGAGATTTGTCTGTTAGGGGACTTCTCTTCTATTTCGGTCTTAAGCTGGAAATATCACATAGCTTTAATTTCAATGTCTGTAAAAAAAATAGTACTAAGACATTGGAAAGATAGCACAGAAGTTACATATATTTAATGGCTTCAGTTACTCCTAGCAAATCTTAGAACAGAAAAGGCTATAGCCAGCCTGCATAATAGACTTAAGAGGTTTAATAAGATATAGTGACCCTTACAAGCCCTCTACTCCTTCCAGCCGACTGGTACTAGTACTTCAATCTCAGGATGATGCTGTATAAGGATTGTACTCTGTGTTGGGTGTTTGGAGTGGGGAGGGTGGAAGGTTGGCGAGGGAAGGGGAGATGGTGGATCCTCTGTTTTCACAATGTGTATGGTACTCATCTCATGTATAATATGGATCTACTTTCTGTAGTGTAAAAATCTAATAAACTTTGAATTGAAAAAGGATGGTAAGATGATTCTCCAGCTACAGCGTCACTGCCTTCTTAATAGCCTTCCCCATAAAGTGTGTGTTAGAGATTGGCCTGTAATTGACAGGACAGTCTGGGTCAAGAGAAGATTTCTTAAGGAGGGGCATTACCACCACCTCCTTCAGGGAGTCTAGAAACTCACCTGTCTCTAATGAACACCAGACGATCTCTGCTAGGACTGGGCCAATGACTTCAACACACCTCACAAGGAGGTGGGTTGGACGCGGGTCCAAACCACAGTAGGTCAGCCACATACTCTGAACAATCTGCATGGCATCTACAATCTCCAACCGGTCACAGTTGGACCAGTCAAACCGAGGAACTGTAACCTCCCACCAACCACCGTCACCCCCACTGGAGCTAGCCAGTCGGATCTCGGACCTGATGTAGGCTACCTTATCAGCAAAGAATCGAGCAAACTCATCACACTTTTCCTGTGAAAATGCTCTCCAAATCTGCAGACAGGCTGGACTGCACAGTCTGTCCACAGTTCGGAAAAGCTGAGCTGGTTGATTCTGTGCTGTGGCTATCTCCCCAGACAGGAACTCTGCCTTTTTATGAGAGATAGCCAATTGATATTCCCTAAAATGGTCTATCAATCTACGTTTGTCAGCATCAAGGCCTGATTTCTTTCAGCGATGCTCCAACCTTTGCCCCATTCGTCCCAATTCCCTCAAAGTCCCATCAAACCAAGGGGACCGAGGGTGAAGGGTGAGGGGACGAACCTGGACAGGAGAGATGGAATCCAGAGCCCCCATCACAGCCCTATTATAGGCTAGCAACAGATTGTCTGTAGTCTATAATTTAGCCATTAGTCCACATATCAGTTATATGTATTTGTGGCAATGCTGTGAGCTTCAGGGCTTGTGCCACTTTATCACACAGACATTTTCTACTGCTTTGGTGGCACAAGATTTTTGGGATGGTAACTGACAAAATCGAAAAGCAGTCTGCGTCACTTGCTTAAACCAAAAGGATCAACAAAAGAGACAGGATGCAGATCAAGCACTATTATTTGTGCTATTACCTTATTTAATTTCTGGCCAACTGGATGAGTGTGATCATAGTGACATGCCCCTGAAATGACTCTTGCTTGGTTAATTGTATTGGTTTGAGGTATTGACTGTTGTGAGAGGAATAGACAGTAGGTAATCAAGTGGAAATGCCAGTTGCAAAGGTGCCAGATGGTGATGGTGCCGAGTCATCATGTTGTTTGCTTTTTTGTTAATGTTTGATAAGGAAGAAACAGCTTCTAGGTCACTGTCAGCTGCCACATCAGTCTGAATCTGATGTTAGATCTGGCTTCCCTGATTCTTTATTAATTTTGTTATTGCTACTGCTCTTTTATAACAGTCCCTACTGATATAATTTGGTTTTGTCTCATATTTTTTGAATAATCTGTTTTATTTCTGATGCTCTTCTTAATGTTATTGTTCAGCCAAACCATTTTTTTTTTTATTTTCTATTGTCTGTCTTACCCCTGGGTTTGTGATTACATTCTAGTTCGAATATTTTGTTTTTAAAGCTTTCTCAACACTTGTTTGCATTCTTATTCCTGAACATGCATTCCCAGTCCATTCTGGATGGGTCTTCCATCATTAAGATGAATTTGGCTTTTGTGTGGTTTGGTCCAGTGGTTATACCCTTTACTGTATGTGGCCTATAGTTTAAATTAAAGCTTACCATTTCGTGATCACTGCCATTCAGTGGTTCTCTCAGTTTGGCCTTAGGTGAAACTGAGGTGTAAGTCTGTTCAGGGGCACTCCACACAGAGATTTACATGCCTGTGGTGCCTTTTGCTGGGTTTAAGGCTTTAAAGAGCATATGTGTGTTTATGAGAGCTTTATAGAAACTGAGAACATTGGAAATGACCACTTTCCCTGTATCTTTTATGAATGCAATGTATTGCTCTTCTTATAAACTGTCTGTCTGCCTGATTGCTGTAGGTTTTGTCACTGCATTGCATGGCAATTGCATTCCTTCCATAAAATGGTGATGGGGCTCTGACACACAGGCCAGATATTCAGAAATGAGCCAAAGGCCAGCGCACGTCCAGCGCAGCACAAATCCAGTGTACCATGGTGCAACAGGAGCCATATTCAGAGGTTACACAGGCTGAACTGCACCAGCGCAACTCAGCTGAATATGGCAGAGTTGCACCATGGTGCAAACAGAGTTGCGCCATGGCACAAACAGAGGTGTGCCATGGTGCAGACAGAGATGCTCCAGCACAACTGTGGGAGCGGAGCAGCAGAGCAACAGAGGGGGGAACGGCACAGAGAACAGACCCAGGGAGAGAGCCATGGAAGCACAGTGATAGGCCACAGGAGGCCTCCACCAGCAGGGCACAGCAGGGCACACACAGGCATCCAGACACCCGACCCCAGAACACAACAGTGGCACAGATAGCAGGCAACAGGAGGTGCCAACAGAGGGCCACCAAGAGAGCCCCCCCTCAGGCCGCTAGCCATGCCACCCCCAAACCATAGCAGGCCACACCCAGGACCATGTAGCCAAACACACACATACCACACAGGAAGCCCAAACAGTAAGCACTGAATGTGTTGGGTGGCAGGTAGCATGGCAGACCACATGAGACAGGAAGCACAACACCAAGCAAGGGCCACAACACAGTGTGCGGACAGTACCAGACCAATGACCATGGCTGTGTGCCACCACCACACACACAACAGAGACACACCCCTGACAAGGGCCCCATGGGCACCCCAAGGCACAGCCACTGACCCAGGGGATGGACACCACCACAGTGGGACACACCACAGAACACATCAGTGAACCATGGAAGCACAACATGCACCCCTTCCCATGCACACCACATGGACAGACACTGGGCCACTGCAACATGACTCCTCGTGCCACCTGCAAAGCCGACACAGGCAGATAAGCCAGAAAAAATGTATTTGTAAGAAAACTATATACAAAGAACCAGGGGCTGGGAAAGGTTAGATACAGCAAAGGAAGGGGGCAGGGAACAGGGACTGTACAGTGGGAGGGGGGACTGTAGAGGATGGTACATCAGGGGGAAACAGGATAAAATAGGGGTAAAACTAATGGCAGCCTCATCCGGCTGCCCCAGTGAGCTGATGCTCCCTCCTGTCAGCCTGCAGCATGCGTCTGATCTACACCACCACCACCACCTCCAGGGTCGCGGAGGCCACGGCATGAGTAGTGTCTGGTGCAGCAGTAGGTTTAGCATAGCCCTAGGCAGTCACCACTGCCAGATACCTATACCAAGGGACAGGACAGGTGATCAATGAATGGCCCATGGAACCATGCCCACCCACAGTGTGCAATGGGCCGCAGGAACACACACCCCTGGAGGGCCCATAATGGCCACCCGAAGGGGGTGGCCCAATGCCAGCCAGCAACTTGGTGCACCACAACAGTGCACAGAGGTGGTCCCTACCACACCATGGCCACACGACTGTGCAATGACAGTCACATGGCACAGGGCACTGGCAGCACCACAGCAGCAACAACAGTGGCAGTCGGGCACACGCCCACCCACCAACAGCCAGCACTCATGTCGAATGGATGCACCACAGTGGCATGCACCACGCACAGTGCGACACACACACACAGCTGCCATGGCACATGGCACAGGTGGCCATGCCCACACCCATGCCCCCACCACCTCCCATGTACAGTGCAAAGGACCATGACAGTTCTTGCCTGCCCCCTGCGGCCCTGCTAGTGCCAGTCCAGCACTGTCTCAGGCCGCTGCTCCCTGCTTCACTGCTGCAGCCCTGACCCACCATCAGTTCTCCTGTCCTGGGAATGGAAAGAAGACAGGTGCACATCAGTAACCAACCACAGTGGGTGTCCCCCCCACCCCTGTGCACCGGGTGTGCCCCTGCCTGACTCATCCCACACACCTGCATGGCTACATTGCAACACAAGCAGAAGCTGGCAATGCCACTCCGTGATGTGCACGACAACAGTGTACCCCTCTGCAGGGCATGTCAGGCAGCCAATCCAACACCACTGTACAGCACCAGGGCAGACCTGCAACATGGGATGACTTACCTGGCTGTAGCATAGCGCCATGCCTGGCACATGCCTGTAGCCTCCTCAACCACTCCAGGTCCTGCTGCATGCAGTCCCCATATCAGTGGTGGCATTGTTTGCCCATTCTGGGCACCCCTGTCCTGTGCTCCAGGCTGGCAGCTATCTCCTGCTACACAGTGCCCCTGACCCACTGCAGGGTCACCTGCCCAAAGAGTTGGGGGGCATGTGGCTCTACCTAGGCCACTAGGTTGGCCAGTTTGACCTGTATCCAGTTGGGGGCATGTCTGGCTCTTCCTTGTGCCATGTTCGCTATTGTCAGTTTGGTGGCGAAAATGGCGGAATGAGGCCACATGACCACAACATGCACCCACCACGCAATGCGCGGGAGCATTCACAGTGCCCACCCATCGTGCAGTGCTGGAGATGTGTGGAATGGGTGTGGCTACACGGGGTCACAGGGTCAGAGGTCTGACCCAGGGGTCAGGGGTCGCCTGCCATTGTGCACGTGTGCGATAGGGCACGGCAACCCATGTGCAGCCATGCACATAATTGGCCATGTACAACATGCACAATGCCACTGCATCACCCTGTCCACGCATGGTGCGCAATGGACCTCATGATACCATGACACACATGCACACAGCAGGTCTGCGCAATGCGCATGCGTATGCATTGCACCGCCGTGACTTGCTCTAGCACAATCTCATTGCGCACAGTGCAATATCATGATATTCAGACACCACATGCAAATGAGCTCATCAGCCAATGCTTGTCACAGGGGTGCATTAGCATTTCATTACTGTTGCGCCCAACTTCATTTGCATGTGTTACGCCTTATAAGCGCCATGGAACAGCAGAGGCCATTGACCAGTATTGCAACCTTGATAGGTAAGTTGTGTATGCCCCTGCAGCTCACTCAAAGCAGACAGCACTGCAGGGTGGGACAGACCAGGGAGATGCTGTCACTGACACACTGTGCTGTCCATGTCCGCAGGCAGCAACATGTTGGCACATGAGGAGGGCAAGGAGTGGAGGCCTGCATGGGAGTGCAGGCCCAACTTCACAAAGGCCTAGACTGATACCTTGTTTGAGACCTACCTGGACAGGGAGCACCAGTTGAGTGGTGCCATGGGCACAACACAGGCCAGGGCTGGTGCATGGGAGGAGGTGGCAACCTACATGAACCAGCACAGCAGCCACCAGTGGTCAGCGCAGGAGTTCCAAAAGAAGGTGGGAACAGACAAGCGGCAGATTAAGGAGAAGGTGGGAGCCATCTGGACATCATGTATCACCACTGGAGGTGGGCCTGCAGGTGCACCCACACTAACGCCGCAGGAGGAGTTGGTGGTAGCTACCATGTGCTGCACCACAGTGGAGGGTGTGCCTTGAGGAGGATTTCAGATGGGTGGCAGCCCATCACTGCATGATATGTATGTCAGACATGCACAGCTGGTGGCACAGAGGGTGTGTACATGGGCATGCTGGCATGTATGCAGCTAGCATGCATGCCATGTGCATGTGTGCACACCTATGCACATGCCATGCTGCAGGACACATGCAGTAGCAGTACACGGGAGGGCACATGTGGGCATTGCATCACTGACACGCCATTTGTCTCTTGCAGCACCAGCATGCCCCAATGCAGAGGATGGTGTGCTGGCAGCAGCAGCAACAGTGGACACTGGTACGAACTCAGAGGACCAGTCGTCCATGTCCACTAGCATCCGTGGGCCCGACAGGCTGCAGCTTAGCAACATGGTGCAGATGGATGTCCTGGACCTGGGGTCAGACAAAGCCCTGGATGTGATCCTGCAGGATGCCAGCCTTAGTGTCCTGTGTGTAGAGACACAGATCGGAGTGGGCTCTGACTCCAATGAGGACTACTGTCAGCTCCTGGACAGCATGGGTGACATTGTGAGTGGTCTCCCCTGCTGGCATCTGACACAGGCACCACACCCAGTGCACTGCCAGTGACGGAACAGCTGCCTGCCACCACTGTGGGTGCAGCGGTGTGCACTGCCATGGCTGTGCCCTGCATTAGTGGTGGTGTGGCCACGCAGGTGCATGGCAGCGTACAGTGGCTGGACAGGTGATGGCAGCAGGCTGCAGGTGCCACCAGGCTGCCAGACACAGGGTCCGCCACCAGTGCGCCTGCTGTGCCAATTCTCCTTGCAGACCCCACTGGACAGCATCTACCAGAGAGGGGGGCTGTGCAGCATGGCCAGTCACTACAAGAGGATTGGCATCCCACCTGGGATCCCCAGGACACTGACTATCTGGCTGAACACACCCGGCTGCTGCGGGTGTCCATTCAGCAACAGGTGCTGCTTGCCACTGGGATGCGTGCACTGCATGCAAAGGTGCGCCAGTTGGCTGAGAAGCAGGAAAGGGGCACTGCACAGATCATGGTGGGGATGCAATGCATGCAGGAGGCCACGACTGCATCCTTGGATCACATTGCCAGTGTGGTCATGGATGGCTTCGCGTTGCTGGCTGCCACAGGATGTGGCCGTGCACAGGTGACCCCCCCACAGTGTGTTGTCCACCCCACAGACCTGGCATTGGGTGACCCCAATAGAGTCAACTCTGTGCTCTGATGTAGGCATCCCAGGCAGGCCTGGGGCTGACCAGTTTGGGCACCTGCATACCCCCGTGAGGACATGGTTGCGGTCCTGAGGTTCCACCCCTGGGAGGCTGTTGGACACTCCACTGGCTGATGCACAGCCTGTGGCTGCCAATTGGCCCTGGCATGGCTGCTGAATGGCTGTGGTGGCCATGGTATCATGCAGTGGCCCTAATCCATGGGCCACCCTGACCCTCACACGCTGCCTGTGTATGTGCTTGCCCGGCTGCTGGACCATGTGGCCTGGGCGTGATGAGAGAAGTCTAGCACCGGTTGCACCTGTACACTGGTGCAATGCATCTGATCCATGCCACATACCAATGCCTGGGTGGGTGCGTGTGTGTGTTGCTGTGTGTGGTTGTGTGCCACTGACTCCCCTGCCCCTGCATCATGCCTCTTTGTGTGCATGCCCATTGCCATGCATGCCCCTGCATGTGTGCTGTAACTGGTTGTGTGGCCCACGCTTGTATACCATACCACCTCCTGTGTGCACCATAGTGCTCCTGTGCGATGATGTCCCAGTGGCATCATGCCTGCTGGAGCAGCCAGGGGTCCCTCCACACAGGGGTTGGCTGCCCACCACCCTCAGGTCCATTGCCTCTGTGGTCCCCACTACTGTTGCACTTATCAGCCTCGACAGCTATCCCACGGTCAATAGCCATGTTGTGCAGTATGCAGCAGGCCAGGAATAGGCCACAGGCTTTTGAGGGCTGTACTGTAGGGCACCACCTGACCTGTCTAGGCAACAGAACTATGCCTTGAGCATGCCAAAGACCTGCTCAATGATGTTGCATGTGCTGGCATGTGCCTCATTGTACCTGTTCTCTGCTGGGGATGATGGGTGCTGGTAGTGGGTGAGCAGCCAGGGCCTCAGTGAGTTTGCACTGTCACCTGTGTGGAGACTGACATGGTTAGCCCTCTACTATTCTGTGCTGCACCCCTTGCCTGGCCCTGGTGCCCACACCACCATGCACACTCTGCCCACCCCCATCCCCAGGTCTGCTCTGCCCATCTCCCCTTGCCCATGCCATACTCACCCACTAGGTGGCCTGTGGGGATGTCCCCATGTTTAAACCTGTGGCACAGTGCAGAGCTGTGGCAGATGGATGTGTCATGTGCACTCCCAGGGTGTGTAGCACAGACATTGGTGATGCACCCCATGGCATTGCACACCACCTGGCAGTTGACACTTGGGCTCCCCTTACTGTTGATGTATGCCAAAACCTTGGGGCCAGGTGGCATGTGGATGCCCACGTAGGTGCAGTCAATTGTCCCAATCATGCCAGGCATGTGTGCCACCCTGTGGAAGTCCTGCATGGTTGCTGTACGCTCTGCCTGTGTGCTGGGGAAATGGATATATTCTGAAGCACGTGGCAGCAGTGCACTGAAGAACTGTGTGAGGAGGCAGGACAATGCCAACTGGGTTATGCCTGTGGTGTCCCCTGTTGGTCTTTGGAAGGTGCCTGTGGAGAGCAAGCACATGGCGGTGGTCACCTTCATCTCCACGGACATGGCATGGCTCCGTCTGGTGGGTACCTGCATCTCCTCACTGCACAGCTCACAGAGCTGCCTCAGAATGGCCCTGTTAAATTGCCCAGGACTGTATCTAAACCAGCTGTCCCGTATTCATCTTACCCCGAGCAGGCGCTGGTATAGGGGGCTCGGCGGTGAGCCATAGGGTGAGTCTGCAAGTGGGGGAGGGACATAGTGGTGTTTAAAACTGCTCTGCTTCACTGCATGAGCACCACTCAGTCCTAATTTTTATAGTTTTAAAAACTAATGATTTTAGTATATTAGTTTATAACGACTTAGGAAAATAAGTAGTAATTGTATGATATATTGTAAGTTTAGATACTTATACTCAAAGAGATTATGGTTATTCCTTCTGCATAGAATTGAGTTTTAAATTATTAGGGAAATTAAGTAGTAATAACTTCTCTAAATTAGAGGTTCAGGTTAAGAGAAAAATATTAAGATATAAGGTGTTTTTTGTTTTATGTAATTATGTCCAATTATTTTTTGTTAGATATTATATATTCTTTTGTTTTGTACTCCTTCTATTTATATTGTGTTCCCCAGGCTAGGAAGTTGAAAAGTATGTGTACTTATAACATTATTAGATTGATCAGTTTGCTCCTTTTACTAATTTATATGTATACAACAACAGCCTATGAGAATGGGCAATTGGTAAGGGACACTAGTGGAGTCTCTGGACATCATGGCAAGGGTGTAAACTGGTTAATATCCCCCCAAGTTATGACACTGGGGGTATATGGGATGTTATTTAAATTAAGTAGTATTTATATAGGATTTGGGGAACAAGTGCAGGTGTGTATCTCTTTTGTTAGTATGTATAATAAAATAATTAGAAGAGCTATGATTAAAAGTTGCCTACAGAAGAAAACATGGGTTAAACTTGTTTTTGTCACTACATTGTTAGAGTGGAAATGTACACTTGAATGCAGGTCCACAGCAAAAAGAAGCAGTTTCCATAGACATCTTAAATGGGGAATATTTTTCAATTGTACATTTCAACATGCGTAGCCTGGGTAACAAAATGGATGTTTTTAGAGAATGGGTCTTAGAACACCAAGTAGACTTAATTGCATTAACTGAGACCTGGTTAAGTACAAATACTCCATCTTCCTTTTTTGAGATTGATGGCAATCTGCTGTTTAGACAAGATCATAACAAAAAAGGTGGTGAGGTGGCATTATATGCAAAGCAGCAGTTAGACATTAAAATCTTACAAAATGAAATGGATTTTCAGGGTACTGAAGTACTAGCAATGGAACTAGAATTTCCTTTTTCCCTACCTATAGTGATACTGGGTATATATAAACCTAAGATTCATCCATCAAAATTTGGGATCATGTATGATTATTTATACAAATTTAAAACCACACAAGAAATATTACTGATTGGTGATTTTAATGTAAATTGGAAACATGTTACAATTGACCATGAATTGGTTGATCTATCTATTAGACTGGGCTTAAGTCAGCTAATCAATGGGGTAACTAGAGTTAATAGCAATGATAGTGAGACTTCCTCAGCCTTGGACTTGATGTTTACCACAAGAAAGGAAAAATATAAAATGAGTGGTGCCTTGTTAGATACCTCTAGTGATCACCAGAGGGTGGTGTGTGTGAGAGCTAAAGAAAAAGGAATTAAATTTAGATATTGAGTTCCTAAAAGAATGTTTAGGCACTTTGATTACATTGCCTTTATGCAGGATTTGGAAAATGTGAATTGGGAGAGGATAGCCTTAATTCCTACCATAAATGAGGCATGGCAGTATTGTTGGGTGGAATTTGAAAATGTTTGTAACCAGCATGCACCTATGAGAAAGGTGTATTGTGGGCTGAAAAATGATATCTGGTATAATGGGAACTTGCATAACTTATGTAAAAAGAGAAATACCCAATAGCAAAAGGCAAGGAAATCAAAGATTCGGGTGGATTGGGATAGTTATAGAGCCTTAAGGAATAAATATCTAAAGAAAGTAAGGAAGGCAAAGGTAGATTATCATAAATATGTATTACAAGATACACAATTTTCACATCCTGGTAAATTTTGGAATCTAATTCATAAATTACAAAATCCGGGTAAAAGTGATTATCCAAAAACTTTCTGCATTAATGGTAGAGATATGGAACAGTGTTCTGAGGTGGCCAACTGTTTTAATGACCTATTTGTGAATATGGGTGCTGTAAAGGATATTATAGATGATGTCACTCTAATTTGGAACAAAAGCCTTCTGACAACAAAAGGGAGTTAAATCGTGTGTTTGATTTTGGTAAAATAAATGCTAATGAGGTAATGTTAGAATTGCTGCATATCAATGAGAGAAAGGCAACAGGATTAGATGAGATTAGTAGCAAATTGTTGAAATTTGCAGCCACGGTTGGTGCCCACCCCGACACAAATTTTTGATTTATCATTTCATTCAGCTGAAGTACCAGATGAATGGAAACTTGCTAAAGTAATTCCAATTTTCAAATCTGGCTCCAAAAAAGAGATTAGTAATTATCATCCAATATCTTTGATACCAGTAGTAGCAAAGATTTGTGAAAAAATGGTAGCTAAGCAGGTTAAGCAATATATAAAAGAGCAGGGTATTTTGCACAGTAATCAGTCAGGTTTCAGAGAAAGATATAGTACCCAAATTGCATTAATAAAAGTAACAGAGGATATTCAGATTGCAATGGATAATGGATTATTAACAGGTGCAATTATGATTGATTTGTCAAAAGCTTTTGATTCTTTAAATCATGGTATACTGATTGATAAATTAAAAAATATGGGGTTTTCAGATAATGTTGTAGCTTGGTTCTCTAATTATTTAAAGGGTAGGAAACAAAAAGTGTTTCTAAACACATATTCTTCAGACTTTAGGCAAGTAGGACAAGGGATACCTCAGGGATCAATCCTGAGGCCCCTTTTATTTAATCTATATACAAATGATTTAGAATTCAAGCAAGAAAATTAGTATATCATCAGTATGCTGATGACGTTATTAAGTACGTCTCAGGTATAGATTCTTATAGTATACAACACACATTACAATTAGCTTTTGATGATATACAGAAATATTATATTAAGAATAAATTAGTATTGAACACTACTAAAACCAAGGTGATATTATTTTGGCAAAAAAGTAAAAATCCATATATAAATAAAAACTTGGAATTAATAGTGAGAGATGGTTCTATATTACAGATGGTACTTGAGTACAAATATCTAGGGTTATGGATGGACATAAATTGTAAGTGGTCCGTTCATATAAACAATTTGGTCAGGAGGTTAGGGCAACACTTGGGGATGTTGTATAGAATAAGAAGTAATTTTTCAAGGAATACGAGGCTGCATGTGATTAACACAATGCTAGTGCCAGTGACTGATTATGCGGATATAATGTATGGGGGTGCAAATAAAACTGATCTGAAAAAATAGACTGTATATACAATAAAATGGCCAGGTATATTACAGGGTCACATAAACTTACACATCGTTGTGAGTTGTATAGAAATGTAGGATGGGATCATTAGTATAACAGGAAAAATCAACATATAACTAAAATTATATGTAAGTCTATTGAAAATAAATTACCTGACTACGTTACCAAAGATCTAAAAATTAAACACCCAGTTAAGGGTTTGAGATCAGCCCAGTATATAGAGTTTGAAGTGCCAAAGTATAAGACAAAATGTGGGTGTGCAACACTGTTTTATTTGAGTCCAAAAACTTGGAATAATCTGCCTGTTGACCTAAGATCTTATGGTGTTAAAATAAGTTCGACTAAGATTAGGCATTGATATCATAGGCAAAGTGAGGAACCCCATGAATGCTGCATGGCATTGGAAAATGGATAAATGTTTAATAGATGGGTAATTGGTGTTTAGTGGGCTGTGATTTAATAAGTGAATGTATTTATCAAATATATGTATATTTGTATTTTTTGTATTTTTGTATGTCTTGCAAAATTTTCTCCTTATACTGTAACCAGGTTATGCACTTTAGAAGGTGTACCTTGAACATGAGTGTACTTGTGTACTCAATGGGATTGTTTTATAATGATGATAAATGAATAAAATCATTACTACTACTAGACGGTACCGACCCACGACCTCTGTGTTGCTGTAATTCTCAAAGGTGATGTGGGCATGGTACCTCCTGTGTCGGGCATACCACCAACGGACCCTTCCTCGGCCACATCACTGTTCCTCCTGACCCCTCACACCCATTATTACAGCCTCCATCATGAAGGGTGCACTGTCCATGGCCCTTGCTGTCCACTGTCCCCCTGGGTGGTTGGCTGCTGGCTGTGTGACACCCTGACACAGGGTGTGTTTGTGTGTGTGTGTGTGTCTCTCTCTCTCTCTGCCTCTCTCTCCCGCTCTCAGGCCACCTCTCTGTCCCTGTCCCTCTGTGTGTGGCCTTTGTCTGTCTCTCTCTATCTGTCTCTCTCTGTCTCTCTCTCTCACTCTCACCCCTGGTGCAAGTGCTGTCTGTGTGTTTGCACCCTGTATTTATAAGAACAAGTCTGCTCGGAGCAACTTCGATTTGCTCCACACTTGCGCCATGGTTTCACAGTTGAATATGCCACTGCGCTGGATATTCATGGGAATGCCCCCTGCTCTTGAGCCTGCATTCATAATAGTTGTGCGTTGGCACAATGGATTTTGCACTGTGCACTGGCTCCCACTGAATATGTCTCTTTAGCGCAATTCCGCACTTGCGCTGGTGCAACTCAGTTGTGTCATGTGCAACTGCTCTGAATATCTGGGCACAGAATGTACTGTAGCTCTTCAAAGAAAGTATAATCTCCATTTTTCAAAAGTACTGCAGTACTTCTAGTTAGTATGTAAACAAAAAGACACAACAGGGTGTGCATTATACAGTTCTAATGCATGTCCAGTGGTGTAGTAATGCATGATACCACAGGCCAGGTACCTTCAGCCCTGGCTATGTTTTAGAACTGTCTAATGCACATCCCCAGAGTGCCTTATTGCACTTATAAAATAAGCCTCTGTATGTAACACAGATGTAAAACACATTTCTTTAATGTTGCTATTGAAATGAAAATGAAATCTTTTATGCATTTTGTTATAAATTGTTCCTCTGCCTGCAATACATTAGTGTATTTAGTTTTTGCCTTTTAGAATGCTGTACTGCTGGTATCACCACAGTTGAAGATGGTTACAGCCCAAGCAAACACACACACACACACACCCACACTGATAGAGTGTGAATAAGTATTATTAAAGTCTTGTTAAATCCATTTTTATTTTACATGTTTTGTATTTTAATTATTTTCCCTGTGTAAAAGTCACGCTGTGCAGAATTGTGGGCAAGTAATGAGTGGGTGGTCAAGAGGAAGAGCATGAGTGCATAACTGTGATCTACAGACCACAGGCAAATCGCAGCACTTTTGAAATTTTAAATAAATCTCTTCCTATGAGCTGCTGATCTGCAGTTTGAAAGACTGTGTTTAAATATTTGAAAAAAATGTTGGAACAGGCAGAGAGTGGGAGAGAGTGGGAGAGAGAGGAGTGCAGTAGGTGGGCGGGGGCATACAAATCTATTGAGGCAGAAGATACACACAAAAAAAGAAAAGACAAAGAAAATGTATGGAAAAGTATGAATTCATTAAATTTTTTATAGTGTGTTTAGTTACAAAGGGAAAAAAGCAACTACTGTTTGGCAGGCAGGCTGCAGACAACTCTCTTTAAATGGAGAGAAAAAAATTGCTGCCATTAACTTTTTTAAAGCAGACCAGCACTGTGCCTGTAAGTTATTTTTCCCAACAGAAGTTTGTTTTTGAATACTGGCTAACACTCTGTTATGGATTAATCTATACATGCCTTTCAGTAACCTCAGTGGGTGTTTCTGCTCTACAGTTTGATGCTAAGTTCCATTTTAGAACTGGCTGGTGTAGTTTATGTCCTTCTCAGCCACAGACTTCTGTAGTAGAACAGGAATGTATTTTGCCTACAATAGAAGAGTAGAACAGAGACATAAACTACATCATACAGTTGTAAAATGATGCGTCCCAACAACATGTACATCAGAAACACTCCCATGGATAACCTAAAAGTCTGGCTAGCTAAAGCAATAACAGAATTTGAACCAGTATTTAAAGAAGCATTAGTCAATGCCAAATGTTCGCCACTGGTATTGTTGTTGAACCGGGTCTTGCTTGTACACATTTTTACTATGTATTTACCTAGGAGAGAGCAGATGAGATGCAATGTCTCATTTTCAGTGGTGTCCTGCTTTTTACCCAAGATAGGGCAGCTGAGAGGCAATATCTTCTTTTAAGTGGGCTCCCACATTTTGACCTAACATGTCCAACAGTCTTTTTATGATCTGACGTTATGATCAAGACAGGTAAAATTTTTAAAATCCCATCTGAAAGGTGATTTCACTGTGCAACTATGGAAACAAGTTTTGCAGGGGATTTGAAAAATTACACTTGTCATGTTCAAGAGGTGGGGTAGCACAAGGATTATGTTGAACATTAGGGGCCAAAATCTGCAAAAAATAAAGTTATGACTAAATGTTGGAACCAGTAATTTCCACGTAACTTTGCTAGTTTTTCATATTTTTACCCAAAATTTTTTAACATTCTCTTTTTTGACCACTCCTTCTAATCATGACAGGTGTCATTTAAAAAACAATGACTGAAATGTCATTTTTGAAAGTATAGCTGTCACATTCATGAGGTGGTGTAAAAAAATGGCTATGTTGAAAAGCTGGGGTGAAAATACTGAAAATTACCAAAGTTATGAGCGTGTGATGAAAATTGTAATGTAGCCTCATAACTTTGTTTTCTCATATTTTACCCCAAATTTTCAACATAGCCTTCTTATGTCACCACATAGCCTTCTTATGAGTCCACCTCATGAACAGAACAAGTATGGAAAAAATGTTCAAATCCTGTCCAAAAGGTGATTTCTCAACACAAGTTTGGAAACACATTTTAGCCAGGATTTGAAAAATGACAGCTGTCACATTCACGAGGTGCTGTGAATAAATGGCTATGTTGAAAATATAGGGTTAAAATATTGAAAATTACCAAAGTTATGAGCATTCATAAATTTCAATGCAGGCCATTAACTTTGTTGTTTTTTAACATTTTTACCACAGATTTTCAACATAGTCTTCTAATGACTCCACCTCATAAACAAGGGTGGAGAAAATGTTCAATTCCTGCCCGAAAGGTGATTTCACACAGCGACCGTGAAATCACCTTTTGGGACAGATTTGCTTAATTTCACTGTTCATGAGGTGGGGTCCAAAAAAGGCATGTTGAAAATCTGGGGCAAAAATATTCTAAAATGATCAAGTTATGGCAGTAAGTTTGAAACCAGAGTGAAATACATTGAACCGCATACCTGATTTCCTCAGTTTGTGGTCCGGCGTTGAAGTGTGAACACATGTCTGTGGTCCAGAGAGGATTACAGCGTTGGACCCCCAGTGGGTAAGTAAGGACTGAGTGGGAAGGTCAGGTGGGGGGACAGTAATGGCAGTGGCAGCAACAGATATCAATGGATGTTTTTCTTTTTTACAGGGTTTATTAAACAAAACTACAAAGGATGGTTTTCTTTATTTCAGGTGGTGTCACTGGAGGACTGGGCACCCCGGTTGGTGTAATGTTTATCAGCACCAAAGATGGGCACCCCAGTGATGCAGAAGTAAAGCAAGTGTGGTGGGGTGCAGCAGCCAGCATGTGGAACTGGGCACCCCCGTGCCAGAATAGTAACATGGGCTGGGCTAAGAGGGTGGGCAGTTACGGCAGTGGCAGCAAAAGACATTGATGGATGGTTTTCTCTTTTGCAGGGTGTACAGTATTTAGAAAAAAAAACTATTATGGATTATTTTCTTTATTTCAGGTGGTGACAGTGGAGGATTGGGCTCCCCCAGTGTCAGTGCTATGTTTGGCAGCATTGGGGGTGAGTTCCCTGGTGCTGCAGAAGTAAAATGGGCAGGGTGGAGCGACAGCAGCTGGCATGGGAGATTGGGTAACCCTGTGCCTGATTATTAATATGGGTTGAGGGGGGAGTTATGGCAGTGTTCACAAACATTGATGGATGGTTTTCTCTTTTTCAGGTGTAGGGCGGTTTTGAGCAGGCTAATCATGACAGATCAGCTGTGCCTGAGGCAATGTTATGTAGATCAAAGGAAAGGCCCACCCTATGATTGGGTCAGCTCTCTCTGTTGAACTACATGAAGTTTCCACCCAGCAAGTCAGAACACTGTAATTACCAGCCTAGTTGATGACTGGTATTACATGGCAAGCCCCTTGCAGACCACTATGCATTGGATTGACAGTGTCACACCCATCAAAAGCCACTCTCGTTGCAAGATGTTTACTGCATGTGCATGTTTGGTGAACATAAAAACAGCTTCTGTTGGGGAAAATGACTTGTATATTCAACACAGTTTTCCTTTAACATTCTAAGAAGTGGCACAATGATGTCTTTCATGTCTTGCATCTAGCTGGCCAGCACTTGTTTTGAGCTGTGCATTAGACACTTCTAATACATAGCTACTGACCAATCAGAATGCAGGATTTTACCTGCCCATTTTATAAGTCTTGACTGAAACATGATTAGGGCTACCATCAGGTTACGGTAATGTTTACTATATTAATATTTGTGAAGATTGTACAGTACCAGTAAACTTGAATGTTAACAGTGGTTATTATAAGTGTCTTTATTTCTACAAAAAGGTACCAACAATTGCAGTTTTTGTGGTAATCATATTTTTAAGATTTTATATTGCTTTTAAGAAATGTGAGGTAAATTCCATACCTCTCAACCTTTTGACCCTGAAATGAGGGAGACCGACACACAGAATGAGGGACACTGTGGGACACAGGCCCTCAAAATGAGGGGCACACTCTCAGCTATGTAAATGCAAGCACTCAATACTGTGAATACCAGTACAGTACTTTTATCTTTTCAGTTTAATATTGCTTTGGCATCACAGAATGTTGGGAATTTCTGCTTTAAGGTCAGAGTTTACCGCATTGTATCTATGTGTGCAGCACCTTTCAATGTGGGACAGAGCACTCCTGGGGAAAATGAGGGATGTTGTCCTTCATAATGAGGCACAGTTGAGAGGTATGATGCATCCTGTGTTTCAGACTCCAGTCCCCAAAGTCACACCCCGTTTCATGTCCACTGAAAGCCTAGCAAGCATTCTTCAGGCATAATTATTTCATACTTCAGAGGCCTTCTTTGGAATCTTTAGCAACACTGGTATTTTAATTCTGTCTGCTAAGTAAAATTTACCTTGAGCTAATGCTCCTGACTGTAGTATTGTAAAAACAGCTGTTTGCCCATGGAAAAGGATCTCCTTCAGTACAGGAAGGAAGCAGTAGCTGTGTCTGCACTGACTGTGCTTTTTCTGCCATACAGCCAGTGCCTTACATTTAAAAAAATCCATCATCTAAAAATGCATATCTGTGGCGTGCCTCATGCTCAGTTGCCTGCAACTGTGGTTGTTTGTACATTTTTAGCTCTTTCACTTCTATTTGTGTAAATCTGGCTAAATAACAATGAATGCAATATGAACAGAGAGGGAGAGGAGGAGGAGACAGAATTGGAGAAAGGAAAGGGGAAACACAGTGTGGCACAAGCAAAACTGCATACACAAAAAATAGTGTCATTTCTGGTACATCATCCAGCAGTAGTCCACCACTGCTGTCCAAGCAGTCAGGAAAGAAAGAACTATTTGTTGAAATTAAAACAAATGGTTTAGTCAGCACCATGAGGCATGGCAAGCATATACTGTATACACAACTGGTGTGTACCAGGTAGGGATATTATGCTACTGCTGCACAGAATGAGAGAGAAAACCTGAATAAGGAAGAGTTGGCAGTAGAATGTATATAGGATAAATGTGATGGTCTACTGAGGAATGAGAAAGTGCACGCTGTGGCTGAGGAAGAACATGAGTAAGGGTCTCTGCATTCAGAATTAGATTCTGTGCTGATCCTGGAACTGCATGATAATAAGGGTGAAAAAGACCATGAGCAACCCACTGCTGAGTAAGGACAACAAGGTGCCAATAACAAACAGCTGCATAATATGCCTGGTAATACAACAAAACAAGGGACCTCTTATGCATGTTCTCACTGCTCATTAGCTGCAGATGAGTTATTAGCTGCAACTCTAATGAGTCATGACCTGTATGTTCCATATGTGAAAAAAATCAACAGAGGGAGCAATAAGTGTGCCGGGGTGCATTTGCATTGAAAAGACATTTAGAAAGATGTCACTGGTTACTGTATATCTAAGGCATGCGTTATTGGACTGAGACAAAGATGACAACAACATGCAGCCAGAGAAGGGTCTGATTCCACCTGAATTTGGATTGTTCAGAACTGGAATCTGCCAAATGGAATCAGAATCATTGAATTCAATTCTGTTTTTAGTATTTAAGATTTTCAGATTTGGCATCCCCAAATACTAAATCCTAAACTGTGTTTTGAAACTGGACTTCAGAATCCAGTTCTGAATTTGAATCCTAAATTTGATCTCACGATAGTCATCCTGCAGTCTGGAAGTGGATGTCTGTACTTCCTGCCTGCTAGCCTTGCTGTTTTGCAATTCTTGATGGTTTCCATGCAGTGTAGGTGACTGGAGAGTGAACACTGCTACTTCTTGCAGCAAGAAGTGTTCTTGGAGACTTTTTTCCTGGATTTGTGGACAGGTAAAAAAAATCATTTTTCCGTTCTTGTTGGTGTATGCATTTGTGCACATTCTGATTGTGCAAGTGTTTTTTTTGCTCATTTGTGTGCTCTGTGTGTCGGACTATCTCTCTGTGGTCTGTATTTCCCTGATGAGACATCAGACCTATATTTCCCTAGTGCTGGGTTTTTGACTTGTACTGCTTGTTGAATTTATTCAGCTTTTCAATTTTCCTTGGTTTAAATGTTGAACCATAATTTAATGTGACAGTGCTTAAAACAAGTTCTGGCCAGAGCCGATATGGCTGTGACAAGCTGCCAAGTGACCAAAGTTACACGTGAGCCTAGAAATTATTTAATGCCCGGGTGTCACTTGGCCATTTTTTGGAGGTGTTGCACCAAATTTTCAACATGGCCTTTTTGGGACCCTCCTCATGAAGAGTGCCATTGTCATTTTGTTCACTTGTCCCAAAAGGTGATTTCACAGAGCAACCATGCCATTCTGTGCCACAGGTGCAAAACCCATTTTGGACAGGATGTGAAAAATGACAGCTGTACTGTTATAAAGGAGGTGTGCAAAAATGGCAATGTTGAAAATCTGGGGTGAAAATATTAAAAATTGGCGAAGCTAGAAGCATGTTTAAAAACTGCACAATGCACACTCATAATGCAGTCATTTTTGGGATTTGTGTCACCAAATTTGCAACATGGGCTTTTTGGGACCCCACCTCATGAACAGTGGCACTATAATTTCATTGATCAGTCCCAAAAGGTGATTCTGTGCAACGACCATGAATCACCTTTCAAGACCAAGTAACAAAATTGCCATGGCACTGTTCATGAGGAGGGATCCCAAGAACCCCGTGTTGAAAATTTGGGGCCAAAATTCCAAAAATGGCCGATGACAATCAGTTGAAACCCTATTGAATGCCATTATACAGTAGCAAGCTTACCTTTGATTCTTCAGTTTGCGGTTTGGCTTTGAAGAGTACAGGCGTGTCATGATCCAGAGAAAATGACAGTGCCAACCTCTGGAGGTAAGTATGGGGTGGGGGATGTGGAGAGGTGGGTGATCAGTGGGAGGATGGGGATGAGGGGGGGGGACTGGGGCAATGACGAGGGACCGTTTTCCTTTTTACAGATAAAAATAAAACACGTTGGGGGAAGGTTTTCTTTATTTACAGGAAACTAAAAAAAACATGTCGGGGGAAGATTTTCTTTATATACAGGAAACTAAAACAAAACATACATTTTGGGCACACTGGGGTGGGCTCCCAGTGTTCCACATGAGTTTGGGGGGTGGGTACATGATGCTGACATGGGGACTGGGCACCCCAATGTCAGAAGGGGAAAGGAAAAACAAACATTTGGTCACACTGGAGTGGGCTCCCAGTGTGCCACAAGGATTAGAGGCACATAATTTTGACATGGGAATGGGCACCCCGATGTCGGGTGGGGCAAATATAAGTAACAAGTTGGGCACACTGGGTGGCCCCAGTGTGCCAAATGAGTTTGGGGCGGCCACATAACACCAACATGGGGATTGGGGATCTCGATGTCAGTGTGGGGACAGGGAGGGCAACGGCAATGGGAGGGTTTTCTTTCCTGCCAGTGCTGGCGGTGGTGACACAATTGTGCATGCACGGCACTTGTGCATGCGTAGTTGCGGTGAATGGCATTTTACCATTCACAACATGGTGTTGCCAGTGGAACTATGCATGCAAGTGAGTTACGCATGCGTACTTCTCGTCCCGGAATGCGGAAGTAACAGCTGAAATAGTGCGGCTGTTATTCTGTAGCGGCCAATCATGGCGATGTGTTTCAAGCTCTGTTGGACTTTCAGAATGATACTTCCAAAAGTCCAATGGAAGGTTCCACCATCAGCCATTTTTAGAGTTACAATCAATCCCAAAATGGCTGCAGGCTCCGCCCACAGTCCTAAAACTTAGGCTGTCGGTGGTTTTGTATTCTGAAATGGCTGGAGAGGGAAGCAGTATGCCAGAAATGAAAAATGCAGCTATGCAAAGGTAGTTAGCAGCAGTAGCAGGATTAGGAATGTGTCAGGGGTGTGTTCTCCAAGGGAGGGAATTGATGTGGAGACACAGGGTTCATCTTCCCAAAGTGTGGTGTTAGGCTGGAGTACATCCCACTCTGAGTGTTGTGTGAGGTAATGGTCATGGTGAATTAGTTTCAAACAGCAGGTCGGTGCACAAGACATCATTGCCATCTGCAGCAATCACCAAACATGGTGGGTAGTGGTGGTATGTCTGATGAAGGTGGTACAGGTGCTGTCAGGATTATTTCTTCTGGCATGGTAGCTGGTCGTGCTGGTTATGTTGTGGAGGTTTCTGTGGATAAGGGGCGTATACAGTGGCAAAGGTAAAGATATCTATGCAACCCGTGCCCCAGCCAAGAGCAGCATCTTGAAACCAGGACCACCCAAACTTGAACCCAGACAAGGCAACATACCACAAGCTGGCATAAAAATAGGCATCACCCCAGTCACTGGGGCAAATACCTGGCTCAGCATCTAGAGGTCGGGGGGAGGTTAGGGAGCAAAACAAACATTTATATTTCTTCCGAGTTCTGGGAGACAGCAGCTAGGGCTATGCTAGGTCCATCTTCTGAAGGAGCCCGTTAACAAGTCACACTGGGAAGCACAGATCAAATGTCCACTACTGGAAATGGGATTGTACAGTATGGCTTTATTCTGACTCAAGATGCAACAAACACAGAATGGGGTGGTCCCTCATGTTACTTAGTCAGACTGTTATTTTCACTCTTGGAACTGAATTCCCCCCGATTTTCTCCCATTTCCACTACTGTCTGCTTTAACCTTTACAAGTAGCCTTACAAAATGTGACAGAAGGGTGGCACTGGGGTCTAGTGGTTACATCACAGGCTTAGGAACCGGCAAGTTCATGTTCAAATCCCACCAGAGCCACTTACTCCTGTTACCCTGAGCAAGTTACAGTAGCTCTACATGAAAGAGCAATGTTCACATGATATCAGCACCTGAAATGCCAGAGTAAAGCCTGGGGAGAGCTACAGGATGGGGGGGGTGGCAGTTGCTGACAGTCACCAAGGAACAAAGGGACCTGGGGGTCATAATTTCACATGACTTGAAAATGTCAAAGCAGACTACAACGGCAGGGGGGAGGGCCAGTGATGTGCTGGGACTCATAAGCAGGGGTATCACCAGCAGGAGGGAGGTAGTGATGACATTATATAAAACTGTGATCAGGCCTCACACGGAATACTGTGTGCAGTTCTGGAGGCTGCACTTTTGAAAGGACATAAACAGGCTGTAGACAGTCCAGAGATGGGAGACTAATATGATACAGGGCTTGCACCACAAAACAAATGAGCAGAGGTTAAGGGACCACAGTATGTACTCATTGGAGGAGAGGAAGTAGACAGGAGACATGATAGAGACATTCAATAAACAAGGTGCAGGGGGGAAGACATCTTCCAGTACATGTGGAGTACAAATATGAGGGGGCAGGACATGAAATTGGAAGGTGGCAGGCTAAGAGGGAATATGAGGATGCTTTTCTTCACAGAGAGGGTGGTGGACAAATGGAATGGTCTTCTGCAGGAGGTGGTGGGCGCGAGTACTGTGGCAGGAGTTAAATATGCATGGGACAGGCATGGGAGAACCATAGAGGTACAGCATGAGGGAGGGTCAGAAGTCATAGTCAAGTACATGGCTTACAGTCAAATTGAATGAGCCTCGCGGTACTTATCTACCAACAATTTCTATGTTTCAGCCTCAGGCAGCCATATTCACAGAGTCACTCAACACAAGAATGGTGCCGGAGGATAGGAGGAGGGCACATATGATCCCTCTACACACATTCGGCAGTAGGGAGGAGGCAGGGAACTATAGGCCAGTCAACCTCACATCAGTAGTGGTGAAGATCATGCATGCATTGCTTAAAGAAAGGATAGTGGAACATTTACAAGCCATCAGTGTCCAGGACTCTAGGTAGCATGGATTCACAGCGGGTAGGTCATGTCACACGAATCTGAAAGATTTCTTTGACTGGGTGATGAAGGAATTAAATGGGGGGGGTGGATGTCCCCTACCTCAGTTTCAGCAAGGCCTTCAACACCATCCCACGTGAGAGGTTTATTAGCAAGAAGGGTAGTCTGGGCATAATACACAAGGTGGTGAACTGGGTTAGGAATTGGCTAAGACAGGAGACAGAGAGTGGTGGTAATTAGGGTACAATCTGGGGACAGGAGGGTGACCAGTGGAGTACCGCGGGGATCAGTCTTTGGGCCATTCCTCTTTAAAGCCTCCATTAGTGATATTGCAGGGGGCTGAAACAAAAGGTCTGACTGTTTGCAGATAACACCAAGATCTATAACACAATGGATACTCTGGAGGGGGTAGAGAATATAAGAAAGGAACTAGGCAGGCTTTGGAAATGGTCTGAGGAATGGCAACTGAGGTTTAATTCAAGGAACTGCAAAATTATGCACCTAGCTCATAGAACCCTGGGGAGAGCTACAGGATGGGAGGGTAGTTGCTGGAAGTCATCAAGGAACAAAGGGACCTGAGGGTTATTATTTCAGATCACCTGGAAATGACAAAGCAGAATGCAAAGGCAGCAGGGAGGGCCATTGGCATGCTGGGGTGCATAGGCAGGGGTATCACCAGCACAAGGAGGGAGGTGGTGATGCCGTTATAGAAAACCCTGGTCAGGCCTCACATAGAGTACTGTGTGCAGTTCTGGAGGCCGCACCATTGAAAGGACATAAACAGGCTGGACACAGTCCAGAGAAAGGTAACTAACATGGTACAGGGCTTGCACCATAAAACCTGCGAGGACAGATTAAAGGACCTCAATATGTACTCATTGGAGGAAAGGAGGGAGAGAGGAGACATGATAGAAACATTCAGGTGCCTCAAAGGATAAACAAGGTTCAGCGGGATACATCTTCCAATACAGGAGGAGTACAAGAACAAGGGGGCATGACATGAAATTGGAAGGAGGCATGTTAAGAAGGAATGTGAGGACATTTTTCTTCATGGAAAGGGTAGTAACGCATGGAATGGTCTGCCACAGGAGGTAGTGAGAGCGACTACTGTGGGTGGATTGAAACATGCATGGGACAGGCATAGGGGAACTATAGAGGTAAAGTCAGAAGTCATAATCAAGTACAGGGCTTATGGGCAGACTGGAGAGGCCTAGAGGTCCTTATCCACCAACAATTTCTATGTTTCTATGTCTGTATGCTCTTCCCACCTACATACATATGTCCATCTATGCAGGTATTCAAGCACAGAGTCCAATACTATTACACTATCTCAAAAAGTAAGGCAATTCATTGCAAAAAACTTTGTTAATGCATCAGCATGCCATCTGGAGTGCTGCCTCCCTTCTCTTACAACAGTGCTGACCCTCGTCTGGTGCCTGACCTTCCACGCTGTTTACTGTGCTCTGACAACTATTACAAATAACTTTCCCTATCAATTTATGTCATCCACCTATGGTACTCATACTTTTTCCCTTTATTAGTCCTAGCATTCATGTATCCTGCTCAGCATACCAATTCTGATTTCCCCTCATTCACCAAGGACAATTAGATGAAAACAGAAAATGACCTCCTGGCCCAAATACTGTAGTCTTCTGTAAGGTCCCTACCTACTATTATACAATAGATCCTAATTGCTCATGGTATAAAGGGGCGTTCCCCTGGCACCTCCACAGGGATCTGGGGGTCATCGGATCTGATGACCTGAAGGTAGCAAAGCAGTGTGATAAGGCAGTAGGAGAGGCTAGTAGGATGCTGGGGTGCACACAGAGGGGTACCACCAGCAGAAAAAGGGAGGTAGTGTTACCCCTATATATATATATCAATGGTGAGGCCACACCTGGGGTGGTTCTGTAACTTGGGAGGTCTTGTGAGTATGCAGAATAGCCTCGTCTTTGGGCTTTTTTTTTGGAAAAACATCAAATTGTTTAAAGAGCAACCAACATTCAGCATTGACAATTGCTTGTTTTTATTTCTTCTGATGCAAAGCAGAGTAATTACTTACAGTGTGTTCTTGAACTGGTACTGGTACTGAACTGGTTGTCTTGGTGACAAGGATCAAACATGCTGCAATCACAGTTGTAACTGACAAGCCTTAGCTGTAAAGTGGTACCATTCCTTAGTGGTTGGAGCTGATCCATGCTTCATCCACTGTTTTAACCAGCTGAACTACAGTAGGTAACAATTATTTTGCTATTGGTTAGAGCTATGGGCAGCAGTGGAGTAATCCAAAGAAGAGCTCATGTTTCAGTTTACACTGCCACATACAGTACCTCTCAACCCCTGTCTTATAAATCAGGGACAAGGCTTAAACAATCAGGGTCAAAGGAACAACTTAGGGATACATCTTAAAAATTGGAGATATCCTTTTAGGAGGCTGATACAATAAGGGGACTACTATAACATTCATTTTAATAAATTATAACAAGTCTGAAACTCTAATGTTTGGCATTATTTCATGTTTACAATATCCACTGTTCAGTCACAAAAAAGAATAGTTACTTACCACAACAGTAGATGTTCAAGAGAATTTTCTCCATTGGGCCACATCATGTAACTGTAAGCCGTCAGTGTCAGGACCACCTGGAAAATTTTGTTAACTGGGGGTCACTCATGTTATATAAATGCCTCAGTTCCCAATGGAGACAAGCTCGGAGGATCATCGACCAGCAGGGACTGAAGCAACCAGTACCAAACCAGACAAACAGCAGAGGATATGGAAACCCAAATAAATGTGCAAAATGCAGGCATAAAAGGAGAATCGGCATGTGACAGCAGGAAAGATTAATACCCATCAGCCAAAAATGAGGAAGGAGGGAGGGAGAGCTGTGGCTCAAGGAAGGAGTTTCTCTCGAAGATCTACTGTTATAAGTAACTATTCTGTCTTTTCAAGGATATCGACCTCCATTGAGCCACATCGTGTAATGATTCCCAAGCAGTGCCAAAATACCAAGAGAGTAGTGTTGTGTGGAATGCAGAATCCCACCAGTGAAATTAGTGAAATTAATGCAGAATGACAATTCCTCTGTCGGAATTTCATTGGTTCTTCTATAGAATTCTACCTTCTGTGATCCAAGGAATGCTATTCCATGGAACAGCATTGTTTCTGTAAAAAATCATCCTGCAAGCATTTCCGTGGAAAATATTGAGATCTGCAGAATAATATTCTGTGGAACATAATTTTTTCCATGGAAAATTACTTCCTGTGGAAAATATTGAGATCCGCAGAACAAAATTCCACAGAAATGTTGTGGAAAAACTCATTCCACATTTTTCTGCCACAGAATTCCACCATTTCATTGCCAGCAAAATTTGGCAGAATTTTGAAAAGTCTGAAATTTCATTCTGATGGAATTTGAAAATTCTGCATAGCACTACAAGAGGGGTATGTGGATCTAAGGACCCCGAGTAAGGAGGCCATGCAAGACTGTAATGCAAAGTCCAGCACATCTATGAGAGACGATGTGCATACAATGATGTTTAGTAAATGTATAAACATTACTCCAAGTGGCAGCAGCACTATGTTGGCAGGGGACACGTTGTGGAAACAAGCCATGGAAGTAGCTACCTCACAGGTGGAGTGAGCATGGACAGGGCCAGGAAGCTGCTTACCACACTTCCGGTAACAGAAAGAAATACAGCAGGCCAATCTTCCTAGGAGTGAAAGCTACAAATAGCTGAGAGGATGTCTTACAATGCTTAATACAATAAAGGTACCAATGCAACATTCTACAGACATCAAGCATATGCATATGGCATTCCTCACTATTTGTGGGAGCCAAGAAATAAAATGGAAGTTCAATAGTCTGATTTAGTGTTCACTCTGCAATGACCTTCATCAGAAAATGAGGACTGGGATGCAATGTAACCCAGTCCTTGTGGAAAATAAAAAAGGAGACTCTTCAACCAGAGCCTGCAATTCAGCAATGCATCAAGAAGACACAATAGCCACTAGGAACAGTGTCTTCCAAGATAGGAAGTGCAGTGCACAAATAACAGCAGGCTCAAAGAGAGGTGCAGTAAGTGTCTCCAGAACCAAACTGAAGTCTCACACCTGAACCGGATCATGGAACGGGGGATGTAGAAGCAGAATACCTCAGAGGAACCTGCTAAAAACCTCAAACTGGGCCACCATCTTGCTATCAGTGAGGGCATAAAAATCTGACACTGGGGCAAGGTGAACCTTAATGGAGGAATATCCAAGGCTCATGTCCATAAGGGAAAGGAGGTAGTCCATTACCAGACTGACCAGACATGTAAATGAGTCTGGCTGATGGGCACAAGACTATACCATAAAAGGTTTCAATTTGTCCAAGTAGGTGTATTGAGTAGATGGCTTTCAGGCAACCAGTAAAACAGCTGCAACCTCCTGGGAAACCGCAAAGTGGAAGAGCTCCACATTCTCAAGAGCCAGGCATAGGGGCACAAGGATCAAAGATCCAGATGCACCACAGCACCTTTTTCCCATGACAGAAGTGCTGCTCATAAAAGAAGTGAGACAGGAGACTCCACTGTCACTTGCTGAAGCAGAGAAAACCAAATTAGCCTAGGCCAGTATGGGGCCACCAAAATAAGAGTGGCTGACTCAGCCCTCAACTTGATCAGAACCCTCCGTATGCAAAGGAAGGGGAAGGTGGATATAAACATCCCTTTCCAAGGGAGGGACAATGAGGTTCACCAAAAAACTCTGTGCCCTGGAGTGAGCAAGCAGTAACACAGCAGTTTTGCACTGTATGGTGACACAAAATGGTCTATGTCAGGCCAACCCCACTTTAGGAAGAGGATATTCACAACAGAATCCAAGAGCCCCACTTCTTGTCAGAGCACCTGGAACCAGCTGAGACAATCTGCACGAGCATTCAGGGTACTGGGCAGGAAGACTGATGACAAGAACATGTGTTCCATGGCTCAGAACCAGACTCTCATTGCCTCTCTGCAGACAGGATACAAGTGCACACCACTGGGGTGGATTATGTAGTACATCAATGAGATACTGGCCATATGGATTAACAACTGATGTCCCAGGAGGAGGGTAGTGAAGGCCTTAAGGTCAAACAGAACAACCCTCATCTCCAGAGTGCGGCTGTGCAGAACCACATCCAAGGGGGACAATTGCTCCTGAGCCCAGAAGGAGTCCAGAAAGGCACCCCATCCCAAATCAGAGGCAGCTGCCATCATCACCAGAAGAGGAGATGGATGAAGAAAGGGGGATCCTGTCTCAAAGCTGGAGTGGTCCAACTACCAGAGCAGGGAGAGAGAGAGTGAAGGGGTCACTTCTAAGAGACATTCCAGCTTAATGTTGAGCCCACCGAGTACAGAGGAACCACTGCAGAATCTTCATATGTGGATGCACCAGTGGGACAGTCAGAATGGCAGTATCCATGAGGCCTATCAGTTGTAAGAGATATCTGGCCAAGACATAGTCCCGAGAAGGAAACCGGCTGAGCCCGAGCAACCAGCAGCACAACCAGGTCCAAGGCAAGAAAAGTCTGACTCAACCCTGTGGCCAGAACAGAGATGTGTCTGTGGGACTTGTGGACTGTAATATGGAGGTCAGCATCATTCAGATCCAGAGTAACCAGCCAAGAAGTAGGGGAAGGGGGAACTGCGCAGAGACCATTTGAAACTTCTTGTATTTGACAAACAGGTTGAGGCCTTAAATCCCCAGTCAACTTTGGTACCAGGAAGCACTGCGAATAACAGCATTGGTTCATTTAGGCAACTGGGATGGGTACTATGGCCCTTTTGCTGAGAAGGGTTTGAACCTCCATCAGCAGGATCAAGATATCTCAGAGGATAATGGCGCAGCAACGGAGGATGCACCGGAGGTAAATCAAACAATCAATCAAATCTTTATTTTACCAGGTGAACATCGTTGAGCAACGCTCATTTTCAAGATGGACCTGGAAAAAACATATAGTCACACTTACATTGAACAAAAGTCAAGGGGTAAAATAGCATATAATTACAGAGACTAGATGATCCCATTAGTAAGCCTAGACACGTTATTTACAGTGTATACACATTTCATTGGTCAACAGCAGATTAAATGGTATAATCAGGGTTAGACATAGTATTTACAGTATGTATAGACATTTCCTTGGTCCATACTAGATTAAATGATGCAATCAGGAGGGCTAGCCATAATATGTACATTATATAGATTTCCCACAGTCAATGAGCTGGTGAGATAACTGTGCTCAAATAAAGGAATTCAAGCCCAAAGCTACCAGCGGAGGGAGGATGGTGATAAATACAGTACCGTATGATGTGGTGATGAGCCGTGGAAGAAGATAGGGCAGTAAAGGGGTATGGTGAGGAAGTGCCAGTAATTGAAGCGATATAGAAGTCTATGAAGAGCTGGGCATTAGGGCAATTTTAGAGCATGATCTAGGGGAGGTACTGTAGGGAGAGGAAATTGAGGACTTAGAGTGCTGGTTCAGAGAAGCATATTTTCCAAGCATCTACCTGATGGGTAACCGGGGGGAGGGGGGGACAGTACTAAAGTTATGGAGTAAGCTTCAGTTCTAAACCCATATTGTAAGCCACGTTGGAATGAAGATCAAAGCTGCAGAGATAATGAGTACTGGTAAGTGCTAGAGGTGTGAGTGGGAAAAAGAGCGGTGAATAACCATCATTTTGCCCCCAGTTTTCCAAGATGGGAACAAGGCTGGTTTAATGATAACAATTATAGGATTCCTTGAAAAAGAAGGCATAGCTTGTTTTAAAAGCAGCTACTGAGAAAGGGTGAACTAATTTCAAGGATTTTTGTATCTGATTCTATAGCAAGGGGAGCATATGACTTATTGAGGCCCTACCAAATCGAGATCTCACCTTGGGGACAAGCAGCGAAATAAAGGCAAAGCTTCTTAATGAGTACTTGCCAACTGTGCAATAAGGCAGGCAATCTGAAATATATTGGGGCAGCTTACTGGAGATAGCTCTGAACGTCCATATTGCTGAATTTCTCTGCCGTCTAAATTTAAAAGATAACCATCCCACAACTGTGTATAAGGAGCAATGATGAGTCAAGTAGGGGAGACCTGTGATAAATCTTAAGGATCTGTGGTAAAGGGTATGAAGTTTAGAGAGTGCAGCGGTCGGTCCCTGACAGTACAAGAAGTCTGCGTAGTCAAGAAGGGAATGAAGGTGGACTGAACCAGACTCATTTTGGCCCCTCTTGTCAAGAACTGGTTTATCCTGTAAAAAAAGACCTAGTCTCTGCCTGAGCTTTTTTAGCAGCTCTTCTATGTGGTCATTAAAAGATAACCTATGGTCAATCCAGACACCCAGGTATTCGAACTTAGCCACGAATTCCAAGGGTTCTCCCAGTAGTATAGTGATTTGAGGGGATGTTATGGACATGGCATCATATGCATGAGGTGAGAATATCATTGCTTTGGTCTTTTTGACATTTAGTAATAGTTTCTGATTTAACAGCTGTAATTGCAGCAGGTTAAACTCACTCTTCAGAACATCGCAAGCAGCAGTGGGAGAGGGTCCTTCAGCAAAGAGCACTGTGTCATCTGCAAAGAGGTGGATGTTGGCAGTTTTGATATTGACATTGATTCTATTAATATATATTGTGACTAGAAGAGGACCCAATGTGGAACCCTGGGGTAAAGAGGAGTTTTATTTATTTGTGTTTTTTGGTAACCAGGTAGGTACACTAGACAACTGAATGCCTATTTTGAGGCATGACACTGGAGGGTACAGAACAAGATTCTTCAAACAAATACAGATACAGATTTGGAGAGTTTACAGTTCCAAGGAAGGGAAAAGTACAACATGAAACATTGCAAATTACAAATAGTGAACAAAGTACAAAAATAAGTTGAACAGGTACATTTTGGGATGCAAGCAGATCTAAGGCACAATAAATAGGCAAGCGTATGAGCAAGTACAGACAGAGTGGCTAGAAACAGGTGCAGGTAATGGATAAAGGTAGATGAGACTTAAGGGCAGATTTGAAGTATGACATGGTGGGAAAAATACAGACATTGGAAGGAAGGGAGTTCCAAAGCTTGGTGCAAACAAGGAGAAAGTCTGGCCCTTAGGGGTGACAAATGAGGCAGTGTCCCAGAATGTGAGATTGTACACAGGGAGAGAATCATGAAATGGGGCGTTTGGGTGGCTGAGGTGTTAGACTGGAGTTGCTTGTAGATGAAAAATCCTAGCACATAGGATCAGGAGGCAGAGGGGGACAGCCACACTAAGGTAGAGTAGAGGGAACAGTAATGTGTGAGGCATGGAGAGGAAAGGGTCAAACAACATATGTTGTTGAATATGACATTCCATTTGTGTAGAGAAGACAAGGCGGCATTAGTGAAAAGAAGAGAACTATACTGTAGGCAAGGGAGTAGGATGCCTTGGGCAATAGCTAAGCAAGCAGATTTATTTATTTATTTATTGAAATGTTTCACCAGGAAGGGCACACTGAACAACAAGTTGCTCATCTCACAGTGCGTCCTGGGGGAAAGGGTACAGGGAAAAAATATACATACAATCCAAACATTAAATTCAAATATACAAATAAAGCATGCACAGAGTACGCATAACAGAAGGATTACATAAGAATATAACCTATTTACGTAACAAGGAGATGTTGGAGACAATAGGCCAGACTGACTAAGGAATTAATGGATTTTGCATACATTTGAGATATGTATAGAGCTTCTCCTGGCTGAACTGCCTCCAGTACTGAAGCATTCATCATGATTTCCCTCCCTTTTGGCAGGAACAGGGAGATATGCCCCCTCAACTAGATGCTCTGATCTGTAGGGGCCAGTGGAAGGTGGGAAGTTAGAAGGTGCTGGGGGGCAGTGGCAATGTCACCAAAACCCACACCTTTGGTAAGCCTGGCATGGGCACTGGGAGACAGCTGGTCTCAGGGGAGGCATTGGGCTAATGACAGCCATGGCCAGGACCCCTAGAGTAAGGGGGAGGGCATACAGTCTGTGAAAGAAAACCTGGACCCTACCATGGGACTTAAGAATCAGAGTATGCAGGGATCACAGGGTCATTTATATCATCTGGTGGCCCTTCAGGATAGAATCAACATTGGTGTGAAGAGTTATTTACCTCTAAAGGGAGCATTAATGACTGATTGCTGTACATCAGAGGCAAAGCCAGCAACATGCAACCAGAAGTGGTGGTGCAGGCAAATGCCAGAAGCAGCTGCACCTGAGGTATTATAAACCGACTGTAACAGGTGCATATCGGCCTCCAGGCCATTGGCAACTGCTTGCTGGACCCCTGTTTTAGCAGGGTCATCTGACAGCTTGTCAGCCATTACAGCCATAGACTTCCACAGGCAATTTTGATATTTAATCATATAAGTCTGGTAATTTTCAATACAGAGTCTCAGTGATGCCGGTGCATATGTCCTTTTACCGATTACATCAAGCCTCCTGGATTCTTTTTCAGGAAGAAGAGAGCTAATATGTTTTGGAGCCATTGACCTATCAAGAGCATTCATGTAACCACATAATCCATCTCTAGTTGAGAGGAATAATGGGGCCTTTCTGAAGGCACAGGATATTGTTTATCCACCTTCCTGGGTACAGCTGGCAAAGCCCAAGTCCTGTACTGAGCAGCTAGAGTGGCATCCTCTAGAGATGAATGGATAAGAAGTATAAGCACAGTAGGGGAAGTAGACACCTCTGAGAACTCATAAAGATTTCTCTTAGAGGAATCCTTGCCTTCTGCCAAAAACCCTGTCTGACAAAAGCCTGCAAGGAGGCAACCTCAGTAGAGGACAGACTAGTATTTTGCATGATCTCATCACTGCAGGAGGATAAAATGGAACTGGAGCCCACCCTGTCAAGGGAGTTCATACTCCTCATACTCCTCCGTACACTCAGGATTGTACTATGACTCTACCGCTTTGTTGATGATCAGAGTCAGCGGATCAGTGGCCAGAAGTGACTGAGAAGAAAGAATCATCAATGGACTAAGCATTGACAGAGGACAGTCTGTGCTCTGTACAGTGACTGGCAGAGGGAACTCCTGCATTGACATCAAAGTCGATGGCAGCAGCTCTGATGGCACTGATGGGGTTAGCCTTAACAACTGAAGCAAGGGCCAAAGCTTTATAAAAAGCTGTGACATCATCTGAGAATGCATCAGCATGTCAACAGACCCTGATGGGGTTATCAATGAGTGAACTATTGACAGAACAGTGCCTGATGGCAGAACTGGCTGCAAATCACCTGGTAGGGATTAGATCTTTTGTGAGACCCTGATTTTTTTTTTTTTTTTGCAGTTTAATAGTTTTTATTGAAATTTCTAAAATATCACGATACATACATTCATACAGTTTAGGCATGGTGCAGTCTACTTATCCAGTATATTCAAAGTAATTGCAAAAACATTGAACATTATATCATGGTAAATGGTGTTTATACAGTACATCAGCTACCATAATGAATACATATCATGAACAACAAGGTAACAACACATGCTGTCCTGTGTTAGAGAAGCACAAAAAGGTGATTTGATACCTTTTATTGGACCAACAGAGATTTTCAGAAAAACCTTAAGCTTTTGAACTTTCATAGTCCTTCCTCAGAAGGAAATGGCAGTTTTCTTAAAAGGACTGTCTTTTATGTGCCCACAACAATATTAGAAAGAAAATAAAAACATTTTACACATGAATGTGACAGATTAGGAGAGTAATTAGAGAAGAAACACAACCAAACAGAGACACGAAAGCATCCTTGAAACTATAGTTGTGTGTAGGTCAAATGTCACAGAATGGAATGTTATGTAGTTGTAGAAGGTCTATAAATTTTCTAATGTTAAATGTCTTACTGATAAGTTGGAGAGAGAGAGTGTGTGTGTGTGTGTGTGTGTGTGTGTGTGTGTGTATGTGTGTTAAGCACTAGAAACAGCAGTTCTGCAAGTATGAATCTAAAGCCCATGAATTCCCCACCCACCAGTTAAAATCAAACCTACAAATACACATAGTTATATAGATTAGATAGAACCATTTTATGTATAAGCATATTAGAAATATGTAAAACAAATAGCTGTCCATGTGTTATATCTAAAATGAAAAAGAAGCAGGAGCACTATAGTGTAATGGGACACAGAACTAATGTCCACATTTATACCATCATCAACCATATGCAGATGAAAAATAAGTTTGACCTCAAACACTCATCTCTGTTGTGTATTTTCAAACTGTCCTCTAAGAAACAGGACAGAGAGGTCAGAGATGGAGTGATCGCACTGAGAGAAATGTTGTCTCACTGTTTTTTCAGTCTTCTTCATATTAATATCATGTCTGTGTGAGTTCATTCAGGTTTGAAGAGGTTGTCCAGTCTCCCCCACATAACCTGTTTGTGTATATTCCTTGCATTAAATGTAATAAACATAATTCTGAGATGCAGATGTATAATTCCCTTATGTCTTGAATTGTTTGTCTTGGGAGATGTTGATAAAGTTTGAAGTGGAAATGTGCTCACATATCTTACATGTAGAACAACTGCAGGGTCTTGTGCCACCTAGTGTTCTGTTGTTTTGGTCAGGTATAAATTTGCTCCTGACAACTAGGTTGGATAAATTAGGTGGTTGTGTAAAAGACAGTAGAGGTAGTTCTTGGTAGATACATTTCAAGGCGTCACCCTCACTGAATATTGGTTTGACAATTTCTGTCCTCTGTTAGAGCACTGTGTAAGAGGAATTGTTGTGCATATGGTCTTTCTGTCTCCCAAGGATGGGAGGAGGGAATAGGGGAGATGCCTGCCAGGGCCAACTAAACAGATACTGTCCTGGGCAGGGTAGTTGATTTCTTAAAGTCAGAACCCTAAATCATAATAAAAGTGATGTAAAAACTGTCCCCATTCAACTCTATGGGGCACACCCTTGTGCTGTTCATTTTTTGACATCACAAAATATGCCAGTGTTGGGGCGTGTCAGACGAATTGGCAAATGGCAGCATTTTAGCTGTTCACTCCACTGAGTCAAATACAATCTAATATATCTTTTAAACAAGGCAGAAATAAATGGAATTATTAATGGCAGGCAACTTGGGGCAAGGTAAGGTATGTTATATGTTGGGGGGGGGGGATCACAAGATCAGAACCTGCTCTTTAAAATCAGGGACAGCTGAGAGGTTTGCATTATGCTCTCTGCATACCTATTTAAATTTGGGTCATTATTTTTATCATAATGACTGCCTGTGAATTTCTCATCCTCTCCACCATTTGTTTGTTCTTTCAGTACATGTTATGGAGGGGGAAAAAATGTCTGCCATGTCAAATCTACATTAGTTGATGACAGAATTGTTCTTCAGTCACTGACTTTTGCCACTGCTATGTTAAGTGTGTGGGGGTGGCGGAAGGAATCAGGGAGGCAAAAACTGCCCCAACAGGCTGAAGTAGAGAGTAAGGAGAACATGAAGGGAGGGAAATCTGACATGGTTCAAAATGATAAAGGAAGCAGGGTGGCAGAGATAAAGGTGGAAGGGAAGGGAAGCATTAACGAAAGTGGGGAAGGAGGGATGGAGGGCAAAAAGGAAAAAAGGGGCCAACAAGCAGAGTGGAAACAAAATCTGGAAGGCCATGTGAGTGCATGCAAAAAGTTTAGCAAATAAGATTCTGGACCTAGAGGCCATCATGGCAGAAGTCAGCCTGGATATTGTGGCCATTACTGAGTCATGGAACACTGAAAGCCATGCTTGGGACATGGTCATACAAGGTTATACTCTGTTCAGGAAGGACCAGGTGGGAAGGAAAGGAGGGGATATGGTGCTTTACATGAGGGAAAGAATAAAAGCAGCAGAGATACAGGAAATATGGAGGGGGGACAGAGGTACTGTGGGTCACCCTGGAAACAGTGAATGGAGACATTATTTGCACTGGAGTGATCAACAGACATCCAGCACAAGTGGAGAAATTAGATAAGGTATTGGTATAAGATGCTGGAAAGATGGCAGAAAAGTGGGAGGTGCTGCTGGGGGGGTATTCAACCTACTGGAGTAAACTGGAGCCTCCCAGAAGTGGCTTCAACTAGAAGCAGGGACATCCTGGACTCTCTGCAGGGGGTATTCCTCAGGCAACTAGTCAGTGAAACTACTTATGATAGAGCAATACAGACTCATTGACTCTGCATTGCAAAGTCTCTGCTGCTGGCATTTACTGACTTATGACGCTAGCATTCGTACTCTTACTAACTTTTATCTGTGCTTGTGCCTGTGAAAACGGACCTCTCCATTTTATATTGCAAAATGTCCATTCGTTGTCAACGTTCATTGACTTAAAGACACTAGCGTCCATATATTTATTAACCTTTCACCTGTCTGTGGTTTTTTCGGAGCCTGAGCTTTTGGAGTTTGAGCCCTGAGGGTTTCTGGTGGAGTCCTGGACTTGGTGGTGTCTTGATCTGCTGCTAGGGAGGTCTTAAGATGCTGAAACTGAGTCACTGAGTGAGGGTCACTGACTGGAGTATTCGAGTGAGGGTCTTTAGTTGCTGTCTCTGCTGTGGTATCATTGGCGAGTTTTATTGATGGATTTTATGTGAACGGCATCCCATTTTGGAATTATTGGAAGCGTTATTGGACTGTATAATCTGGTGGTTGGAGGGAGCAGTTGGGGGGCCTGCACCAGTCTATTTGAAAGGTGCCTACTGTATGCTGGGGCTGCGATGAGAGGTGCCAGCTCAGATCTACTGAAGAGTGGATGTGCTGCTGGCAGATCTCTAGGTCTCTCAGGGGGGCCTACTGATAAGTGGACCCGGACTGAGGACCGTAGTTGTGGGTCCATCTGGGCAGGATAATTGCCTCCTGTGGTGAGTGGCGCAGGAGCCTTTCCCTTGTTCCTTAAACCAGCACTCCTGCCTGCTATCATTATAATTCCTAAAGTGAAGATACGCTGGAAAGAATGAGAACTGCTGCATAAAGAATGCTCATAGCTTAAAGTAAGATCCATCGGAGGGACCCTTGCTCTGTTGGCTCCCTCCATTTAATCTGTCCCAGATTAGTACAGCATCAGGTACTGTAATTATTTTATTTTAGAAGCAGTGGGAGAGCCTCAGTGGTTTGTAACATTTTATTATATTCAGTTTTGTGGTAGTGAGATGGCCACTTTTCTGGACATTGTTGCAAGGGCTGGGTGAGAGCTACCCTTGCTTAAACTCTAAAGGACCTGGTAAAAGACATTGTTTTACATTTCACTGGACATTAAAAAGTAATTTAATTTAGAGCTGTGCTTGTTCTAATCCCTGTTGGATTATTGGTTCTGGGGTTTTAATTTAGGGGTGGGTTGGCACTGTTTTTTGTGCTGTTGGTTTTAATTATTTTTGAGGTGGGTTTTGACCACTTGCCTTATCGTAATGTGTTGGGGAGGTTCTGCGACAGTCAGGCAATATTCCTCCACCAGGCTCAGGGAACTACACTCCTTTGAATATCCCCCATTATCATCTGACACCTATTTCAGGCGTCATGCCTTAGGTATACTTAAGGGGCACAAAAGAAAGGGGAGAGCTGGGCCTGGTGGGGGACAGGAATGGGGAGGGCAGATTGGAGTTGTGGGGTTCAGAAGACACCCTGGGGCAAAATGGAGTCAGGATAGAGGTTCTCCTTGTCTTGTCTCCATACTCAAGGGCTCTGACGTTAGCGGGCAGGCGCTGAGGTCTTCCCTGATGGCTCATCCTGCCATGGCGGTGTTAAGCAATGACAGATCTATTAAAAACAAGACAGCTATTATGGCTGATCTTGTTGGAACAACTGATCTGGCTTACATCACCGAGATCTGGCTGGATGAAAATGCAGGTCTTGTATTGGCTTCAGCAACTCCAACCGGGTTCTCGGTGATACACCGTTCAAGGTTGGATCATAGGGGTGGAGGTGAGGCCATTATGTTTAAAACTGAGCTGGGTCTTGTGGATGTGACACTGGGAAGTATCAGATCCTTCGAATATATCCTGGGAGAGGGTGTAGGCTGCAGGATTCTCCTCATCTACCGTCCACCAGGAGATGGAGGAGAATTCCTGCAGGAGTTAGCAGACTTCATTGTCGACATGGTGTTGAGGTCCCCCAGATGGATAGTTCTGGGGGACTTCAATGCCTGGGTCAAAGATGAACTCTCGTATTTTGGTAAAAATCTCCTCCAGCTGATGACAATGCTGGGCCTTACACAGGTCGTTACCTCCTCAACCCATGTAGGGGGTCATTCGTTGGATCTGATCTTCCTTTTGGGTATGGAGATAGCTGATCTGGGGGTGGAACCAGTCAGCTGGTCTGACCATCACATCATAAGATTCAGCTTCAGGCCACCCAATAGGTCTGCCCCTACAGAGATGGTTCAGTGCCACAGTTTAAGGGGGGTTAACCCAGTGACCTAGCGGCAGTGCTGGATCTATCGGGCTTGTCAGGTGAATGCACGAGTCCAGATGATCTTGTATTAGCCTATAATAAGGCTGTGGGAGATGCTCTGGACAAGATTGCTCCTGTTTGTGTTCGACCTCTTACCCTTCGCCCAAGGAGCCCTTGGTTTGATGGCTCCTTGAAGGAGTTGAGGTGAGTTGGTCGAAGGTTAGAGAGAGCCTGGCGGAGGTCCAGGCATGATGCTGACAGGCTTAGGTTGATGGCACATTATGATAGCTATCAATCAGAAATCACCTATAAGAAGGCAGAATTCCTGTCCAGGGGAATTTGTGCTGCACGAAATCGACCAGCTCAGCTTTTCCGGACTGTTGACAGATTGTGCAATCCAATCTGTCTCCAGCCCAGAGAAGCTTTTTCTCAGCTAAGATGCGAGGAGTTTGCTCGATTTTTCACAGATGAGGTTGCCAGCATCAGCTCTGGTATTGGTCCAGCCTCTCCTATGAGGGATTGCAGTGATCGACAGGAGGTGGCAAACATTCGGTCTGTCTGATCAGACTTTTACCTGCTGGAATTCATGGACATTGTAAAGACCATCCAAACACTGCGCCTAGCCAGTTGTAGTTTGGATCAAGGCCCTACACCCTTTTTAGTGGTATGTGTAGATGTTATCTGCCCGATCCTTGCTGGAATTGTCTGGAAGTCCTTGGAGACTGGGGTCTTTCCTGACCCCGTCAAGAAGGCGGTAGTTCAACCACTCCTTAAGAAATCCTCCTTGGATCCAGACTGTCTAGCTAACTACCAGCCTATCTCTAACCTGCTATTTGTAGGTAAGATCATTGAAAAGGTGGTTGCACTGCAATTGGATGATCATCTTACAACACACAGTGTCAATGATTCTCTCCAGTCTGGTTTCAAGAAGAATCATAGCACAGAGACTGCTCTTGTCAGGGTATTGAATAACCTCCTAATGGCTAGAGATCGAAAGGCTTGCACCATTCTGGTGCTTCTTGATCTCTCTGCTGTATTTGACACTGTAGACCATGGTGTGCTACTGGAGCGCCTGCGGCTTTTTTGTGGGCTGTCTGGTACAGTCCTTAAATTGTTCCATTCTTTCCTCATGGGCAGGTCTCAGAGAGTTACCACTGGAATTTATTCCTCTGGTTCTCACTCCTTGCTCTGTGGGGTGCTGCAGGGCTCCATTTTGGCCCCATGTTGTTTGCAGTGTACATGCTGCCATTGGGAGATATCATCAGGTGATTCAGTCTGAGTTTTCACTGCTATGCAGATGATACTCAGCTGTATATGTCCATTCTGCCCAGATAGATTGATGCATTTCCCAGGGCAAATAATTGCCTTGCTGAAATCAGAACTTGGATGAGTTCCAGTTGGTTGAGACTGAATTCAGATAAGACTGAAGTGCTGATAGTGGACCCAGGTCATCTGGGGGCAGGTTTGGGGGCTGGACAACCATCAGGTTTGTTGCTTGGTGGTATACAGCTCACTACCTCAGACCACGTGCAAAACCTGGGCGTTATTTTTGATGATGGTTTGACTCTAAAGCCTCAGGTTTCAGCAGTCGTTAAATCATCTTTTTATCATCTTAGGAATATCGCCCGAGTGAAACACCTGGTTCCTCCAGATGATCCTCCAACACTGGTCCATGCCATTGTCACCACCCATCTTGATTACTGCAATTCCCTCTACCTAGGGCTACCAGGGGTTGATATCCACTGCTTGCAGCTGGTGCAGAATGCAGCAGCCAGGCTCCTGACTGGGACTTCTAGGACCAGTCATATTACACCTGTGCTCCACGAACTGCTCTGGCTGCCTGTTCAGTGGCGGATCACCTTTAAGGTTGGTTTGCTAACCTTTAAAGCCCTACATGATCAGGGACCTGGCTACATGCAAGATCTCCTTGTACCCTACTGCCCCCTCTGCCCTCTCTATTCCACCGATGAGGGATTGCTGGAGATTCCCCGGGTACGACTGAGGACATCTGGTTCTTGAGCGTTCTCTTTCTCAGCTCCAACACTGTGGAATTATCTGCCTCATCGGTTGAGAGAATGCCTGACCACTGATATGTTTAAAATTCAGTTAAAAATGTACTTGTTTCATTTAGCCTTCCCAAAATATTGATAATTTGTTTTATTGTTTTTTTAATCTTATGTATATTGTTGCACTTGCTTGGTTTTATGTACAGCGCCTTGGTTTGGAAAGGCACTATAAAAATAAAGTTGAATTGAATTGAATTGAAATACTGGAATGATACCCACTAAAGGGGAAAGTGTTGCACTCTTCAAGGTGGGAGGTCACTTGGGGACCATCGATCACTGTATAGTGTGGTTCAATATAAGGATGGCTGCAGAATCAAACCATACAAGGGTGAGGCACATGGACTTCAGGAGGGAAGATTTTATAAAGATGGGTGAATGCCTCAGGGATGACCTGGCAGGGAGGATGGCCAGGGTCGGGTGGAGGAACAGTGGGCAAAGTTAAAGGGAGCATAGTAAAGGCAACAAACCTCTGTGTCAAACAACTGAGCAAATTCAAGAGGAAAAAGAGACATCTATGGGTCTTGAAAGAGGAGACTGGAAAGGTAAAGGCTAAAAGTGTAGCATGGTTTAAAGAGACACCAAGGGAAGAGGATAGGGAGGTGTATCAGGGGTAACAGATGGAAGCAGGGAAAGCAGTAAAGAGTGCAAAGGTGCAAGCTGAATAAGTAATAGCCCAGGAGGTAATGAAAGGTGACAGGACATTTTTTAGGTATGTAAGTGAAAAGAGGAAGACCAGGGTACGATTGTAAGGTTAAAAGGGAAGGAGAGGACTGTACAGAGGGGGACCAGGAAAATAGGCAGACAACCTGAACAAATACTTTTGTACAGTGTTCACAGAGGAAGGAGAAAAGGAGAGGAATGGCCACAAAAAAGTAACAGATGCTTTGAAGAGAGGGAGGTGGACACTAATCCATTTTCAGAGGAGAGAGCTCTGAAGGAACTCACTAATCTGAAGATGGACAAAGCAATGGGGCCATACAAGGTGCATCCAAGGGCATTGAGGGAGCTCAGGGAGGAACTGACTACACCTCAGACAGTCCTATTTATCAGCTCACTGAAAACAGGAGTGGTTCCAGAGGACTGCAGGAGGGCAGATGTAGCCCCATTACATAAAAGCGGTAGCAGGGAGGAGACTGGCAATTATAGGCCAGTCAACCTGACATTGGTGGTGAGAAAGTTAATGGAATCACTGCTGAAGAAAATGATTATGGAATATGGAATATCTTGAATACAATGGGTAACAAGACCCGAGGCAGCATGGGTTCACATGGGGGAGGGCAAGTCAAACAAACCTGATAGATTTCTTTGACTGGGTGACAAAGTACATTAAATAAGGGTGGACTGGTGAATGAGGCCTATCTAGATTTCAGTAAGGCTTTCAACACTGTTCTACATAGGAGACTAGCAAGCAAGCTAGGTAAATTAGGAGTTGGTCCAAAGGTGGTGAACTGGATAATAAACTGGTGAGGGGATAGGCGATAGAGGATGGTGGTAACCAGAGTTCATTCTGAGGAAGCAAGGGTGATTAGTGGGGTGCCTCAGGGATCAGTACTGGGATGTCTTCATATGTGACATTGCAGAAGAACTGAAAAGGGAAGGTCTGCCTCTTTGCTAATAACACCAAAATCTGCAGTTGGGTGGACATTCCTGGGGGGTGGAAAGGAAAAGCAGAGATATGAGAAAATTAGGGAGAGTGGTCAAGTGCATGGCATTTGGGTTTCAATGTGAAAAAGTGCAAAATAATGCACTTAGGGCACAGAAACACAGGTGCAGAGTACAACATGGGTGGAATGGTATTGATGACTTCCAAGCAGGCAAGGAACCTGGGGTAATCATATCTGATGACCTAAAGGTGACCAGGTAATGGAACAAGGCAGTTGGAAGGGCTAGTGGGATGCTGGGGTTCACAGGGATGGGTATCACCAGCAGAAAGAGGGAGGTGGTGTTGCCTCCATATAGCTCACTGGTAAGACCCCACCTTGAGTACAGCATCCAGTTCTGGAGATTACATCTCTGGAAGGCCATAGACAGAGTGGAGGCAGTCCAGAAGAGGACAACTAAAATGGTGCCGGGTCTGCATCAAAAGCCGTATGAGAAGAGAGTAAAGGACTGCAATATGTACACCAAAGAAGAGGAGAGTGGGAGACAAGATAAAGACTCATGTGGGTAAATAAGGTAGGGAGCAGTGTTTTTCAGAAAAGAAGGTGTTCAAGAACAAGGGGATAAGCTATGAAGCTGGAGGCGGTTAGATACTGGAGAGATGTGAGGAAGTCCTTCACAGAAAGAGTGGTGAATTCCTGGAACAGCCTTCCCACTGAGGTGATGAGGGAAAAAACAGTGATGAGGTTTAAGAATGCATGGGATCGGCACAAAGCAGTCATAGTGGGAAGGAAGGGAGGAAGGAGAAAGCACTGTAGATCAAGTATGATCTGTGGTAATAATGTTCTGTAGGTAAGGAAAAATCGGCAGACTGGGAGGGCCAAGTGATCCTTATCTGCTGTCAAATTCTTTATTTGTTTCTATGTATAGTCAGCAGCATTCTTCCAGCTGCAGAGGTGGCGCAGAAGGCATAAAAAAGTGCCTCAACCTATGATTCATGAAAAAAGTAGATATGGTAGGAGGAAGGGGAGGTAGAGGGGGCACAGACACAGAAAAGCAGGTCTCTCATGAATACCAATGAGGTGATGAGAACCCACTGTGGAAGTAGAAGGTAATATGCATTACTTCTTGTTGCATACTTTTTTAAAAATTCTTTTGGTAATTGTGTAAGGCCCACTAGGCCCAAGGCCTATTTTCAGGGGTGACCTGGAAGCACTGGGGAGGTTAAGTAAGTTGCTCAGGGTCACACAGTATGCAAGTGAAAGTTGTGGGAGTCAAACCCAGGTCTGCTGGATGTCCCAAGCTTATTCACAGCTCATTACTCTAACTTGTTATGCTATACTGCCAGCCAGTACTTCCTCTACCCTGCTCTCTCTCTCTCTCTCTTTCTCAAAACATTGCATACCTTTTGCTGTGCAGGTGTAAAAAGACATAATGATCAGCATAGTCAGAGATGATGAGAAGTTGCATGACAAACTGGAGTCAGAAGATTATATTGTAGCAACAATACTAGACCCATGGTACAAGATGAAACAGCTCCCACAACATGACCCTTCTGTATTCCAAAATTGCAGAGAGAAAAATCATTCAAGAAGTGGATTACTCTTGACAGAAACAGAAACGGTGCAGCCCCCTCATCCATGCATCCTGCACCTTCATAGCTCTCCCTCTACCATTAGGCTACAAAACAATTAGCTGGAATCCTGTATATTGTACTTCCAATTAATTGTTGTGTCACTTGGGCATGGTCATCCTTACAAGTCCAGCTTCTCCTTCTCCAGGTGTTACTGCTCTGCCAATGCTATGGTTGCCTGATATTTTTCAGAAAAAGATATTGAGCAGAATAAAAATCTTATAAAATGCTAGCAAAACAAAGGACTTGTGTGGCCTGCACTTGTGAAGGTGGTTTTAAAATTAAGTATCTGTTGCCCAACCAGCATGTTTTCAGAGTGACTCTTTAGTTCTACAGGGACTGTAATATATGTTTATAGGGACTCTGCAGGGTGCCTTTTGTGGTTTAAGAGACTTTAGAGGCTTTTACACCACTGGATCTGCATGGGTGCCAGCAGTGTAAAGAGCTGCCAGAGTGTAGCAAGCAGCTCCGCTGCATTCTGTTGTGGTGCAGAGCATTCACTGTTTTGTTGGGAATGCAGACCATTGTGCACCAGTGCAGGGATTTCACAAATCCTTCTGCTGGAAATGCCCCCAAAACATGGGAATGCCACCAGGAATGCTGCACAGCCACAGCGTGTAATGAGACGAGACTGACATTGTCATCAGATTGGAGGAAGCTGATTCAGATAGCACTGCTCCAGTTAAATTTAAGTAAAAGTGCCTTTTGAGTGTGAGGTTTGGACGTGAAAACTGCAAAGCAAAGATACAGTAATTCTGGCTGCCCAAACTCATGAAAGGAGTCTCTTGTACCATGAGAGACACCTGTGCAGGCCCTATTAACTTATTAAAAAATTATTCAAGTTGGCCATTATTTTTCATTTCAAAAGTTAAATGAAGCCACCCTCTCCATGGCTGTGAAGTGGAATATTCCCCTTCTAATGTTCCTTCACAAAAGACCACTATACACATAATAAGAGGTACAGTGGCTCTGTGGACTGATTGGCTGACATCATGTATTGTAAGTGACTTTTAATGTGGCAGAAGATACACCACCTAGGCTACTGCCACAAATGTGGAACAATTAACATTCTTAAAAATAAACCTTGCTTTGTTTCACTACACTTGTGACCTGGAGGCAACAAATGAGTTTGACGGTGACCCCAACGCACACTATGTGGAGGACTTAAAAGAGTGATTTTTCTTCACCCAAGAGTTCAGAGTTGCAGGATAGGTTCTATGAGATACAAGTTTCATTTGCAGAACGTCCCATGTCAATTTACAGTACAAGACTAAACAAAAAATAAAATTACATAAAACAAAATCAAACAAAGTTGCAAAGCATGCACATATCAGTTTGGTGTTTAACATGTGTAATTTTTATGGCTGTGAGTGGAGCCTACAGCCATATTGCTATCTGTAGCTGGAAAATGGAGTATTGTGGAACACATTTTTTTGACTTTTCAATGTATCCTTCCACATCTACAAATCACTATGCCAACTGAAATAAAATACTCCCTTCTTTCTGTTTAGAATGTTGGAAACATAACTCTAAGCTACTTATCAGATGGCCATTAGGAAACTGAAACAGCTTGCTAAATATTGGTTGCCTATTAAACTGGAGATGTATTTACTCAGGCTGTCCCAGATTAGATGCAATATCTTGTTTTCAGTGGGGTCATGATTTTACCATTTTTATAATGTATTTATTCATGGTAGCCTAGTCCAGGACCCCCATATTCAAAGGAGATGCATGGCACATCCTGGCAGAAAAGGGAGATGTGTCACACAACTCCAGCAATCCACTGCAGCATAATATTCAAACGTGCAGGATGCACTGGATGCAAGGGAATGGGCCAGGGTGCACAGAAATGGTATGACATGCAAGTCGAGGGGGCATTCCCATGCATATGTCGCACTGCGGCATATTCAGTGGGAATGCACCCCTCACTGTCCAGAGCAGTGCAGCTCACAGTTAGGCCATGAATAACTGGCCTAAACTGGCCAGCCACCCACAAGCGGGCTGCAGAAGTGCACCCAGGTGCACAGCAGCCTGGTATCCCTGGTGGACTAGAGATACCCCCTCCCATCCCTGATCTATCCAACTCCATCCCCAAGAAGCTCCATAGTGTAGGGCCCCCCTGGACCCAATCACACCAGAGGAAACCACGGTTCATATCCTAGTGTAGAGGACCCCCACCCACAGCCCCAGTATGCAGACACCCCCGGTCCCATATCTGACCTGTTACAGAGATGGGCACTGCCCTCCACACCCTGCCATGGCCAGCCACTGACTGCACTGGCTCCGAGCTGGGGATCTGCACTCCAGAATGACCCAAGTGGTTGTTCTGTGCATTGGGGCACTATGCAAGCTGCAGACCCACCAGTGTATGCAGCCATGTGCATGTCCGTGGCAAACCATAAGAGGGAATTGACATACCTCCAATGCATACCTTGTCAATGATGTATCTTCCTGCTGTCATACACACTCTCCCCCATTCCCCTGTGTAACATGCCACCCTCTGGACTGCTGAGGTATCCTGGGTGTCATGGGGTGTGGTAATCTGCAATGCCATTTGCAGTGTATGCTCCATGCTATGGATAGTGCATCTGCGATTCCCCAATTGTACAAATGAATGGGAGGTCAGCTGTAACATGCTTGTTCCAGGACCTGTGTGAGTGGGTACAGCATTGGCCATCACCTGCACTGAGCAGTGCAATGGCACTGGGACAATGAATCCACATGCGAGCTCCTTAGGTGTATGGCCACAGGGTGTTATCACCCACACACAGCTCATACCTATGTATGACACATTCCAGTGTCCTACTGCCAGTGCTCAGCCACCCAAAAATAAGATGCCATTTCTAATGAGAACTATCAAGGCTAAATATATAGCAATCAGCAGGCATATTCTAGGAAAACACATTGTAAAAATGTGTAAAAGGAAGACCACATTGAAACTGCCTCTCAGCAGTTCTGCATTGTGCAAATTCATTAGAAATAATGGGTAAAAGCAACCCAAAAGCTCTCCACAGCCATATCGGCTCTGACGAGAGTTTGTTAAATGAGGAAAGACTTGAACAGCTGTGAATTTGTGGTGCTAAACTATTCCAGGCTTGGAAGGTACTAAAGGAAAAAAAATTGTTGTACCATAAGCAAATAAATGCTTAGGCAACTGGTAACAGCAATGCTGTACTTCGTGAAAAGTATACTTCAGAATGAATCATCAAGGAGTCAGCTAGATAAGGAGCAGTCTGAATGTTAGTCTTATAAACCAATGAGAGCCAATGTAGTTCTTTCCTAGATGCAGGGGGAAGTCAGTTTAACTTTTGGAGCAACGAACAGTGATGGCTGTCCCATTTTTCTTTTAAGATGAAATGTAGCAATTGATAATATATTGCATTTAAGCAGGCTAAAGTGGTTTTAGAAGTGTGATGATAAATAGTTTCTCCATCATTTAAAATGGGAAAATACTTAAGCCAATAAATGTGTTCTGTCTTCTACAGTTCAGCAAAGCCTGGCAAATTTTAAGCAGCCTAACCAGGAACTAATTTTAGAGAAAGTTTTTTCAATGTGCATTTGAAAGTAAGGGAAGAACCAGAATAAAGCCCCAAGTACTAAATTAAGAGACACTCCCCAATTGATAATTGTTTAAAGTGATAGTAAATGAACAATCTAAATTAGCAAAATTATGTTGTGAACCAAATCACATTGTTTGACCTTTTTACCATTTAAAATTAAAACAATTTCAAAGAATCTTTACCCAGTTATCAAAATCCTGTTGTAAGACTTAACACAAAGATGGAAGTAATTTGTCAACCATAAAAAGAGCAGTATCATTCATGTAAAGATGTATTGAACAACTATGTGTAGCAGAAGGCAATAGATATACAAATAAATTAAACAGAAAAAGACCAAGAATGGAATCTTGTGGTACCCCAATAGTAACAGGAAGAAAAAAAGATAAATGACCATCCCAGAAAACTGACTGAGACATACCCTGCAAATAAGAAAAAACAAAAAACAATAACATTAGATGAAAAACCATAATGAAAGGGATGTGGAAGAAGTAATGGATGATTAAATAAATCAAAACTATGAAACAAAACAAAACTGATCAGTGTATAAAGCCATGAAATGGGAAGAAAGCAGTTTCAACACTAAGGAATACAGGAGGCAACTAAAAAATATAAATACATGATTAGGAAGAAAAGAAAGAAACTGGAATTCAGAATAGCACACTCCAAAAACAATGGGAAATACTTCTATGACTTTGTTAACAACAACCATAGCATGGACAGAACTATGAGACCAATATTTCTTGATAAGCAGGAAATGAAGGATCCTAAGCTGTAAGCAGATGGATTCAATAGATGCTTCTGTTCTGTCTACATGAATAATAACAACATGGCAACAGGAAGCCAAGGTGTTGGAAGGGGGAGTCAGCAATATATTCTACAGTAGTTTAAAGTGGTACCAATTTTTAAGTAGGGTGATCGATCAGATATGTCAAATTATAGGACCATTAGTCTGACGTCAGTCCTTGGGAAAGTTATGCAGACAATTATAAAAGAAAAACTAGACTTTGACATTAATATAAAGAACTCAATAGATATGAGACAACACGGCTTCAAAAAACATAGGTCTTGTACCACTAATACATTGGTCTTTTATGAAAAAGTCACTAAGGCCCTATATTCCAACTCCCCAGTAGACATAATCTAGCTGGATGCCCAAAAGGATTTTGACAGGGTCCTACACTGGACACTAATTGAAAAACTCAGACATATGGGTACAGATAGCAAAACAGTAGCTAGAATGAAAACCTGGTTAAAGAACAGAACACAGAAGGTGTGGATAAGAGGTACTTTAACAGATTCATGAGTGGTCTCAAGTGAGGTCCCCTAGGGGTTGGTACTGGGTCCAGCCCTATTTGCACTATATATCAGTGATATATATATATAAATAAATAGGTAGAAAGCTGGTTGTTTAAATTTGCTGATTATACTATGGGCGGGGTTATGGTAGTCAACCTAGAACAAATCAATAAAATCAAAAAAGATCTGATGGTAGTTAAACAATGGACCTCAAGTAATGGAACACCCTTTAGCAGTGACAAATGTGTAATCTTGCATCTGGGACCTTAAACGGTAACTATAAATATAGCCCAAAGGGAACCACCTTATGAGAAGATGAAAGCAAAAAGGATTTGGGTATACAGTATTCATAAATAAGAACTAAAATGTAGTAATCATTGCAATAAAATTATTGTGACAGCCAACCTGTTTCTAGGTCTTATTAGAAATTCATTCACAGTCAGAAATGAAAATTGCATTATGCCACTACATGGAATCTACATAAGACCACACCTTGATTATTGTACTCCACTGTGGAGCTCATACCTTAGAAAATATGTTGACAGCATAGGGAGGGTGCAACATAGGGCTAAAAGATGATTACCAGACTGAAAGGCCAAACTCTACACCCTGGAGTGTAGGAGTGTGTTGGGGGGTGGGACTAAAGATCAAGAATTGATGGAAAGTTTGGGATTACAGCATCACATAAGGAATTTTGACTTAAGGTGCCACAACAGACAACTTAAAATAGAGCAAGCCAAGAAAAATGATGGAAGGGGCTTCTTTTTTACCTTAAGCGCAGCAGAAGTTTGGAATAGACTACCTATGGAGACAATACAGTCAGACACAATTGCCTCATTCAATACAATGCTTGATGAATATCTGATACACGCTAATAGAACAACGTGGCCCCACTAAAGGGGGGAGAAAGACTAGAAGGGCAATAAACTTCGTCTGTCTAATACTAAATATAGTTCCAAATATAAAAGCTTTAGAAAGATCAGTAAATGTGGGGAAGAGCAAATATCATTAAAATGTGTATTCTCCCTAAGCTTAGGTATCCCTTAAGTATGCTTAATATCTACCTGACCAAAACATGGTTCAAATCTCTTGATACCCTTTCATCTTCCTTTATTTGGGCTGATAACACCCTCGGAGAACATACTCAAATTATCTCGGCCTTATAACTAAGGTGGCTTGCAGGTACCAGTATTCTTTAAATATTACCTGGTCTTACATGGTGCCTCATACTTCAATTGGGGAGTGGCCAGACTTTCCGAGGACCAGATCCCTAGATGGTTTGTCATAGAGCAAGGCCCAGCTCAGAAGCATAAGGTCTCTCTAAATTCATTATTGTATCTCCCCCTCTCAAAATTACCAGCATACTTACTCAACATACGGGGAAGAGGAAAGTGATATTGAGTCTCTAAACTTTTGTGGAGACATGACTTGTACAAAACCTCTAAATCTGCACACTATTGGCAGAACCTATTAAAGTTAGATTGGTCTATGAACCAATGGCAGTCTATTTGGACCTCAGTCTATATTTATTTGAAACAAGACCATCTAAGACTTATACAATTTAAAGTCTTGCACAGCTTATATTGTACCCCTAGAATACTATACCAAATGAAAAGGTTATCCACTCCAGCCTGTACATCATGTCCAGCAAAAGTGGCTACTCTAGACCATAAATTGTGGAAGTCTCCTATTGCAAAACAGCTATGGACTCTAATTTCTAAGAAACTATCTCCCTTATTTGGTGATGATACTTATTTTAAACCAGAAATTTGCCTTTTAGGGGACTATTCAAACATAAAACACCCTAATCATGAATATTATATAGCAGTCTCCTCGGCAGTGGCTAAATTAATTCTTGCATGACATTGGTTGAGTAACCGGACTCCTTCTCTTTCTGAATGGTTCCAAGAATGCTTAACAGCCATTTCTGCGGAGCGTATAGTAACAGGTTATGGCTTCACTTCACCCCGAACATGTAATCGTTGGTTACAACTTTATGATCACTTGCTTAAATAAATAGGGGTGTGTCATGATAATGTACTTCTAAATATTTATATAATCAGACTTTTTTGTTGGTGGAGTGCACTGGTTGGAGGGTGGGGGGGAGTGGACAAGGTTTAATTGTGTATGTTTGTTTATTTTATTTGGTGTCCTTTTTTGTGTTTCTTGTATGCTTGTTATTCCAGCAAGTCTATTTCCGTGGTTTAATGGTTTTGTTATTGTAAAAACAATAAAGTTTACTAGGATAAAAAAAGAAAGATCAGTAAACACTGAACTCATGAAACACCCAGAATGAAGAGCACCAGAAAGAAGATTGTGAAAGTCAACATGAGCAGTTTGTGTTGAAAATTTTGGGTGGATGCCAGATTGGCAGACTGAAAGTATTTGATACTGTTCTAAATAGTCAAACCTCTGTGTAAGTATAATTTTTTTTTCCAAAAACGTAGAGAGACTAGGCAAAAGGGAAATTGGGCGGTAATTATCCAGCACTGATTTGGACCCAGTTTTGTGCAACTGGATACTCTTGGATTGCTTCTGAGCCACAGGAAAGCACTGAGTGGATCAATATAAATTAAACATTAATTTAGGGGAAGACCACAATACTAGCACTCAGTTTTAACAAAAAAAGTGTCCTAATTATCCAAGCTCTTACTGAATAAATGTTTAAAGTGCTCAGTAGTTTGGCAACTTCGCTACATTCAATCTTCTTAAAAAAATTAGATCCGTCTAAGGGACATGTATTAGAAAACTTTAATGAAGAGGATGGGGGTTAAAAATGAACTTGGGATGAAAAGGCCAAGGGGGGCTTTAGTAAAAAGGTTCTAACAAATTGTTAATACCCTCTTTTGTATGAGAAGTTGTACCTTCATAAAATAAACTAGAAACAGGGGATTCAGATGCCACTCCACAAACAGAGTCCACTAAACCCCAATAATATGAGGAATTGTTCCTAGAGTCAACCAAATTTGTGTTAAGCGAGATGCAGAAATTTCTAAATTTCTGAAATGTGTCCCAGGATTCAGATGTGTCCATTTTCTTTATTTTTTTATTTATTTATTTCTGCTTTTTAGTATAATTTGTCTTGGTGCTTTAATTGAAACACAATGTATGGAAGGACCCAAGGAACATGTCTTGCCCTTACCCTTTTTTCAATAACGGGAGCATGTACATCACATACTCTCAAACACTGTTTTTACAAAACAAAAAAAAAAATGCTGCATTAACATTTTAACAAGCTAAAATATCACACCAAGGAACCTGATTTATGTCTCTTATGAAAATGTCAGAATTACTTTGAAAACAGCAACATTTTACACTCTTAAGGGAAGTTATGGGTGCAGAAGGTTTAAAGTGCAAACAGTGACTAAATGGTGACTGAAGATATTACCCAAGCAGCCAGAGTGCAATACAGGGACATCAGGAGAAACAAACATTAGATTGAGTATGGTGGACACCTTGCAAACTACATCAATTCATGTAAAGTCATTTATAAATTGAATCAAATCTAAAAGGGACAAGGTTTGTTTTAATTTTGAACCTCTGCTGCCACCCCAATTGGTGTTAAAATCACCCAAAAGAATATGATTACCAAAATCCCTCATGGAATTAATCAAGGTTGTGAGACTAGTAAATTTGCTTGGCTGAAACTGTGGTGGACAATATATACAACCCACTAAAAATTTATTTCAAGGAAAGTTTAAAGAAACAAAAACAGAACTGATTTGGTCCCCTAGAGTGCAGCCTTAATTAAGGAATAAGAAATAGATGAGTGAAACAATACAACTGCCCCACTGCCTCTTCTGTTCCTGCCTGATCTAAAAATGGAATAATCTGGCAAATTAACTTCTGTGTCTGATACATAATGACCTTTGTCTCCCTCCCAGCCTATACCCTATACCGGGAGAACCAAGTAGGCAAACGCAGGGGTGGCTGTGCGATCTATACCTGGGACACAATCATTGGACAAGCGCTCCCTGCCCCCGTTCTTGTGAATGGGGCCCAGGCCCTTACCCTGAAACTCACTCCTGACCCCTCCAGGGGCCCTCTCTATCTCACCACTGCCTACGTTCCCCCAAAGAACGAGAACCCAGTACTGATATCTATAACAGAATATCTTGCCACCCTCCACCACAAGGTGGAACAAATCCTAGTGGGGGACCTTAACATGAACTTGCTCAGCCACTCCTTTTCCACTATTCAAGATTCTTTCACTGCCCAAGACTTGACAAAACTCATCTCCCAGCCCACTAGAATTAACCCAAATCAAGGAACCAGTATCCTTCTGGATGTCATTATCACCAACCGCCCCCCAAAAATCCATAATATCCAGGTCCTCCCAGACTCCCTAAGTGACCACTCCCCTATCCTATTCCTTTGGGTGGTCCCCACTCCCAAACCCATAGCCCAAACCACACTCTGCAGGTGCCTCTGCCCTGGTGGGCTGATTAAACTCAAACAGTTTCTCACCCAGATTAATTGGTCCCCCATTCATCATGCACCCGACATTGATACTGCCTTCGCCTTTTTCTCCCAAACCTTTAACAAGGCCTGTGATCTCTTTGCACCCCTCACCAAAATTCGAACCAAAAAACATAATGCACCCTGGGTTACCCCTGCCCTACTACAAATGCTTAGAAATAGGGATAACCTCTGGCACCTTGCCACTGAAATGGGCTGGATGGCTGATAGACAGGCCTACAATGCTGCTTGGAACAGGTGCTCATGGGCCGTCCATGAAGCCATGGCTGACCATTACCAGGCCACCCTCACCTCCTCCTGGGGGTGTGCCTGGACCTTCTGGGACAATATTAAACAGCTAAATGGGAAATCATACTGCCCTACCCCATCCCAGCTCACTATTGACGGCTCTACCTCCACCAACCCTGCCTGCATTGCTAACTGCCTTAACACCTCCTTTACTGACCTTAGCTCTGTCCTCCCCAATAATTTTTTGACCCATCCCCCAGCCTACCTCCCCCTGTCCTCCAGTGCCCCAGCTTCCACCTACACAAGGTATCTGCCGGGAAGTCAGACCTCTCCTAATTAAAGCGTTAAATAACAATAATCCCAGCAGCGACTCCCTGGACCCCAGTATTCTCCGGCTGGTGCTGGATGAAGTCCTTACCCCACTCATCATCCCACTTAACTGATCCCTCTGCCTGGGGCAATTCCCCACTACATGGAAAACTGCTGTAGTCACGCCCATTCATAAAGGGGGTGACAGGTCCTCCGCCGGCAATTACCGACCAATCTCCATCCTCCCCCCTCTCCAAAGCCCTAGAAAAAGTGGTGGCCATTCAAATCACTGAATATCTGACTAAGCATAACATCTTACGCCCAGAGCAGCATGGCTTCTGTGCTAGTCACAGTACTGGCACTGCATTAGTTGAGTTCTCCAACTTCCTACATTCCTCCCTAGATGCCAGCTCCCTAGCTGGTGCAGTGTTCGTTGACCTCTCAAAGGCCTTCTACACTGTCTCCCACCCTCTTCTGCTGGATGCCCTCTGCCACACTGGTTTCTCTGCTGGCCCCCTCGCATGGTGTTGGAGCTATCTATCTGCTCATTCCCAGTGTGTCAAAAATCAATGGAACACTCTCTGAAACTCATCCCATCCGCTCGGTGGTACCCCAGGGCTCCGTCCTGGGCTCCCTACTCATTACACTCTATCTAAACACCCTGCCCAGTGGATGCTCTGGCAAAATTCTTATGTATGCAGACGATGCTGTCATTTTTGCCACCCACCGCAATCCCATCTCCCTCCAGGACTCTCTACAACAATCCTACAATGATGCCGAAGCCTGGTTTAAGGAGCACAGACTCATCATTAATCTCAAAAAAACCAAGACAATGCTCTTTTCCCACCCCCAAAATAAAGCTTGCAACTACCTACTCCTTATCCTCCCTAGTACCAAACAACCTCTTGAACAAGTCTGCTCCTACAAATACCTTGGGGCTACCTTCGATTCAGCCCTCACCTTCCACACCCACATTAATGCCCTTGCATCCGCCACTAACACATGACTTGGCATCCTCTACTACTATAGGAATTGCCCTTCCCCGATGCTCTATGACTTGCTGTTACATCTTCAGTACTGTCCCTTGTCGACTATGGCCTTCCAGTTTATGGTGCTGCTGACACTACTGCCCTCAACAAAATTCGCCTCACCCTAAACAAGGCCTGCAGGCTGATTACTGGTGCCCCCAGGCTAAAACATGCATGTCAACTCTATGACGAGGTAAAACTCCTTAACCTAGATGAATGGCTATGCTGCCAAACCTGCCTCCTCACAAAAAAAAACTCTACTCATGCTCTCCCCTTCTGGGGTGATAGCCTCCATCCATCATACTCCACCCACTATCGCAACCCGAACCTCCAACAAGACCACTCAAATGGTCCCCAGATCCAGGACCACCCATGGTCAGAGGTCCTTCTACTACAGAGACCCATCCTGGTTTAACTGTCTCCCTGCTCCCATCTCCAATGCCCCTACAATCTCCAACTTCAAAACCGCCATTCGGAGCCAACTGTTTAAAACTCGCAGCTGCTCCTGTCTCTAATTGGTGCCTCGCCACTATCTCTCTACACTTGACAACGCCCACTGGGTGGCACTCCACCTCACTCCCCCCACTTCTCCCCCTGCGCATCCTGCCTCTGTTGAAACCAGCATGTGCTCAGCTGTATCACTGGAAATGCTACTAAATTGTACAATGTATGAAATCATTCTATGTAACTCTAAATCAGTGACCTGTATTCTGTAACCTAAATGCTCTGTCTCGGAGACCACGTGATGCAGCTTTCTAAGTAGCAGCCTCCCGAGTTTGCTCCAGCCATCTGACCATTGAATTCGGCTAAAACCCCCCTAAAGTCTAGTTTATTCAAGTGCAATTGAGCATTTTTGTACATCGGAATACCCTCTCCTCCTCGGTACCGTAAGTTATTTGACTGGATGGACGAAGGCATGAAGAAATCAATGCTCTAACATACGCCGCCATCTACCCCAGAAAAGGCTCCAAAAATATCGAGGGCTACTGGAATGGCTAGCTCCGCAAGTGCGATGCCCATCGATCCTGAAACAGAACTGCTTACTTTGGCCCAATTCCTGGAAGAATTTAAACCCTTCAGATCAGAACTTAGGGTGATTTCAGAAGAAATTAAATCTATGTCTCAGGCGATAGAAGATGTTGCCTCTCGTACCTCTGATAATGAAGCCCGATTGCTATCAACTGAATGAAAGCAGCAGAAAATGGAAACAGATTTAACCTCTACCCGACAATGGATAAAAAGTTTGGAAAATAAAGTGGAGGATTTAGAAGGTTGCAGTCGGCGTAATAATGCTGTTTTAATTGGGTTAACAGAGAAGGAGGAAGGTCCCGATGCCATTGGCTTTGCCCAAAAGTTTATAGAGTCTGTTGCTGGGCCATCTCCTTTTGGGGATAAATACATTATTGAGCGAGCCCACTGAGCCCTTAGCCCACCTCCACCTCTGGGTTCCCCTCCCCGTACATTTATTTTCCATTTTCTAAATTATCAGGAGCATCAGCTTTTTATTACTAAAGTTAAAGGGCTTCAAGAAATCAAATGGGCTGATGTGAAAATCCGAGTGGCCCAGGATCTGCTGCTTTCTGTGAGGCAAAGAAGAGCCTCATTTCACCAGCTGGTGATCAAATTAATTGCTGCCGGAATAAAGTTCCGGATGGGTTATCCGACGAGATTCCAGGTCCTTATAGCTGGTAGCTGGACCACCTTCGAAGATGCAGATTCTGCTGCAACTAACTTAAAAATGGCATTTCCTGAGCTATTTCATGATCGTTGATAAAATGTGGTAATTTCCTGGTGGAATAGGCTCTATGTGTGTCTGGTTAGCTATGGATTCATCTGAGCCTCTTTCTAATCCTGCGTTTATAAAGAAATGGATGGGAATAACCTTTTGTATGCTCAAAAGAATATATTTCTTTGATGGTCCTGTAAGTTTTTGTGCCTGAAAAGAATGTTAACTCTAGTTACCAGCCTGAAAGAAAGATGGTGATAGTCCCTGTCTAACTAGTTGTTCTTGGGAATGTTGAAAAGTTTGTGGCCAATGCCTCTGCACAGAAGGCACAGAACAAAGGAGCATGCCTTTTCGTTAGTGTAGTGTAAACAAGTGAATGCGGTATGTCATTCTCACTACTGGCCACTAGAGGGACCCACAGACGGCTTTATGGGCATCTCCTTTAATATCTATTGCTTCGCTTGCACATACTTTTTTCGGGACTAAATTCTACAACTGATGGTTTTACTGTTTGAAACATTCACTCATTCGTATGTGATATAGTATGTAGTTTTCCTTTTTTTTTTGCTTATCTTCTAAGCCACCCTATTTAGGGTGGATTATTTTGGGGCTATAAGATTTCAATTATGCTCTGATTGGGAATTGATGTTTAATTGAAGTTACCTTCTATTTTATCTCCTTTATGTCCCCCTTCTTTATTTTCCCTTCACCTACTTTGTTTTTATTAGTTTGAGAGCTTGTATTTTGTGATGCTCATAGCAATAATAGTTTGGTAACTTCAATCCTCATTTAATCCATACTTGAGGGGGGTTTCTGGTACCAAGTTACCTGTATAATAGTTTAATTTTGGGGTTTGCTTTCCCATGTATGATATATAATAGATACAGAGACACCAAGACCCTGGTCAAGCTTCGTTTTTTACTGATGTCATATTATAATTTTGGTGTCCAAGCTAAGTTTGCAATTAGTTTTGGTTGGTCAGGATGGCTGGGTGGGAAGGTTACTGTTTGGTTAGCTGCTTGCTAGGGCCAAAATAGTAAGGGGGAGGTTGGGATTTTGGTAAATTCGGGGTTAGAATATATGTTTCTTTTTTAGGTTTTAATGGTATTAGAAGGACTAAATGTGTAGGGGGGGTTGGTTGCTTGGGGGTACTTACAACACAGCTGTATGATTGTTAATTGTTTTGTTAAGACAGTGGGTTATTGAAGTATTCTCGTATATTTATTTTCTAACTGGTCTGTTTGAACTGCCATGACTGGTACAGTTAAGTTTGCCACCTGGAATGTAAAGGGAATTAGGCAACAATTGAAACAGTATAAAGTTCTTAAGCACTTGGCACTATTATCTTCAGATATTATTTTTATCCAAGAATCTCATTTGATAGACTCTGAGGCTCTCCATATGCGGAGATAACAAGTAAACCATGTTTTCTCCTCTGAAGGTACAACCCCAACTTGTGGGGTGTTAATATTGATATCCAGAAAAATTCCCTTTACATTTATTCAGCAACTTAATGATTCCCAGGGCGGATATGTCTTTATTCATTGTCGCATATATTCTACTGAACTGATGCTAGGAAGTGTGTATGGACCTAATGCTGATTCTCCAGGGTTTTTTATGCAGCTGGTGAATGTTTAAACTCCTTTTCTATCACTACCTATAATTTTGGGTGGTGATATGCATATACTTTTTGACCCTATGATAGATCATTCTTCGGGGCATTATAGAGGACTTTCACCTGCTCAAAGGGTCTTCAGAGAATTTATTGATAATCTGGGCCTAAAAGATGTATGGCGAGTCCTTAACCCCACCGATAGGAGCTATACCTTATTTCTCCTGTTCATAAGACAGCTTCTCGAATAGATTACATATTTATTTCTAGAAGCCTATTGGTTGGAGTTTTGGAAACATCTATCCAACCAGGTCCTCCATCTGATCACTCATTGGTAACCTGCCACTTGTTTATAGCCTCTACCCCCGGTAGAATGACACGCTGGAAATGTAATAACTAACTGTTAAAAGATAATGCTATACTCACCACTATTACTAAACATATTGAGCAGTTTATTGAAATTAATACTGGATCTATTACTAGGTCTGACTTGTTATGGTGTGCATTTAAAGCTTATATTAGAGCGGTTTTGATTAGCCTTTCCTCTCAAAGGAAAAGGAAAAAAAGAACAAGAATCAGCCTCCCTACTTACACAAATACATTTGTTGGAAGCACAATTAAATCCCTCCTCTTTGGAAGAAGTTAGATTAAAACTGTCTAAATTAAAAGACAGATACTTAGAAATTTTAAGAGAAAACGCAGAATTTGCTATACTGAGAACCAAGGCCTCTTATACAGATCAGGGAGAAAAAGCAGGATGTCTATTAGCACTCAGAATCAAACAACAGGAATCTGCCAAATACATTCTTTCTATTCATTCCCTGGAAGATGACACGCTGAAAATATCCCCGGCCAATATAGTCTCAGAGTTCAAGACCTATTATTCCAATCTGTATAGTTCAATGTTAAATCCACCTTCTTCCCAAGAATTGGATTCTTACTTAATGTCTTCTAATTTACCATCTCTTACCAATATACAACAACAGTTACTTGTACTTCCTATCTCTTCTGAAGAGATAGGTTGGACAATTGAAAGTTTACCTTCTGATAAATCACCAGGCCCAGATGGGTATTCTGCTAATTTCTATAAACAATTCCAGAAACAGTTGAACCCCTTATTATTATCATTATTTCAACACATTCTAACAGGAGCCAAGGTAGATCCCACATTATTTGAGGCCCTGATTGCGCTGTTACTCAAATCTGGTCGTAACCCAGAGTTAACCACTAGTTATCGTCCTATTTCTTTATTAAACCAGGACATTAAAATTTTGACTAAATTAATAGCTGTGCATCTCACTATAGTATTGCCCACTCTTATTGGACCAGAACAAGTTGGTTTCATGAAAGGTCATTCATCTGTGGATCATCTTCGAACGCTATCACATGTTCTTTCAATTTCGAGGGATGCTCATTTCCCAGCAGCCCTTATCTAGCTGGATGCAGAGAAAGCATTTGATAGGGTGAATTGGAATTTCCTGTTTTGTGCTCTCAAAGCCTATAATTTCCCTCTTATCTTTCAACAATGGATAAAGACTCTATATCATGCTCCTTCTGCATGGATTACGGCTAACGGGGAGATGTCAACCCTTTTTTCACTACAATCTGGCACTCGGCAGGGTTGCCCTCTATCTCCCTTACTTTTTAATCTGTATTTGCAACCTCTGATTCGTCGTCTCACTGACTGTCCACAGATTAAAGGCATACCTGTCCATGATCAAGAAATTAAGGTCTCGGCTTATGCTGATGACCTTCTTTTACAAATATCCTATCCAGACAGTTCTATCCTTCCCCTGCTTACTCTTATTGATGAATACAGTCACTTATCCAATTATAAATTAAATGTAGATAAGACTATCATATTCCCCCTCAATCATAAAGTCCTGAAAAACTCCATTATGGTGTTCGGACTTTCCAGGGCACAAGAATCTTTAAAATATCTGGGAATTACTATTTCTAGAAATCCTGCTCTTCTACAGAAACTTAATCTGGACTCTTTAGTCAGAATTATTAGCATGGACCTTGATAGATGGTCTAAACTTCCTATTTCTTTATGGGGAAGAATTAATCTGATTAAGATGAATGTCTTTGCAAGGCTTTTCTATCCCCTTTACTTACTTAATATTTGGCTACCCCTTTTCTGGTTCCGCAAAGTACATGAAATCATTACCAAATTTATATGGGTGAATAAACAGTCCAGATTGGCATATTTCAAGTTGGCTGCTTCAAAAGATAGAGGAGGCCTACACTTCCCTCATCTCACTTTTTATTATTGGGTGGACACATTGCCAAATATTTGCACTGGCTTTCACCCAGGGAGGAAGTATTTTCCTCTTTTTTCTCTCCTCTGTGGCTTAAAATCAAACTATCTCTTATTGCCACCCATGGTCTAACTCCAGCAGCACTTTTCTATATTAAGGCTAGCTCATTGCTGGCCAAATTAAAAGCCACACCTATTGCAATCTCCATTAAAGTTCATTCACAGTTATGTCATTTCCTTAAATACAATCATACATGGGATTTAATGTAACCTATTGGGGCAATCCCAACTTGAAAATAAATAGTAATTTACTCTGTACTAATTGGCTTGCACCTGTTAATGACATGTCTCCTGCTTCTTTAATTTCAAATGACCATACTTGGCTCTCCTCTACTGAGATCCTAATTAATCTGAAACTACCTACAACATGTATCTTTAAAATCTATCAATTAAGACACCTTATTGTAAAGGTATTTGGGACATCTCCTCCCCAAAGAAACTCAATAGCATTTAGGAGTGAACTGGATATTTTAATTGGGTCCCAACAAATGGTCTCTAAATGTTATAAAATTTTATATAACTGGGCATATCCGAAGTGCTTTGCCCCTTCAGATTACTGGACTTCTTTTTTTCCCACTCAAGAATTACAATGGGAAACTTTGTAGCGGAATTGTCACAAAATTGTCTCCCAAGACAGATTACGCCTTACTCAGTTTCATATACTGCACAATTTATACTATACCCCACAAAAACTATTTAAATTTGGCCTCTTAGCTACCTCTACTTGTACCCGATGTCAGAAAGAAGAAGGTTCTATATATCATATTTTCTGGACCTGTTCCAAAGCTGTGGTCTTGTGGGACAGTATTCAACAACATACAGACCCTTTACTAGGTCTGAATGATTTATTTACCCCTGAAATTTGTGTATTAGGTGATTATAGCAAAATTACTGTTCCCATCAGATGATATCATATGGCCATTATCTCTATGACTGTTAAGAAATGAATTCTACGACATTGGAAAGATGGTGGTGACATTGCTTATTCTGAATGGCTAAACTAATTATTGGCTAATTTGAGGACAGAGAAAACTATTGCCAGTCTTAATAATAAACCTGAAAGATACAAGAAAAAATGGGAATCATTACACACGTTATTCTCACTTTAATATATCCACTGTGTATATTCCTGACTTATTCCTTTTAGATCCACTAGACTTATTTATTTTTCCACTTGTTTGAACTGTGTTGTAAGGGGATGGGTGGGTGGGATTTTGCTATTTTTGTTTTTGTGTTTTGGAGTATGTTAGAAGGGGGGGAGGTATGAGAAGGGCTCCTGTACAATGTATCCCTACTTTTGTTACACTTACAATGTTCTGTTGGATCCTTTCTCTCTTTTATTGTATGTATGTATGTTTTTGTTTTTTGTTTGTTAAAAACTTAATAAACTTTAATTGGAAAAAAAATGCTCTGTCTGTCCTCAATGTAACAAGGTACCTTTGGAAATGAGCCTCTGTCTCAAAGGTTGTAAACCGATTATACAAAATAAATAAATAAGTTAAATCTAACCATGACTGAGTTAAGGCAATAACCCAATGGCTGAACAAAGGAGGATCAAGATATCAAATGGTATTTTAGGTAAAAAGCATTGCATTCACCCAGTTCGACCCCCCCCTTATAACTGAGTCCCCCACCAGGAGCTGCTTCCTTCCTTCCTTCCCCTGTGTTGTCCCATCCCACCCTCCTGTTGGCCTCCCTTGTGGAGGTTCCTAGCATCCCCCTAGGTCTCCACTGTGGGTGCCTTCATAGAGGAACCAACGGCATATAAATTGTGAAGAGGTACAACTGGAGGGATGCACCTCTGTTTCACCACTCTCATACTCCCTGATCCCACCTTGGTCCAACCACTCTTCTTTCTTGGCAACCTCTGAGGCAGCTGTGGTGGCACTGGTGTTCCCTGGGTGGGGGAGATGTCCCTACTCTTTGCCAGGTCAGCCTGGAGGTGAGCAACCTCCTCCCTTAGAGCAGAGAGTTGCCTGGAAATAAGGCAGCATCACAACCTCCAGAATGTCTCCCAGAAGACTGCCACCCCACAGCCAGTGCATTGCATCACTCCCCACATGTCTCTCTCCCTTCCTGTTTAATATCTTTTTTTTTGGTTTTTTGTCTTTTTTGTTAGTATGTGTGTGTTTACCCTCTATGCAGTGTGCTGGGCTGTTAAGGATATGACAGTTGTATGCCTTGCCCTCTTGGGGAGTGATGTCAGAGCCACTGGAATAAAGAAATGACACCCTTGGGGTGGGTGGGGTGAGGGCAGGGTGGGTGTGACCAAGCCCATGCCCTCCAGAGACAATCAATTACAAACTTTGACCCACCATTCCGCTGAGTGCTGACCTTCCTTTCAGCAAGACAACCTGCACAACAATTTAACAGAGACTATACCCAGCAAAAAACAATTGCAGTTAGAGAAAAATAATGCAATTGCACCAAACACCTATGATGTAAGCCTACCCTGACCCAATACAACTTGGTGTTCTGTGGTCTGAAGACCATCAGAGGAAACCAGATTCCACCACCTGAGGCACTGTCTGGGTCAAATACACAAACCTCCACTAAACTGCAGGCCTTACAATGACAAATCCTCAGCCACCAGTAAATAGTTCACTGTACCAAAAATAGTTTGATGTAAACTGTCACCAAAACACTAGTAGACAAAAATCCAGCTATCCACAAGGGAAAACCAATTATGCAGTACTGCAATCCCTCTGAAGTTAAACTCCCAATCTATAAGTACATAAGCAATATTGCAAATCCCTTCTTGATTCAAAAAAACAAACACAAAGCAATACAAAGTGTAAAATTGAAAGTAAAGTAATACACCTCCCTCAGATTTGAGCAAGAGTGAGCATTCCTGCAGATTGCCAGTTCAATATAGTATCTGCTTCACAGCTCCCAGTTGTTCCAAAGCAGCTTGCTTCTACCTTCAAGAATATGGGCCCGTTAGTTTGACTTCAGTGGTAGGAAAATGATGGAATCACTTCTGAAAGAAAGAATTGTTGAGTACCTAGAGGCCAGTGGCCAACAGAACCCAAGGCAGCATAGATTCATAGCGGGAAGCCCATATCAGATTAATCTAATAGATTTCTTTGACTGGGTGACCAAAGTAGTAGACCAGGGAGGGGCTGTGGATATGGCCTACTTAGACTTTAGCAAAGCATTTGACACAGTCCCACACAAAAGATTAATAAACAAGTTAGCAAGCATTGGAGTGAGTCCCAGGGTAGTTGCCAGGGTAACAAATTGACTGGACAACAGGACACAGAGGGTAATTTTAAACAAAGTACACTCTGAAGAAAGGGTGGTTACTAGAGGGGAACCAGAGGGTTCAGTACTGGGACCGGTCCTCTGTAAAGTCTTTATAGGAGACATTGCCGAGGGGCTGGAAGGAAAAATATAAGCTTCAGAAGTTGAGTGTGAGACAATAGCTTTCACCAAGAAGTCTCACTATGTACTGTACTATATCTCTTTATCTCTATATAATTCATCTAATTTATTCTTGAATGAGATTATCGTTTTACTGTTAACAATTTCTGATGGGAGTCTGTTCCACGGGGACACAATCCTTTGATTAATCCAATGCCCCCTTTTGTTGGATTGGTACAGTTGGCCCTTCAGTTGGTATTCATGTGCTGTAGTAGTTTTAGTTGTAGTTTTCAATTCTGGCCCCATACATTCCCACAAGTCTTTATTTCGAAAGGCAGAGTAGACAAGACACAGGGTCTCCCCTAAGTCGCCAGTACTCTAGCGAGTATAAATACAGCTCACTTAATTTTTCATCATAGGGAAGGCTAATAGACCAGAAATTCTCTTAGTTACTCTCCTCTGCACTCTCTCAGTGTTCCATATAGCCACTCTATGGTACGGGTTCCAAATCTGCACCCCATACTTCACAAGTGGCCTCACCAGTGCACTGTACAAAGGCATTAACACTGTTCTGTACGTTCTTCTAATGTTGTGCAATATACAATGCAACATCATGTTGGCTTTATTAAATACCTTAGTGGTTTGCTATCTAAAGATAAGATCCTTTGAGACTCAGATGCCCAAATCCTTTTCACAGTCTACTCTTTTTTAGTGCTTGTCCAGACTGTAGCTTGACTGAATATTATTGTGGCCAAAGTGCATTACACTGCACTTGTCTATATTAAATTGTATCTTGTGGGCAGTTGCCCAAGAGCTTTCTCTACCCAGTTCTACTTGTAAGTTTTTTGCATCAGCCTCTGTTCTTACTATGGCCTCATAAATTTGGACATCCATACTCCATCTGATGTATGGAGAGACAACACAAAGATATTAAATAGCACCAGGCTCAGCACATAGCCTTGAGGGACCCCACTGGTCACCTCACCCCAGTCAGAGTAATACCCCCTGACACACACTCTCTGTTTCCTATTTCCAAGCCATGCATCTACCCACTCAACAATTCGGGGTTCAACATCTAAACCCTGCAGACTACTAATAAGACCATCATGTGGCACCAAGTCAAAAGCCTTAGAGAAGTCAAGATACACTATATCTACTGGTAAGGCATCATCAAGAGCTTTATTCACTGTTTCAGAGAAACTCATCAGATTAGTCTGGCAAGACCCTCTAGATGTAAACCCATGCTGAGTGACATCAGAGTAACCCTTTGCTTTTATATGGGTTTCCAACTGTTTTTTGATGTAACCCTCCATTACTTTACATGGAATACAAGTCAGGATAATTGCCCTATAATTGGCAACATCTGATTTAGTGCCACCCTTATAGATTGGTGTAACAGTTGCCCACCTCCACTCCTCTGGTACCACTCCATCCCTCAAGGATCTATCAAACAATAACCTAACTGGGCCACTCAATTCATTTGTCAGCTCTTTAATTAGGCATGGATGGAAGACATCAGGCCCAGGGGATTTGTTGCCTTAATGTTATTCAGTTTTTCAAATAGAGCCACATTGTTAAAGTCCATAGTATTGTTAGTGCCACTGCCCTTAACTACTAAAGTTGTCTGACAAGCTTTGGGCTCAAAAACACTTAGGAACTATTCATTAAATGTAAGTGCCATATATCTTTCACTTGTGATTATTTCCCCTCCCTTTTGAATTGCCCACCTTGGCATTTCCATTCCTTTGATTATTTATATAATTAAAGAAGGATTTTTTTGTTGTCTTTAGTTAAATTGGACACTCTTTCCTCCTCATTTGGTTTGGCATGTTTCATAGCCATTTTACATTTTTGGCAATATTTTTAAATTTCTAACATTTTCCAATTGATGGATTCTGTTTATATCTAGAGAAAGCTCTATTCTTTTTTTTTTTTGATGATCCTTTTTAGTGCTGGAGTTACCCAAGTCGGGACTTTCCCACAGGTATTATATTTAATTTTTTCTAATGTGTTACACAATATTCCAGTTGTTTTTTTTTCATGTTATCCTTGATCTGCTGTACATTGTGCCCTTTAAGTTCCTCTGTCCAGTTCCATGCTGTCAAGTGTTTCCTCATTGCTTTGTAGTTAGCCTTGGTCCAACACCTGATTTGTGTTTGTCAATTACTAATGAGATTAAATCCTGAAATTGTAAATTCAACCATACTGTGGTCACTCTGGCCTAGTGGTTCTCTGTCTACACAGTTCTTTATATCAGCCCCATATTACTCAGGACAAGATCAAGAATATTATGGGCTCTTGTACTTTGGTTAACATATTGTTTCATTTCATTAATAGCTAGTATGTCCAGGAAGTCTCTTTCTAATTTATTATTCCCTGGACATGTAATCCAGTTGATATTGGGTAAGTTAAAATCTCCCATTACTAGTACACTGCCACTTAAATTCATATTCCTGATATTATCCAGAAACTCGGCATTGTCCTCAGCATTTAAACCTGGTGCTCTGTAGCATACACCAATTGTAATTTTTTTCACCCTGTCTAATAATATTAACCCACAGTTGCTCAACTTCTTTATAGTTATCTAGTGTTGGCCTGATTTCATATGCCTCATACATGTCCCTTATATACAGAGCCACATCTCCCCCACTTTTTGTCATTCTATCGGGGCTAAACAGTTTATATCCTGGGATAGACTTCCCCCAGTGGTCATCCTGCCACCAAGTTTCAGTAATAGCACAGAGGTGAATCTCCTCGTCATGTAACAGGAGACTCAACTAGTCAATTTTGTTCCTCATGCTCCTTGCATTGAGTAGCAATGCCTTAATATCCTTTGGTTTATTTTTATTTTGTATATGTGTTATGCACCCATGTACCTGAGAGACATTAAATGTGTTGCTTATGTCTAGATCTACACTAAGACAGTGTCCTTCCCTATGTTTTGTAGTTACCAACTCCCGTCTCACTGATCTATTATGAGAAGGGTTACATTTAAGAGATGAGGGTACTCCCTCTTCTCCCCCTAGAAGTCTAGTTTAAATGTTTATAAATGACTGTTAATAAATGTCTCCCCAGTAGGGTATTTCACCATCTACTGAGATGGAGCCCCTCTATGCAGAATAATCCTTGTCTGTTGTTATATTCTTCCCAATGTATAATACAGGTTATTGTTTGTTTTAAACACCATTTGCATAGCCACTCATTTATGCATTTAATTTTTTGGTTTAATTGTGGCAAATTTCTAGGGATGGGAAGAATTTCTGAAATATTGATATCACACCCAATTCTACTAATTTATTCGTTATGGCTACAAACTCCTCTTTAATCCTATGGATAGAGTCATGGCATATGTTGTTAACCCCGATGTGGAGAACCACCAGCGGATTTTCACCACAATCATACAAGATGTTATCAAGCATTTTGGTTATGAAAACAATCCTAGCCCCACTGAAGCTTGAACATGTTCTGTTGTATTTATCAGTGTTACAAATAGCTCTGTCTAAATATTTGACTAATGAGTCCCCCAGTACTATAACTTGTCTCTGACTAGATGGGGGAAGAATATTGGCAGATACAGAAACTTCCTCCATGAGAGAAGGCTCGCCCATGGACATGGAGGTCTCCACCTCAGGATGGATATCAATTAAAGATGGAGTCAAGGTGTAGGAAACAGACAAGTTGTCAAGGAAAGGGGCCTTACTCAGTAAGCTGGAATTGCACATATCCTGGGTAACATTCCCAGTAGATGTACTAGGGGTACCGTCAGTCACACCTCTATCAGTAGCCTCGTTAGATAGGAAAATTAAGGGATCAAAACTGTTATGTAAGGAAATATTATAATGTTCAACTTTCCATCCCTTTTTGCATGCCCTAGTACTTCACACTTGATACCATTCATCGTCTCCATCACAGTTACTATCAGATGTATCATCCTCCCTCATCCTTTTTTTTGTTTGTCTGCTTGGGGTTGGGTGTATCTGGTGAGCACTTGAACTAGTCAATAATGGCTCAGTAGGTTGCTCAGTCAGCGTAGCTATTTTACTACATAAAGGTCGGGTTAGAGTAACATGCTGTGGGGAAGGCAGTGAGTCACTGACCAGGGAAGTAGCATTCATTGCCCTGAACCATGCCACCATATCTTGTTGGCTTCTTTCTAGAGTAGCTAATCAGGAAGTAAACAATGAGATTTCAATTCTTATTTCTGTATTCTGCATACACTTGATACAGCAAAATGGCTGTGCAGGCACACATTCAGGAATAATACTATACATCTTACACTGTGCACATTTTATCCCTACTTCACCTGTTAGGGTCACAATAGAGTCATTAGCTTTTGATGTCATTTCTATAAAGGATAGTGATTTCCTAAGGCTAGATACAGTGGCAAGATGTTGTACAAAAGTTTCAACAAACAACCTGTCCAGATATCAGGTGCTATCACTTCTAATTGTATGTCTTCCTTCCCAACTCTAGCAGTAATTTAGTCTATTGCAAGTTATATGGCCTTACCTACAGAGTTCTTTGTTCCCCTGTCTGCCTGACAGGCCAGACATGCACCACGTGCAATAACTAGCATGCCCCAGTAGCAGAAGGGCTGCTCTAAATACTAAATAGTGACTTAGAAGTGTTATGAGGTTGTGTCACCCTTCTGAACACAAGTTGCACTTAAAAGTGCAGTTTTAAAATAAAACCCAGGCTCCTAGCCCTGGGTGAAGCCCAGGACCTCCTAGCACTTCTTGCAAGTGCCTCTCTTTGAAAATCAGCCCTGTTTGTACAAACTGTAGTTTGGGTGCAGACTCTCCCTGTACTGCAAAATACCTCACCTTCCTGTCTCCTGTCACATGAGTGCAAGCACCCTCTAAATCATTGCAGCAACATTTAAACATAAAAATAATAAAATGAATATGTAACTGCTGCCTCTTTGCAGGTGACACAAAGATCTGCAACAGGATTGATACACAGGGGGAGAAAAGGAAGAGAAGGGACTTGGCAAGGTTGGAGGAATGGTCAAAAGTATTGCAGCTTAGATTCAATGCAAAGAAATACAAAGTAATGCACCTGGGAAACAAAAACCCAGGGGAAGAGTACACAGTGGGGGGGGGATACTTACAACAACAAAAATAGAAAGGGACCTGGGAGTAGTTATATCAGATGACCTTAAGGTAGGCAAGCAATGTGAGAAGGCAATAAGGAGGGCTGGGGGATATTGGGACTCATAGAGAAGGGTGTCACCAGTAGAAAACAGGAAGTTGTTATCCCTCTCTACAGACAGTTGGTGAGACCCCATCTGGAGTACTGCATCCAGTTCTGGAGACCCCTTCTCACAAGGACATAGACAGGGTGGAGGAAGTCCAGAGGAGGGCAACTAAAATGGTGCAGGGTCTGCAACAGAAGCCATACAAAGAGAGACTAATAGAGCTTAATATGTATAACCTTGAGGAAAGGAAGGAAAGGGGGACATTATAGAAACTTTCAAGTATCTCAAGGGAATCAACAAAGTCCAAGAGGGGAGCATCTTTCAGAAAAAGAAATGTGCAAGAACAAGGGGGCACACTTTGAAGATAGAGGGGGAAGCTTAGGGGCAACATGAGGAAGTATTTTTTCATGGAGAAGGTGGTGGATGCATGGAACCACCTTCCTGAGGAGGTCATGGGGTCAAAAACAGCAGAAGAATGCATGGGACAGACATAAGGCAATTATAGTGGGGGGTAGGAGGAAGTAGGCTGTTGGTTAACTAGAATCTGCAGCTTATCCAATAGGTAGGGAAATGAGCAGATTAGGTGGGCCAAGTGGTCCTTATTTGCTGTCAAAGTCTATGTTTCTATATTTGAGTGACTAGAAAACATCCCATTTATAATAGGCCCTAGATTTACCTCAATGTCTCCAGCAATTAAAAGTAAAAAAATTGAAACCCAAAAATAACTGAAAAGACAGGTTTCTTGACTCCTTTAGAGTGCCAGTATAGCCACCTAGCCTGTTTAGCAGCAGCCTTAAAGGAGATAGGCAATGTTTTTACATAATTAACTGCCCTTCCATCTTTCTTTCCATGCCAGTTATGTATTCTGATATGTGTTCACCAGTTTTTGAAAAATAAATAATCTAACTTTCGGGTGCCCTCAGATCTACATAGTGTTCCACTTTCCTCACCAGTTACTGCATTATGTAAAATGGACAATGAAATCCCTTTCTCCTGATTGACTTGATACATGATTCTAGCCATGGCAGCAAGACAGCACCATCAATGGCTAAAAACAAGTCCTCGCCAACCAGGACAACTCACAGAATTCATAAGCCACTTACTTCCTAATTTCCATCACAAACAATGCTGCAACCTTTACTCATATATAAAAAACAAAACTTAAACTAGGCCCTAAAAAATGAAATTCCAATAAATTAAATGGAGTTAGTAAATCATTTAATGTTATTTTCACTCAAGAACCCCTCGTTACACACATACACAAATTTAATAAAGCAAGTACTATTCAGAGTTTCCATTGCTGGTGTTTCTTTGATGACCATGACAAATCCTCCTCCTATCTCTATCAGTTTGCCAGTTAACTCCCTGCTCCTTACCTGGCAACATATAAAACTGAGCTTCTCATTCCTCTTAAGGCCTGTGTGTGTGTCTGTGTGTGTATCCCAGTGGAACTCTGAAGAATTTTGAATTCACGTATTACATGTTTCCATTCCATGTGTGGGTGGGGGGGGGGGGGCATTCAACTACTGAAACAATACAAACTTTAAATTCTTCTATTCCATGGTAAACAATCACACAATGTATTGAATGTGAAGAAAGACAGATGCCTGATAGGTGAAAAACACTGTGAAGGGACTATTTCACATTATTTAGCAACATTTTATTATATTTTTTGTGGCTTTGAAAACTTTTGGAGTGTTTGTTTTTTAACAGTTTCCTATGGACCCATTTTATATAAACAATAAGGCACTCTGGGGATGTTGGTGGTTCTAGGTTCCCCCATGGTCAGGGGGCTGAAGGCACTCAGCTTTGCTTCATGTCTCATTATACCTCTGACTGTGGGGGAAACCTAGTACCACCAACATCTTGTCATGCCTTATTGCTTAAAGAGGTACTGAAGCCAACATTTTTGGCATCAAAAAATTCAGAATTTGGATAGGCATATCCTCAATCAGCCTCATGCCAAAAATCAGATTTATAAGTTACTTCACTTAAAAGTTACAAGTCACTTTGTGACCATTAATTCACTGCCTGTTCAAAAACACCAGTTTCAGTGAACAAGCTCCTGCTGATGTCATCTCCTCAATTGACAACCTTATCATCCCTGCAAGTTACCTTATATGACTTATTTCTTCTATGTTACTTAAAACTGCAGCTGTAGTAAACATCTGAAAAAGGAAAACTGACACGGGGGCAGCACATGCACTTCCATAATGTGTAGTTGCAAGTTGCAGTACTTCAGAATGTGATGGGGGGATGGAATGCAGTGGCAAACATGGCCTTAGAATGACAAAGTTGTGTGCAATTTTTAAAATACTACAGGTATGAGACTCTGACATGTCACCAAGTTGCAACTGTGGAATGCAGCAATGACACAGTCTCAGAAAGTAGCTGGAACACATAATTTCAGAATGTGGCAGTGATGCATAATTTCAGAATGTGGTGGTGATGCACAATTTTGGAATTCAGTGGTGATGCACAATTTCAGAATGCAGTGGTGACGTACAGGTTCAGAATGCAGCAGTGACACACAGTTTCAGAATGCAGTGGTGACACACAATTTTGAAATGCAGCAGTGATGCACAATTTCAGAATGCGGTGGTGACACATATTTTAGGATGCAGCGATGACACACAGTTTCAGAATGCAGCAGTGATGTACTGTTTCAAAATGCAGTGGTGACACAGTTTTAAAATGTGGTGGTGACACATAATTTCAGAATGCAGCAGTGATACACGGTTTTGGAATGTGGCGGTGCTGCACAATTTTGGTATGTGGCGGTGAAGCACTATTTTGGAATATGGCAGTGATGCACAATTATGGAATTCAGTGGTGATGCACAATTTCAGAATGCAGTGGTGACGTACAGGTTCAGAATGCAGCAGTGACACACAGTTTCAGAATGCAGTGGTGACACAATTTTGGAATGCAGCAGTGATGCACAATTTCAGAATGCAGTGGTGACACATATTTTAGGATGCAGCGATGGCACACAGTTTCAGAATGTGGCAGTGATGCACTGTTTCAAAATGCAGTGGTGACACACAGTTTTAAAATGTGGTGGTGACACGTAATTTCAGAATGCAGCAGTGATACACAGTTTTGGAATGTGCCAGTGCTGCACAATTTTGGTATGTGGCAGTGAAGCACTATTTTGGAATATGGCAGTGATGCACAATTTTGGAATGTGGCAGTGATGCACAGTTTCAGAGTGTGGTGGTGATGCACAGTTTAGGAATGTGGTAGTGACACATATTTTTGGAATGTGGCAGTGACATTCAATTTTTAGAATGTAGCAGTGATGCTCAATATTGGGATGTGGTGGTGATACATAATTTTGTAATGTGGCGTGTCGCATAATTTGGAAACATGGCAGTGACAATTTTGGAATGTGGCATTGAAACACAACTTGGTGGGGATGTTCAATTTCAGAATGTGGCAGGGATAAGCAATTTGGGAATGGGGAAGGGATGGGCAATTTTGGAAAGTAGCAGGGATGCATCATTTTAGAATGTGGCTGAGATTCATTATGTTGGAATGTGGTGGGGATTTGATGCACAATTTTGAAATATAGTGGGTGCGTACAATTCTGGAATGTGGCAGGGACAAGCAGTTTCAGAATAAATGTCATGTCCTGTCACATTCCAACAGTGTGCATCCCTACTATATTCCAAAATTGATCAGTCTCCACCAAATTCTTTGATGTGTGTCCCTGTCTCATTCTGAGACTGATTGTCCCACCACATTTTGAGATGGCACATCCTTGTCACATTCTGAAATTGCATGCACCCCCAACATTTTAAAATTGTACACCACCTTGATATTCTTTGCCTTGGTTCAGTGCTGCATTCCAAAACCACCTTCTGATGTGTTATGCACCATGCATCTGAACATTCTGGAAGTGCAAGAAATGCAGCCAACCCTATGTAATTTTTTTAAAGGATTCCTTTAGCTACAGTTTCTTAAACTTTGGAGAAGCAGGTCCTTTAAGGTTACTGTCAGGGAGGACTAGAGTGTGAGTTCAGGAGATGACATCATCTGTGGCTCATCATTGAAACTGGCTTTTTTGAATAGGCAGCAAAATCAGGGTTACAAAATAGCTCATAACTTTAAAACAAAGTAACATAGAAACCCCATTTTTGGTATGAAATTTATAGGGGGTATGCTTATTCTAATTCTATGATGTAGCTCTTTTGGCAGGAGTCCCTCTTTAATTCTTTTCATATTTCTAAGCTATTTAATGATATCAATAACACTGTTCCATGCTATTCATCTGAATGGCCTGTAATGGTGTTATTGATATCACAGAATGTTCAGGCAATATGAAAAGAGAGCAGCAACAGCTGAGGAGGCGAGGACACAGGATTGTCATAAAGGAATCAGAATTAGATTATTAATTAAACAGAAAAGGTAACAAACTTATCAGAATATTAGATAGGCACGGAAAAGACAACTGGAGGGAGGGCAACAAGAGGTGTCATAAAACTGTTTCCTACGATCTCTAAGAGCAGTAAGTTGTAACCCTGAAAAACTATTAGTTTTAGGCAAAATGGCTGAGGAAATAACTGACAAAGTTAATCGGTTGCATTGGCCACATTATTAACTTGAACAGTAAAGAAGACCTTGGTAGAACAAATTAATTGTCCCTAGAATTAGCCCAAGGTCCAGAAGAAGATGAAGCACTAAGTAAGGTTGAAACAATAATTTCAGGAGGAGCATTGATGACAGGGATATTACCCCACTCCCCCAAATCAGCAGAACACAAGTCAATACAACTCAAACTCCCACCAAACATCCTAAAATCCTGTTTATGAAACTAAAAATAAAATAATTCTATACAAATAGACTTTCAAATAACCTGCCCCAGCTCCAACTTTCTCCTGCTGACTCCTGCAGATTTTCCACTTACCTGCCCAACTTCACCAGCACCGCCACATCTGTTCCAGGCTGACTCTGCCCACAACTGAGCCTCCAACACAGTTGGGCCAATAAGAGTGCAGGGGGGAGGCTTGTGAGGGCTGCAGTATTAAACAGGGGTGATATAGTTTCAGGAGCCAGAACAGTTCAGAGCAGCATTATGTAGGTGCAACATCATTAATAGATGTAAGATTGGGCTTAAGCAGGTACTACTTGATCTAGTAGCAACAGAGTTCAGCACAGTTCATTGGCATGAAACGGGCACTCTGGCTTGCACCTTTCAGCAGAACAATGTGAATGCTGATCTTACAGTCACTGAGATGTTACACAGAAGGGGTAAGTGCAACACTGCTGTGGGCTCTCCACTTACCAACCCCACTTCACTGCCACCACTAAGATGGCAATGCTAATGCATCTGTCCAGGGATGGATTTGGACCAGGCTGATACTGGCCACAACTGAGCTGCCACCATGGTTGGGTCACAAAGTGTGCAGGGGGAGGCTTGCGAAGGCTGCAGAAGTGAACAGGTGCGATACAGCTTTAAGAGCCGAAACAGTTCAAAACAGCAATTAAACAGGTGCAACAATGTAAATAAATGTAAAAACAAGCTTGTGTAAATAACGCCTGATCTAGCAGCAACACAGTTCAACACACTTCACTGACATGACATGGGCAATCTGGTTCATGCCCTCCAGCTGATGATGTAAACGCTGGGCTTAAGGAAGGGCGAAAGCAACAGCTGCAACAGTCTGCCATCACCCTGCAGACTGTCCATTTACGCATCCCAATTCACCAACACCATTGAGACCTACCAATAGCTTGTGTCTTTTAAGCAATACTTCTTGCAGTCTTTCTTCAGCTTAGGGATGTTAAAACACAGTTAGCAGACTGACTTTAAATGGGGGATACGCTGAGATTTTCTTTTGTGAGTGGCACTTGCACCACTCATGCTCGTGCTGCAGTGCACATGCCGCAAAGTAGCATGGGCTTTTAACTGAGCTAAGCCCTGTCACCTCATGAAATTTAGCCAATCAATAAAATAAGGAGGCAGTATAGCACTGTGGTTTAGGGCACTGAGCTGCAAACCTGGAGACCTGGATTTGAATCCCATCAGCCCCCACTTGTATACTGTGTGACCCTGAGCAAGTCATTTAGCTTTCTTGTGTTCACAGGTCATACCTGGAAACAAGCTTCAGGTTAGTGTGCCTTTCCTGATTAAACAATGTGTCCCCTTCCCTCTTCCCTACCCCCAATGGCTCACCCTCAAGCTCCCTTACCTGCTGTATGGAGAAAATGTTGCAACTCGGCTTCTTCTTGAATGGTGGAGACAGTTCCCAGGTGGCAGCATATGATGTTAACTGCATCTGCTTCTTGGACTGGAACATGCTTCTGGAAGCCGGGTGAGGGTCAAGTGAGTTGGAAACTAATACAGGGCAGCACAGGCTTTTAACTAAGTTAAGCCTTCCCCCTTGTGATGCTCAGCTGCCAGATCCCCTTGACCCCCCTTACCTGCTGCAGTATGGAGAAAATGTCTCAACTCAGTTTCTGCTTGAATCATGGAGACAGTTCTCAGGAAGCAGCACTTGATGTTAACTGCAGCTGCCTCTTCGACTAAAACACACCTCTGGGAGCTGGTATAAGGTCAGATGGGATGGCACATGATACAGGGCAGTGTGGGCTTTTAGCTGAGCTAATCCCCACGCCCTTGTGATGTTCAGCCACTGGCTTGCCCCCGAACCCCCGTGCCTGCTGAGATACAGAGAAAATGTTGCAACTCAGCTTCTACTTCTACTTGAATCACAGAGACAGTTGTCGTAAGGGAGCACTTGATGTTAACTGCAGATGCCTCTTAGACTGTAACACACCTCTGGGAGCTGGTACAGGGTCAGATGAGATGAGCATGAAATAATTGTGATGTACAGTACAAAACAAGATAGCAAACCATAATTAAAGCATAACCATAGGGGACTTTACTAATGTTGGAGTTGCCCAAGTGACACATTTCCACAAAGAAATATTACACATACCCCAATAATACAGTAGGAATGGGAAGTATATTTAAATCACCATGAAAGAATTAGACTAGTTTTACTTTAAGCAGAACTGTTTGGTGCTAAATGGCCTCTCACTGAATCTGCAAAGGCTGTAAACAGAACATAATTTTAGCTTTACTGGCAATGTCCTTCCAGAGTATCCCTTGCTTCATTGCTTTCTCACTGAGGTTCTTTGTCATTTAGCTTACATTTCTACAAAATTACAACATATCCTTAGAGGATTTATATAATTTTTTAATTGCCTGAATGGCACATTTCTATAAAATTACAGATGTCCATGGTGGATTTACCTAATTTATGACTTGCCAGAATAGCACATTTCTGTATAATAACAGTGTACCCTTAATGGACTTAATCCCAATTTTTGAATTGCTTGAGTGGCTCATTTCTGTAAAATTATAGTATGCCCTTAGTGAACTTATTTACTCTTTGTGTTTCCTGAATTGCGCCTTTCAAAATGACAGCTTATTTATTATACAGCAGTTTATTAATTCCTTTGTCTTAACCTTACAAAGATGAGCTGCTTGCATACTTCAGTATTCAAAGATGACTGCAGTGCTGCCCACCAGGCTGGTGTCCCATTTTTGGCCCCTTCCCAAACTATAGCAGCCCCAGATCTGTCATATAAAAAGTAGCCTTGCTTCTCCTTGCTGCAAGCTTGGCCTTCTAGGGAACCAGCTGACAGTATGAATGTTCATGCTATTTAGCATAATTCCAGAGATTATATCATGACTGGTCTGACTGCTGCACTACTGCCTTATTTTCATGTGTTGCCCATTGGCTGTGCTGCTCATACTGTACCTATCTGCAAGGACCTATCCTGTGGTGACTGGCATTGTGGCCCTGAGTGCTGTCTACAGGACTAGTCCTACCTGGTAAATGTACTGCTGCCTTTGTTAGTCTGTTGCCTGCACTGCTTCTCTCATTTGGATCAGCTCTATTAAACTGTTTTTGCTTATGTGCTCTTAATAATTCAATGTGCACAATCAGTTCCCATTTGTTTCTGTGCTGTTTTCCTATCAGTAGTGACACTAGTCAAAATTAAGACCATGCACATTTATTTTATGATAGAGGTCCACTAAATATAGTAAAGGTATATACCACTCACCTTGCAAGCAATAAAAATCATCACATTTATGTCATTATCATTTTTAATAGGGAGGGACCTCCTGTTTGGATAATCAAGCTTTTTTTTTTTCCAATTTATTTTTCTCTCTGGTCACTGCTCTGTTGGGACTCTCTCAGGCATCCTGGCTTGTTCCTGCCCACCTGAGACCCCTCCAACCTGAGTCTCCCCCACGGTGCTCCAACCCTTGCACCTACCTTGCAGCTGGAAACCCTTGGCTTGTAACCCCCCAAGGTGGGGCCACGACTCCTTATTTGGTGCTCCTTTGAAGTCTAGATTCTGCTGCAGGCAAGGTTTGGGAGGAGGGAATTAGGAGACCAGGTGAGCAGGATCCGGCACTGGGCATGGAGGCCAGGTGCCATTGCCTATGTGACAGTGCAGGGTTTTTTCCTTGTTTGCACTCATTGCTCCCCCCCAGAGGCATGGATGTGCAATGACATCCAGCGCAGGTGTGCGTGCTCCCACACCTGCCTGCAGAACATCTGCTGACACCTCACCCCAACTTGTAATTGGCCCCAGGCTGCAGTACACCCAGCCTCCGCTGGGCATCACTAGCACAGGGGAGACACTCCCTACCCTCCCCCCAGGAGAGGAGAGCTGTCATCAGACGCTCAATCCTCTCCTCCCGGCCAATCCCCATTAACCCGAACTTGCTCCTGAACCTGGGTCACGAGCATGGTGCAAGATGTGGCATCCAGCACCTCAACTCTCAGCACTACCAGGCCGGCTGAATAAGGCAAGCTTGAAACCACATTTCAAGACCTTGCCTTCTGCCATAGAAAATACCTGTCTGCCATGTGTTGCCGTTGCAAACTGCCCATCATATCTGCAGTTTTCACTTCCTGAAAAGCTGTTCACAGTTCCATGTATGTACTGTAGATTTCTGGGTTGTTTTAGGCAATTTTATAGTTATTTCTCTATTTGTACCAACATTTTTGCAAAACGTTCTGATTAGAATCAGAACCAATCAAAATGATCAAGAAGACTTGTTCTGGATCCTGGTTATGATAAAAGGGGTCAAGACTTTTTCTGGTCTGTTCATCCCTAATTATTGTGCATAATGTTTAATCTGAGTGTAAATTATTTATATATACTCCATAGTGGTGGGCAAAGTGGCCCCAATTTGCTCCGTGAAGTGATTCGCGGAGTGAAGGCAAATTCGCAGAGTGCTCCGCAATGCGAACTGGAGTACTTTGCATTATGATGAGTAATGCAAAGTCCATTGAAAACAATGACTTTGCGTTACTCCACCTTCCCAAACTACTACTCCACCAATTCTTAAGGCGAAGTACATTGAAAACAATGTACTTCGCCTCACTTCGCCTTGTTTATAAGCTCCAAAGGCGAATTTTGCAGTGATTCATGGGATTTCAGGTCACATGGGCTCTAGATTGTTCTGCACAGCCTCAGTTTGGGGTAGTGTGTGTAAGAAGCTGTAGGAGACAATCTGTTCTGAGAGCTCTCTGCAATTCAAACCTTCTAAAAGCTGTTAAAAAAGCCTTTTTTACATCATTTTCTTTGCTGAAACTTTAGTTCATCGATTATAGGAAAACCCTCCTGTGCTCATATCATCAAGTGTTTATTGTTTGTGTGTGTATTTTGAATGTTAATGTACAACATTCAGTCTGTGTACTGAGAGACAGTGGAAGTGTGCTTTGGGGAGGGGCGTATCTGTGGTGTAGGTAGATTAACTTGGAGAAAAAGACAGTGCTTTCTGTTTTGGTGATATTTTTCTTGTATAACTGTGTTAATGTACACACAGTAATATTTTCAATAATTCTTGCCTTTTTTTGCTGATTGTTGTGGTGCAACAGTGCATACTTTTAGTTTGTTTAAAATATGTGGTTATACTACAGAAATTTTCAATGTGCTACGCATTACTTAGTGTGCGTGTGAGTGTGTGTGCGATGTGTGCCATTAAATCAGACACTTTTTATTGTGTTACAGAGTAATTGCAGCAATGTGAACCTGCTATTCACTACACCCGCATGAATTTTTTATACTGCTTTGTGGTATCTTTACTGGTAGAGGATTGTTACTGCCGTGCACTAATCCCCCAACTGGCAAAATGTATTCCTTTCCAGATTTGGATCTGTGACTTGTAAGCACTGGTTAGGTGTTGTTGTGCCTTTTTGTATGCATTCATTGAACGTGCAGCACAATCTTAATCTGTCTGTGCATTTGCATGGCACCTTTAATTCTGGGAGATTGCATTTCTTGCTCTCATTTCACTTCGTCAGCACTGGGGAATTTTCTGGACACAAGACAGTAGCATTTTGGGGATGCACATTAATTCTGGTAACTCTGTGTATGATCTGACCACTACATGCTTGACTGAGTGCGCCATTAATTTTGGGAGACTTTGCCTTTCTTGTTACACTCTCATTTCACTTCATCAGCACTGGGGAGTTTTCTAGACACAAGACAGTAGCACTTTGGGAATGCACATTAATTCTGGTGATTGTGTGAGTGGGATGCTGCCAATATTGTTGTCACTCCGCCTTACTTCGTGTTTAAGGTGGAATGACAACACAAAGTAATAATAACAAGGCGAAATGAGCCTTTCCTATGGGGCACTCCGCGTAGTGAAGTGCCAAGGCGAAGTGGTTATTTTGCGTTCACTTCGCCGGCAGATTTTAAATTTGCTGCATCTCTAATACTCCATATGAAAATTGTACTGTATTTGCTATTCTGATGTCTATTTTTCTTAACTTTTTTACTGTGCATAACTGCATAAACCTTTTGAACACAATTAGAAATGAGGTTCAGCTCAACTGGTTAGTTTGTACCTCCAATCTATTTTATTAAACTAATAAATGAAATGGCAATTATGTTGTCTTCACACATAAAGTTAAACATTGTTAACAGTTTGTATTTTCATCCTAAAATCAAGAGTAAAAATCAGGGGTTGTTTATCAAATGTACAAGTTGAAAAAATGGCATTAAGGCACCCTTAGCAACTGGCAAACTGGCAATGGAAACATAGAATTTGTTGACAGAAGAGAACCACTTGGCCCACACTGCCTGCCCAGGAAATGCTTTGCAAAAAGATATGACTGAAAATGGGAGCAGCAGCCAGAAAATCATTCAGTGCTCAATCTGTTTACTACAGGCAACCCACTGACAGGAAATCAAAGCTGTGAAAAGGGAAGCAGCGCTCAATGAAGGAGTGCTCAGTATAGGGCAGTCAACTCCCAAACAAGCTACACTATACAAACTTGCAAAACAAACACGGAAATGTCCTTCTGAAAATGCGGTACATCCTCTTAATGGCTTGCACAAAGCAGAAAAAAACAAAATCTAAATGCAAAAGTGCTCAATTATATATTAAAGCAAGTGCTTACATGGGACATAGGACATACCCAAACCCTAGCACATTGTTTGGCAAGAAGTTTCACTTTTGCATTTATAGTTTGGTTAATTTGCTTTGGGCAAGCCTTTTGGAGGATATACCAGATTTTCAGAAAGACATTCCCATGTTTCATTTCGCAAGGGTTTTTTTCCTGCTAGCTGGAGTTAGTGGGATTTAGTATGGGCTTTGTAAATCAGTCTCAATATGTCTCTTAAAGCCCCAGAAGCAATAAAAAGGTCTGCACCTGGGTCGAGCTCTCTATCCTCAGAAATACTAAAGAGGTGCTGTGTACATATTTTGGGAAGCCCAACAGCTGCTTTCTCATCAGCAAACATTTTGATTTTCTTAGCAAGTCATTTAGTGAATTGTATTTCATTGTTTTGGACCCTTTCAAGAAACAAAGCATTCAAACATGCTGTTTATGTAAGCTGAAAATAAACAATCATGAGAGGATAAAAGCAAGTTGAAACCATTTAATTGGGCAGGCTGGGTGGGCCACATTGTCCTTACCTGCCATCAACTTCTATGTTTCTATGCTACCATTATGAAACTTTTTACTTACATTTTTTATGCAATAAAAGATATGTACAGGAATGCTTTTAAGAGGCATCGCACCTTGAATACAAGTAGTCTCAGGTACTGTATGCCAGCTTTCAAGTTTATGGTCCTTAGCAAATTGCCACCTCAAAGGAATTTCCTGATATTTTGTTTTATGCAACTTGGAGGGCTCTGTTTTATAAAGTTTCCTAATGATTACAGAGCGTGTTTAGTTATCACCAAATTATTTTAACTTAAGTAAAAAAAAGGATTAAAATGGATTAAAAATCCTTTTAATTGGTCTAGTCTGTAGAAGCAGTTCCAGCCATGATGTTATTCCAGTACAATATCACAGTCTGAAACTAATCTAAAGAATCAAACACATGTAAAAGCCTTTTTATTCAACATATCATCACATAATTGAAATACTGTACTCCAGGGTGTGTGTTATGCTGCTTGTCATCACTTTTTGGGTGGTCAAACACTCAGCTGTGCCTTGTGCCTCGCAACACGCCCGAGGTGTGGTGTTATCCCAGCATAACACACACTACTGTGGAGTGCCAATTGCTTCAATGAAGGCAGTGTAGTCTAGTGGATAGAGTCCACACTTTAGAAGGGTGACACTGGTTTAAATGCCACTAGATCTACTTACAGTAACAATATGCTGTGACTATGAGCAAGTCCCTTTAGCTTCCTGCTGTTAAGTTCCTCCCAGCTCTAAAATGAAAGGTGGACAAACATGGATAAAAATGGGTATCAATAGCTGTTGCAAATAAGCAACTGGCCAAATCTGTAGCTCTTTGGGGACAGAACTATAACACATTTATTTAGGTATGGTAAGGTATTTACTTTTATATAGCACCTAATCCATATGACTCACAATGCTTCACATTGTTTAGGATATTTGCATTAAATACATATAAAAACAACATAAGGAATAATGTATGGGCACCCATAAACAACAAGCCTGTATTTCCATTGAGAGTTTAAGATGCCAGTGTGTGGACCTCGAGAGGTCCATGCTGGTGTCTCAACTTCAAGATGGAAACACAAAGCAAGTTGTGTATGGTCTCCCAGTTTTCATTTCTTATAGTGTATGGTTTAAAAAAATGCAGCTGACGTCTTTTTTTTTTAACCACGGTTACAATAATGCTCATGTTCGGTGAGCAGAAGAACTGAAACCAGGCAGTAGGGGTAAGTGCCAGGAAATCACAGCTGCAGTTAATGATAGAACATGCACAATAAGATTTTTAGAATGTGCACAACTTTAGCATGTGCACAACAAGGTTTTGGATTTGCTTGAATTCCCGTTCACAATAAGCCCTAACCATATACTATAATATAAATTAATACACCAATAACTAACCTAAAACACCAGGCATGTGTTATTAAATAACATTTGAGTCAAACACTAATCTAAATAAATGGATTTTCACCCCCCTTTTGAAGTGGTAGGAATTCATTTTATAAATCACTTCCACAAGAAATGTTATCTCAACAGGGAAAAACGGGTAACGTACCATGCTGCCAGTAATTCCTTTTTTTTTTTTTTGGTAATTCATGTGTTATTAATTTTATCATTCTGAGAAAGACAGTACAATACATAGAACAGACAAGAGTTATCACAATACAATAAACAATCCCAGGTATTTGTATAGTATCAAAGTATCAGCTGTGAAATATCTCAATTTGCATTACTCAAGTGTTGTATATTACTCAGTATCAGACAGATCATACTGTCATACCAGGTGGGTGGTATGAATGAAGATTCCTTGGTCTTATAATAAAGCATCCACCTCTTCCAAAACTGGGTGAAGTCTTGTTGTGTATTATTGAATAATGCTGTTCATCGGTCCATCCTGTACACAAACACTATCAGCTTGTACCACATTCCATGTATGGGAATCTTGCCACTTAACTGCACACTAGTTATTATTTTCTTTGCAAACATAATCAGCATCTGTAGTAATAGATAGGTTCTACCCCTAAGTCTGTGATCTGATGCTGGGATGGTTAATAATACCAAGGAGGGTGTCACTACTTTTATGATCCCAAAGACCTCTTCCAGGTCTTGTTGCACATCTTGACAATAAGATTGTAGCAGAGGACAGTCCCAAAATATATGGGTTTAATCTGGATTCATTGTTCCACATCCTCTCCAGCATTTACCACTGTGCTGGCCCATAAATTTAGCCTTGACTGCTGGGGTTCTAAAGTAACTCATCCTGCACTTCAAGGAAACCTCCCTGTGGTAAGGAGCTGAAGTAACCCTAAAAGCTGGTAGTGCATATTTTAGCCATTGCTCTGTACTATGTTCTATGCCCAGGTCCCGATTCCCTCTAGCTGGACTATGACTTGCAGAGGCCTTACTGAGTTCCAGCAAGCTTTTATAGAGGTGACCTATAATGTGTCACCAGAATTCCCCTTCTCAGCCCCTGATATAATACAAAATAAGCACCCTGGTTTCATTGGCCTCTTTAATCTATCACTGTGAGTACTGATGAGAAATGTTCAGAGCTGCCAATATCAAAGGTGATCATTAGGTTTAAGGGAATAGGTTTGCTGCAGGCATGTAAATGGGACAACACCACGGCCATCCAGGAGTTGATGAAGGTAAGTTAAGCCTTGCCTACTCCATTTGTGAAGGGAGGCATCTGATCTGTTCAGTGGGCATTCCTAGATGTAAGGTAATGCCATGGTCAACAGATGTACAGATGTCATGGCTGGTGTTTGTAATTCCCTATGCCATACATTAAGGGTCACCAAGGTTCATGTCATAAACTTTGAGAAAGGAAGATAGCTTGGGGGTAGTGTAGAGGTATTTTTCTATAGGGTATAAATCATTAATGTTACATTCTATGTTTTTCCAGTGTGGAATATACAGCTTCACACTACAGGTGCAGATAATGTGGAGATGTGAGGCTAAAGCACAATTATAAAGATCAGGGAGGTTTACCCCTCCTTTCTCTTTGGATAATTGTAAGATTGTGCATTTTACTCTGGGGTGGTCCCTCATATTAATAAGGAAACATATTTATCCCAGGATTGAAAATACATTTTAGCAAGGAAAAAAGTTCAAGAAGTAAATAAATGAGGCAGTATGTTCTGGCAAATTACTTCTATTCAGTTCAAAAAGTCAGACAAGACAATGGAACTTTTCAGTAAATCTTTCTGTATGGAATTGGTAATTGGTTAAAAATTAAGCAATTTTAAATGGTCTAGTTGCTGTAGACCTGCTGTCTCTAATGTGAACTACCATTTTCTATTATACAACATAAGGTATACCAGTATTTACTGGTGCTTGCTATGATGTACTTATAAACTACTATCAAGCAGAGATATATTTGTGGTCTTAGTGCACCACCTACAGGTATTAGCCATAATGTTATGATCAGTACAATATAACGAATCATTCTATTGTAACACAAAGTAGCTGCAGTCATCATAATACTTATCACTGTGCATTTGCAACATATAACGGATTTGGGTGCAAGTCACCAACCATGTACACCAACAGAAATGCTTTGCCTAGCATCTCTACTATGCTAATGAGCCCATTACCAGGTAATGGGACCCTCTTATCTCTTAGTATTTAACTTTGTGTAAGAGTATTGTTCTCCGAGTTTCGTTATGATGACACCCAGTGTTCAGAGGTTCTGGACTGCAAGCAGGTATTATTGCTGTCCTTTTTACATGTTCTTGGAAATAAACCTTTATTCTGTAACACCTGTCTCCTGTGTCATGTTTTGCCATCAGGTTTACATCCTGCCAAATCAAAAAATGGCAACTGTGGCACAGGCCTGATTGATCAGAACTGACCCCATCGAGGAAAAGGTGTATATACAGGCAAGGGAATGGGCATGGGAATCATGAAGGCTCTCGAACCTACGCCCACCCATTCAACCACTACGGACTATCTTTCAGCCCCTCTGCACCTCAGACAGGATGGGAAACATGAAAGTGTTCAAACCTGTGCCCTCGTTCAACAGTGGCACTGGTCTGTAGAACTCTGTATCCCAAATGTGTAACTGTCTAGGTGTAGAGCACAAGGTGGATCGATATGCCTTGGACTCCCAGCTAGTGCAGAAAGAGGGGAACCTTCCAAAATGGCCATTAGTGCTGAGCTCAAATTGGATGTCTCAAACTTTCTAACCTTCCATGGATGTTGGGGTGATTTCGTGCTGGATGCAAAATCGCATGATCACCCAATACAGTATGTGTGCATGCTACATTAAGAGACCAAACCTACAGTCAAGAAACATGACCAAAAAGGGGTGATGGTTGCCACCCTGTATGCTGCACTACAAGCAGTGGAAACAGAGGTCCTAGTTCTGAAAAAGGAGCTGGGCTCCAAATCCTGAGAAATGGGCGAGCAGCAGAGAGAGTTGGAAGAAGAAATTGAAAGTCTCAGAAATGAGACTCAGAATGAAATGCAATGTACTGTACTGTACAAGACAGAGACAGAGATACTGCTAGGTTGAGAGAGGATTGTGAAAGGTTAAAACAGGATAAGAAGCAAGCATTGCATCTGAATGATGTGTTGACTGATTTGAATGAGAACTTGCGGATTAAAAATAAGGAGTTATATGATGAGATAGGGAGATGTCAGGAAGCACTGGGCAGGGAGATCAGGGAAAATCATGAAGTAAGAACTACGTACAGAGTTTTGCAAAACCATGTAAGCAAGGGATAGTACAAAGGCAGAGAAGATCATTCTATGTGTAGAGCAAAGATGGCAAGATTATGTTACCATTTGGCAGTTCTGGAGGGTCATGTGAAAGCTTTGCCATGTGCCCCGCCTATCAACCTGACATCATTGGAGGATGACAAAGGTGATGACGGAGAATTCCAAGATGGTGGTCCTTGTGATGGTGGAGGGTGCAGACCTTGCCAACCACTGGTATCCATCTTGAGTAAGTCTAACAAGACCAAAGTAGAGGCCTTCATTGAAAAAGCAGTCACCAAGGCAGGATTTGCTGAGGCACAGTCACCGACGATCCGACAAGCCATGGCCAACTTGTTGAAACAGGAGATAGAACAGCACAGCCTCCTTCAGGTGTGGCCACTGCCATGGCTGAAACAGTGGTCAAGTCCATGTCAGTGCAAATGGGGCCTACCCTGAATACTCTGCAATCCTAACAAGTCATCCAAATGATTGTAGACAAAGTAGACTGGATGGCTGCCAGCGACAATTTGAGTTGCCATTTGGAAAAGATTTGAAATCAGTGCAGTATGCTCAGCCTCCCAGCCGAGCATAGAGTTCAGGTTTTGAAACAAACTGTGGATCCCACATTGTGGGCCAAGATACTGGAAGCAGTGCATCATGACCCTGGGGCCTGATTTGAAGTAGTCGCAGCCAGCCTCCTGGTGGTGCCCCAATGTGGTCAGCATAATGTTAGCTCATCCAGTGAAGCAATATGTCAAGGAGCCACTGCCCCATTATGACAGCCACTTGTGCCTGTGTATCAAGCAGGCAAGGAGCTAGCTGAGGAGGCCACAGACTGAGACTCCATTGAGTACAAGAGGCTGTTCTTGAAAAACATGATGCTGGGCCTTCACGAGAAGGGAGAGGCATCAGTATTCCCAAGATGGGAACACTTCAACATCATCATGGACAAAGTGGAACATGCATACCAAATCTACATGCATGACCAGGCCTCAAGCTCCAAGACTAAGGTGACCGCAGTGCAGAACAACACCGAGCCATCCATCCAGTATGCGGTGGAAGGGAAATCAAAGGATTTCCAAGACAGGCCCTTCTACCAAACCAAAGGAGGGTGGAGCAAGAACTGATGCCGTGACCAGTGTAAGTTCTTTCTGGAGAAGGTGAACAATGGACAAAAACAGCTGTCCAACCCTTCGTACAAAGAGTTGTCCAAGGAAAACCACTAACTCTGACAGTTGAAGGCCAAGGTACAGTTGCTTACAGCTGCCATTCTGCGCAAGGCCATAGCGGATATCCCATCTACACCTCCACTACAGGATGAGCCCAATGGGGATGGACAATCAAAGTTTCCATATTCTAAGGCTGTCCAAAATGCTGCTAGAGGTAGACCCCCCCCCTCAGTCAGAGCAAGACGGATCGGATTGATAGTGTCAGGCCCCAGTACACATCATCACCATATTGGTGATTGATGATTCTGGCCATCCATGTATAGAAGTGCTGGTTGAGGGCCACCAGCTTGAATTACTTCTAAATACAGGCACTGCTGTTTCAGTTTTGCATCAGGAGGATCTGCTGCTATCTTGTTGGTCAACGGGGAAGGCCACTTCCATGCAGAACTTCAAGGTGACCATAGTCATAATGTACTGGTCCAAACTCATACCAGTTGTCATTGGCACTTTGGAAGTGACACACCATTTTGACCTCATGGTCTTATGTCACCACCAGAGCATCCTGGGGATTGATTTTTCTCACACTATACAGCTGCATCATGGATTTAGCCAAAAGGCTATTACTTCAGGTACCTGAACAGTACTGCATGCTTCTCATTTCTGACTCGGTCACATGTGGTAGCAGCAGTAAAGATCAATGACATGGACTATGACGTCACCCTCATGCTCCAACACCATGAGCTATTCCACCAACTAAGGCCAATTCTGGAAAGGCATAGCAATGCCTTTGCCAAACACAAACATGATTGTGAGAGAATGGACACCCTCATACAAATCACTGATGAGGAACCACCTTGCCAGAGACATTACCCATTTCCAACAGAAGCAATACCCTTTTTGAGGGCCATCATTGACTCTCTTTTGAAACAAGTGGTCATTAAGTCTTGCGTGTCCACAGTCAACTCTCCCACTTGGCTGGTAAAGAAGCCCAACAATAGTTGGAGGCTAACCATCGATTACTGCAGACTTAATCAAATCACTCCTAGTTGTGGACCAATCATGCCTCAGCCCTGAATGTACTTAAACTTCTGAAGTCTGAGCATAAGTGGTTCAGCACATTAGACATTTCCAATGGTTTCTGGTCACTCCAATTGGCCCCAAGGAGCCAATATAGGTTTGCCTTCACTTTTGAAGGATGTCAATAAACGTGGGACTGCCTCCTACAAAGGATTCCAAAAGGCTATGCCCCTGTATGAGTTGCTGAAGAAAGATATCCCCTGGCAGCGGGGACCAGAGCACTCAGCTGCTGTCACTTCTCTGAAAAAGGCTTTGGCCTCTGCTCCAGCATTGATCAATCCTAACCCAGAACTTCCATTCCACTTGGAAACTGACACCTCTGAGGTGGGTATGTCAAGAGTTCTTGTACAAAAGGCCAATGACACCTTGAGGCTATTGCTGATGTCTCACAAATGCTCTCCTTGATAGAGCAGAAGTACTCCCTATGTGAGAGGAAGCTTCTATCAACCTTCTGGTCCATCAAACACTTCACCTACATCATAGGGTTTTCCCATATTGTACTGCACACCAATCACACCCCTACCAACTTCCTGTTGACAGACAGAATCAAGGATGGCAACATGTCTAACACCAGACTCACCCACTTGTCTCTCCTTCTACAGGATCGTGATATCACTGTGCTTCCCACCAAAATGCACTTCATTTTGGCACATGGTCTCCTATACCAAGGAGATCAACATGAGTGTGGCCTAGAGCCACCCACCCTGCAAGAACCAGGCCCTTTCCTCCCTGCCACAGAGAGCAACCTTAAAGATCCTGCACTACATTGCATCTTTACAGATGGATCCTCCTCCTACCACAAAGGAGAAAAAAATGCAGACTTTTGGGTCCTGGTCCTTTTTCCAGCAGGTGACATATTTGAGGTGGCAAGGAAGTGCATTGTTAAATCTACACAGTATGTAGAACTTGCCACAGTTGCCTGCACCCTGAAAATTATCCATGGCCAAGGAGAAGAGGATACCATCCTCTTCTCAGATTCCTCCTGAGTGTGCAATTCATTGACAGAGTTCCTTCCTTTCTGGAAGGCCCATGATTTTGTCTCTTCAGAAGGTACCCCTGTAAAATACAGGGACCTTTTCATTCACATTGTCAGCCTCACCGAACAATTCATTTTTAGGCTGTACATACACAAGGTTAAGGCCCATTCCAAGGCGGAACCTATCCACGACTACAATGATTGAGGATACACTTTAGTCAAAGATGGTGCTTGAGGAGGGGGAAGATATGGACCAAACCCCCTCCCATTGCAACATACACAGTAGCTGCACACAAAAGGACCAGAGTGGTCCCCCTGGATCTAATTGCAGTACAGCTGGCAAATCCTGAGATAAAGGAGGTATATGAATACCTCTCCAAGGAGACAGAGAAAGAAATGTCTTTGAATAATCCATTCAAAAGACATTCTGACAACTCCACCTTTCCCAGGATCAGAAGATGGTCCTGTATCACTCAGGTGATCAAAGATTTTGGGTGATCCCCCACACACTCAGATCAGAATTCACCCATCAAATCTACAACACCCCTACAGGCGGACACCAAGGGGTGGACAAGATTATACAGAGACTGAAAACCATGGTCTGGTGGCCTGGAATGACAAGGATGTCCAAACACTACGTGGACAATTGCATTGACTGTGCACAGAACAACCCTCTCCTGGGCAAGGAAAATGCCAAACTGCTTCCTCAAAGGCAACCAGGCCCCTGGAATGCAATTCAGATTGATTTCATTGGACCCTTGCCTATTACTAGCAGAAGTAATAAGTACGCACTTGTGATCACTGACCTGTTCTCAAAATGGGTAGAAGCCTTCCCATGTAAGGCTGCTATGGCAAAAGCCACTGCCAGAATCCTGGTGGATCACATATTTACTAGGTGGGGCCTACCTCTTAAGGGGGACTCTGACAAAGGGACTACTTTCACAGGAGGCCTAATGCAAGAATGTTTGGAGTTATTGGGAGTTAGCCAAAAGTTTCACATAGCATACCATCCTCATTCATCTGGACAAGTAGAAAGAGCCAACAGACATATCAAACTGATGTTGCATAAGTTTGCAAACACAAATGCTAGAAGCTGGGATACTTTGTTGCCCTTACTCCTAATGGCAATTAGAGCTACTCGAGCTGCAAAAACATGGTGTACACGCTTCAAGGTGATGACCGGCAGGCAAATGAGATTACCAGAACATCTGTGGATTGATCTAAATACCCCCACTGCAGACAGAGTGTCAGCAGATGCTTATGTCATGCAACTGAAGGACAATCTTGTCCAAACCTACCTGTTTGTCACCAAGAACTTGGACCAGGCCCAACAACAGTCCAGAATGTACTTTGATAAGAATGTCAAAGAAGTCAATTGGCAAATAGGAGACCAAGTAATGGTACTAAAATTTTCCACCCCTGCCCACCCATTTGCAAACAAATGTTCAGGCCCCTTTGAGATCATCAACAAATTGAACCCTGCTGTCTACCAAGTGCAGATACAGAATGCAAGAAATCCTCAGACAAATGGTACCATGTCAATCAACTGAAACTGTACAAATGTAATTAAATGCTCCTTTAATGCTCCTTCCACCAGTTGGGGGAGGGAGACCTGTATGTTTACCTTTTTTGTTTTCTTTCATTTCAGGAAACTGATGATGCTCCTTCTCTGATTTATGCCATGCACGCTGGCAAGCATGCCAGACCAAGAGTACTAAGCACATTTTCATGTGTGTCATCATGCCATAAATCCTTTTGATCCAGCATACTTCCTTTCTACCCCTGTCACACCCCATAACCATCAACATCCCATCTATCCATGTGACTGTCTGTGAAGGAATAGATGCCTATTTCAATGCCATGTTGGTATCTCCCGACCAATCTACTCTACAGATTGAATGGAAACTGACAATTTTGCTGGAAAGCAACTTCCAGTAGCCCACCTTGCAAAAGGGACTTTCCAAGGTTGGCCCAGAACTCGTATTTGGCCCAGTGGAACTTTGTGCACATGCCAAGTTACCCAGCAAAATACTGACCTCTACAACCTTACAGCCCTAATGAATAAAGACTTTTCCACTCAATTTCATAACACCACCAAGTGCAAACTTTGTTTCAGTCACACAGTTTCAACAGCTGCACTTTTCTTACAGTCATCCCAGCATCAAAAGACAAACCTCTACAATGCCTCACTCTGAAGCCAGGCCCATCCAGTGGCCTGGCAGCAACCTCTGTCCCTGGGACTCTCACATGGAACATGGCTGAGTTCAGTTATTGTTCATCCACTAATGTGTTGAAATCTCATACTGTAATGTTGTTAGATTTAATGGCATCATATCAAGCACGTGCACAGGACCCTGTGTCTGGGCATCACACAACTGAACATTGAGGAGTGTTCAGGCCTAAATGCCTGAAAAGGAGTTTAAGTGTAGCTGGCGTTACATGCATAGCAGGTACTGTTACAGGTATGTTTGGGACAGGAATGTCAATTTGGAACTGAGCTGACTTGGCCCATATTCAAAGACATAACAAAATTTTCAATAACAAATTAGGCCAGGATGTGATACAGCCCATGCTACACAGTACTGAGGGTATTTTTCAAGAGGGAAGATTCACGGTGTATAACATGGACAATATTGCATGTTTATTCAATGAGACCAGAAACAAAATTGATGAATTGCTCTTCCAAAACAATAAAAAGGTTAAAGAGTAACACATGGGTAGGGAAATCATTTGTTCGGCATATGGCACTTTTGCTATTAACACTATCACCAATCTCTTCTGGGATCTGGAATCCAGAAGGATCCCAGATTTGATCCATGATAGACTTAAGGGCAAATGGTACTGCCCCCATTGTAAAACCCTATCATATACTACCAAGTGCATGGATAGGACTGTGTCCTTTTCATTGGCCACAGCACAGAACTTGGGTTATGTGACTCCACACCTTAATGAAGGACCCTGCTACACTGCAAGTCAATTTAGTATCCAGGACACTATGTATGTTACATTCATTGTATCTCTTTCAGCTTTTGACAAAGATTCTTCAGTCTTTGATAAGCTTGTGACCATCCACTTTGTGGGACATCTAGAGGGCAGCATCTACAGAGAACAAATCAGCTTGCCTCCCCTGCTGGTTTTCCATCCTCAACTTGACATCTGGGTGGCCCCGCATACAGACTGTTGTGCCAAATAGGGCTACCACTATTTGAGCAGATGTGATATTTTTGATGTAACTGCACCAGTTTGTGATTACTCGCCAAACTCTATGGACTGGTGATATATGTCTGACGATGACCTATTTGCCAATGAGACTGTTAATGCCACTGTTCCTTTTGACAAGACAAATATCAACAGAGATGCCTCCCAAGAAGATGTACAATGCCTCACCAGCAAGATAACGAATGTCTCCATTACCTGCCCAGTCCAACTCATGAAGTGGTTACTTCCTCAGGTTCATGTGACCTACAGTTCTGATGGACAATATGTGTTGTAACCAACTACCACACCTTCACCTATGGACCTTTGGTGTGTGACGTTATTATGCCCACCTTTGTTTTGTACCTCACCAGCACTCTATTATTGGCCATACGGTTATCACCCCTGTTCCCACCCCAGAACATGATTACATTGATAGTGACTCTGACTATATGAATGCTATAGTACAGTATTTACCAGTTTTTAATGTGCATATTGACCCACTCACCCTGAATCCTAAATCCTTGTTAGAAAGAAAGGATGCACATCTCATTCATGTTAGTAATAATATTACTAAGGCAGGTGATTCTCTAAATGTTCTGTTTCATAATGGTGATTTAGGTACCTCACTGTCCAACACTAGGTTGGAATTCACATTCAAAGGTTTTGTTTTTACTCAAGTTTTCTTAATGGTTTTTCTGATTATCTTATGCTGTTTACGCCACATGCTCAAACAAAATCATGTACAATTGAAATTTCTCTATGAAACTCACTCAGCCTGCATGTAACCTGCCACACTTTCCCCATTAGTGCTGCTTCTGTACTCAGGAAACAAGGGGGGATATGTAGATCTACCATCCCTCATGTGGACTACCATTTTTTATTATACAACAAAAGGTATACCAGTATTTACTGATGCTTGCTATGATGTACTTACAAATTGCTATCTAGTAGAGATATATTTGTGGTCTTAACATGCCACCTACAGGTATTAGCCATAATGCTATGATCAGGAAAATATAACAAATCATTCTATTGTAACACAAAGTACCTGTAGTCAGCATAATACTTATCACTGTGCATGTGCAACATATAACAGACTTGGCTGTGAGTCGCCCACCATGTACACCAATAGAAATGCTTTGCCTAGAATCTCTACTATGCAAATGAGCTCGTTACCAGGTAACGGGACCCTCTTATCTCTAAGTACATAACTTTGTACAAGAGTATTGTTCTCTGAGTTTCATTATAATGACACTCGGTGTTCAGAGGGTATGGACTCCCAGCAGGTATTATTGCTGTCCTTTTTACATGTACTTGGGAATAGACCTTTATTCTGTAACACATGTCCCCTGCATCATGTTTTACCATCAGGTTTAGATCCTGCCAAATCCAACAATGCTTTGTTAATGTAACCCCTAAATATTTTATTGTACCTTTAGTCCAAAGCAATAAAAAGAGTGTTCTCAGTGCCTTGGAGGGGTTACAGTTGAAGGAAATCATCTCCATCTTTGATGCATTCAGACAGAACCCTTTGAGAGATTCAGAAAGTGCTAATAGTTCCCACATTTTGGGCAGGGAACTCTCAGGTAAAGGCAGAGTTAATAAAATATCATCAGCAACTAATGATATTTTATATGCCCTCCCTCCAATCAGAAAGCCTGCAATAGTTGTTTCTTTCCTGATTGCTATCGCTAAGGGCTCTATGTATAATGCCTCTTCTCCTTCCTCCCCAAAGTCTCTTTTTTCTGACTTTCATCATCCTACCTGCTACTGCTTGTGACCCTTCTTTTTCCCCTCTCTCTAGTCTTACCCTCTTCTTACTGTTCTGCTGTGTTCCCTTTCTGTTTATATTAGAGTGTGTCATTTTCTAGCTGCCTTCATTTACTATTCTGCCTTTAATATTTATGATTCTGCTTGTAAAACTATATGATTGTATTTTACCTTGTTATTTTGTTATTGTTAGCTATCTCCTACTCCCCTCTCACCCAGAACACATCGGTAAATGAGCTTTTTTCAGCTCAGTATGTACTTCCTGGTTAAACTTTTTAATAAATAAATCAAGCAGAAAGACTGTGGAATAAAGGGCAGTCCCATCAGGTATCTCATTCCAGAGTGATAGTTTCCAACTGAGAGACTCTGATTCTGATGTAAGCTTGGGGTGACTGGTAAATCTCCTTCAGTACACCAACCCACTCCTCTGGAAAACAAAAGAATGAAGCTTGCCATAAAAAGGTCCATTAGACTTGATCAAATGCCTTCTCTGTGTTGAGTCTGGTGAAGATGAGGGGATAGAATGGAGTAAAGCATTTCTGAGAAGTAACAGTGTATGGCACACATTGTCACATGCTTGCTGAGGTGGAACAAATCCTGCTTGGTCCCCATCCAGCAACAAGGGGAGAAGGACATCTAACCTAGCTGCCCATATGGCCATAAAAATCTTATATTCATATTTTAAGACTGGAAATTGGTCTATATGATGTGAGCTGAGTACAGTCCTTTCCTGGCTTAGGGAATGCAGAAATGGTAGCATACCTCCAGGACAGAGGTGGGGCCCTTCCCTATTGGATTGACTGATAGACTCATTAGAGGTGGGTAAGAGGCTCTCCCAAGATTTTTTTAAAAATTCTGCAGGATACCCATCAGGTCCCAGGCATTTCCCAGATCTGGAGTCCTGGATTACCATCTTCACTTCTTCCAGGAGATTGGGCTGAGAATGGAGGAAGAAGGATAATAGGGAGAGCTAATGGGGACAGGAAGGATGTTATCTGGGTTGAGGAGGCCACAGATTCCACCCAGTAGAGTTGCTGATAAAATTCTTTCATTTTCTGAATAGTTTTATCATGGTGCTGCAGTACATGTGTGTGGCGGTCTCTCAATGGTGTGATACAGGCTTGAGACGTTCTGGTCTTTAATCACAGTGCCATGGTTATAGCACCTCTGGCCCTTCCCCCATAGTACTTGTGTCTTAAATAAAATAGTGCTTGTTCTACTCATAGGTCCGTATTTCTTGAATCTCACTTTTAGTTTGCTGTACCTGGGTGGATACAGAATTGTCCCCCTGCATTTGAAATTGTTGTAGAGTTCAGAGTGACTCCTGTAATTGTCTCAGTTTAGCCTCCCTTAGTTTACATTGTTAGGAGGTGTATGCCACCAACTCCTCCCTCAGACCAACTTATAAAGTGCCCCACAGTATAGTTGGCTCCACACCCTGGGTCATGTTATCATGCAAATATGTGGGATCCATGCTTCAATCTTCTTAGATAAGGTGGTGTCATGGAGCTACAGTAGGAAAAGTTAAATCTCCAGGACATATTTTTATTAGTTTCCCTGTATGCAGTTCTGACAGGACTGGGGGACATGATCAGATACTATAGCTGTATGGTACCATGGTATACTGAGTGGACTATGTTCACCATTTTGGCTGGCATAATTAAATAATCTAGCCTGGCATGGGTGTGGAAATAGGAGGAATAATAGGTATAGGGAGACTGGCAGGGGTGTAACTGTTACCATATATCTAGTAACCCCAATTGCTTCATTGTGGCTTTAAGGTATTTTTTAACTGTGATTGTCTGTAGTGGTGAGGGTTGGAGGCATCAATATCTGGGCTCAATGTAATATTGAGGTCACCCCCACAGTACAAGCTGTCCCTTTAAAAGTGGAAGTAATTTATTAATAAATTATTGGGCCAGTGTTTAACTGGAACCAGGAGGCAGAAGAAGATTTGCTAATGCAAGAAGTCTGCCACATAAAGAACCCATTATAGTTACATACTGTAGCACCCATCAGCATCCTGCTGAACCTGGTCTGTCTGCAAGGGAAGGCCTGTTCGGGACAGGGACAAAACTCCCTTCCTTTGGCCAGAGTAGTGTAAGGAAGAGCCAAACACATCATATCCAAATTTATTAAACGTAAGGTGTTCATCTTGGGAAAGGTGGGTCTCCTGTAAAAAACCAAAATAATTTCCATCTTCTCCCTACATAATATTTGAAGTATTCTGAATCTTTTGATAGGACCATAACCTGCATTAACATATTAGGATATGAATTTAGTTATCTGTACCATGATAAAATAGAGTACTTAGGGGCCTTGGCTGAGAATATTCCCTGATGTCATATTTGAAGAGGATCTCCCTCCTCACACCCCTTTCCAATAAACAGCCTTAATATATATCTGGCAGATAGTAACTGTAAGAGTAAAAACATTAATAACAACAATAAACAATTAACACAATAAGAGAAGGACAGGGTTCTCCCGAAAGAAACATTAAACTTTAGATAGTATGTCTTTCCTAGGCAAGGGGCTCAAAACAAAGGGGCTCTTGCCAGAGATGGGTGGTGGGCTTCATGGGGAGAAAGTCAAATAGTGATATCTGGGCTCCAAAACCTTATAGAAATAATTATAATTATATGAAATGTTTTTCATGCTGCACACATAAAACTACCCATGTGATATCCATGCTGCAAGTGTGATTTAAATGTTAAATTGGAACCAACTGCATGCATGTGGCATGTGTACAGCAATCAAGTGTGGAAAGCATACTTCTTATGTTAAATTGGAACAGACTGCATGCATGTGGCATGCATGCAAAAAGCAAGCAGTCACTGATAACGGCACACATAAAAGTTAAGTGACTTGCTCAGGATCACACCATATACAAGTGGGGGTTGATGAGATTCAAACCCAGGTCTTCAGGTCCTCTCCAAGTCTCCTGGTTTGTAGTTCAGTACCTTTAACCACTAAGCTACACTGCCTGAACACATATGGCTCACTTGTACTTCAATATAAAACTGCATACATCTGCATGCATACGGCATGCTTATAGGCAAGGCAAGGCATATTTTATTTAAAAGACGCCCATCCCAGAGGCTCTGGGCACCGTACATTAATCAATAAATACAACACATCACAATAATAATCAATTAAATACAATAATCTGAACAAGTTAAAACAAAATTTGCTATATAATTAACTACCCTCAACTTCAGCTGCATTTAAAGTCTCTAAGACTAAATTAACATCAGAATAACCTTTATTAAAAAGACAGGTAAGGAACTATAAAACATAGTCCAGGAAGGCCTGATTGTACAAAAAGGCCTTGAGGTGGGCCTTAAAAACCTCAACAGATGGGGCCTCCCTAACAGCTAGAGGAAGCGAATTCCACAGGATGGGAGTGGCAACACTAAATGCTCTGTCACCAGCAGTTCTTAACCTTGTCCTGGGAATCGCTAGGAGGCCCCTAGAGAAGGAGCGGAGGGAGTGACTGTTATACTTTAGTTTGCTTGTTCCCCCTCATATCAGCTGCACAGCTGAACTATAGCACATATAATAATGGAAACACATGTGATTATTCCCGCCCTCAATACATACACTTACCAAAAAAACTACATAATTATTTCTGTCTTGCCTGTACTCCTACTATTTTCTCTCCATAGTTTTGAATGTTTCTACACAGACTTTAAGGGGCAAACACAAAAGTAGCAATGACTTGACACCCCCCACCCACATGGGCAGCCCCCCCCATGCACACACACTGTAGCGAGTGCAGCAATGCTGCTATAGACAACCCACCAAATATAGATATAAGTCGAGAATTTCTTACCCAAGTACTAGGAAGCAAGAGGCAGGAGTCTTTAAGAGATGATGTCCATGGGTCAGAGTGCTGTGGCATACCCCCTTGAAATGAATGGAGTTATTTTTTATTACTATTTTATACATTATGATGGTGAGCAAATTATAGGCTAATTTCTCTCCTGCCTATAATGGGGAAGTTATTAGAAAAATGCATCTTTAAGCAGTTAATGCTCCATTTTGACTAGAAAGGGTTACTGGTAGAGCAGCAGCATGGTTTTAGACCAGGTTATGGGACAGCAAAGGCTCTGGTTGAGTTGGCAAGCACTGTACATGATGCTAGTGATAAAGGCTTAATGACTGGTACAGTGTTTGTTGACCTGACCAGAGCCTTTGAGTTGGTAGATCATGATGTGCTGCTGCAGAAACTGTATTCCTTTGGAATAACTGGAAACAGTTTGGAATGGTTCAAAAGTTATAATAATAATAATACTTTATTTATATTGTGCCTTTCTAAAACCAAGGAATATTAACAGTATACTTCTTAAAACAATAAATAAAACACAAATACATAACACTAATACATAAAATATGTTAAAACATCATCATTAAAATAGCATCAATGAGAAAACCCTGCTAAACACAAATGGGATTTTAAGGCACGTTTATATTTCTCCACAGATGTGCACTCCCGAAGCGATCAGGGTAGAGAATTCCAGAGGGCTGGGACCATGTACATAAAAGCACGGGTCCCCAAAGATTTGAAAGAAACCCTTGGAACCTCTAGCAACCCCTTGTCCACCGAGAGGAGCGATTGCTTAGGGCAGTAGGGCAACAGAAGCTCTTTCAAGTAGACCGGGCCCAGTCCGTGGAGGGCTTTATAAGTCAGAAGACCGACTTTAAAGGTGGTCCACCACTGTATTTGGCAGCCAGTGCAGTTCACGCAGCATCATAGAAATATGACAGGTATGAGGAGTACCCATCAATAACCAGGCTGCAGTGTTCTGCATGAGCTGCAAGTGGCAGATATCAACCCCTAGTAGCCCTAGATAAAGGGAGTTGCAATAGTCAAGGCACGAGGTCACAAAGGCGTGGGCCAATATAGGCAAGTCACTGGACGGAACTAGGTGCTTAATCCTAGAGATGTTCCTCGGATGGTAAAAGGCTGATTTAATGACTGCTGACACCTGTGATCGTAATGTCAGCTTCTCATCAAAAATCACCCCCAGGTTCCACATCTGTTCAGAGGTTTGGAGCTGGGAGCCACCCAGAAATAATCCTGAGGGCAAATCAGCTCCAGCCCTATCTGTCCCGTGACCTGGGTCCACAACCATTACCATCGTCTTCTCCGAGTTCAACCATAGCCAGCTCAAATTCATCCAGTCTTGGATTTCAGTGAGGCAGTTGTTAAATACCAAGAGAACTCTATCCTGGTCGGGTGCAAACGATAGGTAGAGCTGGGTATCATCAGCATAGCAGTGAAACCTCAGCCCATACCTTCTTACAATATCTCCGAGGGGCAGCATGTACACTGAGAACAACATGGGAGACAACACCGACCCCTGAGGCACCCCACATGACAGTGAGACTGGGCCAGAGGAATTTATCCCTGACACCACTCTCTGAGTTCTGCCAGTGAGGAACAATTTAAACCATGAGAGGAATGTACTAGACAGTCCACAGATGAACCTCAGGCATTCAAGAAGTATCCCATGGTCCACAGCATCAAAAGCTGAGGAGAGATCTAGAAGAACCAAGATAGAATGGCTCTTTCGATCTCTTGCCATCAGGAGATCATTGAGCACCTAAACCAGCGCAGTCTCGGTACTATGCCTCTTTTGAAAACCAGACTGGAATAATTCATAGATGTCATGGATTGTCAAGTGGTTCTCCAGTTGTACAGCCACTACTTTCTCAATCAACTTCCCCACAAAGGGAAGATTGGAGATTGGTCTGTAGTTAGCATGGCAGTCTGGGTCCAAAGAAGCTTTCTTCAGGAGGGGTGTTACCACCACATCCTTCAGGGAGCTAGGAAACTCACCTGTCTCCAAGGAGCACCAGACTATCTGTGCTAGGACTGGGCCGATAACATTGCAACAACCCTTTATCAGTGAGGTTGGGCCTGGGTCCAAACTACAGCATGTAGGGCGCATACCCTTATCTTGAAAACAGGGTACAGAGGGTAAGGATAAGTGGCTCCTTGTCTGAGCCACTACAAATGAAGTCAGGTATTCCTCAGGGCTCAGTGTTGGGACCTTTGTATTTTCAGTTTTTGTGAATGACCTTCCAGATATTCTTACAAGAACAGAATGTATCCTTTATGCTGAAGAAACGGTCCTCCTCTGCTCTGGTCAGTCTCTTATAGATGTGCAACAGGACCTACAATATGATTATAACCAACTGACAAATTGGCTTTCATGGAATAAGTTGAACTTAAATGAAAAAAAAGGATGTAATGCTGTTTGGGATGTCTCGGTGGCTGGCCGGGGCCGAGGGTGACCTGGTCATCAAGAGTAGTCAAGAGGATGATATCTCCAGGGTTCAGCTGGTTAGGTACTTAGGCATTTATTTAGACCCCTCACTGAACTTACCTGAGCACTTAGAGAAGATCAGAAAAAAAGTCCATCAAAAACTGGGTTTTCTTTATAGGAATTTATTTATTTATTGAGAAATCGGATTACAACCTTTGAGACAGAGACTCATTTCCAAAGGCTCCACATCAGTTTACAAGACATATACAAGAAGCAGTCATTATACAATAATACAATGGGGTAGAGGGAAATTAATATTAATGCCTTGGCTGATGAAGCATGTATGGTAATAGCCAAACAAATACTGTTGCCAATATTGGACCATGGAGGAGTTTTATTCATGAATTGAGGCACCGCATTTTTAAAAAGATATCAGTGTATATTAAACAGTATTTGTAGATTCAGACTAAGGGTTCCAATTAGAACACATCACTGGCTTCTGTACAAAAAAGTGAATAACTTCCCACCTGCCCAACAGATTGATTACATTGCAGCAGTTTTTGCCTATGCAATTTATCAAAGATCCATGCCTCCCAGTTTATCAAATTAATTTGTGTGTTACAAAGGTTCATATGCAATGACAGAACACAGATATGTTTTTCTATCCAGTAGTGCCAAAACTGGCCTCAGCCATGCGATCCTTTATTTGGTTTGCCCCAACACTTTTAAACAATTTATCAGTTTTAGTCAAGAAAGCTAATAATGTTAAGCACTTTCAAAAATTTCTGAAAGTTTTTTATCATGACAATAATTTATGTACTTGTAATGTATAATGTGACTGTGGTTTGTATTTTGTCTGATTGTTTATTGTGATTGTATTGTATTTTTATATCAGGCACAACTGAAAAAGGGCTGTACCCAGTCATCTCCTGGATAAAATAAAGAAGGAAAAAAAAAAGAAGATGAAGAGTTGCAGAATAATGAAGGCCACTGTTCTACTAATAAGGCCCTTGTTACTTACCTTCAATAATCTCCAACTCTTCATCAATAATGTATAAAAAAAATACCCCCATTCATTTCAATGGTGCACACTCCTGCAGTATTCCTTGCCCAAAATCATAATGTGCCTGAGCATGGGGACATGGAGGTCAGCTTCACTGGGGGTGGGGGTAAACTTGACTATAGTGGGGCTCCCAATAGTCTGTGCATACTGTACCACTCAACTGTCCCTGAATGCAAGGGACAGTCCTCATTTTAACCCTGAAAACTGCTCTGCTCCTTATCCATCCCTCATGGAAAACATGCTGCTCAAACAGAGGATGTCCTGTAAATTTAGACTTTATGGCAGGGGCGCTATTTCAGATTTCAACATAGGGGAGCCAACAACCAGTGGAAGCCATGTGCTAGTTAACCCCTAGGTGGCAAGCTCTAGAATGTCTGGAACATCTTTAAAAGGTAAAACTTATTTGTTGTAACTGAAAAAATGATATGCAAATCAGGAAACATTAAAATATGTAAAATTCATCTGTCTATATCCCGGAGCAGTGCATCAAATTTGGGCTTAAACCCACCTAGTTACTAACCATTTTTTTTCTGGCTGAAGTTCTACCCCCCCCCCCAAAAAAAAAGTTTTCCCAATTTTTCTCCCCAACTCCATTCCATTCAATACCCATCCCATATGGGTGGTAAAGCTGCCCAAAAACACGGAAACATGAAAAACACATCAATATTTCAGTCCTCCCTCCTTCCCCAATCCTCCTGTAAATTTTTTTTTTACTTTTACTTACCTGGCCACCTGGCCCGAATCTGCAGCCTGGCCCAGTGTGCCACCAGCCCATTTTTCAGTCCAGTCCTTCTCTGTCCTTCTGCCAGAAGCTGGATGCTAGAACCGACCATCCCAGATCCCCAACATGCTCTGCAATGAAGTCACCCTCACCGATTGAACCCACCCAACCTGTGTTGTTTGCTTCTTGCTTGACTGCTGCCACACTGTACTGATCAAGAAGGCCACCCACACTGCTGTCACTGCTGCTGCTAGAAAAATTAAGATTAGTAAGATATAATCCAAAAAACATCAAAGTTCATATGTTTATTGTACTCTTTTCTTCACACCAATATACTTAAGGCAACAGTTTCATGGCTGAATACATCACTTCCTCAGGCCATTCGTATAAAGCAGTGTTGATACTAGATATAAAACAAATCAATCCATTTAAATATATAGTACTTATAATTCTACTCCTTATCCACAAAGATGTCACATGGTTATTGATTACCAATACTTTTCTTCAAATGAATACATCATTTGAACATTACACCTAGTCAAACCATATTAATAATCAAATAGTGTTTTTATCCATAAAAAATATTTTTAATTTTTTTAAATAAATCTTAATTGACTGTATATTTCAAACCCAATATTTAAATCAAATTTTATTCAGTGTACTGTGTACTTTATATTTGTTTTTAACATATTATATTCCCTTATAATATATAGAAATACCTTATTTTTCATTTATTTAAGTTCCACTGGTCTGGAAACAATGATATGACACCCTCAAAATGAGCACCTTGCAGCCCTGTTCCAGTTACCATCTATTAAAGGAAATACATATGTTTATTTTAGATACTTTTATCAATAAATCCCATATAATTACTTAATCCTTGTAATGACAGTCACCTGGTTTAACTTTAGTAGGCTCATTTATGATTAGTATTATCATTCATTCACCAAAGTTTCAACAAAGGAAACCGCATTTAATATATCTCTGGCAATCTTCTCCTTGTCTAAAAACGGCTATGGTGAAAGTGACAAACATAATGAATTTCTGGGTCTTTATTTACATCATCCATCTTTTTATAAACTTAGAGATTTAACTGCAATATTCCCTACCTGCTTGCATGTGCCTTTACACGGAGCTCAAAAACTCTTAAAAACGTATTCATCTAACTACATTCCAGTTTGAAGCATTTCGTATTTCCAAATCACTACAAAAAGGGAAAATTACATCAGTATTTAAGATTCACATTCTTTCCCCCATACCTCGGGCTAATTTAAATGTAAACTTTTAACTGGCTCCACGCCATGCCATGAAACGTCTCTGGCAAGTGATTGCCTTTTACAAGAGGCCAAGCGGTCTGCATTAGGGATTTAAATACCCTTCAAAAGCCCGCGAAAATGACTAATTAATTCACGTCTTAAAATGTCTCCAATCCACCTATATTTGAACAGACCTATGATTAAATCAAATAAGCCACTTGACCAACCTTGTAGCCAAGTGGCAAAGGTAACAGATTTGCTAAGCGCACGGCTTTAGTCAGCAGTTCATGTCCCATCTTCGGCTATTTGCCGAAAATATAGATCCCTTCTACATTTTTCACCCTCATATATTAATGTTATTAATATGCTATATTTGATCAATAAAGTGTTTTTTTTATTATTTTAACAACCTGAATCAATAAACTTTACTGAACACTGATTGTTTCCTGAAAAAAACTTCGGTTTAAACAGCACCTAAATAGACTACACTGTCTTGTATGCAACGGGGGAAAAAATCATTCCTGAGTCTAGATATGATCCCACTACCAATCTAGAAACTGATGGTGAAGGAATGGTCTGCATAACTCTCCTGGATACTGAGTGCGAAATATAAGTGGGCTCACTCAGCACTGGTAAAGTCAATGGTTCGTCCCCCACCCATGGCTGCTTGCCGATAATATATTGTACTTTCATTTATTTAAATGTATTCATGCTCATCCATTATTTATATGAATCAGTGATGTTGCATAAAATAAGGGATTTTAAACTATGGGACTTTAATTTCTCATTAACCCTTGATTCAAAACATTAGGTTACTACATGAATTTCAATTATCTAAAAATGTGTTTACAATTTTGTTATTCCTTTTCCTATCGATTAATCAAAAGATAAATACAAAGTAATAAATCTATAGCCTTTACCAGAAAAATCCTATTGGTGATGTATGCTCATTGCAACATTCTTATGGACTAAAAGTTAAAATCCCACCAGGGCCACTGAAGCCACCTATTGTATTTACTTATTTTTTAGCTACTTATAGATTATAAATATGAATCAAATCTTCCTGTGTGTAAATGCAAATACCGAATATACATTTCAGACTATACATATTAGTGTTGGATTACCAGAAAAATCCTACTGGTGATGTAAGGTCATTACAACATTCTTATGGACTAAAGGTTAGAATCCCACCAGGGCCACTGAAACCACCTATTATTTATTACTTATTTTTTAGCTTCTTGTTGATTATAAATATGAATCAAGTCTTCCTGTGTATAACTGCAAATACCAAATATACACTGCAGACAATACCTATTAGTGTTGGATTGGTACAGTCAAAGTCCTAATTCCAATACAAATTCCAGTTACATGATTCATTCATGCCAATCCTTGGGTTTACACTGTCCATAGTATATATCCAGAAAACTTCTCTCTTTAACAGTAAAGTGTCCCATGAACTTTTGTATCCTTGGGGTTCCAAAACTTTTTCAAGTCCCCAAAATCTCAGTGATGCTGGTGTGTGTCCTTCATGATTGAAATGCTTTGCAACCGATGACTTCTCTTCTTTGATCCTGATGTCACTTTTATGTTCCCCAATTGTTGTTCTGAGTTCTGTTTTTGTCTTCCCAACATAAAGTTTGTCACATGGACATTGGATTATATAGATTATATAATGTGACTTGCACATCATATATTGTTTGATTGTATATTTCTTATTAGTGAAAGGATGTTCAAAATATGTCTTCTTTGATGTATTGTTACAGTGGCAACATTGCCCACATGGAAAATTGCCTTCCTTTAATGGTCCCAAAAGTAATTGTTTCTCCTGAACAGGATTCACCTGATATCTCCTATATTGTGTGTGCACTAATTTATCCTTTAATGTTTTGTTTTTCTTGGATGTAACTAATGGTATGTCTAAAAATCTTCTATTTGGACTACCACCTGCCTGGAGTATATACCAATTATTTACCAGTGTATTTTTAATTTTCTGACTCAAATGACTGTAAGGAGTTGAAAAAACTATTCTATGTTCCATTTTCTTCTTTTCTTTCTGTTGTAATAAAGAATCACGTGCTATTAATGATACATCTGTAATCATTTCTTCAACCTTCCCATAATAATAACCTCTTTGCACAAATGTATCCCTCATAACCTTTGTTTCTTTAAAGAAATATTCATCCATGGTATTGTTTCTCCTGGCCCTGATCAATTGAGATTTTGGGATACTTTGTTTCAATCTAGGATCATGATAACTCTGAAAATGTAATAAAGTATTTTGATCTGTTTCCTTTCGATATAACCTGGTCCCTAATTTCTCTTTGCTCTTAAAGATTTGTAAATCTAAAAATGATATTCGCTCTTTATCACTTTCCACTGAAAAAAATCAAATTCTCATCTCTACTGTTAACATATCTAATAAACGAGTCTAATTCACTTTTTGAACCATTCCACAACAATAATATGTCATCTATATAACGTTTACATATGATGATGTTACTTCTAAATGGATTATTATTTTCACTCAATATGTGTATTTTCTCAAAATGTCACATAAAAAGATTGGCATATGATGGGGCCATTGTACTCCCCATTGCTGTACCCTGTACCTGTAGATAAAATTCATCTTCAAATGAAAAGTATTTTTTTAATAAGACTAATTCTGCCAAACCTAATAAAAAAATCTGTGTCAGGAAATAGATTTTCTCTTCCCTTTAATGCTATTTTTAAAGATGCTAATCCATCTTCGTGTGGTATACTTGTATAAAGATCCTTCACATCAAGAGATACCAACCAGATATCTGTTATGTCAATGTCACTAGTATTCACCTCTTGTACTATCTCTATTACATGGCTGGTGTCCTTGATGTAAGTGTCCATTTTCTTTACTAATTGTTGTATATGAAAATCTATGTACTTGGATAAGGGTTTCAGTAAGGATTTCAAACCTGATACTATGGGTCGACCTGGAGGTTTTTGTGGGTTTTTATGTATCTTAGGTAAAACATAGAATTTTGGTATTCTAGGATTCTTATTAATCAACATTTCTATTTCAGTGTGTGCACCAACCTAATTCTACCGCCCCTTCCAGGTAATCTTTTATATCAGCTTTAATCTCTTCTGTGGGATCATAGTCTAACCTGACATAATTCGTATTGTTGTGTAATTGCCTATAACATTCTGCCTTATAATCCCTAAGGTCCCATAGAACTATTCCACCTCCCTTATCTGCTGGTTTAATGACTATAGAGTCATCTTCCTGTAAGTTCCTTAATGCTTGTCTTTCGTTCTTTGACATGTTATTGTACTTTGGAAATTTTGGTTCTTTCTCTAATAATTCTTTAATATCCTTTTCAATAATCTTAATATATGCTTCTACCAATTCCTTGCCTTTGGGGGGAGAATGCTGACTTAATTCCTAATTTTTTTTAAGTTCTTGTTTTCTTGTCAAAGGTTTCTCAGGTTTATCTTGAAACCAGTCTGCTAATCTCAGTTTCCTATAAATTTTTTGCAAATCTATCTCTAATTGAAAAGGATCAATTCCAGTGGTTGGTGAGAAAGACAGTCCCTTACTCAATACCCAATTTTCTATATCTGTTACATTCCTTCCACTAAGATTAAATACTGGTATTAAGTCCTCTGTTTCCCCCTGCTGTTGTAATAAGTACCTCCTCTGCCACCTCTTCTTCACCCTCTTCCACCTCTTCCACCTCCCCTTGTTTGATTTCCATACGGTTGTCTGTATTGGTCTGTATTCTGCTAGTCCATCTCTTAAATCGTATTTCCTGGTTTCCACCTGTTCTTGCGGTGCTTTCTGTCCTTCCTCTACCTGTTGTACCTGTTCTCTTTCTAAAAAAGTTTCCCTATTATCCTTTCTACCTATTCTATCATATGAATTTACTATATAACTATCTCTGCTGTCTGAATCCATGTAATGATCAGACCTCCCTTGTTGGTGCTGGTTGCTACCATATGACTTCTGTTTTATAAACCAACTGTATACTTTATTGTCTCTATAATCTATGATGTCTCTTTTAAATTTACGTATTTTCTGTTGTTTAATAAACTCTTCATACTCATCTAAATCTTGCTTGATTTTTTCTAATGTGCTAGTAAACTCTTGTAGTTGTACCCTTGATTTGTACTCATCCTTAACACTTTGAATTTCTACTGTAAGTCTGTTTCATTCCTCCATTATGGCTTCTATTAAAGCCAACATGAAATCAAAACCACATTTGTTACGTATCCCCATCCACTTCTTATTCAATTTTGGAGTTGTGAAGCCCAAATTGGATTCAACCAGCACCTTCAAGCCTCTAGGAATTCTTTTATTTTTAATGTATTCACCTAAAGACAAAGCATGCCATTCTAATCGTATATCATTTTGTTCTAAATGATATATTTTGTTCATTAAAGATTTATCACTAGTGACTTCTGTCCATGTCTTATCTCTATTTAGTAAACCTAGGACTTGTTCCTGTTCTTCTAAAGTAAATTGATATATGTATTGAGATCCTTCAGCTGTTTGTTGGAATTCTTGAAAAGGTTCCTGCCTAATTCCTGCTCCCCTGAATGTGGTCATTGTAACTTAGTATCTCCAAATAAAACTTAAGGAGTGAAGGAAGTGCTGCTAGGCCTAGCTTACTGCCGTAGGGTGCCTGTGCTGTTTTTTTTGTGAGTCGAGCCTAGTAGAGTAAGTAGGTAGTCTAGTCTCCAGTTAGCTTCTAGCTCACCTTCTGCCCCTTCAGCCCCCAAGGGAAATGGAGATTCACTAAGAGTAGACCAACAAAAATATGCCACCACAACACTGCTATTGAGAGTTCAGTGCTCACTGACGCCTCCAAGCTGTAGTGTGCAGTCTGTCTACTCTGTGGCGGGAAAGACAGTGTCACACTTGCATGACTCATGTGCTCTTGCTTGGCTGGAGTTCCTCCATGTCACATGTGATGGTGCAGCTGCTGATATGCAGATATAGTGGACAATGCAATACAGACACAGTCGAGTCAGGAGTGCACCTGCAGCATGAGCGCACACAGGCCAGGGGGGCACTTATTGTGAAAAAGATTAAATCCAAATTTAATGCCATTGTTGCCACACCATAAGAACAACCTAGGCACAAATGTGGGGGAGGCAACTGCTCCCCTCTGCCCTACCTAAACGACACCCCTGATTTATGGTAGAAATTCTGTCTCAGGTGTTAATATCGGTACAAGTAAATACAATTTTTTCACTGTGTTCTGAGGTACTGTATCTCCATATTTCAGGATGTGTCCAGATCATCGTTAGGGTTAGTGTCCTTCATTCTCTCGCATTTTGAGTGTCCATGTCCTTCATTTCAGTGACAAAATGTGAGGTATGGTGCACACTTCCAAGATCCTTTGTAGCACAAAAAGTGCTGAGCATGGCCATAGAGTGTTTGCTCCATACAGAATAACAAAGGGAAAGTAAGTGAGCCGAAACAGTCATGGGGAAACACATTTGTAGCACTAAATATGCATAAGGGGACTTCACAACACAGAGGCCCCACCCCTCTTCACACATCTGGAATGGGGGATGTTGACTAACTATATACCATGCATTCAATGCAGTAAGCAAACAATATCTTACAAATTAATGACATTCTAAAGACAAAAATCAAAAACCATTAAACAACTTGCAAATGGATCAGAATTAGAGTTTACCTAATTTTAATGGGAAATCAATGACAAGAGTATTTTAATGGCTCTAATTGCTATCAGTAGTATGAGAAATAGAAACTGATGTGTTTTTTACATGAGATTCACACAAGCTTAGTTTCTGCATACGTGGCAAGTGTGCAGCATGTGAACCTGATGTGATTTTTAAATGATGTTCACACCAGCTTAACTGCTGCACTCATGTCGAGCATGCAACACATGAACCTGATGTGATTTTAGAAGATGTTTGCACCAGCTTACCTGCTGCACACATGTCAAGCTTGCAGCATGCAAACCTGATTTGCTTCTTAGACCTGGTTTGCTTATGTTGACTTTGTGTATGCAAACTGCATGCAAACATTGCACAATAAAGCATGTGGCATGCATTCCGCATGTACACAGCACACTTTATATTTCTGTAAGGGAATGTGACATGTCTTGTAGTAGAAAGTTTGTTTAAAACCTTCACTGGCAGAGGTTGTAGATTCACAATTTATTATCATGTCACTCTGCAGTCCACCCCTGCTAAGAAAAAGTGAATTTTCCAATGCAATGAGCAATATAGGTAGTGGAGTAAGGGGTATTCTGAGTGATGTTTACAACAGTCCTAGTGAGGAAGACATTATGCCTCTAATTCCCATTTTAATGAGATCAGGTGGATGGTAGGAAGGAGCTCCCCCCTGCGGAGAAGAGAAGGAGGGGTGAAAGTACTAGGAACCTCTTTTATGGGCCTCCGTCACCAAATACCATGTAGTGAAAATGCTAAGGAGACCACATCAGCCTCTTGGTCAAGTTATAGGTTAATGACTACAAGAGAGAATACCCGTTGTCAGGGCAGAATTCTGTCCATGGGTAAGTGAGACAAAGCATAAGAGCTGGTGAGTGGAAAGTGGTACAGCAAGGAGCCAACCCATACTTTGGGTCTCCCCAGCCAGGATCCCCCCCATTAGTGTACATTCGATAGTGGAACTAGATCTAAGAGTGAAGGTAGAGCACTGTGGAGGACCAGCAAAACTTGCCAACCTCCCCTGAGGCCTACTCCCCCTTTCCAAAGTGAACTTGCAGCCATACAAACAGACCACCAGTACAAAGGGACTGTAGTGCTGTTTAAGTGTCAGTACCTGGGTCGGTCAAGTGTCTCTACTCCTCTTCCCCCCCAACTTCACTGTACAGAAATCCTACCCCCCCCCATACCTGGCAGAAAGTTGCACCAATGTTGAAATGATGATGTCCTTAAAGTTCAAAGTGCAGTATATCATCCTGAAGCTGGAAGGCAGGGTGTGTTATGGTCACATTGGGTGATTCTCAGATTGTTGCAGAAGTGCTTTTATTTGTTGCAATGCTGCTTGGGTGTGCCACACCCATTCTTCCATAGGAGCCAAATTATGGTCCTTGCTCAGCAGTGCTGCTCTAAGAAGGTTGGTGGCACTGATGTCTCAGCATTTAGATTTGGGCCATTTTAGAGGTTGTGGAGGGAGTAGAAATGCAATGACTATGTGTTCCAAGTCTGCTTTTGCCTTCTCTGGTGTGTGGTAGGTTATATCATCTTCAGAAAAGAAAAAGCACTTCTAACTTGGCAGGAAAGGGAGTTTGAAATTTAAGGTTTTCTTGTTTGACAGCTCTATGGTATGGTGCATATGTCTGTCTTTTTTGTTGGATCGCAGGCACATAGTCATTGTCCAAATATATCTGCAGATCTTTGTAGACTACCTGTTTTCTGTCACGCTTGTTTTAGGACTTGTTCCTTCATAGCTTATCATAGGAAGTTTAATATAATTGAGAGAGTTTTTCACCTGGGTTTGGTTTCAGGTCTATTGCCCTGTGAACATGCTCTAATTCAAGGTCAACATCAGGGGGGAGCTGTAAACCTTTTTTTTCATTTAATATTTCTTTTTATCTCCCTGGATGCTCAGTACACCCCTATCCACCTGCTCTCCTCCAGCACATCACTCCACCATCTGTGTGACTTACCCTTTCTGACCCATTGCTGTGTCCCACATATTACTCCCCTTGGCAGAGCCTCCTGGGTCATCCTGATAACCCCAGGAGATGTTTAGCTCAGGTATGGGTGGGGAGACCCAGTGGGCGAGAGTGGAGCCTGCAAGGAAAGGCAGGCATCACCCTGCTGACTGGGTTGTTTTCCTTTTTTCTTTACCTGGAAACCATCGGACACTCCATAGGGGAGGTGGCATGATGGGACATACGGATGTGTGGATGTTTTCTGCAGGGAGCACCCACCACCCAGAACTGCTGCTCCTGCCTGAGCCACTACCCACAGTCACCCAGGTGACAATATCATGGCAGAGCATGCAGCCTCCCTTCCCTGGAGGAGAAGAGCATCTATTGGGATGCTAAATTATCCTCTGCTAGTCAACCCCCAAGTGGCCCAGGCTTGTTTGTGAACCCAGGTTGCCAGCATGATGGTAGATGAGGCATAGGTGCTTCAGCCCTCTGCTCTAATGGGCCGGTGTCTGTAATCTGCTTTTTAATAGTTGCACCACAAAATCCAGGATTTTCAGGCCTTCCACCCCTTCTAGTACTCAGTATATATGCAGTTTTTATTTTCTTCTTGCTCTACTCTTCCATGTCAAGAATTTTTAATTCCATATGCACCTGGTGGTGATGCAGATGAAGCAGCAGGTCATCATGTGGTCTGATTAGTCAGAGAATGAGGAGCCACTTGCAAATCATGGTGGTCAGCTTTTACTGTGTCCATCTCCTGCCCCATGCTTGCTAAGATGTCTCATACCTCAATTCTGAATGCCAGAAATTTGGATAAAATGTTGTCATTTGTAATATCCAGTGAAGAGTTGCTGGTCTGGAACCGTGGTGATAAGGCTTCCTGTAACTGAAGAGGTGCTCTGGGTTGGCAAGGTTGAAGAACCTGGGTTAGCCACCATTTTCCTTATCTGCCCCCCCCATCTTAAACTGCGCCTAGTGTACTAGTTTGATTTAGCAGAAAAACACCCTTTTGGGTGATTTTACAAATGAAAATATGAAGAAGCCAGCAAAAGAATGCCATTTGGTCTATCAAGTCTGCTCATATTACAGGATCCAAAGCCTGAGTTAATGTTCCTGCCCTCCTCCCACCCCTCTCATCCTCCGTACCCATGATCCTTACCTTCCCGCCATGCCTATCACAGCCTCACTAAAACTGCCTTCTGTCTTCAACGAGATGACCTCTTCCAGCAGCGAATTTCAAGTGTCCACCACCCTCTCTGTAAAGAAGTGCTTCCTAATCTCCCTCCTAAAACTCCCACCCATCAGCTTAAGACTGTGTCCCCTTGTGTTCTGGTTGCCACTCAGTTTAAAGAGACTCTCCTTATCAACCTTATTTATCCCTTTTAAGTACTTGAATGTCCCAATCATGTCCCCCCTCTCTCCTGTCTTCCATGGAGTACATGTTCCGTGCCCTCAGTCTCTCCTCGTATGCCTTACCCTGCTGACCAGCTATCATCTTTGTAGCACTCCTCTGGACCTTCTCCAGCAGGTTAATGTCTTTTTTGAGATGTGGGCACCAGTACTGAACTCCATACTCTAGATGCGGTCTTACCAGTGACCTGTACAAGGGAAGTATAACCTCTTCTCTCCTGCTACTGATCCCCCTAGATATGCATCCCAGCATCTTGTCTGCCTTTGCTGCTGCTTTCTTGCACTGCGTGAAGTGCTTCAGGTCACTAGTAATCATCACTCCCAGGTCCGTCTCCTCCTCTGATGCAGATACTCGGACTCTACCCAGGTAGTACTCTGTCCTGGGATTCTTGACTCCAGTATGCATAACTTTGCATTTCTTGGTACTGGAGCCAAGCTGCCAGATCCTGGACCACCTCCCCAGCTTTTCCAGATCTTCCTGTAGGTCCTGTATCCCTTCAACTGTGTCCACTCTCCTGAAGAGCTTGGCATCATCTGCAAATAGGTACATTTTGCCCTTAATGTCATCTCCAATGTCATTGATGAAGACACTGAACAACACCAGCACCAGCACCGAGCCCTGCAGGACCCCACTGGTGCCAGGGTTACCTCTCTGGTGCCACATAACTCTCTCCCCACAACCACTCTCTGGGTTCTGTCCCTCAGCCAGTTTGCACCCATCTGGCCAACTTTTCCCCAATCCCGATATCCACTAACTTCCTGATCAACCTTTTGTGGGGCACAGGGTCAAAGGCCTTGCTGAAATCAAGATAGAGGACATCTACTACTTGGACCCTGTCTACTGTCTTAGTGACACAGTCAAAGAAGTAAATCAGATTTGTTTGACACAATCTCCCCCATGAACTTATGCTACCTGTCATCCTGGAGACCATGCTTCTCAAGATATTCCACCAACCTTTCCTTTAGTATGGTCTCCATGAGCTTGCCCACAATGGAGGTCAGACTGACTGGTCTGTAATTCCCTGGGACAACTTTTTTGGAGGGGCACTACATGTACTGTTCTCCAGTCCTGTGGTACCATGCCTGACTCTAGTGAACTAATAAATAGGTCTGCCAGTTGCCCTGCCAGCTCTTCAGCCAGTTCCGTTAGTACCCTTGGATGTACTCTGTCTGGGTCTGGTGAACTGTTCATCTTCAATGCCAGCAGCCCCTCGATCACTCTATCCTCCTCTATCATTATATCTGTGTTCCCCTCCCCCCCGCTCCTCTTTTCTCTCCTGAAAGCACTGGTCCATCCTTCTTCCTGGTGAAAATGGAACAGAAATATTTATTTAGTATCTCTGCTTTTCCCCATTATCCTCCACCAACTCTACCCCTTTTTTAAGCCTAACAATCCCTTCCTTCTTGTCCCTTTTCTCACATATATTCGAAATAATGCCTTCTCCCTCTTCTTAAGTGCTTCAGCTATCTGAAGCTCCTTCTGTGCCTTTGCTCCCCAGACTTCCTTACTTGCCACACTAGCCAAGCTTAGATAATTCTCCCTATCCACCTCGCTCTTTTGGTCTTGCTGAATTTTCTATAGGCCAACCTCTTTTCCTTTACTCCCTGGGCAACCCTAGAACTGAACCAGTTCGGCGCTTTGGCCCTTGTGTTCTTCCCCTTGAGCCTAACGTACTCATCTGTGGCAACCAGTATTCCTTCCTTAAAGATGGATCACCTTTGGTCCACCTCCATATCTGCTCTGATGCCCACCAGATGGCTCTTTAGCACTTCGCCCATTTTCCTGAAGTCCGCCCTTCCTGAAATCCAAGATTTAACACATTAAAAGACAAAGATGGAGCAGAGCTGTCAGTTCAGGTGGACTTTCCCCACCGGAGTTCAGTACTGCCAGTAATGCCTTATAAAATAAAAGCTAATATTAAATGCAGATTGAAAATAAAAAAATAAAACAGGTATTTTGGCCATAGGTCTATTTCAGGAATTCTCTATAACAAGGAAAAACACAAAGTTACTGAAGAGATAAAATGAAATAAGATATATACTTTATGTGAGGAAGCTGCACTCTTCCTGCAAAGAAAATAATATACCACATTACTGCAAATGTATAAGAACTCCTTGGTGATGTGAAAAATACCTGCAGGATCTTGAATTTCAGTGACACTAAAAATAAATGTGCAGGTATAACAGCGGGTTCTTTTACAAGTTTTGGTACTTGGTCAGAAGACATTGTTCAGAGTATGTAGGCTGCTAGGTACCAGGAGATTCCAATGGCTGGGTGGTCTGTGGTAGAAGGCAATTGGTGGTCTGTAAAGGAAGCACTGATATTAAGAACTGGTTGCAGAATAGAACAGTTCCCAGTGATTTTCCTGTGAAGAGTAGGGCCCTAGAATGGATGGCAGTGCAATGCATCATTGTTGCTGCCTGGGAGTATCCTTTTTGTGAGGGTCAAAGTTATGGGCATATTGCTCACCCAGGAGAGTGCTTTGTTCCCTATGCTTTCTGTGCAACCCTATAAATAAAAAAGGTGCATTATTTGAACTTGCTCAGCAAAATTATCATATTCACTGCATAATCTGCAAAGTCTAAGAAGCTGTAAATATGGCAGGCCATTCTTAGCATGTTTAGGATGGAAGGAGCTTGGGAGAAGAAAGCTGTGTGGGTCAATGTGGGTTTGTAATAAACTCTTGTCTACAGACTGGTGTTCTGCACCGACAATCTAGAAAAGTCAGTATGGAGAAGGATACTTCAATAGTGTAATGAAGGGAAGGATGAGATGTGATAAACTTGTCCAAGAGTATTCTGAGTTTTTTCCTGGAGCAGGAGGTGGCCCTCACACAATCCTCTACATAGCATTTGTAGAGGTCAGGCACAGTCCCTGTAAATGAGGAAAAGAACTGTTCCGCAAACCAACCAACAAACAGATTGGAAAAGCTGGGACCCATCTTGGTACCCATGGCAACCTCACTGGCCTGCTGAAAAAAAAAAAAAACATTATTGAAAGAAAAAGAATTAAGGTCAAAAACAAGTTCAGCAAGTTAGGTTAATGTATGTACAGTATGTGTGTGTGTGTGTGGCTGCTGGACTTCCTGCTTATTCAAAAAGCGCTGCAGAACTGTCAGGCCATCATTGCGGGGGATCACTGCGTAAGGAGGTTTGATGTCCATGGTAAACTTGTACTGATGGAAGCCATTGAATCTGAACCTGTCAAATAACTGAAGAACATTGTTAGTGTTATAATGTATGGAGGGCAGGAATTTAACAAGTGGTCTCAAAAGGCTGTCCAGACTTACTGATAGGTAGAATGTGCGGTAAGAGCTGGCAGACACAATGGGGTGGTCAGGTCTACCTATGGATTTTAGGAAGGAAAGAGAACCTGGATGCCTGAGGATGTTGAACTATCAGACTCTTAACAGTAGGGCTGCAAGTTCAGTTCAACCTTAATACAAAAAAGGTCAAACTCCAGTTGTTGCAGGATCAAAAACACACAGAAACTCTTTGTTATTTTTTAAACTTTGGTTCCCCGATAGCTGGTCACTGTCCAGTGTATAATTAAATTCCTGGTGTCTAGTGGCTCTTCTGATCACCGCCAATGTACAATTATATTTCCTGGGTGTCTAGTGGTCCCCAGGCCAATTGCTGCCCAATGTATAATGATTAATTCCAAGGTGTCTAGTGATCCCTCCCAATAGCCGATTGCCAGCCCATTGTACAATTATGTATATTCCCTGGGGTCTAGTGCCCCACTGATCACCAGCCTGATGTACAATTAATTAATTTCCTGGTGTCTAGTGGTACCCCACCCCAATATTTAGTGCCCCCCATCCTGCTCTCCCTCACACTGACCCTGATTGGGTGACTGGTACAGTCCACCCTCTCTACCACTCAGGCCACCAGAATGAGCTGCCAATAAATTAATGAATGCATACTTGTACAAGCACATGCTCATTCATTGCCAGCTAAAGATCAGAGGGTTGCTCCAGTTCCAAGAGGGGGTGGGTGGGATGGGTGAATGCACATCCCCCATCCCACCCCCTGGCAACCAGAACAAACCTCTGCTAGTGTCTATGTTCCCGACAGGGCTCAAAGAACTCAATGAATGGGCATGAGCTCATGGCCTGTCAATAAATGAGTGCGAGCTTGTACAAGTGTGCACTCATTCATTGAAAACTTAGTCAGGTGGCCAGCATAGTGGAGTGGGAGGGCTGTGCCGGTCATCTCCTCAGGGTTGGGGTAGGGGCAGCAGGGTAAGCTAGTCACTATCTGCTGGGGTGGCGGGATGGGGGACCACTAAATGCCAGGGAATTAATTAAATGTACTTCCAGCAGGCAATCAGCGGGGGGGAACCACTAGACACCAGGGAAAATATATATATAATTGTACAATGGGCAGGCAATTGGCTATGGGGGAACCACTAGACACCAGGGAAGCTAATAATATATCAGGCTGGTGATCAGCTATGGATGGGGGGACAACTAGACACCCGGGAGCTATAATTATACATTGGGCTTGTGATTAGCTAGCAATGGGGGGACCACTAGACACCATGGAATGTAATTGTACATTGGCCAATGATTGGCTGTCACTGTGGACAGCACTTGTGTGCCCTGAAAAAGGTTGCATTTGGTTCTACCAGTTCTACCTGGTAGAACTTGGTAGAACTCTTTGGGGTTCGAATGGTAAAGTTTGCAAGGTAAAACTTTTAGAGATTCACACAGCCCTACTTAGCAGAAGCTGGGAGTTGTTTGTTTTGAACAGCAGAAATAATGGGGTGGTGACCTCTTTCTGATAGTTGACTATGGGGTCCTGTGGAAGAGGAGAGTAAAAAGTGGAGTCAAAGAGCTGTTGTGTGGCTTCAGTGATGCTTAGCTACTTATATCAAACCACAACAGCTCCTTTTATCAGCTGGTGTAATAACAATGTCATTCCTGTGTTTGCACAGATCTGAGGGCTGCAAGTTCACCAGCTGTTAGATTAGGGTGATGATAGTGCCTGCAATAAAAATTGAAGCTAATGGTGTCTTTCATACATTGCTTAACAAAATAATCTACAGAAGCAAATTATCCTGGAGCTGGGGTCCATGCACTGCATCAGGAAGTGATGTCATTGATTGTTCTGTTAATGCCATCATTGCTTGCAAGAAGAGGAGTCTCATTAGAAAAACAGTTATGCAACGATGATGATTTTGCTGAGCAGGCACAAATAACACACCATTTTGTTATTAACAGAGGTTATACAGAAGGCATAGTAGACAGAGGATTGTGCCAGGTCAGTAATATGCCCCTAACCTTGAACCTCACAAGAGGGATATCTCACATAGCAAGGAAGATGCATCCCACCCATGCTTCCTTTCCCTTTTAACATAGAAACATAGACTTTGATGGCAGATAAGGACTGCTTGGCCCACCTAGTCTGCCCATTTCCCTACCTGCAGGATGAGCTGCAGACCCTAGTTAACCAACAGCCAATTTCTTCCTACCCCCCCACACAAAAATTGCCTTATGTCTGTCCCATGCATTCTTGAATTATCCCACAGTTTTAGACCCCACAGCCTCCTCAGGAATGCTGTTCCATTTATCCACCACCCTCTCTGTGAAAAAATACTTCCTCACATTGCCCCTGAACCCCCCCATCTTCAAATTGTGTCCCCTTGTTCTTGCACATCTCTTTTTCTGAAAGATGCTACCCTCTTGGACTTTGTTGATTCCACTGAGGTACTTAAAAGTTTCTATCATGTCCTCCCCCTTTCCTCAAGGGTATGCATATGAACATATGAAGAAGCCAGCAGAAGAAGGCCATTTGGTCTATCAAGTCTGCTCGTACTGCAGGGTCCACAGCTTGAGCTAATGTCCCTGCCATCCCTCCCTTCCAACTGCTCCCATTCTCCCTACCCATGATTCTTACCTTCCCCCATGTCTATCCCAGCCCCTCTTAAAGCTGCCCACTGTATTCAATGAGATGACCTCTTCTGGCAGCGCATTCCAAGTGTCCACCACCCTCTCTGTGAAGAAGTGCTTCCTGACCTCCCTCCTAAACATCCCACCCTCTAGCTTAAGACTGTGCCCCCTTGTGATATGATTGCCACTCAGCTTAAAGGGACTCTCGTTATCAACCTTATTTATCCCTTTCAAGTACTTGAATGTCCCAATCATGTCCCCTCTCTCTCTTTCTCTCTCTCTTCTGTCTTCCAGGGAGTACATGTTCAGTGCCCTCAACCTCTCCTCATATGCCTTGCCTTGCTGACTGGCTATCATCTTTGTAGCCCTCCTCTGTACCTTCTCCAGCAGGTTAATGTCCTTTTTGAGGTGTGGGCACCAGTACTGAACTCCATACTCCAGATGTGGCCTTACCAGTGACCTATACAAGGGCAGTACAACCTCCTCTCTCCTACTATTGATCCCCTTAGCTATGCATCCCAGCATCTTGTTTACCTTTGCTGCTGCTTTCTTGCACTGTGTGGAGTGCTTCAGGTCACTAGTAATCATCACTCCCAGGTCCTTCTCCTCCTCTGATGCAGACACTCGAACTCCACCCAGGTAATACTCTGTCCTAGGATTCTTGTCTCCAATATGCATAACTTTGCATTTCTTGGCATTGAAGCCAAGCTGCCAGATCTTGGACCACCTCCCCAGCTTTTCCAGATCATTCTGAAGGTCCCATATCCCTTCAACTGTGTCCACTCTCCCACAGAGCTTGGTGTCATCTACGAATAGGCACATTTTGCCTTTAATGCCATCCCCAATGTCATTGATGAAGACATTGAACAACACTGGCCCCAGCACAGAGCACTGTGGGACCCCACTGGTTACCTCTCTGGTGCCAGATAACTCTCCCCCTACCACCACCCTCTGGATTCTGTCCCTCAACCAGTTAAGCTCCTTTAGTCTCTCCTCATATGGCTTCTCTTGCAGACCCTGCACCATTTTAGTTGCCCTCCCCTGGACTGCCTCTCTACTATCTATGTCCTTGTGGAGATAGGGTCTCCAGAACTGGACGCAGTACTCCAGATGGGGTCTCACCATCTGTCTGTACAGAGGGATAACAACTTCCTGTTTTCTGCTGGTGATGCCTCTCCCTATACATCCCAGTATCCCCCCAGCCCTCCATACTGCCTTCTCACATTGCTTGCTAACCTTACAGTCATCTGATATGATTACCACCAGATCCCTTTCCATTTTTGTTGTTGTTTCTACCCCCCGCCCCCCCCCATTGTGTAATCTTCTCCTGGGTTTTTGTTTCCCAGGTGCATTATTTTGCACTTCTTTTCATTGAATCCATGCATGCCATAATTTCTGACCATTCCTCCAACCTTGCCAAATCCCTTCTCATCCTTTCCACACCTCCTTGTGTATCAACCCTGTTGCAAATATTTGTCCCTCCCCAACTCCACAAACTCTTCCTGCACTGCTCTGATCCCTTTCTTAGCCAGGTCATTTGTTCCTAGGTGTACAATGACATCCAGCTTCCTCCCCTGTGCAGCTGCTCCAGCGATCCTGAGGATTCGCTCCCTGTCCCTCCAAGCCATGGTGTCAAGCAGGCACCTTACCTCCCTCTCCCTTTCCTCCCCCAGTTCTACCTTCCTAACAATGGAGTCCCCCACCAGGAGTTGTTTTCTTCCCCATGGGGTCCCATGCCACCCTCCTGTGGGTCTCCTTTGTGGAGGTTCCTGGCATCCTCCTTGGTCTCCACTGCAGGTGCCTCCATAGAGGAACCACATTTTGCCAGAATTGCATGTGAACTGTAGATAGGTACAATGGGAGGGATGTGCCTCTGTTCCACCACCCTCACCCTCCCTGAGCCCACTGTGGTCCAACCGCTCCTCTTTCTTGACAACCTCTGAGGCAAAGGCAGTGAAACTGGTGGTCCCTGGATAGAGAAGAGGTCCCACAAATCTTGGCCAACTCAGCCTGGAGATGAGCAGCCTTCTCCCTCAGCCCAGAGAGGTGCCTGCAGATGGGACAACACCACAGCTTCCAGAACGTCTCCCGGAAGACTGCTGCTCCACAGCCACTGCACTGCACCACTCCCATCATGTCTTATTTCTGGCCCCTTCACTGTTGTTTGGAATACTTACTCTTTCCTCTGTTTATTTATTTATTTATTTTCTCCCTACTTAGTTACTGCCTCTGTGCCCTTTAAGCACCTGATCTTCTTGTTCTGAGGCAAGAAGATCCTATATTTCTCAGTAATCCCCTTACTTGCTCAGAGTCAGACCTCCAGCAGCTGGGGGGAATGGAGAGCTACTCTTGTCCTTCTAGGATGGTGAGTCTTTGGTGGTTCTGTGATCACTCACTTCCTGCTCCCAAACAGGAAGTTTAGGACCCCTTCTCTTCACAGAACCATCACTCAGAACTTTACATTTCTGCAAATACATGCTAATATAGAAGGTTCCTTTACAGATCCACCAACTGCCTCCTACCACTAACCTCCCAATCTTTGGAATCTCCTGGGGCCTGATTATCAAAAGGCCTGACATGGCCCAGAGACTACGTCCCTGTGTACCACTCCCTGATGCAGGGAAATATTCCCTGCACCTGCAAAAATGCTATTTCCAGCATTTTATGTGCACTGACAGAACTTTCCTTTTCCCGCAGCTGCACAAAAATGTTAATACCAGTCATAGCATTTTTTTGCAGCTGCACAACAAATATGTGCATGCTGCCATAAACTGTGGAAAAGGCGGCAAAAAAAAGCAACCTTTCTGAAAATTGAGTGCATATGGAAAAACAATGATGTTATGTAAGGAAGCACCCCATTCTTACATAACTTTTATTCCTGCACATGTTCAGTTTTTCCACTTCTGAAAATCTGGTCCCTGGTATGTAGCATCCTCCATACTCCTAACTTCTTATAATGTACCAAAGCCTGTAACAGAACCTGCTGTTATATCTGTAATTTTATTTCAAGTGTCACTGAAATTCCACATGTCACTGGTGTTATTCACATTACAAAAGAGTTCTCATGCATTTCCAGTACTGTGATATCTTGTATTCTTTGCAGGGGGTGTAAAGCTATCTACACTGGAGATACTGACGGTCATCTAGCTGACTGATTCAGGGACATTACAGGGCAGCCAGAATAAACCCATTGTATCCCATTTTACCTCCAGGGACCAAAATGTCAATGATCTTTCTGTCTGTGTCCTTCACCAGGGTTCCTGGGATGCTGACCAAATTAAAAACACATAAACCAAGCTTATCATCTGCTTAGGCTGCCAGCAGCTTTCTGGTTTAAATGATCAACTTGTTTTCAGTTAACATCTTTCAGGCTCCTTATGGTTTACCAGTGTAGTCTGTCCCTTTTACCCCCACCCCATCATTGCAGTGTCAGTGGCTCAGTAGGTAGCACACTCGCCTCTGAGGCCAGGAGATCAGAGGGCTGTGGGTTTAGTTCCCACATCTGGCACTTGGATTAATATCCCAGTACTGACACTGTAGTGCAGCATGAGAGGGGTGCTGCACTTCTGAGGTGCCGCCTTTCAGATGAGACGTTAAACCGAGGTCCCATCTGCCTGGACTGGTGGTAGTTCGGTGATGTTAAAGATCCCATGGCACTTATCGAAAGAGTAGGGGAATTTCCCCGGTGTCCTGGCCAAATTTCCCTCATTCACTAAAAATACCACCAACAGCCTCATCTGGTTCAAGATCAGTTGGCGTTCATCTGTATCCCCTTCCCCCGGGTCGTGCCTGAAAATAGGCAGGATTTGTCCAGTGCACTTACCCGGTCAACAATAAATAAATAAAATAAATATCTTTGATTTCATGCATGAAGGGTACACTTGCATGTGTGGGTATAGTGGTTGTTACAGAAAAGGTCCAAGGTACCACAGTATTTTTCCCACTACCATGGAAAAATACCGTGATTTATCGTTACTGCAGTAAAAATCCCATTGAATAAAATTGTTTTTTTTACCACAATATTTTTTACCATGGTAGCGGGAATTACCATGGTACCACGGAAGTTTTCTGTAACAACCACTGAATGTCTGTACACACGTCTGGTGTGTGTGTGTGTGTGTGTGTGTGTGTGTGTGTGTGTGTGTGTGTGTGTGTGCATTCTCACCTTGGTATCTAGCTACGTATGTGTGTATATCCATTTTCATTTTCTCCAGACGTCCCTGTGCTCCCCCCCACCATTGTCACCATTCGGACTTCTTACTATGTCCACTTAATTAGACTCCACTTGAGGGCTCCTCAGCTCTTTAAATCCTACTACTGCTATCACCACCATCACCTTATTATTTTCAAGTTTCTGTTCTTACCTTGCCTATTATCACTGTTTCTCCTAGATCCACACTCCATTTTTTTCTCATATATATATATATATATATATATATATATATTTATATAGTATATCCCTTATTTCCCCTTACTGCTATATTCATTGTGTTGTTTTTTCTTATAGATAACGTCTGAAGAAAACCTATGCTCAAAACTTCAATTGTAACTCTATTTACTATTTTCAGTGTCCAGTTAATATTACTCTTTTGTTTTCTTTTCAGCCCACATGTCATTGCAGCACCTTGTTTTTCAGTAATTCCAAATGCAAACTTTCTGATAACCACACCCTTTTTAGAGTCATTTTTGGTAACTTCTGCTTCTGACATTTTCAGGCACCAGAGCCCCTGTTATCTTATAAACTTGTATAGTCACTGTTCCATGTAACTGTAATAAACACAGTATTATGAAAAACATTGTATGATTCCAGTGCCAGCAGTTTCCAACAATCTTTGTGCTTTGTGGTACACACCAGATGACGCAAACAAAAGGACCTTGCTGGTCCCCGCCCATAATCAACCAATACAGCAGAATAAAACATACCCAGGGTTAAGGGAAATGGAGAGGGTAGGGATAAATGCTGGAAAATGATGTGCACCAATGCAAGGAGTCTTAGCAGCAGCAATATATGGGAACTACAGGCGTTGGTCTTGGCAAGGAGCCTCAGCCTGGTAGTGGTCACAGAAATGTGAGTCAACAAACCACAAATGGGACATGACCATGCCTGGCTACACACTGTTTAGGAAGGACAGGGAAAAAGGCAGGGTAGAAGGACTAGCACTGTATTTAGAAAGAGGGATAGAGGCAACTGAAATCAACAACCTAGTGTGGTCAAGTAAACTGGACACCCTGTGGGTGCTAGCAGCTACAAGGAATGCAGCACAAATTAGGACTGTTGTAATCTACAAACTACCAGGTCAGGATCAAGGGGTGGAGGAGGTGGAACTGGGCAACCAATTTAGGGGAAGTGGTGATAGTAGAGCATTTCTATATACTGGATGTGGGCTGGAAAATTCCAATCATGGAAAGTGCAAGGAATCAGCTCCTGGTGGATGCATGAAAGGAGGCAATACTAGTTCAGCTAGTCCAGGGTCTGGCAAGAGAAGAGGCACTGCTGGATCTGGTGCTCACCAACAGTGAGAGGATCCAACATGTAGGAATCCTGGAGCCACTTAACTCCAGCCACCACAGAACAATACCACTGGAGGTCCAGACCAGGACCCACAAAGATACAATCACGGTGAGGGCATGGAACTTGAAAATGGCAGATTTCGGTAGGATGAAGAAACTGTCAGAAAAAAAGGAGAACAATATAGAACAGGTGGAGGGGCAAAAGAAAAAATGGATACATTTAAAACAAAAACAATGATGAAGGTGTTAGAAAGCTCAATCGGGAAGGTATCAAAGAGGAAAAAAGGTAGGACCAATGTGGTTCACAGCCAAAGTTAGGATGGCAGTAAGACCCAAAAGGGGAGAAGTACAAAAGAAGCCAAAAGGAGGCAGATGAAGAAAAGTACCTGGAAGCAACAAAGTTAGGTAGCAGGAAGGTAAAGGGAGATAAGGCAAAGACTGAACTCTGGCTAGCAATGGGAGTGAAACAAGGGGAAAAGGCATTCTTCCTTTACATCTGGGAGAAGTGCAAGGTCAAGGGGGTATTCTGAGACCAAAGAGCAAGGAAGGATGGGAAAAGTAGAAGGACAAAGGAAAAAATGAGCTACTAAACAAATGTTTTTGTTCAGTATTTACTAGGGAGGATGGGCTACTACCAGAATGCAATATGGGAGGAGGAAGAAGAACACGTTTCCAGTCAATTCAGCCTGGTAAATTCAGCCTGAGCCAATTCAGTCTGGTGAATTCAGCCCCATGGTAATTCAAGCCAAATCAATTCAGCTCCTATGTCCATTCAAGTCTCAGTCAATTCAGCTCCTATGTCAGTTCAGCTCTTAAGTCAAATCAGCCCCACGTCAATTCAGCCCCATGACAATTCAGACCCAATGTCAATTCAGCCCTTATGTAAATTCAGCTCAATTTGGTTCTACTCTAGAATAAACATAACTAACAACATATGTAAACATATTTAAGCTTGATTGAAAGCTTTAAAACATGTTTTTTGCAATTAAGTACACTTTATTGAAAATGTTAATTTGCACATACAGTACACGCAGCAAACACCAATCACATACATCAGACAGAAAAACAAAAGAACAGAACACAAATAAGCCTAAACATAACATTCTACCCCACATGACACCCAAACCACCATGACTAACCCACTCCGACTAACCCACCCTGACCCTCATGTGCACATTCCAACAGCTCCAGGTGTAAATACTACTAATGGACAGTGACTAAGGATATAACTGCCATTAGGGTTTTTTGCTTAATGGTGGGAAGAGCAGAGTACTCTCCTAACAGACAAATGTCCTCTGTAAACTGTTGTGCCACCCTTCAATGGCATTGTTTGTTCTTGGGATGCCTTGGTTAGTTGCATCATAGCAGTTCCACTGGCTGTGAAGAAATCTAGGCTGTCATCGTCTTTGTCTTCTGTCCATCCACCCCAATCAAACATCTTCAAAATAGTCAAACATAGGATGTAGCAAATCCTCATGCTCACCATAATATGCACTGTCCATTAAAGCCTTGAACACTTTCATTGCATTGTGTACAGGCACAAATGCCAGTGCAGTCAACATTCTCACATTCAGCGATAACACTGGATCTGCTCCATACTATTGTTGAAGCCCAAAGTTCTGTACCTGCTGCCAGATACTTTGGCTGAAATGAAAGAAAAAACAGCCACACATTGTTGTCCCTGGAAAAGTGTCTTGGAATGCTAACACAGCACTGATCTCAAGGTCTGTCATTATTGATTGTGGACTAAGGTCCAGTTGCAGATTTTTAGCTCTTGCAATAATCGCAAGTATATTTGCTTGGTCTTATTTGGCAGCAGCGCAAATACAGCAGGAAGTACTTTGTTGTGACGAATGCTATGAATGGTATACAGCTGGTCGAAGAGTGGTGGGGAAGCCTTGAAGGTGCCATCAGCATGCCAGTGGGCTGACATGCTGAGGAAGCGGTGATTGGCACTGGTGCTAAATAATAGGATTCTGTCATTTCCTGGTCTGTCAAGAAAGAGGAAGGCATCACCTACACTTGTCACATGGTATGTAGTAGAGATGTCCCACTCCTGCAGGCTTGCTGGATTACATGGTGCACTGGATATGGCTGCTTTGTGTCTCTGTACTGTCCTTTTCATCCTTTGCTCCTCAGGCAGCCATACTAAAACTACATTTGAAACTCCCTGAGTAGCCCCAGAAATTATGGTATGTGTCATCTCATGTGTTATGGCCACAGTGGATTTCATTTTGTTAGTAACACGTCTGACAGTATTGCCATTGGCATCAGGTGTGTGGTTATGGTCGGTACAATATACCACTGCATCATTCAGTGTATGAGCTCATCCTGGGCATTTTGAATGGTGATAAATTGAGCACTTCCACGTCTTGGCACCAGGTGACTTCTCCTTTCAATAGCAGTACCCCATATACAGCAACATGTCTCTCCCCTTTTCACTCTTAGCATACTTCAGTGCCATTTCCAAGTTTCCATCTAATCACTTCTGTCTGTATAAATAATGAAATCATGAGTATCAACCATAACCATGCACCTGATGCTGCTGGCAATGCTGTCAAATGTGTTATTGACAAAATGAACAGAGCCTGACAGAGACTATAATGGAGCAATACGTTGTTGGCCGCCCACCACAAGAACCTTGGAAAATGTTCAAGAACTCTGTTGAAAGGATTTAGTGCATTATCACAGATTACCATGCAAGGGAAACAGTGGAGTACCTGAGAGGAATTGCACACAATTTCATGTTTTAACTTAATGGATGCTTACAATTTTCTCAATATGTTTTAATGCTCCACTCTTCAGCCTTTCCTCCTTTTTTACAGAGGACATCTGTCTGTTGGGAGCATACTCTGCCCTTCTCACCATTAAGCAAAAAACCCAAATGGCAGTTATATCCTTAGTCACCCCATCCCTCCTCCTCCTCCTCCTCCTGCTCCTAACCTCTCATGCTCCCTCCCTGATACCACTATGCCCCTCCTTTTCTTCTCCTCACCCCCTGTGGTTCCTGCCTCCCCATCCCTCCTCCCCTCCTGCTCCAACCCCACCTAATCACTCTAGCTCTGGAATCCTCTGCCTCTTACATGTACACAGTAACCCTCTCCCACCAACCCCCTTCTCCCCTTGCCTCTACCTCCCTCCCCTTCCCCTCTACTTATGTTGACAAAGCCCTGGGCTGCTTCCGCCTCTTTTATAATTCCCTCCTTCCCTCGCCTCTACCTCCCTCCCCCTACCCCTTCCACCTATGATGACAAACCCTCCAGGCAGCTTTATCCCCCCCCTTGTAATGTATAACTGTTAACTCTAAGAACTATGTTTATCTGTTGGATTGCTTCTGTATTGTCTAGCTATTGTAATCTCCATGCATGACTACTACTTTGCACGTTTGTTATTGTTTTGTTTTTTTACCTTGCCAATGTACTTTGACATGGAACCTATGTAAATGAGCTTCTAGCTCATAGTTGTTAATCCAAAACTGAATAAATAAATAAAAATAAATAAATAGCCACTGTCCATTCTATTATTCACACATGGAGCTATTGGAATGTTCACATGAGGGTTGGGGTGGGTTAGTCGGGGTGCTTTGGGTGTTGTGTGGGTTAGAAGGTTATGTTTAGGCTTATTTGTGTTCTGTTCTTTTGTTTTTCTGCCTGGTATATGTGATTGGTGTTTGCTACATGTACTATATGTTCAAATTAACATTTTTTAAAAAGTGTACTTAATAGCAAAAAATATGTTTTAAAGCTTTCAATAAAGCTTAAATATATTTACATATGTTGTTAGTTATGTTTATTCTAGCGCAGAACCAAAAGGAGCTGAATTTACATAAGGACTGAACTGACAAAGGGGCTGAACTGATGTGGGGCTGAATTGACATAGGAGCTGAATTGACATAGAAACTGAATTGACTGAGGCTGAATTGACATAGGAGCTGAACTGACTCTGGCCAAATTACCATAGGGCTGAATTCACCAAGCTGAACTGACTCGGGTTGAATTTACTGGACTGAATTGACAGGTGTTCAAAGAGCATGGACTCAAGTGCAGGGCTTTTCAAATAAAAACTTTTCGGACTTTCCCAACCATAAAGTAGTTAAATTTCCACTTACCCCTCATACTTTACAATGAAATCAGCTCTCTTTTTAGGGCTGCAGTGGGTGTAGCCCTGTAGACCTCTTGCTATGAGAAAAGAACACCTGAATTCCTTACAACTGAACAACATGTTGGAGTTCCAACACAATGTCCTCTGTGTTTGTGAAGCACTCCACACTGCACTATTTTACTGTCGGCGGTCACTTTCTTTTTTTTATAGATTATACATGTCCCCCCCACCTGACCCTCCCTCTCAGCACCCACCACCACACCCCCAGAAACATAATAGTGACACTGGGGGTGCACAGTCCCCCAGTGTACTGATCATGAAATCCTGTTACTGACACCCTGTCCACTACTGCACATGTGCAGTTATTTCTGCATTTTTTCATTTTATCCATTTATTGTTTCCTACTGCCCCACCCAAACCTACCTTTCAGCACCCACCACCCCACTCCACCTCCCAGAGATGTAACAATAGTACGGGGCAGTGCCCAATCCCCCAATGCAGGAATCCTCATATGTTTCCTCTTAATGACCAATTCCCATCTACTACCATGCATGAGGGGTTATGTTTGTATTTTCTAAATTCATTTACTGTTTCCCACCCCCACCCAACCCTCCCTCTCAACACCCACCACCCCACTCCCTACCAAAATCATAACCATGGCACTCGGGGTGCTCAATCCCCCACTGCAAGAATCCTTGTTTGTCTGTCTTCTCCCCACCAACCCTCCCTTTCAGCACCCAGCACCCCCCCAGAAACATAACCATGGCACTGAGGGTGCCCAATCCCCCAGTGCAGGAATCCTTGTGTGTTTGTTTGTTTGTTTGTTTTTAACCTATAAAAAAAGCAAAAGTCCATCAATGTCTTTTGCGGCCATTGCACTTTTTTTAACCGATAAAAATAAAAATCCATTGATGTATTTTGTGGCCAATGCACTCACCCCACCTGTCCCTCCCACTCAGCACCCACCTACCCCAGCACTCTCCCTTGGCAAGCCTTTACTTAACCATTGGGGGTTCAATGCCATAATACTCTCTGGACTGCAGATATGTCTTCACACTTCAAAGCCAAACCATGAACTGAAGAAACAGGTATGCAGTTCAATGTATTTCAATGGTGTTTTGAACTTAGTGACATAACTTGACCACTTTTTTATATCTTTGGCCCAGATTTTCAACATTCCTTTTTTGGGACCCTGCCTCATGAACAATTGCACTGTCACTAGGCAAATATGTCCCAAAAGGTGATTATGCAGTTCCTGCATGAATCACCTTTGAGAAGAGTTAACAATGTTCTCTGCCCTTGTTCGTGAGGTGGGGTCATAAGCAGGTTATGTTGAAAATTTGGTGGAAATATACTAAAAAAAAAGGTTTTGAGCCTATATTGAATTTTGAGAATGCAGGCTTGTAACTTTGCTAATTTTCAATATTTGTACCCCAAATATACAACATAGCCATATCTTTACAGTATCTCATGAATGTGACAGCTGCCATTTTTCAAATGCTGGCCAAAATGTTTTTTTCACTTACCTAAAGGTGATTTTTCAGTCTCTGCATGAAATCACCTTTCAGGTAGGGGTTGAAAATTTTCTCTGCTCTTGTTCATGAGGTGGTTTCATAAGAAGGCTATGTTGAAAATTTGGTGTAAAAATATTACAAAACAACAAATTTATGAGCCTATGTTACATTTTACTAATGCAGGCTTGTAACTTTGGTAATTTTCAATATTTTTACCCCAGATTCCTCCCATGTAGTCCTATCGGCTCTCATCACAGTTTGTTTTACTTGCCACCTGGGAACCAGTGATGCAGTGTGGTTTAAAGATAACGGCAGAAACAAGCTACACAAGTATGAGGGTCTTGGACTTCAGGAAGGCAAATTTTAAAAAAATTAGTGAATACCTCAAAGACAACCTAGTAGGGGAGGATTCAAGGATGGGTGGAGGAAAAGTGGGGAAAATTAAGGGATAAGCAGTGCATCAGCAATTCCCACACCTCTCAAATACTGTGTGCCAAGGTACCAATACTATGAAGCACAAAAAAAGCAAAAACCAAGCACCAAAGATGCTCAAACACACAGGAATATGTGAACTTTTTTTATTCCATGAAAAGACCATACAGCCCATGTCTCTGAGCAGCTCCCCTTAACCAGTTTTGCACCCTAAGCATCATCAAAAGGTGGAGTCCACACGTATTCAAGTTCCCATTTAAATGCAAGTCTTAAAGTGACAGTGCAGTATTTTTGACATACAATTTTACTACATTTTAATACATGATAAGTGCAAGCAATTCTGAGCATAAAATGCAAAAGTATATAAAGTGACATAGCGATACATATACTGTATAAAATACTACAACAATGGTGAAACAGACTGACGTAATGTGCAATATGTGCTACTATCAAAAAATGTTGAATACATAACTACAAAAATCAAAGATTTTAATATCAACATTAGTAAACGGACAAAACAATTAAAAATATGTATATATAAATATATATACACTAAAGTCACCTACAATTTCATGACTATTGTTACCTAAATAAAAAGGGGGGACAGTTGGTCCACAGTGTCCCTTAATTGGTCACTCCAATGGAAGATGACACATGTAGCACCAATACATGGCCACAGTAGAAAGAAATTGCACATCCACTGAACAACAGAACCCACATTTATATATCACAGCAACAGCTGGGGCCCAAATAGCACCATACAAATTGTGCTTAGAGTCTTTCAAACATCTATAAATAATAAATCCAGCATAGCTGAATGTCATGGCAACCACCACAATGACTTAGCACAATAAAGTTATCTAAGTAATCTGATGCCAACAAACACTGCCTACTTGAATTGAATTGAATTGACATCATGGCAACCACTACAATGGTATAGCAGAACCATAAACCAAATGATCCATTTTGCAATAACATCAAAAATTGTGAATGACAGTTCATCCATACAATATAGATATACGAAATTAGCTCAATATCCTGCCACTCTCAATTATCAAAATTAAAAAATGAATAATAAATACTCACTAAATTAGTTCCAAACCCTAGTATCACTAGTTCAACAAGGGTAGATGTAAACAGCAATTAGTGCATATTCTAAATAGTCTGAACTTCTACTTTCTTTTAATAAGTGGCATGATATCGATTTTGTCATTGAGGCCTGGAGCCGTAAGTCCTCCTAGTGTATAAATCCAACATGCCTCATGTTCAAGTAGTTTGGCATTGATGTCCCCACCTCTGGCACCCAGGGTAACTGTCTCAATGCCACAATGCCTAAACTTGTGTACAAATTTCCCTCATAATGATGATTACAATGTATCGCTAATGCATTGTTGGGGCACCTTGTGTTGATTCTGCTTAAATGCTCACATACAGTATATGATGTTTAAGGGGGCATGAGGTTTTGCCAATGTAGAATGCCCCACATTCACACTTGGTCAATAAGACCACATCCTCGGTGAGACAAGTAGCACATCCCCAGTACTTGAAATTTTAGTGTGCATTAACAGTTGTAAATGTGTTACCCTTGATCACCAGACTGCAAAATTTGCAATTCCTACATGGGAATATTCCCTTGGGTCTAGGTGGTAGCCAATTCCCACTCATAGTACTGATCCTGGGTGTTTGTTGGTGATTGTGGATTAGTTTGTCTCCTAAATTAGGGGCCCTTCAGTATGTGAAGCATGGCAGAACCTAACAGACCTCTGAAGGTCTATTAATAGGACTCAGAATACCCCAATGTTTACAAATAATATTCCCAATGGCATAAGATTGCCTATTAAATGTGGTGACAAAATTCATTCTAACTTGGCCAGGTTCCTTGACCCTAGTGGTAAAATCTTCCTCTCTGTGTATTCTAGACACCTGGGACATTGCTGTATCCACCACCATTCCCAAATACCCCCTAGCTTTAAATCTAGCACACATTTCTGTGCCTTGCTTCTAAAATGCATCTTCAGTGCTACAATTCCTCCTTGCTTTATGTAATTAGGCCTTCAGGATGTTTTTTACCAAGTGTCTAGGATGACAACTAGAGGCACCAAGAAGAAAGTTCCTCTCAGTGTCTTTCCTAAATAAGAAAGTTTGCAAACCATCATCATTGTCCCTCCATATTTCTGGGTCCAAAAATGTGACCACATTTAAGTCACATTGTACACTGAACTTTAAGTCTGAATTACTGTTTTCTAGCTACTGGACAAACTGATCCGACCTCTCCCTGGTGCCTTTCCAGATCATCAAAATGTCATCAATAAAGCGACGCCACAGGTCAATGACATGGTAAAAGGGATTGACCTGTTCATCATAGACCACAGATGTTTCCCATATGCCCAAATAGAGATTTACATAATTAGGGGCAAAGGTTGCCTCCATAGTAGTCCCTTTAATCTGGAGGAAATAATCACCCTGAAACAAAAAGTCATTTTTGGTTAGCACTAGCTATGCATAGTCCACAATAAACTCTTTCCTATTGTGATGGATATTGTTATCCTTGTCCAGCCAATATGTGAGGGATGCCAGTCCATCTGAGTGAGGAATGTTAGTATATAAAGAACCAATGTCCATCAAGACCAGCAATGATTCAGGTTCCAATTGGGATTTCATTAACAACATGAAGAATGCCAGCAGTGTCCTCACATATGATCACAATCATGGTACATACGGCTGGATATAACTGTCAATAAATCTTGACATAGGTTCAGTAATTGATCCTATACCCACCACAATGGGTGTACCAGAAGGTTGTACCAGGTTTTTAAGGATCTTTGGTAATGTTTAAATTGTTGGCCAAATCGGATGGTGGATAGTCTAAAAGGCAAATTCCTTCAGGCTAATTATTTCTTCCATCAGAGCATGCATGTATCACTATGTCACTTTATATACTTTTTCATGTTATGTTCAGAATTGTTTACACTGATCATGTATTAAAATGAAGTAAAATTGTATGTCAAAAATACTGCACTGTCACTTTAAGACTTGTGTTTAAATGTGAACTTAAACACATGTGGACTCCACCTCCTGATGATGCACAGGGTGCAAAACTCATCGAGGGGAGCTACCCAGAGCCATGGGCAGCACAGTCTATTCATGAAATAAAACATTTTCACATATTCCTGTGTGTTTGAGCATCTGTGGTGCTTGTTTTTTGCTTTTTTTTTTGCACTTCATAGAAAATTAAGGGATTGCATAGTGAAAGAAACAAACCAATGCATGAAGGAAGTGAGCAAAAACAGGAGGAAAAAGAGACATCTGTGATTCTCAAGGGAAGTGGCTGTGAAGGTAAAGGCTAAAGAGGTAGCATTCAGGAGCTACAAAGACCTGCAGAGGGAAGAGGTTAGTGAGGTGTACCAGGAGAAACAGAGGGAAGCAGGAAAGGTGGTGGGGGGTGCAAAGGTGCAAACAGAGAAATGGATAGCCAGAGGGCTTACTAAAGGGGACAAGACTTTCTTCAGATACATAAGCAAAAAGAGAAAGATAAGGTGTGGGATTGTGAGGCTAAGAAAGGCAGGGGGGATTGTGCAGGGAAGGATTAGGAAAATGCAGATATCCTAAACAGATACTTTTGCTCAGTCTTCACAATAGTGGGAGAGGGGGACAGACTGCATAGAAACAGTAATAACACTGGGGGGGAGGGGGCACAAGTCTATTCACAGAGGAAAGAGTATTGAGAGAATGTGCAAATCTGAAAGTGGATTAGACTATAGAGTAGACAGGTACATCCAAGGGTGCTGTGAGACCTCAGGAAGCTACTGGCTGCATCTCTAACAGTCATATTCAACAATTCATTATAAACAGGAGTGGTTCCAGAGGACAGGAGAAGGGCAGAATATTTATTTATTTATTTGAAAATTGATAACCAGGAAAGGCACACTAAGCCTAGAAATATTTCCATGAGCGACCTGGAAGAAGGATAACATGGGTAAAGAGAACATCAGTAAAATAAATATAATAATTAAAAAGTGCAGACAATTAGATAAAAATATGGTAATGTTACCAACAGGCAGCAGGAATAAAGTGTTAAGTAACAATGAGATGTATACAATCTAGTGCAAGTTGAGAATTGAGATTATCAACACAGAAAACATGTCAGACAAAACAGGTGCAGACCAGTTGAAAAAGAAGTTTCAGCTGATGTCTGAGGTATCCTATAGAGATGGAAGAATGAGTGGAATGAGGGAGATGGTTCAAGAGAAGTGTCAGGTGGTAGGAAAAGGCAGATTGTCCAACAGTGGGACAAGGGTGAGGAGTGGAAAAGGTGTGCTGGTCCCTTGAGCGAAGAGAGCATGGAGCAGGAGGGACAGGAGAGAGGAGTGAGCTTAGATAGGTTGGCAGGGAGCCAAACCAGTACTTGGAGATGAAGACAGTGTTGTGGAGCTGGTGACGTGAGTGTAGTGGGAGGTTGAAGTAAACATAGCAGTGGTGCGTACATGAAGGGAGTTAGTTGCTAAGTGACAAAAGGCATTTCGGGGGTATCCACTCTGACAAGGGAAGTGGTGGGAATTGTCCCATAGACCATGTTGGCATAGTCAAAGACCAGGAGCACCATTTTGGTGATTAACTCATGGTGGACCAGCAGGGAAAGACGGTCTTTATTTCAATATCGTGCACCATGCATAGGGCAGAGTTTCATGTGAATAATATCAGTGTGAGTGGAGTAGTCAAGTTTTGTGTCCAGCCACACACCAAGGTACTTGAATGATGGGACCTCATCAAGAGGGCAGCCATCCAGTGTAGAGAGAACTAGAGGTCTCGAGAGCCTGGCAAGTCTTTGGCTGCTTCCAAATGTCTTGGACACTTTCTTTTTTAGTATTGACTTTAAGCAGCTGGCCTGGAACCAGTGCAGTACACTACTGAAATCCTGTTGGAGTAGATTTTCCATAGAGGCTGTAGGACTAGAGTTGAAGATAATTGTGTCACCAGCAAACATGTGTACATGCAAAATGACACAAACAGAGGGAGATAATTTAAGAAAATGAAAAATAGGATGGGACTTACCATGTAGTCTTGCTTAATAAAAGCAGCAGCAGAGAGGAGACTGGCAACTATAGGCCGGTCTGTCTAACATCAGTGTTGGGGGGGAAGTAAATGGAAACACTATTAAAAGAAAGGCTAGTAGAGTATCTTTAATCCAGTGGGTTGAAAGACCAGATGCAGCATGGATTCCTGAGGAGGAGGTTATATCAGATGAACCTGATCAATTTCTTTGAATGATTAACCAAGGAAATAGATCAGGGTGAGGCAGTGGACATGGCCTACTTAGACTTCAGTAAGGTCTTTGGCACCATACCACATAGGAGGCTTATAAGGAAACTGGGCAGTTTGGGGGTGGATTCCAAGGTGGTAAACTGGGTACAAACTGGTTGATGGATAGATGACAGAAGGTGGTGGTAAACTGCACTCACTTTAACAAGGGAAGAGTGATCAGTGGGGTACCTCAGGTTTCAGTGCTAGGACCAGTCCTCTTCAATATCTTCATAAGCAACACTGCAGAGGAGCTGGAAGGGAAGGTATGCCTGTTTGCAGATGGCACCAGAATCTGCTAATGACTGGTTACTCCAGAGAGGATGGAGAGAATGAGTAGAGACCTTAGAGAACTCAGGGAGTGGCTGAGGGCTATGACAGTTGGGTTTGAATGCAAAAAAGTACAAAATCATGAACCTAGAGCACAGAAACCTAGAGGCAGTGTATAAAATGTGAGAAGAGGTACTGACAGTCACAAAGCAGAAACTGGACCTTGAGGGTATCATATCTGATGACATCAAGGTGGTGGGGCAGTTAGATAAGGCAGTATGCATGGCCATCATGATATTGGGATACACAGGAAGGGGAATCACCAGCAGAAGGAGAGAGGTGGTATTACCACTGTATCAATCATTGGTGAGACCCCACCTGGAGTACGGTGTCCAGTTCTGGAGACCACACCTCAGGACGGACATAGTCAGGGTAGAGGTTGTTGAAAGGAGAGCAACTAAAATGGTGTAGGGGTTACATCAAAAGCTCTATGAGGAGAGACTGAGTGATCTCAACATGCACATCTTGGAAGAGCGGAGGGAGAGGGGGGATATACTAGAGACCTATAAGTACCTTGGGGGGGTTGAACAAGGTACTGGAGGGTAATATTTTTCAGAAAAGGTGGTGCACCAGGACATGAAGCATGAAATGAAGCTCGAAGTGGGAAATTTTGGACGGATGTGAGGAAGTACTTTTTCACTGAAAGAAAGAGTGGTGGATGCCTAAAACAGTCTACCGGTAGAGCTGGTGTGAGTGAAAACAGTGGTGGGCTTCAAGCATGCATAGGATAGGCATAAAGAAATCATAGTAGGAAAGCAGAGGGCAGGAGAGATAGCCAAAGACTGGTTTGGGCCTATGGTGAGAGTATAGGTAGGGACTTAGTGGACAGACTGGGTGGGCCAAGCAGTTCTTATCTGCTGACAAATTTTCTGTTTCTAGGGAATTTTTTTATGCCCCAGACAGGGGGCAATAGGATTTGCATACCTCTTCTCAAGTGGTAGGGCAGAAATAACATAGAAAAGTGCTGTAGAAGCTTACTAGCTTGAAAGCAAATAAATCTAAAGGACCTGATGGCTTAAACCTGAGGCTGCTTAACACAGCAGGGACAACTTGCAGATACATTCAACTGTTAGTTGGCCATGGCTGTAATCCTAAGGAAAGTGAGGACAATGGATGTTGTCCTGCTACACAAGAGTGGAAGGAAGGATGAGCCAGGAAACTACAGACCAGTCAGCTTGATGTCTAGTTTGAGAAAATTTACAGAGTCCATATTAAATGAGGAACTGCTGGCCTTCCTGGAAGAATATGGGCTACAGGAACCCTGACAGCATGGGTTCATGAGGGGAAGGTCCTGGCAGATGAATCTGGTCAACTTCTTTGACTCAGTGACAAGAGCAACAACTAGGGGAGAGACAGTCAATTTAGTGTACTTGGATGTTAGTGCAAAGCCTTCAACTTAGTCCTTCACAGAGGTCTGGTCTAAAAGTCAAGGTAAAGGACAAGGGGTGGAGGAAACGTTTGCAACATGGGTGTAAAAAGTTAAAAAGGCACCTGTAAGTTTAAATCTCACACTAGTCTCTGGCTGGTACTCAAGTTGTAAGACTCTCAGTCACCATCTTGTCATCTGTATTCAACCTGCAGAAGAAAGCTTTGAAGATGATATCTGTTTTGTTTGTCTTCACCCCTCATTGGGACTTTAACTTCTCTGTTTGGTAGGAACCTTTTCCTCCTTTTCTGCCCCTTGTGGAAACCCATGATGAATACACAGGTGGCTGATGCAGACCAACTACATATACCAGACACAACTTCCAGATACAGCTCAGAACATCTGAGCTTACACGCCTCACCAAACCAAAAAACCCCAATGCTGGCATACAGTTAAACGTACTTTATTTGCAAAGAGTAAATGTCAAAAATGCTTACAGCATGTGAGCTCAGATAGTTTGGCCTGGCTGTCTTTGTTCCAAAGTTCACTGTTCTCTAGAGCAACACTTCTTGTGTACTGCATGGTTGTGTTGACTCAGCTCAAGTTCTCACAAACCCTCTTTTTGAGAGGATTAAGTCCTCAACACCTTTTGACTTTGGCAGCAGCGGTAATTACATAAACTCATTTGTTGGGTCACTTATTTTGGTGCAGAGACATTAATCTAATCCATTACTTAATAGTGATACTAGGGTCCAAACAGCCACAGGAAATGCAGATTTAAATGTGAAGGGCTAATAATCAATGATGCTTTTCATTCAGTTAAGCATGGATGTTTTGTGGGCATACCACTTATATTGTCAAACAGCAACCATAGAAGCTTACCTGAACATGGGGAGGGTTCAACCAACTTTTGGCAGAGACAGAGTTGGGTTTATGTCAAAATGGCAAACCACTCTATTGAAGGCATCAGCAATCCTTAGAATTATACTGGTGTATGTAGTTAAAGTGGAAGAGACAGAAAAATTGGATCTCTTGGAAAAAACTAACGTGGTCCAGCAGTTTGAGGCACTGGATGAATATGCAAACTATAGCAAGTCATGCTTATGAGTTTTGACATACAATCTTGCAGACTGACTCAGTTGGACTGTTGGAGCTGTTGAGAGACAGACCTCATTATGCGCTCTCTGGCCTTGAGGAGAAAGGCAGAGAAGCAGGGGAGACAAACGCCTCAATTTTTGTTATAAAAGGTATGCCACCATTGCCTAAAATGTTGTCTCCTTACTAGACCATCTTATTGTGAGCTACCAATCCATAGACACTCTCTTGGTCATTGTCTTTTTCTCTTTTAGAACAATGAAAAGGAACAGGAGAGAGCGATAAACGCTTACAGTGTTGTCTGCATGGTACTGAGGTAGTAGCAAGGTGGAGTTCCAACTTTGAAAGAGATGTAAAGAGCCCTTCAGAAAGGCTATAAGCCATGAGAGGAACCTACTGCCTAAGAAGTGATTTTGCATTGCTACACAGTTAAAAGAGTCTTAAAATACTCTACATTTTATATTTAGTACATTCCTGCATTCGTCTTATTTTTCTCAGCTATTTGGAATATTCTCTGGGAAAAGTATACACTGTAGAAGGACATACTATAAACTTTTTAGCCAATGTTTTTTGCCACATCTTTTTACATTTTATTCAATTTATTGTATTTCTGTACGGTGTTCTCTAATGGATGGTTATTTGTGCTGAATATGTGCTGATTAGTTAGCACTATTAGGTGTGCTTATTGAAGAGGCAAGACTCCGTGCTTCTCTGAATATCATAATTGTGTTCCCTTTTTTTCACCATTCTTTTAATTTCCTATTGAGTGAGAGTATTTGATCTAATCTAATTTAATAGATTTTATTTTTATTCAATCTAGTAACATTACTGCACTAACACAATTTCAAATTAAATTCAGTCTACTATATACAGGTATTTGATTGTATTTACTCCAGCTGCCCAAATTGCATGTTCTAATACACGTGCATTGCTTAATTAAGTGATATCACTAGGCGTGCTTTGAATTTAACTGTTGTTGCTTACATGCATACTGGTCATTAAAAGCCTCTGTTACTTGACTGTGTGCACAGTAACAGACAATTACAGGCCCAGTCTGCAGTTGTAGCTGCCCCAGCAGCATTATCCTTAGCAGCATTTGTAGCCATTTTGACTGCTTCGATCACTCTGATTTATTCTCGTGTCGAGTATGAACTAATTTTGAAGTGCTGATGTTCTGAATATATCAGATCACCTTATTGTGAATCTTGCAGTCTAAATTTTAACACTCTTATTATACTTAATTGCTGCATTCTAGCTGCATTTGTCTGTGCTTCTCGTACTTGTTAAAGGTCTTTGTATGAGCACTGATGGCTACACCATACTGAAAATCTTTGCCTGACTGGTTACATAAATCTTTTCTGTTGCTGGGACAAGTAAGCTCTTTTTATTTTCATATTGCAGATGATTTCTTATGTAGTCTGTCCTATTCACTGTTATTGGCTGGGTTTTGATCTTATTTAAACTCGCTGAAGAACCAATGTTTTTATAAATAGTTGCTGTTTACCCGTTCTTTTTCTTTTTAGTGGTATTTGTAGGGACTTTATGGACCTGTCCTCCCTATATATCAGCTCTGTTTGGTTCTATTTGGAAACAAAAAGGAAAATTAAAGACTTGAATTGACTGGATAAAAATGTTGAACCCTCCCTGTTATTCCAACGAACTGTCTGAACACTGTGTTAACACCTGACTACTGAACACATGAAACTTTTTGAATACATCTTTTTTCATCAACACCAGACATGGTATTGTATGTTGGACCTGCCAGTATTCATATTTACTTTTAACCTTGCATCAATACATAAATTCAGACTTCGTCTGTTCCTGGAATTTTTACTTTATATCACTATATTGCTCTGTGCGGGGACTGTTTAAATATTTAAAGAAAATAACATATAATTGGAGTACATTTGTATTTAAGGTTCCTTGATTTTACTATAGGCTACATCGAAATGAACTTGCTAAATGGTGTTGATGCCTGGTTAAATAAAGTTTGATTTGATTAGATTTGATTTGTTCAAACTGTTGTCATTTTATTTAAGAACTAGCTAAATAGATTCATTTTTATTTATTCTTTTTCCTTTCAGATATTAGAGTAACAGTTTTTTTCTGTCACTTTATTCTTCCAATTAATCTAAAAATGAAAATGAGAAGAAGGAAAAGCAGCAGTATGGAAATTAAAGAACAGACAAAAAGGGAAATCAGAGAATAGGTAAACAACAAAAACAAAAAGCAACTGTTAGTAAGGACAATCAGCATGTTGTCGATGTGCCTTAAATTCAAAAGGGTAAAAGGAAAAAAAAGAAGATACTAGGATTAATGGGCAAACCTTAATTACAAAACATCTTGAATTACCAGGGAAAAGTGATATCTATATAGGGGACACATCTACACCTATTACAGTTTTTGATACAATTAGAAATAAAAAAATGTATTGGAGCCACAGAGGGCTCTGTTGATAATATCAAGTATGATTCTTTGGAACATACTCCTAAATTACTTTTTCCTGATAATGATGAGTCAATCTTAGTGAATGACTCTATACCAGATAGGTCAGAACAAGTTCAATAATTTATGGACCCTTCCTCTTCAGAAATAATAACAGTGGACTCCGAACAGAATGATAGTTCTCAGCAGTTTTTGCATTTGAGTCCTAGAAAGGATGCTGTTGACTTAAATAAACTAACATAATTAGACAACAGGAAATCAGAGAAAACAGACATGACCTCCAGGAAACAATGGTATGAAGGATATCCTTCAAGTGGAACAAAATAACCTGCAAGAGTTACCAAAGCAAAATGAGGCTTATGCCTCACAATGTCCACCTTCTCATGAATACTGTCCCTTTTTGGAAATAGATTTGATACAAGTTTTAAAAGATCCACATGTGGCAAACATAGCAATCATGGAACAGATAATTCTAATGAAAAACGAACTCATGCAGTTAAGAGGTGACATTTTACAAAATAAAAATATGATGGAAACACTGTCAGTGCTAATTAATGAATTAAGACACTTAGGAAATTGTGGCTCAGTTGAACAATCTAGCAAACAGAGTGACCAGAAGGCTGCTAATGTGATAAAAGAAAAAAGGGAAAGGAAAAATACTTCTCAAAGTAAAAGAAAAAAAGTGAAAGACCAAAAGGTTCAACAAAATATACAACAAGAAAGGGAAGTATCTAATCAAATAGGTAATATAGTGAAAGATTTCATAAGCATTCCTATAAAGGAAAATGCAACTGTGGAAACTAATTCCAAAACAAATAAAGTAGTGAATTTTAAGTGCCCAGAGGAAAATAGTGAAACCCCTATTAAGGAAAGGCGGGTAAAAAACAGAAAGAAAATTAAAATTAATATAGTAAAACAACAACAGGATGTTGCCAGACAAGCCAATCCTCAAGCTAAACCTCAGGTACTACAATGTCAAAATATAGAGTAACTGGATTCAGAACATACAGTGATTTTATTTAGAGAGATAGTGAAAGATAAAATTGAGAATGATCAAGTTATTCTGTTACTAATTTATATGATTTGCAGGGAATGGTTACATCTAGATATTTTGAATGATGATATAATCAAAGCTTCTAGAGTCTAGGACTGCTTGGGGAATGATTTGATCCTACTATTTTTTAAATATGAAAGGGTGGCAAATTATGTCTGGCAAAATTCTAAGCAAATATTTACAGTTAACTTAAGCATGGACTTTTTGGTTCCATTATCTAAAATTCTGGCTAGTGGCATTTCTGCAGAAGTACAATTTAGAAAAAAAATGTCAACAGTTTATTCAGTACAAGACATTGTACTATTGTATACTTATCAGACAAACATGGCAGACATAACTTTATCCATCTTTGGGGTTAACTCATTTGGATATGAATAAAAAACAAAGCTTAAACGTCTTGTAACACAATTGTTTGCCAATATCCTGGGGATAGATTTTTATTTAGATGATATTGCTGAAGTTTACAGAGTACTTAAAAATAGGGATGAAGGAAACCAGACAGATTTGATTTTAAATAATAAAAATCTAGTGGAACAAATGTTATGTAAAAGTGTGTTACTAGACAACATAGGGATATACTGTTTAGATCTGAATGATTTACAAAGGCAAGATTTTAATTTTACTACATTTCATACAAGTAGTATGTTTTACAATGTTGATGTGGCAAATACATTTGAAATTTTCAAGGATCTTAATGACTGACTTGAAGAAACCAAATACGTTCAGGAAATAGAAACTAACGTCCCCTGTTTATCTTCTACTTCAGATATTATACTCAACACTACTACTACTACTGAATATCTTACTAAACATAGCAAACAACTAGCATTTATCTCCTGGAATATTGCAGGTATTCTTGCAAAATTTATCGATGCTGAGTTTATAGAATGTCTTAATTATAATGATGTTATACATTTGCAGGAGACCTGGCACAATGCAGAGATGTTGGATAAAATTGATTTAAATGGTTTCATTAAAATACAAACACCAGGGCAGAAACTAAAAAAATCAGGATGTAATATGGGGGGGGTCTAATAACATGTGAAAATAACTGATCATATACAACTACAGGAAATAATTATTAAAACAAATTATCTACCACTGTTAGTGAAAATCTGGGGTCAAATTTTACTCTTGGGTAATGTATATATTCCCTCAATACATACATCTTTGTATGATAAAGAGCTGACAGATAAATTAATATGCGATATCAGAGACTTAACATCCAAGGTACACAATAAAGAAATACTGATTATGGGTGATTTTAATATTATATCCACATACTTAAATTGTAATAGTGATCTTGAAGAAATCTGAACTAAATTAGGGATACCATCTAGACAAATGATGGATAAAAAAACTAATGATAGACACTCACAATTAGTAAATCTTCTGCAATCATTTCAATTGGTGATAATTAATGGGCACCTCCCCTCAGATCATGATAGGAGGACAACCTATATAAGTTCAAGGGGCTCTTCTATCATTGACTACGCTCTATGTTCAATTTATGATTTTGAGAAATATATCAATCTGAAAATTATACAAAGATAGGAAAGTGAATACATGCCACTCATTTTAATTACAGAAATAGATACCCAAATAGTGGGGAAACAGGAAGAGGTAATTGAAATTAGAAACAATAGATTACATTGGAAAAAAATCTGAGAAGTTTCCCTCGAACAAATTTCAAAACAGTTTTTTATTGGAAATGGAATTAGTACTGACATCTGAAATAGAACCAGATAAAATATATAGTAAGATGATTCAACTATATGATAAATATATTAAATCATTGAACATAAGGAAAAATAATACAGGTTTAACCTACAAAAATGAAAATTGGTTTTATAAATCCTGTAGACAGGAAAAGAGAAAACTTAATAAACAGTTATGTAATACCAAAAAGTATCCTACTAAGTACAATCTCAACTTACTTAATCAAATTAGTAAAGACTATAAAACACATGTCAATACAAAGAAACTGGAACATCAACAACAATTATGGGAAAATATGTATAGGGCTGTTGAAGAAAAAGATGATAAGACTTTTTGGATATTAGTCACAGTAAGTACAGAAAATACCCAAACAAGATTGGACATTTAAATTACTCTGAATAAATGGGTAGACTTCTTTTTGAAAGTATATTGGGATGATAAATTCAAAACTGCCAGGACTTGTTGGAAATTGATGGGGACTTTAAATGGTTCACAATTGAAGAGTTAAATAATGCTATTCAAAGCTTTAAAAAAAACCAAAAACACCAGGACCTGATAACTTTTCTATAGATTTTGATAAACTGAATATCCAGTGGTGGGCTAACATCTTTACAGACTTCTTCAACAAAATAATTATGCATGCTTATTTCCCAGACGTAGTATAAAAGTTATATTCTCCCGATATTCAAGAAAGGTTCAAAACAGGATCCAAGAAACTGCAAACCTATCAGTCTTTTGAATAATCTAGCCAAGTTATTTTCTGAGGTTTTGTTGGAAAGATTAATAACTTAGATAGATCAAACCCAGGTTTTGTCACAACTATAGGCAGGATTTATTAAACATAAAGGTACTATAACTCAAAATGTTCTGCTAAATCATCTTACAGAAAAATATTGTTGCATTTGAAAACAGCCACTATTTGTTGCATTTGTAGATTTTTCTGCAGCTTTTGATTTTATTAAAAGGCAGATCCTGTGGATTAGAATAAAGGAGTTGGGTATTGACACCAACTTAATCTCCTTAATTAGAAGGTTGTATGCAAATACATGGGTGCAAATAAAGTACACAAAACAAGGGGATTTGACAGGAGAAAATCAGAACCAATTTAGGAGTAAGACAGGGCTGTGTTTTAGCCCCTGTCTTATTTAATATTTATATTGATGATATACTAAAGGCTATGGGGGAAAATAAACATCATTCCCCAAAGATTGGATAAAAAAAATTCCAATACTGGCATACGCAGATGAGCTTCCGATAATTTAAGCAACTAGACTCAGGTAGCAAAGAGCTCTGTACAAGCTGGAGGAATGTGTCTTGAAAAAGTTTTACAACCAAACATACAGAAAACACAGGATCTGGTTTTTGATAGCAAAAAACATTACAGGAGCATTTTACTTAATAATCAAAAACTAAAATACTTAAAAGAATATCAATATCTTGGTATCTGGTTTTCTAGTAATCTTATATGGAATAAACATATGAACTACATTTATAAAAACCAAAAAATACTCTTATGGCTTTGGAATGATTTAATCATCTATAGGGTGGATACTCTATTGAACCTTTTCTTAAAACTCTGAATGTAAAACTTATTATGCAAATACTTTATGCAGCTGAAGTCTGGGGTGTCGCTAACACTACAAAGCTAGAATCAATATTAAATAATGCCTATGAAAAAATTTTACATTTACCTACTGGTACACCAAATACATTGGCTAGGTCACAGATTGGTCAACCTAGTTTAGAGCATATGTTACAAGTTAAAATAATCAACTACTGGGTTAAGACCAAAATTAAATCATGTTTGAAAGAGAAGAATAAATAACTACAGTTAAAAATAAATACTTGGTTATTCAAAACTGAAACACTCCTGAAGAACTATGGATTACTTCATCTTAAAGACTGGTATGTAGAAAATATCAGAGTTGGTATTAAATATACTTCTTATATAACAAAGAAAATATTTAAAATTTCCAGACAAAATGATCTTTATCTGCTGAAAAATATAAAAACAACTCCCTGGTTGGTGAAAAATGTGGTTGAACACAATTTAAAACCCTACCTCAAATTAGTTATACACAAGGAACACAGAGAAATCCTTACTAGATATAGATTCAAAGTCTTTGCTAGTAATGCTCTTGTGGTAAGATATAAGAATCCAACAACTTCTGCATTGTGTAATTGTACTCTGTCTGAAATTGAGGATTTAAGGCACGTAACTCTTCGTTGCCCATGGTATGCTGAACTTAGGACCAAATTACTTGGTAAACATTTAAGTTACCATAACTTTCCCAATAGATATACATTAGATTTATTATATAACTCAGAAAATATTGACATATTTACAGATTTGGCAATATATTTAACTGATATCGGTAAGATTTGGGAGAAAAGAATGGGAATGACTCCTTCTTGCTCTAAACAAAGCAATCCCTCCTGAATAGAATTTGGGGTATAATTGTAAAGTCAGTCATGAGACGTTTGAAAGTCTGTGGGATTTTAAACATTTTTGCAATACTGTACAATCTAATACTCTTTTGTACTTATTTGGAACTATAACTCTATTTTGTATTTGTAGCCTATGTTCCAAGAAATCTATACTGAAAAGGGAAAATTCCTTTTAAATCTGTTGTACCATGTACTTTGTATACTTATATTTTCACTGTATAACCTGTTTTATATATGAAATGGCTTATGCCAATCAATAAATTATTACTACTAAGTCTCTACAATAGCCAGTGTCAAAATATCATTCAAAGATTTCTGCCTCTTAACTGGCCCACCAGTGCAGCAGTAGAGCTATTGCTTACAATGCTGATGACCTGGGTTTGGGGCGTCAGAGGTCAAAATGGGTGGAGGAGGAGGAGGATGACATCTGAGAGACTGCTCACCGCCTCTGAAGTACAGACTTGCTGATACAGAGGAGTGAAGCACCTAGCTTTACTTTAAAGGTGTATTTTTTATTATTTATATTTTTCTTAAAGCTGAAAGTATCAGGGAAAGTGGAGAGAAAAAAGGATTTGTATGCAGTGTTTGGGGCACTTTGAATCTTGTCTTTTAAATGGTTACAAGTAGCATGGGGATGTCATGAGATTAGTCTTGGGGCTGGTAGACTCAAGAAGCCCTGTAAATCAGGTGTGAAACTGCAGCGTGAAACTGTCAGGCTTAGTGCCTTGTAACAAAGGACAGCAGATTTAAAGGTCAGGTTAGTTGGGGTGCTCTGATAGAAGTACGTATTTGTTGACAGAGAGGCATGCAAGCACCTAGCTTTAACATAAAGGTATCTTTATATTTATTTATATTTCTATTCATGCTGAAATTATCAGGAAAAGAAGGAAGAAAATAAGATTTGTAGGTAGTGTCGTGGCACTTTGAAATTTGCCTTTAAAATTGTTAACAGGTAGTGTGGGGGGAAACTAGCTCAGGTAACTAGTCCACTAATTGGAGGCATTTGCTAATTCAGGAAGTCCTGCCTGGGGGAGATGCCACCTGATGTGTAAAAGTGGACACTTCTAATGTGTCTTCACACATATTTGTGTTCCAGCACATGAGTAGAACAGCACAGGTGTGCAAGAGGTGTAGGACCAGCATCTTAGGCAGTGGCAAGTGTCTGCAGAAGGGAGCAGGAAGTGGGGGACTCTGCCAGTCAACTAAGATAAGGTACCTGTTCATTACTACATAGCATTCACTGCTGGGACAGGCAGAAGACCAAAGGCAGGCAAAAAATGGGAATAGGTGCAACACTCTATCTAAGATAGTAACACAAGGGATTAATGGGAATGGAGCAAATCAAATTAAGCAAGCAGATGTCTACTTAAAAGTTCAAGGGGAAACAGATTAGTACCTATCTAGGGTACAACAGTAGCAGGGTAATCAGAACAAAAAAGGGAACTCAAGAAACACCCTATATAGCGTAAAGGTAAAAATTATTTTTACCGTAACAGGGACAGTAGATGTGGAAATAATGGGAGTGGTATAGTGCAGTAGCTGAGGAGCAGCAGTCTTCAGGGAGACCTTCTGTTCTGTCCCATTTATGCGCACCTCTCTGGGCTGAGGAGGGAGGTCTCTAGACTCTGGGCCAAGCTGGCTAGCATTCAGGAAGCCTTTTCTCCTACTGAGACACCACCAAGTCTACTGCAGTTGCCTCAAAGGGTGCTTAGAAGAAAGGTTAGCTGGACTGTGATATGCTCTGGGAAGGTGGGAATGGGGCAAAGGCAACACTGTCCTCAGCTTATGCCTCTAAAGAACTCTTTCTTCATTCTGACAGGATGCGACTTCAAGGACAAGGCTCCTTTGGCAATAGCAGAGGAGGATGTGGGGGTCCTTCAGAGTGGAGGCCCCCAGGTGAGAGGAAGAGGATCCCAGCAGGATAGAAGGCAACATCTGGTGTGGGAACTCAGTAGACGGGGGATAGTCTGGGGAACACCATGGGTGGAAAGGAAGGAGGTGAGTTGCCTGTCCAGTGCCTCAGCATGAAGGGATGGGGGAGTGGATCCTTAGGATTGCCAGGATGGTGGGGAAGGTGGGGAAGATGGATTTTATTGTCCATCTGGGGACAAATGTCTTGGCAGAAGAAGTAGCTAGGGTGGTGCAGGAAAGGTTTAGGGAGCTGTGGAGGGACCTGAAGTAGGTAGCATGCATGGTGGCCTTCACCAAGGTGCTACTGTACCTGTGCAAGGTTGGGAGAAGGAGAGGGCAAACTGCAGCACATTTCAACAACTGGTTGAATGCATGGTTCAAGTAGGAGGAGTTTGACTACATCATGGACTGTGGTCCTACCATGAGGGATGGAGGCCTGTACAAATGGGGTGGCCTCATTCCATCCAGGAGTGGAACAACAGTTCTGGGTGGGAGGTTTAAATACTACTTCAGAGGGGCATTTAAACTAGCAAAGAGGGTGGAGGAAGAAATGAGGGAGGCAGTGAATAATCCCCCAGATGACAGAAAAGCAGTGATGGATAGCCCAGGGAAAATTAATTCCCCTGGGGTAGTGGGGAGTAAGGGAAAGAGGGACTAAGGGACAGAAGCATTGAGAGGTGGAACTAGGGCAGAGGAAACAACTAAGGAGGGGGTGCAGATGACGGATAAGAAGAGGAAGGACAGTATGAGTGAAAAAAGAAGGGTGAAGGATCGGCTTGGTAAAGGAGGGCAAAGCAGAGGCAGGGAGGGACAAAGGAAGTGTTAAGTCATGTGTGCAATGCAAGAAGCCAAGGAAACAAAATTCTTGACCTTGAGGATTCCATTATGGAGGTGGACCTGGATCTGTTGGCATTGACAGAGTCATGGTGCACTGACAACCACAGCTGGGAAGTGACCATACTGGGGGGCAACATGTTTAGAAAGGATAGGGCATAGAGAAAGGGGGGTTACATGTAAAGGAAAATATTACAGCGATCAAAATACAAGGGCACATCAAGAAGAAGGAGGGGCTGGAGGTTCTTTGAGTTGACTTGGAGACAGGATCGGGGGCTTTTACACATGTAGGGGTGGTGTACAGTCCACGAGCACAGGAGGAGGATATAGACTGGGTTTTGGTGGGAGGCCATAGGCAAAATGACAAACAAAGGAGAAATAATAATTATATGCGACTTCAATCTACCGGATGTGGACTGGAACATCCAGGCCACAGCTGCAACTAGGAACAGGGTCATCCTAGACTGTCTGCAAGGGACATTTCTCAGGCAGGCAGTTATAGATCCCACTAGGGATGGGGTAATGTTGGATCTGGTACTTATAAACAGGGACGGTATTGCAGATATCACAGTGGGTAGCCCCCGGGTTCAAGTGATCATCATACAGTGTAGTTTGACATATGGATTGGGCAGGAGAAAAGCCACACTAGGATGAGGGTCCTTGACTTCAGTAGAGCAGATTTTAAATAAATGGGAGACTGCCTCAGGAAATATCTTGAGGGGGGATGGCATGGGGGTGCAACGGAATAGAATAAAGAAGGGAATAGCAAGGGAAATGCAAGTGATTTAGAGGTAACAAGAAACGGTAAGAGGAGAAAGAGGCCACTGTGGTCTCAAAGGAAGTGGCTAAGGTGGCAAAGGAGAAAAAAACAGCTTTCAGGAAATACACAGAGACCCAAACGCAGACAGATAGGGAGGTATATCTAGTGAAACAAAGGGAGGCAGGCAGGGAGGAGTGTAAGGATAGCAAAGGCTTAAACTGAGGACTGGATTGCCCTGGAGGTCAAGAATGGGAATAACACTTATTCTGGTACATGAGAGAACAGAGGAATGCAAGGGGTGGTATACCGACAATCAGGAAACTAGGATAGAGGAATGTGCAGAGAAATACCAAGAAAAAGCTAACATTTTAAATGAATACTTCTGCTTGGTCTTCACAGTAGAAGGTCGGGAGATGGGCTGTCAAGCCGTAACAGACACCAGGGGGAGCTGAGGAGTGGACACAAGTCCATTTATGGAAGAGCGAGTCCACTGGGGGTTGGAAGCCCTGAAAGAAAACAAAACAATGAGGCCAGACGGGATTCACACAAGGGTACTTAAGGAACTGAACATGGTGCTAGCGAGCCCTCTGGCATTGCTATTTAGCATCTCATTTGAGGTGGGGGTGATTCCAGAGGAATGGAGAAGGAATGATGTGGTCCTTCTGCACAAGAGCAGCAGCAGCAGGGAGGATGCCAGTAATTACAGACAGTCACTCTCACATTAGTGGTGGGGAAGTCATACTTGGGTGAGAAGTTGAGCACCACCCACGAAGAGGAAGGAACAACATGGCGTTGCCACAAATAGCCATGTAGGCAGAATGCTGCAGGATTCTACTGAAAAAACACCCTCATATCTCCAAAATATACAGGTATGAGCTATGAGACTGATCCTTTAACTGATGAAGCAGCAATTGAGAAGAAAAATATAAAACTTTTTACCACGTTTGAAATAATGACCCCCAAAAGAGAGACTAAAAAGAATCACAGCAGAGTGAAAATTAAATCCTTTAAATCCTCCAACATAACAACCAGGAAAACTCAAGCCCAGCAAAATAAACAAAAAAATTACCGGAATGGCACAGGAGGTAATCACTCTTGGTGATAATAATGGCGTCGGTTTCTTCCAAATGTTTCAACCAAATGAGAAGTCGAAAGTAGCTAAACAGGTAAATTCCAGAGGGATGCCAGAGCAACATATAGCATCTGGGGGCCAAGTTTCAGCAGCCTCTGGCTGTGCTGGAATGCCCCAATCGAACGAAAAGGAACAACCTTCACACTCTGGGGCCCAGCTCATAGCAGTCTCCGACTGTGCTGAAATGCCCCCAATCAGAGCAGTATGTACAGAGTTCAGAACCCCTGGTGTCAACAAGCTATAAGAGGACCGAAAAACGTTTACCGAATGATGAGGAACAGCTCCTAGTCGAGTTTTCTATGGATTTAACTGAACTAATGGTTGAACAGGATGTACAGGCCCAGGGAACAGAACTCCCGAAGAACAAGGAACTGGGTAACACAGGCAACCCTCCTATATCAGGAAACAGCCAGCTTGAGAATCTTCAAGAAATGGGGGTAAGAAACATTAATTCTACCAATACTGAGACAGAAAACACTGAAGTAAGATTGGAAGTAAGAACTGTAACTGAAACTGTGACTGAGACATTTCTAAATGATAAAGGCATTAACAAGAAAAGTAAAGTTCCATAAAACTTGTAACACATGAATTAAAAATTGGCACAAATGGGTTGAATGAAAATAAATCATAATGCCATAACCCACTGGTTCACAGGAAAAAACTCAGATGAATATGAAAACAGATGTCCGAGTCAATCAGGTGAAGAAGACAGCCCCCCCACCCGGCTTGGGCAAAACTATTGTTTAACACAATGAATGTAATCTCAGAGAAAATGGAACATATGTTATCTCACCAGAACAAACTTGAAAATTATTTTAAATTAACGCAAGTGTTAAAAAACCAAGACTTGAAACAGGAAGTAGCAAAAATAAAATAATCTTTAAATAAACTATCAGATGAGACTGCTTCTATCCCATGGCAAATTAAAGATTTGGAAAACACAAACTTGGAACTGAAAGAGAAAATTAGACATCAAGAGTCAAGAGCAGAGAGGAACAATATTTGATTATTTGGTGTTCTTGAGACACAACTAAAAGTCTGCAAGAATCTTTTAAACTAATTGCAGCCACCTTTTTAGAGTCAGATCCAGCAGAAATTAATTTTGAAATAGATTGTGTGCACCATGGCTTAAGATCTAAGCCACATATTCTGCACCACCTAGGCCTATTATGCTAAAATTCTTAAGATCATTAGACAAAGAGAAAGTAATGGCCATGGTTTATGATTTACAAAAACAAGAAAGAAAAAAAGACATCTGCTGAGAGCAAACATTTCAATATTCAATGCATCCCATGTAAATGCATACCTGATAAACGCATAGCCCACATAAAAGCGTAGAATTTCCAAGTCCCAATTCTTTCCCTATACTTCTTGGCCCAGATATTCAAAAGGATTGCGCCATGCACAACAGGGATGTGCCAGCACAAGTCTGAAAATGCACCATTCTGCGATATTCAGTGGGAGGCAGATGCACCCCCCCCAAATCACAATGCGTAAGAGTGCAATGATAATGAATGCATGCACAACTGAAGGGGAAAGAACCATGCATGAATGGCACAGTGCAATATTTAACAACATGCGCCATGCGCAATAGGGGAGCAAGCAGAAGTTGCGTGATAGGGGAAATGAGCCAAAATAAAAAGGAACAAGAGAGAGGTGCAAGAACACTACAGGGAAGGCACATCTTGCTGAACTGTAGGCAGCCACACAGGCACCAGACACTGGGAGCAGGACAGGGCAGGACAGAGACAGAGCACCTGGAACCCCCAGGAACAGGGAAGGTGTGGGGAGCCTCTGCCACAGTGCAGTCCAAAATGGGGAAGTGCCACACAGCACTGAGGCCACTACAGGGAAGTGTTTCAGTGCAGGGGAAGTAGCAGCAAGGACAGTGAGGGGAACACAGAAACAGCTGTCAGGGGGGGTAACACAAGCCAGGGACTTGGCCAGTGCCACTATCCAGATGGAGGCAGTTATGATGGGGGTGAGAAGGCAGGCAGCAGGGGGGCGCGGCCGTGGAAGATCCCGTCGGTGGTATGCCCCCAACAAGCAGTACCGAGCCTGCACCAGCTTCAAGCTGTACACTGATACTGAGATCATGGGCCAATACCACCTAACTGGGTGATTCTGAGGCAGCTCTGTGAGCTGTGCAGTGATGTGATGCAGGCACTCACACGACGGAGCCATGCTCTGTCAGTAGAGACCAAAGTGACAGCTTGCATGTGCCTGCTCGCTACGGGTACCTTCCAGAGACCAACAGGGGACACGACAGGCATAACCCAGTTGGCCGCATCATGCCACCTCACCCAATTCCTCAGTGCACTGCTGTCACATGCTGTGGAGTACATCCATTTCCCCAGCACACCAGCAGAGCACACAGCAAACATACAGGAGTTCCACAGGGTAGCACATATGCCTGGCATTCTCGGGGCAATAGACTGCACCCATGTGGCCATCTGCACACCACCTGACCCCAAAGGGGCTGCATACATGAATTGGAAGGGGTATGCAAGCATCAACTGCCAGGTGGTGTGTGATGTCAGGGGGCGCATAATCAATGTCTATGCCACGCACCCGGGGGGAGCACATGATGCCTTCATCTGGCACCAGTCCACACTGTGCCACAGGTTCGAGAGTGGGGACATCCCCACTGGCCACCTAGTGGGTGAGTATGCAAAGCACACAGAAAGATATGGAGCTTGGGAGGGCATAGTCAGAGGTGACATGGGTATTGGCCTAGATGGCCCCAGGTAGGGAAACACTGATCACCAAACTAACGTCCACCCTCTACACACAGGTGACAGTGGGTACCCACTCCATCCCTGGCTGCTCACACCATACCGGCGGCCCACGACCCCATCGCAGCAATGCTACAATGAGACACATGCCACCACATGCAATGTCATCGAGCGGGTGTTTGGGATGCTGAAGGCACGTTTCCGTTGCCTGAACACATCTGGCGGTGCCCTACAGTACAGCCCCTCAAAGGCTTCGCGGGCTATTCCTGGCCTGTTGCATCCTGCACAACATGGCCAACGACTGTGGATAGCTGTACAGGTCAAAGAGGGGACAGCGATAGGGTGACGATGAGGACGCTTGGTGAAGATGGTGATGGGCAGCCCCCCCTTGGTCGAAGGGACCCCCGACTGATCCAGATGGCACAGCTGCACCGGGACACCATCACAGAGGAGCACTTCAACCAACCCAGGTAAGTCATGGGGCCATGTGCAACCACCAGTGGCAAAGGCACAACCCACAAGCACCAGGGGTGCATGTCATTAAGGGAATTGGCTGAGCATGGAACCGCACACGCCATCAGAGATGGGTAAGGTCTAACATGGCATGCGGTCACACACACACACACACACACACAAAACACACACCTCACAAGACATGCACAAAGGGTAGGAGGCACGCCGACCCTGACCACCACCCCTAGCCACACACACGTCCACAGAACACCACGCCCAGTGCCGGTCATTGTGCGTGTGTCAGACGCTGGGCACCATTGCACAATGGCGGACAGCGCAACGCAGGCATCATCATGCACACGCCACAGCGAACAGCAGCCGGGAGGGTGTGCAGATGGAATGTGTGTGTGTATGCAGGGCCGGGTACCCCACCCATGCACTGCACGTTGAACAACACAATGCACACAGGGCAGCATCAGACAGTAGCCATGCTGGGAGACAGGTCAGTCACGCGTCACAGTGTCACGGCCACCACAGATGCATGGGAGGCCCCGCCGAGACCCACCAGCAGTGACAGGCTGACCAATGGCCTCATGGGGTGGCACCAACAGTCCCCAAGGGGTTCCACTGCATGAACACGACCGTGCTTGCACAGGGGTCTGCAGCACACCAAACATGCCTGTGCCAGGTGTGCTCGGGATGCCCACAGCTGAACCCGTTGTTGACAAGGAGGGTGTCGCATGATGCCAGGAATGGGTAGTGGACATTGCACTGCGCTGTGTCTGTGACGCATGGGCAAATAATTGTGTGCCCATTGTGGCCATGACAGCTGTGATTGTCTGTGTCTGCCTGACCCCCGTATGCCTGTGGAGGTGGACGGGCCCTCCTCTATCTCCATGCTACCACCCTCAGTGGACAAGCCCATCACCGCTGACCCATGTAGATGCTCAGGAGCTGTAAGGGAAAACAGTAGCATTAATGTATCTGCCCCACCCTGCCTCCCCATTGACAGACCAGGACCTACCATGCAGTAACGGGCTACCACCCGTCTGGAATCCACCACCCAGAACAGCCTCGATGGCACAACGCTGCATGCTACCAGCAGCCCACTCTTCTTGTGGGGTCAGGCATTGCACGTCTTGCTGTCCCCCACTGGTCACAGACTGTGCTGCCCTGATGGCAGCCACCTTTTCCTTAATCCTCTGCCTGTCCGTGCCCATCTTCTTTTTGCACTCCTGCATGGACCACTGGTGGCTGCGATGCAGGTTGACGGCATGTGCCACCTCTTCCCATGCAGCAGCATGGGCCTGTGGTGTTCCCTGGCATCCACTGAGCAGCGGCTCCTGGTCGAGGTAGGCCTCAAACAGGGCATCTGTTTCTGCCTTGGTGAAGTTAGGCCTCCTCTTCCGCCCATGTCTCTGTTCCTCTTCCTCCACCTCACGATCGGTCATTATTCATCCTGTGAGAATGACAGGTGTTACCTGTAGCTGGACAGTCCCATGCATGTCCCACACACCACAGTCCACACTCCCAAACAGCATGCAACTCACCACAATAGACTACAGTAACCGACTATGGCCAGTGCAGCCCAATGTCGCATTTTTATAGCGCAACACATGCAAATGAGGCGAGCCGCATTTTTAAGTGGATGCAAATGCAGTGTCTGTGCCATTGAATGGCTGATTAGCTGATTTGCATATGCTGGCTGAATATCACACTGTTGCGTTTGCGCATTGTGCTGAACGTGTTTCAGCGAGGCGCGCGGCGCATTTCGTGACATGTCAGTACACACCAAACTGCACATGCCCAGGTGATGACAGACGCCGCCGCGACTGCTGACATGCTGTGCGCAGGAGGCAATGCAGGGCATGGCCACCATTGTGCCAGTGGTGCTACCGCGCAGTTCACATATATGGCGCCTGATACTGGGGCGCAGTAGGTGCACTCGGGGCCACAGCGCGCGGTAGGCTGTTATAGGAGGTGGCACACATGCACCCAATCGCGCTACATGCATTAAGTTCCAATCGAGCTGTGGCTGTCCGTGCCCGAGAGACCCTTGAACCTATGCCCTACCTTTGCCCCCTAGGCACCATGCATTCACATGGGTGTACCACTATCGCACTGTTCAGTGACAGCACGATAGGGAATGGCAGTGCTGTACCACGCAGCATCTGCATGTGGCGGACCGTGCTGCCGAGCGCCATTTTGACTCCAACGAGCTATTGAGATGGCACGGAGAAGGGCTGCTATGTGGAGCCAGGTTGAGCTGGCCAATTTGGTGGCCACTGTAGAGCCCCATGCTGGAGCACTTTATGGTGATGCACCCCTGGACAGGGCCAGGAGTGCAGTATGGGAGGAGGTGGCGGTGGTGCTGGAGGAGGCCACGGGAATCGGGCACACGGCCGAGCAGTGTCACCACTGGTATGGGGACCTTCGGCGCAGGGACCTGGAAATGCTTGCCCACCTGCAGGGATGTGCCAGGAGGGGCACAGTGCCACAGCCAGGTAGGTGCCCCAACCATACACTGTTAACGTCCATACGGGTATCACGGTTGCATGTGTCCGGCACATGGGGGGGCCGTCCAGTGTTGGCTGTGGTGGTAGTATCGGGGTGGGGGTGGATGGGTATGGCTGTGTGGGACTGCATACACATGGGAGCGGGGGGACTTTGCTACTGGATTGTACTGATGTTCCTCTCTCCATGTTTGCACCTTAGGCCCAGACAGCGCCGGCGGGCAAAAGAGAGGAGGCGCCACCAGGAGGACCAGCAGGCCGGGAGGGATGAAGGTCCACAGAGGTGCAGGGACCAGCCTGATGATGGTGAGTGCCTTACATCCATGATTACTATTGCATGCTGTGTAACAGGGCGGGCAGCGGGGCATGGCCACCATCCATTAACACCACTGCCATGCACGCAGCTTGTTACAGTCAGCACTGTCCAGTGGCACTGCATGTCTGGGAGTGCATCAATGGTGGTCCATGCATGCACCAGGTACATGGCTGTGCCACTGCCTTCACACCGCATAGCCATGTCACTGTACGGCCACAGTGGTGCTGTGCGGGACATTGGCGGTGGGTGTGTGCAGTGGTCTGCATGGCTGTGGGTGCCTGGGTAGGCAGGTCTTGTGGATGTGGTAACTGTGGTTGGTCACACACCATCACGGGGGCATGGCACATGGCTGTATGCCATGTACAATGGGTGGGCTGCAGGGGGCTGGACAGTCACACGTATTGACTCTGCTCCCTTGTCCTAGGTGGATGGTGACTACTGGCCATAGAAAGGGGAATGCAGGAGTTATTGCAGCTGGCGAGGGTGTCCCTGGAGATCCTCCAGAGTATGGACCGGCATGGGGTCACGAGGCGGAGGACACATAGGCACCACGTGACTGATGAGCAGGGTGAATGATAGGCCATCCATGCCCCTGGAAACATCTTACCCCCCTGGACCCACCCTCACACCCCTTCTTCCCTCTCCTATATGTTCAACCCTGCCCCTTACCTGCCCCCACCTGGTATGCGGCCCTTCCCCCCAATGTAAATATTTGTAAATAGTTTTGTTGCTTACCTCTTTTTAATACATTTGTTTTGTTATGACAACTGTGGTGGTCTCTGACTTGCAGCAGGCTACAGGTGCTCAGCTGCAGTGGTGTGCATGGTGTCAGGGGTGGTGCAAGCATGGGCATGTGTGTGTGACCAGAAGGGTTCCACCTATGGTGTGGGTGGGGGAATCAGTCACTGTCTGTGGTTTGTGTGTTGTTCCTTGTGCACTGGATGCCTGTGTGCAGTGGTCCACAGTGCATGCACTGTGTGCATGGCACCTCTGTCAGACCATCCATGGCCTGTGCAGCTGACACCCTTGCATGTCTGTGATATGCACGGTCTGCTGGCATGTCAGTGGTGGCTGTCCATGCTGGACAACCACTGTAGCCGGCACAATGCCAGGTTGCCTTCCATCACCAGTATGGTTCACGTCTGCCTCTAGTGGCACTGTGGCCTCCGCTGTTGTTGTCCCCCCTCCATGCACCCAATATTCCCTTCACCATCCTTGTACTCATTATGTGAGTGACTGTCATGGCCCTCATTGTGATACATATGTACTATACATATTGTAGATGTTAGTTTAACTTTCTCTTGCCAAGCTTTAACATGTAAATTCTCTGTATATTATTGTGTTATAAATAACATTTTCTTTTTTCTGTATGTATAACTGTCTCATAAGTATGTGATGTAATTGCTGTGCATCAACTCAAACCTTGACCTTATCAGGTCCATCTTGTAAATGAGCCTTGCTCAATGGTAATCTCCTGAATAAATAAAGATTTGATTGATTGATTGATTGATTGATTGATTGATTGATGCTGTCGCTTGTGTCTGCTGCAGGGGATGTGCTCCAGTGTCTGTCACTTGTGCTCCGGCTGCATGCTGGTGGCATACAGCTTCATGGTGCCTGCGCAGGGTGGGCATCTGTGCCATGGTGGGTGTTGGCTGTGTGTACACGGCTGCTGTGGCCACACGCCAGTGGCTTGGTTGACCTGCTATTGTGTCCCTGTGTTGGTGTGCCCTTGGGTATGGGTGGGCGTTTGTCCATGCACTGTGTTGCATCCTGTGTGGTGCATGCTTCCATGCAACACTGTGTGTGCCTCTGCTGGCTGTTGTGGCCAGTGCTGGGATGGGATGTGTCCTTGGGAGGGTGTGCATGGTGCTGTACCACTGGTGGTGGGGTCTGGGGCATGCCCTGTCACATTTGGGGTACCTCGTGTGCCGATGTATGGTCAGTCTGTCAGCTGTACCTCGGGGGGGATGTGCAGGGTGGCACTGTGTATGCAGCTGTTGCATCGCTGTCTGCTGCCGCCCGCCGCAGGGTGCACATGGTGGGGCTGCCTTGCATGGCTCCATGGTGCACAGGGTTGCATTGTCACAGTGGGGGTGGTGGCATGCATGGGTGTCCTGCACTGTTTGGCGCTACTCCTGGGCAGGGTGTATGGGGATCATGGGGCAGGGTGTGCTCTGCATTGGTGGGATGGTGTGGCTTGGGGTGGTCGGCCCTTCTTGTGTGCCGGTCACAGCTTGCAACAGGGTGTGCTGGGGCACCATGCCCCGGCTGTGGGTTGGTTGCTGGTATCCATGGGCTGGTGGTTATTCCAGCTCTCCACCGGTTATGCAGTGCATGGGGTGTGGGGGGCAATGTCTGTTCTGCTGTGTGCTCCTCTGCCCATCTGTGACATGGGTGATGGGCCCCTGCATCCTGTCCCTGCACATCCCTGGTTGTGCGGTTGCATTGCTGTCCTCCTCCATGGGGCATCCCTGGTTGTGCTATGGTGCATCTGGACTGCTCCACTGAGCATCCCTTGTTGCGCTATAGCGCATCTGAAATGTGCAACTGCACATCCCTGGTTGTGCTATGGCACAGGTGGCACAATATTCAGTCATGTGCTGCAGGCGCATCTTGGCCTGCGCAGTTTTTGAATATCACGCTTCTTGCGTATGGGTGCAGTGGACTTGCGCTTGCTCCTACTGTTGTGCACTTTTTCGGTGCAGTTTGAATATCCGAGCCCCTGTGTAAAACAGACGTGTTAAATGCATTAAGGATCCCTTTTAAATGCATATTTTTCCCCTCAGTTTTGTTGTTCATGTGTGGACTAACTGGCCCAGTTTTACTGATACTGCCTGTAGCTACCTTACCAATTACATAGAAACATAGAAGTTGACAGCAGATAAGGACTGCAAGGCCCATCCAGTCTGCCCATTTCTTTTTCTACCTTATAAATGTGCCATCGGCCTTTGCTCTGTCAGTGGCCTATCTATTCATAGTCATTTGTATTGCTCCCTTATGCCTATCCCATGCCTGTTTGAAGCCCTGCACTGTATTCATAGCCACCACTTCTTGTGGTAAGCCATTCCATGCATCCACCACCCTTTCTGAAAAAGAATTTCCTCACATTCCCCTTAATCGGCCTCCCTCTAATCTCATGATGTGTCCTCTTGTCCTGCTATTTTCTTATATTTAAACATGTTAGACTCTTTCACCTTGTTTATGCCCTTAAGGTGTTTGAATGCCTCGATCATATCACCTCTCTCCCTCCTTTGCTCAAGGGTATACATATTGAGCTCCGTTAATCTGTCCTCATATGTCTTCTGATGCAGTCCCTGCACCATTTTGGTTGCCCTTCTCTGGACTGCCTCAATTTGGTTAATGTCCTTGTGAAGGTGTGGCCTCCAATACTGCACTCAGTACTCCAGATGGGGCCTAACCAGTGTCTTGTACAGAGGGATTATTACTTCTCTCTTATGACTTGTGATACCCCTACTAATACACCCTAACACCCCTAGCCTTACCTACTGCTTTAGAGGTCTGCTTGGATGATTTCAGGTCATCAGTGATGATGATGCCCAAGTCTCTTTCTTCCTTTGTGACTGCTAGCAACTCCTCCCAGCCTATAGGTGGCTTCAGGGTTTCTCTTCCCTATGTGCATGATTTTGCACTTCTTTGCATTAAATCCCAGTTGCCACTCTTCTGACCATTCTGCTAGTTTATCCAGATCTCTTCTCATTCTGCCCACCCCATCTGGATCATCTACTCTGTTGCAGATCTTGGTGTCATCTGCAAACAGACAAGCTTACCTCTAGTCCATCTGCAAGGTCACTAATGAAGATGTTGAAGAGGACTGGCCCCAGGACTGATCCCTGAGGTACCCCACTTGTGACTTGCATCTCTTCTGACTGTATACCATTTACCACCACTCTCTGTTTTCTGTCCGTCCACCAGTTTGCCACCCAGTTGACCAACTTCTGACCCACCCCGAGCCTACCCAGCTTATTTATCAATCTTCTATGTGGAACAGTGTCAAAAGCTTTGCTGAAGTCAAGGTAGGGGACATCAACTGCTCCCCCTTGGTCCACCACTCTGGTTACCCAGTCAAAGAAATCTATGAGATTACTTTGACAGGACCTTCCTTTTGTAAACCCATGCTGTCTTGGATCCTGTGCCCCTATGGATTCCAGGTGTTGCACTATCCTTTCCTTAAGGAGTGCCTCCATAATCTTGCCCACTACTGAGGTAAGACTGACCAGTCTGTAGTTCCCGCCTTCTCCTGCTACCACTCTTGTGGAGTGGGATCACATGAGCCCTTCTCCAGTCTTCTGGGACCCTCCTGTGCTCAGAGACTCACAACACCTCTGCTAATGGCTCTGCTAGTTCCTCCTTTAGCTCCTTAAGTACCCTGATGTATGCCATCAGGTCCCATTGCCTTATCCACCCTGAGCTTAGCAAGCTCTTGTAGGACCCTTTCTTTTGTGAAGGGAGTAGTGCTCACCTCCTTCCCCCCTGTGTCCATGATGCTGAGCTGTGGGCCCTGCCCTACCTTCTCTTCAGTAAATATTGAGCAAAAGTATCTATTTAGGATAGATGCCTTTACAGGGTCCTCCTCCTCACATGCTCCCTTTTCTCCATTAAGCTTAGCAATACCCCCTCTGGACTTTCAACTCTGGACTGGACTAGCAATTAATTGTTTATTAATGGGATGTGCTGTTTAAAATGAGGCATTAATCACCTACTTCAACATTTTAACCATCAAATTGAAGTCACAGAATTACCCTCCCTCACAACGAAATCAAAGCAAAGAACCCAACATAATGTTACAGAAGCACTTTACATGAATCCCAGAAGCACCCTCTCTCGCACAGGAATCAGACCAAAGAATGTCACAGCATGTCAAAAATCACTATATCGCAACCAAAGAAGCACTTAAGGGCTACTTGCATTTCTTTTCCCTTCCCAACCCCCTGGCACATACTGCAGGTTGCGCTTACCATCAAAAGATTACAAGATCTGATAAATGCATAGTCCTCTTAAATGTATACTTTTTGCCAGTCCCAAGGGAAGGAGAGGTTTAAGAGGGCTGCACTGTATAATGGCATGCCACAAGAAAGGAAAAATTTGACTTTTTACAAAACAAACTTTGGGCTCAGGGATACAGAGCCACCATGATATTCCCTGCAAAAATGGACATTTTTATTAATGAAAGACGTTATGTCTATTATTCTGTGCAAGATGCTGTAAAAGATTTGAAAATTAAAATACCAAATATTTTCTGAGATAGAAACAGATTAACAAGGATGTGTGGGTGTGGGATGTGGAGGGATGAATGAGTATAGGTTAAACTGAAATAGAATAGGATACATCATTAAATGTATTTATAACTTGACAACAGGATACATTTCCTCCATGAATATACTATTCAAATTATTGAATAAAGAATTCTGATAATTCAGCTAAGGGGTTGGGGGGAGGGGGATGGAATATAAGGTGGCATCATCCTGCAACAGATTACAAGAACACGGATTGCTCATGAATTACAGACATATAACCTATGTGCACATTAATGTGTGTGTGACCGGGAGCTCCTGCTACTCTTGAGGACCAACCTTTTCTTAAATCTGTTGCAACAGTTCTTCTATTTCTAAGCCTAATCTATCCTTTACTATTTCTAGTCTATAAGGTTGGCCACCTGTGGGCACCCTCTTCTCCCTCCCTCCCTTGACAGTGTCCTCTTTAATTTTCATTTTTCCCTCTTAGGTCCTCATACAGGGAGGTTATTGTGGTGACTTCCAAGTGTACAATAAACAGTTTGTGTTTATTGTTGTTGGATTTAGTATGTAATAGCAGTATGTTATAAAATACCTTAATGTATATACCTTATGTTTATGAAACCTGTAAATGTTGAAAATACCATGGCACTTAGTGTTTTGATAATGGTAAAAAGTACTAGGTGACTGTTATAGAAATTAAACTAGTTGTGTTATTTAAAATGCATGTATATTGTTGTAAACTTAAGTAAGAAATGTCATGATGATTTGCATATATAACATGATGCATTGCGTTATGGAAGTATGTATGATGTTGTATTTCTTTGAAACTTGATTTGTTGTCAATGCCCTTTGGGGTAGACCTTCTTTCAGTGATTCTGCATTGAGATTCTTTGTCTATAGCTTGTTTTGTTTTGTTTTTTCTTTTTGGGCCCCCACTACCCAAACAAATGGGGCCTGCATAGGGGTGGTGGCTACATCTCAACTAGTGAATTGGATCAGAGATCAGTGTCAGTAGGTGCTGGCTAAGTGCAGAGAAAGGACATTCATAGTCTGTTACTGCAAACTGATGTACTGAAGAAGGGATATGCCATTGCTTAAGGTTGTCTCTTGTATTTTGAATAAACATCACACAGAAATTGTGTGTTGAACCTGTGTCTGGTCCATCTGTTATCCCACAACCCCTCCACAGACTTGGTGACAGAAGTGGGATAACTTGCTGGAAGCATCTGGACTGGCAGAAGACAGACGTTTTCTGGTGGATATCACCCAGATATCCCAGGTGGACTGATGCACCAGGAGTTGCCAGAGGAGAACCTGGAGAAGAAGGTTGGTGGAGTTCTGACCAGAACCATGGCTGACAGACTGGGAGAGAAGCTACTTCCTGAACTGGACCTGGGAGCTCAGAGGAAGACCAAGCCTGAAGGCGATGAAGAGATGCAAGAGGATGAGGAAGAATCGAGGGAATTGCCTCCTCTTGAAGACGCTCCACCTGAGGACGTAGGGAAGTTGTTGAAATGGATCTGCATAAAAGAGGTGCAGATGGAAAGAGAGAGAGAGAGAGAGATGCTGAGCAAAGAGATAGAGACATTGAGCAGAGAAAGCAAGATGCCAAATGGGCTGATACCATGAGGGTCTTGCATGCCATCAATGCAGGGCAAACAGAAAGAGCCAGCAGCCCAAAATACATTAAACTGTCTAAACTTTCAGACAGTGATGACATTGAGGCCTACCTCACAATGTTTTCAGAGGACCGCTTGAACATGCGCATGGCCAAGGGAACAGTGGGTAGTTCGACTGGCACCACACCTGACAGGCAGTGCCCAGTTGGTTTATAGCCACATGGACTCCAGAGAGGCTGAGGACTATGACCGTGTGAAGCAGGAGATCCTCAGGCGTTATGACATAAACACTGAAACCTATTGCCAGAGGTTTAGGTTTCTTAAAATGTGGTCACTGGATAACCCCCGAGAGACTTATGCCCGTCTCAAGGAGCTCCGCTACAAATGGTTACAACCGGAGAACAAGAGCAAGGACCAACTTCTGGAGGTGGTGATTATTGAACAGTTTATTAAAGTTTTACCCCAGGATGTACAACTTTGGGTTCGGAATCATAAGCCAGATTCTGCTGATAAAACCATCACATTGGCAGAAGACTTCCTGGCAGCCCGACCATCCAGATTTAGAGGGTTCCAAGAGACCTCGGCAAATGCTACACGAGCACTTCGGTAAGGAACCCTTTTACTTGTAAACTGTCTAATCCGGACCCACAGAAACAAGACTGGAGAGCAGAGAGAAGGGGGTGTATTCCAGTAGCTGAGATTGTATGTCATGGGTGCCAAAAGAAGGTCCATTATCTAAGAAACTGTCCTAATATAAACAGAGAAACAGCTCATGTAGCCTTAGTGAACTTGGGGCACATTATGGATATTGTACAGATTGAATCACAGCAGATGATGGGATTAATTGATTCAGAGAGCCACCAGACTCTTGTGCGAGCAGATCTGGTAAATGGGAATAATAAAGGACAAAATACAACAGTCATCTGTGTGCACGGTGATACCCATCGCTACCCTACAGCCACCATACAAATGACTGTTCAAGAAAAGACACAGGAAGTAAAAGTGGGGTTGGTACCTCACCTACCTGTGCCAGTTATTATCGGGCATGACCACCCAGACTATGCTTCATTTATACATTGTCATGCTGCTCAGGACTCGGCTGTAGTTGCTGTAACCACCAGTGCTCAAATGAAGAAGGGTCATTTACCTTCTGTGTTCCCATTTGATGATGATGTTTTTGAGGATCCTGGCAAGGACCATAAGACTAAGGCGGAAAAGAGGAAGCTAAAGAAGGCCTGGATTGATAGTCATGCTGGTGTACAGCCAGACTTAGGATATACTTTTAAATGTGATATGCAGCATGAGCAAAAAGCAGACCCTTCACTTAACCCTTTTTTTCCACAGGTAGGGAAGGAAGTGGAAAAAGGTGCCCCTCAGTTTGCTATAAAACAGGGAATATTGTATCGAGAATACACGAACCCCAGAACTGGAGAGGTAATAGACTAACTAATGGTTCCAGAAAAATTCCACTCCCAAATCATGTATCTGGCACATGACATCCCTTTAGCAGGCCATGCAGGCAGAGACAGCACCCTGAATAGGATATTACCCAAGTTTTATTGGCCCTCTATCCATGAGAACATAGCTGAGTATTGTAAAGCATGTGTTGAGTGTCAGAAGGTAGCTCAGGCAGGAAAAAGGGATAGAGTACTGCTACAACCCATCCCCATTGTGACTAACCCTTTTGACAGGATAGCCATGGATGTAGTGGGCCCCCTGGAAAAGAGCTCCAAGGGTAACAGATCTGTACTGGTCATATGTGACTATGCTACCCGCTACCCAGAAGCTATCCCCATGAGAAATGTCACAGCCCACAGGATAGCAGAGGAGCTAGCAAAGGTATTTAGCCACATGGGAATCCCCCAAGAAATACTTACTGATCAGGGGAGTAATTTTAATGTATACCTGTTCAAAGAATTGTACTGTCTGCTGGGCGTGGTAGCAGTGCATACTTCCCCATACCACCTGCAGAATGATGGCCTCATAGAGAGGCTTAATCAGACAGTAAAGAGAATGTTGAGGAAATGTGTGAAAGAAGGTAAATATTGGGATAGGTACCTCTCCTATTTACTTTTCGCTTACAGGGAAATCTCTCAAGCGTCCACTGGTTTCTCTCCTTTTTCATTATTGTATGGGAGGAACCCAAGGGGGCCACTGGATGTGGTTAAAGAACATTGGGAAGAAGGGAAGGAGGTGAGACATCTTAATGTCATAGAGTACATGACTCAGTTATGCAAACGCCTGGTGAGGTATATTAACGTGGCACACCAGAGCTTAGAACAGAAGCAAGTCTTGCAGAAAGATAGCTATGACCACGGTTTGACGGCTAAAACATTTCAGCCCGGGGAGCAAGTGTTGTTACTCCTTCCCTCCACAGAGAACAAACTACTCATGAAATGGCAGGGGTCCCTTCACCATTTTGAGGCAAATAGGAGCAGTGAACTATGAGCTTAGCATGCCTGGAAAGAGACCTGCCCAGAAAATTTACCATGCGAACCTCCTTAGAAAATGGCGTGAGAAGCCTAATCCCTCCCTTTATATCCATCCTGAAGTTAGGGAGTCAGAGCTGGAGGTTGCCTATAAAAGGCTAGAGCAGTCAGGACCATTGGAGGAGATTCAGATAAACCCTGAATTGGAGCCTCAGCAACAGAAAAATTTGCAGGGGGTTTTGCAAGAGTTTGCACCCATATTCACAAACATCCCGGGGCGGGCCAAAGGAATTGTGCACACCACAGCTGCCACACAAGACAAGCCCATACACCAAATGCCCTACAGACTACCTATGAAGGTGAGGGATTAAGTGATTCAGGAAATCAAAAAAATGGAGCAGTTAGGTATAATTGTACCCTCAAAGAGTGCATGGTCTTCACCCATGGTCATAGTGGACAAGAAAGAGGGTGGGATACGTCTATACCTAGATTTTAGAAAGCTTAACAACATCTCACTATTTGATGGCTACCCTATGCCCCGAATAGTTGATATCATTGACAGGCTAGGCGATGCACAGTATATCTCCACCCTGGACCTTGCTAAGGGATATTGGCAAATCCCCTTGTCACCTGATTTACAAGATAAAACCGCATTTAGCACCCCAGTCGATTTATACCAGTTTGTCACAATGCCATTTGGACTACATGGGGCCCCAGCCACTTTTCAGCATTTTATGGACCACATTCTAAGACCACACACTGAGTACTGTGTGGTTTATTTGGACAATGTGGTCATATTCAGTCCTGAATGGGAAACCCATGTTAGAGACTTGTCCCAGGTATTGCAAGCAATAAAGGACTCAGGAGTGACCATTAACCCTGCTAAGTGTGCCCTAGCAAAGACCGAGACAAGATACCTAGGGTTCATTTTAGGAAACGGACAAGTGAAGCCTGAGGTAGAGAAGGTTACAGCAGTAGCAAACAGCCCAATACCTACCACAAAAAAACATGTGAGATCTTTTCTAGGCTTGGCTGGCTATTACCAGAGATGTATTCCTAATTTCACAGCCATTGCTAGTCCGTTGACTGATCTCACTAAAAAGAGATGCCCAAATAAGGTTCAGTGGACCCCTATTTGTGATGAGGCATTTAGGAAGATCAAGGCAATTCTATGTACAGCTCCTGTATTGAAAAGCCCTGACTTCAACCAAGGGTTTGAGGTTCAAACTGATGCATCAGAGAATGGTATTGGGGCAGTCTTATCTCAGAAAATAGATGGGGAAGAACATCCAATCATACATATCAGTAGGAAGCTACATGAGAGGGAGAGAAGATATGCTACCATAGAGAAAAAATGCTTAGCTCTGAAGTGAGCTATTGAGTCCCTGAAATATTACTTATGGGGGGCTGAATTTAAGGTTGTAACTGATCACAACTCCCTCTGCTGGTTGCACCAGATGAGAGAAAAAAATTCCTGTATATTGCGGTGGTTCTTGACTCTTCAGCCTTATCAATTTACAGTGTCCCACAGGACAGGGACAAAACATATAAATGCAGATTTCATTCTAGATATGGTGCAGGAATTGATGTCAGTAAAATATGATGGACTTTCCCTAAAAGGAGATGGGAAGTTACTGTCAGTCTCTGTTGAGAAATGTGTTTATGCCTCAGGGTAAAGAATGATGATATCCACCATGTTTATGATAGAATATTTATCGTCAATAGGGACCCTGAGACAGAGCTTCTTAGTTCCTCGTACAGGGAGGTTATTGTGGTGACCTCCAAGTGTACGTAAAACAGATTGTGTTTACTGTTGTTGGATTTAGTATGCAATGGCACTATGTTATAAAATACCTTAACGTATATACCTTATGTTTATGAAACCTGTAAATGTTGAAAATACCATGGCACTTGGTGTTTTGATAATGGTAAAAAGTACTAGGTGACTATTAAATAAATTAAGCTAGTTGTGTTATTTAAAATGCATGTATATTGTTGTAAACTTAAGTAAGTAATGTCATGATGATTTGCATATATCCCATGATGCATTACATTATGGAAATATGTATGATGCTGTATTTCTTTGAAACCTGATTTGTTGCCAATGCCCTTTGGGGTAGACCTTCTTTCAATGATTCTGCATTGAGATTCTTTGTCTATAGCTTGTTTTGTTTTTTTCTTTTTGGGCCCCCACTACCCAAGCAAATGGGGCCTGCATGGGGTGGTGGCTACATCTCAACTAGTGAATTGGATCAGAGATCAGTGTCAGTAGGTGCTGGCTAAGTGCAGAGAAAGGACATTCATAGTCTGTTACTGCAAACTGATGTACTGAAGAAGGGATATGCCATTGCTTAAGGTTGTCTCTTGTATTTTGAATAAACATCACACAGAGATTGTGTGTTGAACCTGAAGTCCAGTGTCTGGTCCATCTGTCATCCCACAACCCCTCCACAGTGTGTTTATGATTTTTTAGGATATTTGTGTTTATAACAGGAAATTAAGGAAGGCTCTTGCAACAGGGATTATTGCAAGGTTAAAAGGCAAATATTATTTCAAGCTATGTATGTGTTTGAGTTGGGAAAATAAATTAGGATGTTATAGTAAGGGGTGTCAAAACAACATGTTATAGGGAAACACCTTATTACAATAATAATGTGGGCATTTTTGGACAATGTATCAAATTGACAACAATTAATAATTATGGCTGATTTTAATAAAGTTAAATTGGTATCATTAAATATAAATGGTATAAATTCCCTGATAAAAAGATCAGTGAATGCCCATGTTATGTGCATACAGGAAACCCATCTGGATTCAATAGAAATAATTAAACTAAAAAAATGGATTGAATATGTGTATTACAGTACTGGTACAAAACAAAGTAGAGGTGTGGCTATTATGATTAAAAAAAAAAAGACTGAATATTAAAATAACTGACTAGTTCTCCAACAGTGAAGGAAGTATTCTTCTATTAAAGCTGAGTTTGAATGACTAAAATCTAATTATAGGTTCTCTGTGTGCACATTTTGACAACTATATGGAATTTTTGGCTAAGATAACGAAAGGTCTACAGAAACTACAAACAGAAAATATCATAATGGCAGTAGATTTCAATGCCCTATACAACCAATATTAAGATAAAAACCAGCCCTCCAACAAAACGAAATCCCCATATCTCAAAAAATGTAGCTCCTTTTTAAACTCAGAACAATTAACAGATGCTAGGAGGCATAATCCTATTAGTAACACGTATACACATTATGATAAAAAGTAAAAACTTTATTAGAACTGATTATATCTTTACAACAAAAAAATGATTCAATCAATAATTTCAATGGATAGTGATTCAATTTTCATATCAGATCATGCCCCGACCTCCACAGAATTTTGTCTCATAAACAAAGAGAGGAAATACCCTAGGTTACGGTCATTCAATAGTGAATTATTAAAGGATTAAGCCTTTACCCAACTTATTAAAAACTCAGTTCAAGAATTTTGGTTTTACAATTATTCTGGGATGCTTTTAAAGTCACCTTATGGGGAGTTATTATATCTTACCAATTAGAAATCAATAAAATTAAGAACAAACAAGCATTTGTCAATGCCAAAAGTTCACTGTTGGTATTGCTGGTATACATGCCTCCCATATTTTTCCTGTGTATATTCCTCTGCCTTGCATTTTAAGGCATCACTCTCAACAAAAATATCTTATGTTCTTCTAGCTCTGGTTAACTTCATTAGAAAAACAAGCATTTCTCAATGCCAAATGTTTTCTTGCTGGTATTGGCATTGTTAGTGCAGGAGTTGGAGAGATGCATAATAGGAATGGCAGTGAAGTACTGATGTAACACCAACCCCTTCCCCCACCCTGCAGAGACTGACAGGCATTGGGGGTATGCTTTTGGGTCATTGGCCATAACACTCACACCATTCCACCTTACTCAACCCTGAAGACACTGACCAGTGTCTCAGTGTGCCTTGAGGTCTTTGGTCCTTACACTCACCCCATTCCATAAGGAAATAAGCTGAGATGGGTGCAGCATAGGAAAATGGGGTAAACATTAGGGCCGAAAACCCCATGACCCCATGGCACACCTTGATGCCTTTCAGTGGCTGCAGGTTGGGGTGAGGGTGGAATGGGGTGAGCATTACGGCCGATGACCCCAAGTCACACCCCTGATGCCTGTCAGTCTGTACAGCATGGGCGCTATAGTTGAAAACCCTATGTTTCATGCTTTGTTAGGTTTTTACTCCAAATTTTCAACATGGGTTTTTAGATTCACCTCATGAACAGTGGCAGAATCATTTTGTCTCTCAATCCCAAAAGGTGATTTTGCACAGTGAGTGTGCCATTTGGTGCCACAGGTGCGAAAACACATTTTGGGCAGGATGTGAAAAATGACAGCTGTACTGTTCATGAGGAGGTGTAAAGAAATGGCAATGTTGAAAATATGGAGTGAAAATATCAAAAAGTGGCAAAGTTATGAGTGTGCATAGAAACTGTAATGCACGCTTGTAACGCAGTCATTTTTTGGAATGTTGTCACCAAATTTTCAACATGGCCTTTTTGGGACCTCCTCTCATGAACAGTGGCTCTGGGATTTCGTTAATCTGTCCCGAAAGTTGATTTCACAAGCAACTGCGCTATTCTGCACCACAGGTGCAAAATCACATTTCAGAAAGAATGCAGAAAATGACAGCTGTATTGTTCATAAGGGGGTGGTGGAGGTGAAAAAATGGCAATGTTGAAAATTTGGAGTGAAAATATTACAAATTGATGAAGTTATGAGCATGCGTAGAAACTGCGCAATGGACACTCATAACGCAGTCATTTTGGGGAAATTTTTCACCAAATTTGCAGCAAGGGCTTTTCGGGACTGCAGCTCATGAACAGTGACACTGTCATTTTGTTAATTCATCCAGAAAGGTGATTTTGTGCAGTGACCGCGAAATCACCTTTTGGGACCTAGAAGCGAAATGACAGTGACAGTGTTCATGTGGAGGAGTCCCAAGAACCCCGTGCTGAAAATTTGGGACCAAAACTCCAAAAAGTGGCTGAGATATCAACCTAAGTTGAAACCCCCCCACTGATTGTCATTATAGGGCTTACTGTGATTTTCTTCAGTTTGCGGTCGGCTTTTGAAGAGTGCAGACTTGTTACCAGTCCACCAAAGATCGCTGCTCCACCTTCAGAGGTAAGTATGGGTGAGGGGGGGAGTGTGAGGAGCTGGGGTATGCAGAGGGAGGGTGCGGTTGGGGAGGGGGCCAGCGGGAACGATGAGGGACGATTTTATTTTTAATTTTTAGGTTTAAAACAAAAAGACCTCTTGGGGCTGTTTTCTTTTTTACAGGTAAAATATTAATAACACAGATTTCAACACACTGCAGTGGGCTTCCAGTGTGCCAGAGTACTGTGGGGGGATCAATGCTGACCCAGGGATTGGGCACACTGAGGTCGGCTGAGAATATAGGGGTGTGGAGAGGTGAAGCATCCAACACCGGGAGTGGGCATCCCGGTGTCGGAAACATCAGAGGTAGTTTTTTGGCACACTGGGGTGGGCTCCCAGTGTGCCACATTAAAAGGGAAGGGGGACACATGTCGACAGGAGGATTGAGCACCTGATATTGGCAGGCAGGGGGATCCGCTAGCACAATTGTGCTTAAAGTGAAAGTGCCTTCAGGCACTGTATACTCCCAGCCCATATGGAGCTTAGGATGTGGCCTACTCTGCACAGGTGGGTGAAGAGGAGCATTGAGTCAGCAGGAAGTGGAGGAGGCAGGGGAGGAAAGCACCTCCTCCCACCTTCCACGAAGGGACCAGTGGGGTGGCGAGGGGGGGGCGGAGACATCAACCAGGCTGATCTGGACGCAAACAGCTGTTTACTGCATGGTGACCTTCAGATGAAAGGAAAAAGCCACCACATGATTGGTGTGGCTTGTTCTTTTCAAGTGCAGACCACTTCAGGCAAAACAGCATCACAATCAGCCTGGTTGATGATTGGTGTGATACTGTCGAGCCACTTGCAGAGCACTCTGCATTGGACAGACATTGTCATACCCCACAAAAGTCATTCATCCCAAGAAGTTCAACACGCATGTGTAAACTTAAAAAATGAAGAAATCAACAAAAGACTAAAACAACTGGATAATTTAGTGTTAACAGACTATAATAAATGCAAAAACCAATGGTTTTTATTTAAGATGAAAAAAAACAAGAAATAATTCAACAGGAGACAATTAGATTGGCTTCTTCCATCGAAAGACACAGATACTATCATACTGACAAATAAGGTAGACTATTAACCTCACTATTAAGAGCTATATGGGGCCACTAGACACCAGGGAATTTAATTATACATTGGCAGGGGATCAGCTATCAGACGGGGGAGCACTTATGTTCCCTGAAAAAGGTTGAAGTTCTACCAGTTCTACCTGACAGAATTTAGTGGAACGTTTTGGGTTTCGAATGGTAAAGCTCACAAGGTAGAACTTTTAGATGTTCACACAGCCCTACTTTGCAGAAGCTGGGAGTTGTTTGTTTTGAACAGCAGAAGTAATGGTGGTGGTGACCTCTTTCTGATAGTTGGCTGAGGGGTCCTGTTGAAGAAGAGAGTAAAAGGCGGTGTAAAAGAGTTGTGTGGCTTCAGTGATGCATAGCTCCTTACGTCAAACCACAACAGCTCCTTTTGTCAGCTGGTTTAATAACAATGTCATTCCTGTGTTTACACAGGTCTGAGGGCAGCAAGTTCACCAGCTGTTAGGTTAGGGTGATGATAGTGCCTGCAATACAAATTGAAGTTAGTGATGTCATTCATACATTGGTTAACAAAATAATCTACATCAGCAAATTGTCCTGGAGGTTGGGTCCATGAACTGCATCAGGGAGTGATGTCATTGATTGTTCTGTCAATGCCATCATCATTTGCAAGAAGAGAAGTCTCATTAGAAAAATGGTTATGCAGTGATGATGATGATGATTTTGCCGAGCAGGCACAAATAACGCACCCTTTTTTATTAACAGAGGTTACACAGAAGACATAGTAGACAGAGGACTGTGTCAGGTCAGTAATATGCCCCTAACCTTGAGCCTCACAAGAGGGATAGCTCACACAGCAAGCAAGATGCATCCCACCCATGCTTCCTTTCCATTTTAGGACCCCTTCTCATCAAGAACAATCACCAGGAACTTTCCCTTTCTGCAGACAGACCCTACTATAGAAGGTTCCTTTACAGAGCTACCAATTGCCTCTTACTGTTAATCTCCCAATTTTTGGAATCTCCTGGGGCCTGATTTTCAAAAGGCCTGACATGGCCCAGAGATTAATTCTGTGTGTACCATTCCCAGCACCTGCAAAAATGCTATTTCCAGCATTTTATGTGCACTGACGGATTTTTTCTTTTTCTGCAGCTGTGCAAAAAATCCTATGCCTGTTAATACCAGTCATAGCATTTTTCTGCAGCTGCACAACAAATATGTGCACGCTGCCATAAACTGTGGAAAAGGTTGCAAAAAAAGCCACCTTTCTGAAAATTGAGTGCATATGGAAAAAATTGCAGTCATGTAAAGAAGCATTCCCTTCTTGCTAACTTTTATTCCTGCATGTGTGCAGTGTTTCCACTTTTTAAAATCTGGTCCCTGGTATGTAGCATCCTCCATATTCCTAACTTCCTACAAGGTACCAAAGCCTGTAACAAAACCTGCTGTTATATCTGCAATTTAATTTCAAGTGCTACTGAAGTTCCACGTTGCTGGTGTTATTCACATTATCAATAAGTTCTCATGCATTTCCACTACTGTGATATCTTGTATTCTTTGCAGGGGGTATGAAAATATCTACATTGGGACAAGCAGTCACCTGGCTGACTGATTCAGGGAACATTACAGGGCAGTCAGAATAAACCCATTGTATCCCATTTTACCTCCAGGGACCATAATGTCAATGATCTTTCTGTCTGTGTCCTTCACCAGGGTTCCTGGGATGCTGACCAAATTAAAAACACAGAAACCAAGCTTATCATCTGCTTTGGCTGCCAGCAGCCTTCTGGTTTAAATGATCAACTTATTTTCTGCTGACATCTTTCAGGCTCCTTGTGGTTTACCAGTGTAGTCTGTCCTGTTCACCCCCGCCCCATATCTTTGATTTCATGCATGGAGGGTACATTTGCATGTGTGGGTATGTCTGTACACAGTGTGTGTGTGTGTGTGTGTGTGTGTGTGTGTGTGTAACAGGGTGCCCCTTATTATTTGTTTAAACCCCTGTCATAAATGTGAATGTGCAATGCCCCCTTTTTATTTATTTATAGGCTATTATCATCTAGCCCCACAAATCACTCAACTCTTCAATATGTCACTCCTTCAAGAAGCACTCCCTCCAGTGAAGAAAACAGCCCGTGTCATTCCTCTGCTCAAACCTGATCAGCCGAGTGACTTGAACAACTACAGACCCATCTCTCTTCTTCCTATTCTGTCAAAACCTCTTGAAAAGCTGGTAAACTATCAACTAAGGGAATTTTTGGAGAATCACAACCTACTAAACCATCTACAGTCTGGCTTTAGGCCAAGTCACTTTACAGTCTCTGCATTAGCCAAAGTTATTAATGATTGGCAAACTGCACTTGACGTGAGGAATCATGTTGCTACGCTTTTCCTTGACTTAAGCAAAGCGCTGATACAGTGGATCATGATCTGCTACTGACCCTGTTACATCACTTCAGGCTGGACGATAATGCCCTAAAATGGTTTTCACGCCACCTTGTTGGAAGGCAGCAACAGGTGAAGGTGCAGGGCGACCTTTCTCTCTGCAAATCCTTCTGAGAGGGGTACCTCAAGGTTCAATCTTGGGCCCTTTATTATTCACAATATACATAAACAATATTGACCACAATATTACATCTTCCAGTATTCACCTATTTGCAGATGATACTGTGCTTTATGTCTCTTGTCCTACCATTGAATCTGCCTACAGGGATTTACAGCAAGAATGTAATATCCTACATCAAAATCTGCTACATCTGAAACGTCTACTCAATGCCAAAAAGACAAAAGTCATGTTCTTCTCCCCATCAACTAATGCGTCTTCCGGATTACATCAGCCTGCCAATATGCATATAGTATCTATGCAGGGTGAAACCCTGGAAAGAGTGGACAAATTTAAGTATCTAGGCGTCTGGTTGGACTGTAAGCTCTCGTATATCTATCATGTTGAAGAAGTCTCCAAAAAGCTAAAACAAAGGCTGGGATTATTCTTCCGTATCAAACGTTTGCTTACCTATGAAGCAAAATTATGATTAGTAAGAAACAACATTCCTTCCACTGAATGATTATGCTGACTTTCTTTACAGTCATTGCCCCAAAACTGTCCTTACTAAGCTGGACATCCTGTACCACAGGGCCTTAAGATTTGTGACCGACTCTCCTTTCAAAACACACCACTGTTCACTTTACAGCCAACTCGGCTAGACTTCCTTATCTACCAGAAGATGGTGTAACGCCTCCATCTGGACCTTCAAAGCTTTCACTAACAAACTCCCTATTTACATATCCAGCCTCTTTAAATCAACACCTTGCACATACTCACTTAAGAAATATGATTATATCTCACTTGATACCCCGGTAAAATCTCATTTTGGCGCCTTATTCATTAGCCACGCCTTACCAACCTTGCAGAACTCCCTCCAAATTGCCCTAAAACTGACTCGCCTTGTTAGACTAACCTCCTTTAAATCTCTTCTGAAACCTCTGTTGAAGGAAAACTGCCAGTGCTATGCCTAGGGCCCCCCCTTTGGATATTTTATATGGCACTTACCCCTATATTTGCCCCTGGCTCTCCCTGCTCCCCTTCTTTCTTTTGTTTTGCACTCCTGTCTGTCTATGCCCTGCTACTCTCTGAGCCTCTCTCCCTTACACCTTTTTCCCCCTCATCCTACTTATCTTTGACTATTCCTGCCTCACCTTATGGACCATGCTGTACCTTCCCCCCTTACTTACTTCCATTCCAATCATTTTATGCAGTTAGCTGTCTGCATTTATGTAGATATGTAAAAATCTGAGCAATCTGACTGTACCTTGTTATGTATTACCCACTGTATTGTGTGAACTATTGTATAAATCTGTAGTGTTTTCCTTTTATGTATACTATTTGTGTCCCCCCAGGACCACCTAGCAAATGAGTATCTCAATGGTGTATTTCATGGTTAAAAATAAAATTTAATTGAATGTATTTAGTTTTTGTTGACCGGGTAAGTGCACTGGACAAATCCTGCCTATTTTCAGGCACAACTTGGGGGAGGGGCATACAGATGAATGCCAACTGACCTTAAACCAGGTTAAGCTGTTGGTGGTATTTTTAGTGGATGGGGGGGGAGAGATTTGGCCAGGGCACCGGGGAAATTCCCCTACTCTTTTTGTGAAGGGCCATGGGGTCTTTAACATCCACCTGAACTACCACCAGAACAGGCAGATGGGACCTCAGTTTAACGTCTCATCTGAAAGATGGCACCTCAGGAGTGCAGCATCCCCCTAATGCTGCACTAGTCAGTATTGGGATTTAACCCAAGTATCTGGTGTGAGGATAGAACCCACAGCCTTCTGATCTCCCAGCCTCAGAGGCTAGTGTGCTACCTGCTGAGACACTGACACTGTTATGTTTTCCTTTCACTCTTTCCTTTCTTCTTATTTTTTCTGCCTTTTCTTTAAATTCTTGTCAGGGTGACCAACCTGGCAATCTTCAAAAACTCTTTGCTGTCCCTTATTATCTTTATCTCCTTTTTATGCACACAGCTTTCTGAGAAATAGAAGCTAGTGTATGGTGCTATAATTAATTAAAGAAACTGGTGCCCCCAATATAGTTTACTTACGGCCACTTGTTAAGGTCTCGAACTCTAGTCGCTGCTGTTGGAATAGGCGCTCCTACTATAGGGCTGGCTGGCCTGAAACTGGCCCTATTTATATGTTTTGAAGCCTGTGATGTCATGGCCTATGGAAACTCCCCAATTATGTAATATCACAGGTTATGGAAACTCCCCAATTATGTAATGTAATCACAAGGTGCTATAAAAAGGCTCACCACTAGTGGAATGTTAGATAGTCGAGTCAGTCTAGTGCTGACAGTGAGTAGGGTAAGACCTACAGTTGATATATGTGTGTGTGTGTGTGTGTGTGTGTGTGTGTGTGTTGTGTCATTTGAGAAAAATATTCATTGGACTATCTGGGCTGAAGCAAAGCCACAGACTCTGCTGAAGGAAGCAGACGTCTGAATTTCTTTGTGCAGAACTAATTATTTGAGTTTTTTTATTTCTGTAAATATTTGTATTTTCTACAAAATAAATTGACAAATGCATATGTGTGCTTTTTTATGCACATGATCCCTGCTTTGTTGTGTCAGTTATTATCCCACATGTTCACACTGGTGTTAGCAGTGGGATACCTAGCTCGTCTAGGCTGCCTGGGTGATGCTGCCGGGAGGGTATAGTCCAGTACCCGACACATGCGCAGGGTAAAAAGTGTGAAGCCGATGAAAGTCCAGTGGACTCGAGCAATGGCTGAAAATCTCGGGTTCAAGACAGTGCCCGGGTTGGACCCAGGTGCCCAGCTGAAGATTACAAAGAAAGAATGGGAGGATGCCACAGATGAGGAACCCTTGGAAGAAGAGGACAGGAAGCAGATGGAGGGAAGCACCCCAGAGGATCCCAGCAACCTGCTGTAATGGTTGTGGTTATGAAAACTAGAGGTGGAGCATGAGAGGGCCAAGGACTGATGTCTGTGAGAAGAGGACTGGAGACTACAAGAAGATGAAAGGAAGAAACAGGATGAGAGATGGCAGGATGCCTCGCAAGCCATCCAGGCCCTGACCCCTGGGCAACCTGACCAAAAGGTACCCTGTGACATAAAACTAACAAAATTGACAGAGGCTGATGACATAGAAGCCTACTTAACTAAGTTTGAGCTTATAACCCAGACATGTGCTTGGCCACAAAACCAGTGGGTCATCAGACTTGCCCCTTACTTATCCAGATGGGCCCAACTGGTGTATAGTCACCTTACTGCCCCTGACTCTAATGATTACAATCAGGTCAAGGAGGAAATCCTCCATTGGTATGATATCTATACCGAGACCTATAGGCAATGATTCCGGTCCCAAAAGATGACGGGCCAAGATACCCCTCGAGAGACTTTTGCCAGGTTCAAAAGTTTTTGCCTGAAATGGTTACAACCAATGATCAAAACCCTCAACCAAATCCTAGAATTGATAATCATAGAGCAATTCTTCCAAGTGTTGCCCCAAGATGTCCAGGTGTGGGTAAAGGAACACAAGCCCAACATAGTAGAGAAGACCATCATGCTGGTGGAGGATTACTTGGTGGCCAGACCATCAAAGTCCAGAGAATACCATGGCTTTTCACCCCAACCTATGGCACTGGTAATACCTTTTGAAAATACTTATTCCAGACAGTTAAATGCTGGGGGAAATAACTGGTGAGGAGACCGAAGGTCAAGGCCGTGTTCCACAGACATTATTTGTCACAGCTGTTTGGGAAAAGGACACATAGTCCATAATTGCCCCAAGAGAAGAAACAAAGCTGCCCACTTAGCAAAGGCTAATTGGGGGTATGTTACCACAGTGGGGATTGGCCAGGATGAAATAATGGGACTGCTGGACTCAGGAAGCAAACAAACCTTGGTGAGGGCAGGCATCTTAAAAAACTACCGCAATAAAGGACTGGAGGCAAAGGTAACCTATGTTCATGGGGATGTCCACCAGTATCCTACTGCCACAGAGGAAATGGTGGTAGGTCAGGATAAACAACTTATCTCTGTAGGTTTAGTACCTAGGCTGCCAGTTCCCATTATTATTGGCCAGGATTTCCCTAACTTTGACCAGTTGATAAAGAATCAACAGACCTGTGACCAGCTTATGGCAGTAACCACTTGGGCCCAGGCTAGACAAGAACAGGCACAGAACATTTTTCCATTTGATGAGGAGGTATATGAGGTAACAAAAATCTCCTTGGGAATCTGCCAAAAAGTTCTCAGACTATTTTGGGTGCAGAGACGGTGCCAAAGTATGTGAAATCTTCAACAGTTTATAAGGGTTGGAGGTTAAAAAGTTTTATAACATTTGTCAGTCTTTGTCTCATTTTGTTTAGAAAGCAGAAGGTTGGTGAAACATTGGGGCATGCTTTAAAATAATATAAATAAAATGAAATAAATGGAACTGGTTCTAGCGTATGGTTTTTTACCAGAGTTGGTGCATCCATGAACTACTGAGGTATATGAGGTACCAGGGAAAACAAGGAAATCTAAAAAGGAAAAGAGAGTCAAAAAAAGAAAATGGAGGGATACTCATCAGGAAGGAATACCTGATGTTGGGTCCAATTTAGCTGGGACTAATATAAAAATGGAGCAAAAGTTGGATGAGACTTTGAATCCCTTTTTTTTACAGGTGGACCAGGTGGTTGCAGAAGGGCAGCCACAGCATGTCATAGCAAATTATGTTTTATATTGAATGTGTACTAACCCCACTGTGGGGGAATGTGTAAGACAGATGATGGTACCCCAGAAATATAGGGATACACTGATGTGCATAGCCAATGATATCTCTATGGCTGGCCATGAAGGACAAGATAGGACATTAGGCAGATTGACTAACTGGTTCGTCTGGCATGGGATACAGGAGAATGTGGTTGAGTATTGTTGCACTTGTCCTGAGTGCCAATTGGTAGTCAAAGGTGGAAAAGGGGATAAGGTGCCAATACCCGTGGTAATGTCACCATTTGAGAGAAGAGCAATGGATGTGGTAGGCCCCCTAACAAAAAGTTCAAAAGGTAACCAGTATATTTTGGTGATTTGTGATTATGCGACCAGATATCCTGAGGGGATACCCCTCTGGACTGTGTTAGCCCCTAGGATTGCCGAGGAACTGGCTAAAATATTTAGTTGATTGGTTATCCCTCAGGTCATTCTCGCAGATAGAGGTACTAACTTTACCTCAGTACTCCTCAAGGAATTGTGCAGACTGTTAGGGCTAACTGCAGTGAAAATATCTCCCTACCACCCCTAGACTGATGGTTTAGTGAAGCATTTTAATAAGACTCTGAAATATATGCTCCAGAAATATGCACAAGAAAGGGAGGGATTGGGGGCAAAAGTCTACCCTATCTCTTGTTTGCGTACTAGGAGGTGCCCCAAGCCACTACAGGGTTGTCACCCTTTACCATCTTATATGGAAGAAACCCCAGAGGTCCCTTAGATGTGGTGCGGGAACACTGGGAAGAAGGGAAGGATGTCTGCCATACAAATGTTGTAGACTATATGACCAATCTTAGGAAGACAGTGATGAAATGTGTCACTCTAGCAGACCAGAATGTTGTCCATAGACTGGCAGAACAGAAGGAATGGTATGATGAAGGACTGAAAAGTAAAATGTACCATCCAGGGGACAAAATTATGTTATTGTTGCCATCTACCAAAAACAAGTTATTAATGAAATGGCAAAGTTCATTTGTGGTTAATAGGAAAATTGGGAAGGTAAATTTTGAAATTGAAATGCCAGAGAAAAGGTCCCAAAAGAAAATTTACCATGCCAACCTGTTGAGCAAATGGTTTGATAAGCAAGACCCAGTACCCAGTTAGTTTATATAGCCTGAGCAAGAGAACACTGAGCTTGAAGTGGCCTATGCGAGACTGGATAAAGGCACAGAAGTGGTGGGGATTCAAATCAATCTCTGGTTGGATGCAGCCTAGAGAAAGGAGATTGAACAACTGCTGGGATATTATGGGAAGACCTTTACTAACACCCCAGGGAGAGCAAAGTGGGTAGTGCACATCGTAAAGGTAGTACAAATTAGACCCATACACCAGAAACCCTACTGGCTGCCTGAGACAGTCAGACAGGAAGTCATTGATGAAGTGAGGAAAATGGAGCACCTAGGAGTTACAGTACCATCACGAAATGCTTGGTCCTCACCGGTGGTAATAGTGCCCAAAAAGGAGGGGGTATCTTGCTTTGCTTGTATTTCAGGAAAATTAACACTGTCTCCACTTTTGATGGGTACCCCATGTCCCGTGCAGATGACTTGCTAGACAACATAGGGAATGCCAAATGCATAAGCACACTAGACTTAACAAAAGGCTACTGGCAAATCCCTCTCTCTTTACATGCACAGGAATTGACTGCCTTCAGTACTCAGATAGGCATTTATCAGTTCACCACCATGTCTTTTGGACTGCATGGTGCCCCCACAACCTTTCAACGCTAAATGGAACAAGTACTGCATGCTCATACACAGTACAGTGCCGCCTACTTAGATGATGTTATCTTCAACCCTGACTGGCAGATGCACCTAGTACATCTCAGTGCAGTCATGCACCTAATACATCTCAGTGCAGTCATTCAGTCCATTCAAGACTGACCATAAATCCTACCAAATGTGCCATTGCCAGGAGTGAGACCAAATACTTAGGGTTCATCATTGGGGAAGGTACAGTCAAACCAGACATCAGTAAAATCGAGGCAGTAGCTAACAGTCCCATCTCCCTGACAAAGAAACATGTACGTTCCTTTTTGGGACTGGCTAGTTATTACTGCCGATTCATACTTGATTTTGCCACCATTGCAACCCCACTTACAGATCTGACCAAAAACAAATGTCCCAATAAGGTGCTATGGACCAAGGAATGTAATGAGGCCTTTCAGAACATTAAAGAGACCCTATGTTCACCCCCTATCTTGATCAGTGCTGATTTTTCTCTCCCATTTGAAGGGCACACTGATGCCTCTGATACTAGCATCAGTGCAGTCCTTTCTCAAACAAGGAAAGGGGAGGAGCACCCAGTCATATACATCAGCCGCAAACTTCATGAGCGGGAGAGGAAGTATTCCACAGTGGAGAAGGAATGCTTAGCATCAAAATCGGTGATAGAGGCCCCAGAAATATTATCTGTGGGGTGCAGAGTTTAATGTTTTCACAGATCATAACCCACTGTGCTGGTTCCAACAGATGAAAGACAAGAATGGCCGAATAATGCAGTGGTATTTGGCTTTACAGCTTTACTGCTTTATCATTCAGCACAGAGCAGGGTTAAAACACCAGAATACTGACTTCTTGTCGCAGTATGGGGCCCATGCTGGTGAAACTTGAGGAAATATGTTGTTTTGATGTGTTTTTCTTTGAGTGACAATGTTGAAATGTTTCGCATATGATATATGAGATAGGGGGTTGTACTAAACCATTGATATTATGCCTCAGGGAATAGATCAGTATCAGAGATATGTTTAGGTATGTCTGATTATACCGATTGTTTGTATAAGGGTCCCTGAGGTGAAGCTTCTGAGAGTGGGTGGGTAGAAGCTCCAACTCTCTTTGGGTTCAGGGAGGGTGTCTGACAACAGTATTACTGTTGCCTCTCGGTGAGGGGTGTGTGTAAAAGGGAGCCCCCTGTTATGTGTTTAAATCCCTGTTATAAATATGAATGTGCAATCCGCCCCCCTTTTACCTTTCACTCTTTCCTTTCCTCTAATTGTTTCTGCCTTTTCTTTAAATTCTTGTCAGGGTGGCCAATCTGGCAATCTCCAAAAACTCTTTGCTGTCCCTTATTCTCTTAACCCCCTCTTTACTAAAATACCACCAACAGCTTAATCTGGTTCAAAGTCAGTTGGCATTCACCTGTATCCCCTTCCCCCGGGTCATGCCTGAAAATAGGCAAAATTTGTCTAGTGCACTTACCCGGTCAACAAAAACTAAATAAATAAAATAAAAATAAAATAAATAAATTATGCACACAGCATTATGAGAAATAGGAACTAGTGCATGGCGCTATAATTAATTAAAGAAACTGGTGCCCGAATATAGTTTACTTAGAGCCGCTTGTTATGGTCTCAAACTCTAGCCACTACTGTTGGAAAAGGCTCCTGCTATGGGGCTGGCTGGCCTGAAACGGGCCCTATTTGTATGTTTTGAAGCCTGTGATGTCATGGCCTGTGGAAACTCCACAATTGTGTAATGTCTCAGCCTATGGAAACTCTCCAATTATGTAATGTCACGGCCCATGGAAACCTCCCAATTATGTGACGCCATGATCTATGGAAACTCCCAAATTATGTGATGTCATGGCCTATGGAAACTCCCTAATTATGTAAAGTCACAGCCTATGGAAACTCCCCAATTATGTGATGTCATGGCCTATGGAAACTCCCCAATTATGTAATGTAATCACAAGGAGCTATAAAAAGGGCTCGCCACTAGGGGAATGTTAAATAGTCGAGTCAGTCTAGTGCTGACAGTGAGTAGGGTAAGACCTACAGTTGGGGTGTATGTGTGTGTGTGTGTGTGTGTGTGTGTGTATGTGTGTGTGTTTGTGTGTGTGTGTGTATTTCTGACAAGTTATTTGAGAAAAGTATTCATTGCACTATCTGGCTGAAGCAAAGCCACAGACTCTACTGAAGGAAGCAGAGTTCTCAATTTCTTAGTGCAGAAATAATTATTTGACTTTTTTATTTCTGTAAATATTTGTATGTTCCACAAAATAAATTGACAAACGCATATGTGTATTTTTTATGCATTTGATCCTTGCTTTGTTGCGTCAGTTATTATCCCACACGTTCACAGTAGGTATGTCTGTACACAACGTGTGCGTGTGCATATGTGTGTATATACTCACCTTGGTATCTAGCTACGTATGTGTGTATATCATTTACATTTTCTCAAGATGTCTCTGTGTTCTTCCCCCACCGTTGTCACCTTTCAGCCTTCTTACTATGTCCACTTAATTAGATTCTACTTGAGGGCTCCTCAGCTCTTTAAATCCTGCTATGGTTATCACCACCATCACCTTATTGTTTTCATGTTTCTGTTCTTACCTTGCCTATTATCACTGTTTCTCTTAGATCCACACTCCATTTTCCTTCCAAACATATATATCCCTTATTTCCCCTTACTGCTACACTAAATTTGTTGTTTTACCTTATAGATAATTGCTGAAGAAGACCTATGCTCGAAACTTCCATTGCAATTCTATTTACTGTTTTTAGTGTCCAATTAATATTACCCTTTTGTTTTCTTTTCTGCCCACATGTTGTTGCAGCACCTTGTTTTTTAGTAATTCCTAATGCAGACTTTCTGATAACCACACCCTTTTAGAGTCATTTTTGGTAACTTCTGCTTGTGACATTTTCAGGCACCAGAGCCCCTGCTATCTTACAAACTTGTAGTCACTGTCCCATGTAACTGTAATATACTGTGGTATTATGAAAAATGTGTTATGCTTCCAGAGCCAGCAGTTTCCAACAACTTTTGTACTTTGTAGTACACACCAGATGACACACACAAAAGGACCTTGCTGGTCCCCAACCCCCCACCCCATCAATCAACAGAGCTGAATAAAACATACCCTGGGTTAAGGGAAATGGAGAGGGCAGGGATAAATGCTGGAAAATGATGTGCATCAATGCAAGAAGTCTTAGCAGCAACCTGTGAGAACTACAGGTGTTGGTCATAAACTGAACTTACAAGCTCAAATGGGCAGACTGGGTGGGCCATGGGCACTTATCTGCCGACAATGTCTATGTATCTATGTATGTATGGTCTTGGCAAGGAGCCTCAGCTTAGTGGTCGTCACAGAAATATGAGCAAACAAACCACAAATGGGACATGACCATGCCTGGCTATACACTGGGAAGGACAGGGAAAAAGACAGGCTAAAAGGACTAGCACTGTATTTAGAAAAAGGGATAGAGGCAACTGAAATCAACAACCTGGTGGAGTCAAGTAAACTGGAAACCCTGTGGGTGCTAGCAGCCACAAGGAATGCAGCACAAATTAGGACTGTTGTAATCTACAGACTACCAGGTCAGGATCAAGGAGTGAAGGAGGAACTGGGCAGCCAATTTAGGGGATGTGGTGATAGTGGAGAATTTCTATACGCTGCATGTGGACTGGAAAGTTCCAGTCATGGCAAGTGCTAGGAATCAGTTCCTGGTGGATGCATGCAAGGAGGCATTACTAGTTCAGATAGTCCAGGGTCTGACAAGAGAAGAGGTACTGCTGGATCTGGTGCTCACCAACAGTGACAGGATCCAACATGTAGGAATCCTGGAGCCACTTAACTCCAGCCACTACAGAACAATACCACTGGAGGTCTAGACAGGGACCCCCAAAGAGACAATCAAGGTAAGGGCATGGGACTTGAAAATGACAGATTTTGTTGGATGAAGGAACTGTTAGAAAAAAAGGGAGAACAATATAGAACAGGTGGAAGAGCAGAAGAAAAATTACGTATGTTAAAAAAAAGCAATGTTGACGGTGGGAAGAAGCTCAATTGGGAAGGTATCAAAGGGGAAAAAGGTAAAGGGCCCAATGTGTTTCATAGCCAAAGTAAGGATGGCAGTAAGACCCAAAAGAAGAGAAGTAAAAATAAGTCAAAGGGAGGCAGATAAAGAACAGTACCTGGAAGCAACAAAGTTTGGTAGCAGAAAGGTAAATGGAGATAAGGTAAAGGCTGAACTCTGGCTAGCAATGGGAGTGAAACAAGGGGAAAAGGCATTCTTCCTTTACACCCAGGGCAAGTGCAAGGTCAAGGGGGTATTCTGAGACTAAATTGCAAGAAAGGATGGGAGAAGGAGAGGGACAAAGGGCAAACCAAGATACTAACAAATGTATTTGTTCAGTATTTACTAGGAAGAAGGATGGGCTACTACCGGAATACAATGTGGGAGGAAGAAGAAGAAGAGCAAGGATGTATTATTTGGTATTACTTGGTATGAAAGAACAGAAGAAGGCCAGAGCCCATCAAGACTGTTCCCCACACTATATGGGACATTATTTATCTATTATCCCTCAATCAAACATCTAATTTGTTTTTAAAGACAGTGGCACTAGTTGCCTCTACCAATTGTTGTGGCAAGGTGTTTCATACAATGGATGCTCTTATTGGACAAAAGTTTCCCCTTTTGCTGGTTTTATAAGTTTTTACTTCAAGCTGTTTATTATGCAGTCTCGGAACATGTCTCCTTTTGAAGAGTATTAGACCACATTTTTCCATTAGATCTGGTGAATTTATTAAATTAAAAACCATAAGCATATCACCTCTTAATCTTCTAGTTTGAAGAGAGAAGAGACCAGTAGCTTTTAATCTGTTCTGATAATCCAAGCTTGTTAATCTTGGAATCATTCTAGTTACTCTCCTTTGAACCTGTTCAAGAATTGCTATGTCTTTTTTTTGGTTTGGAATCCAGAAAGGGGAGCCATAGTCTAGATATGGTCTAATGTATGCCCTATACAATGGAATAATGCATTGTTCAGTGCAATTAACAAAAGTGCATTTTATTTGCTTCAAAAGTCTGTTGGTCATGCAAGCAGTTCTAACACAGTGATCATTTGATGTAAGTTTATTATTAACATATATCCCTAAATCTTTTTCACAATTTGATGAGTGAAGTGGTAGTCCGTTTATATAATACATCGTTTTGGATTATTTACACCAAAATGCACTACTAAACATTTGTCTTGATTAAACTGCATATGATTTTCATTTGCCCAAAGTGTTAATTTTTCCAAATCTTCTTTAATGCAGAAATATTTTCTTGATTATTAACATGCCCCCCAATTTAGTATCATCTGCAAATTTAACCATGAAGTTATTTGGCCCTGTTTGTAAATCACTGATAAAGAGATTAAACAATGTTGGTCCCAAGACCGACCCCTGTGGTACACCACTTGTCACACTACCCAAATCAGACAAGATATCATTAATTCTGACTCTCTGAGAATGATTTGTCAACCAGTTTAAAGTCCAGTTGACAATATCAGGTGACAAACCTAGATTTGTGCATTTTAGTAATGAGTTTTTCATGTGAGACTTTATCGAAAGCTCTACTAAAGTCCAAAAAAATTACATCAGTAGGGATACCCACATCTAGTAGAGTACTTATATTATTGTAAAAAGATATCAGATTGGTGGTGCAGGAATACTTGGGAGTAAACCCATGCTGGTTTGAATCATAAATTCCTAATTTTTTACAATCTTGATCTATTAGAGACTTCATTACTCGTTCCATTAATTTGCCAGCCACTGAGATCAGGCTAATTGGACGATAATTTTGCACAGAACCTCTTTTGCCTTTTTTAAATATGGGAGTAACTATTGTAGAATGCCAATCATTTGGTACAATGCTTTCTTGCAAAGATTTGTTGAAGATAATTGACAAAGGTATAGAAATATTTATAGAGGTTTCGATCAGAAACCATGGATGAATACGGTCTGGGCCTGGACTAGTATTTTTTTTTTAGTTTTTTGATAGTCTGTATAATGTCAGTTGGATAGAACCTATGATAATCTATGTGGTGAACTTTAAATGTACTAAGAGGTGATTTTTGAGAGAAGACAGAACAAAAGTACTTATTAAAGAGATTTGAGGTTTCTATATCAGATAGAGAAGAGCCATTGATTATAATGGGACCAATGGTTCTTGATACACCTTTTTTACTATTTATATATGAGAAAAGAAATTTGTGACAGTTTTTTGTGTGAGCTAGTTTAAATTCTAGCTTATTTTTTGGCCAATTTAATAGAATGTTATAAGTTTTTCACAGATAGTCTGTATTTATGTAATAGAGTAGTTTTAAATGGAACAGAACTATTCTTAAGTTTCCTAAAATGTTACATTTTTATTTTAATCTGATTTTTAATTGTCTTGTTGAACCAAGGGGGAAGTGATGTAAGTCAAATCAAAACTTTTTGGACATTCCCCAACCATGACTGTTGTTAAATTTCCACTTGCTCCTCATAATTTTCAGTGAATTCAGCTCTATTTTTAGGGCTGCAGAGGGCGTAGCTCTACAGACCTCTTGCTATGAGAAAAGGACTCCCACATTCCTTCAGACTGAACAACATGTTGAAGTTCCAACACAGTTGTCTCCGCATCTGTGAAGCACTCCACACTGCATTATTTTACTGTCGGCAGTCAATTTCTTTTTTTACTAAATTATACATACCCTCCTCCCCACCCACCTGACTCAGAAACATAATAGTGACACTGGGGCTGCTCAATCCCCCGGTGTCCCAATCACAAAATCCTGTTACTGACCTCCCTTCCACTACCATGCATGCACAGTTATTTCTGTGTCTTTCTATTTCATTTATTTATTGTTTCCTCCCCTACCCAACCTCCTCCCTCCCTCTCAGCACCTACCACCTCACTACCCCCCAGAAATGTAACAGTGGCACTGGGAGCTGCTCAATCCCCCAGTGTAGGAATCATACTAATTGCCAGCAGATTAGGCCTTATGGTCTATTGAGTCTGCTTGAACCTCAGATCCCTAGTTGGCTGCCGAGGCCCTCCCTCCCCCTTGTGTTCCAGAAACCCCTATAATCCATCCCCACCCCCCTGGGCCAGGCCAGCATCTGATACATCCACATTCTGTGTCTGTCCCACTCTCTCTTGAAGCTCTCCACTGTAGATCTCTGAACCAGCTCACCAGGCAGTGCATTCCAAGGGTCCACCACCCTCTCAGTGAAAAATCTCCTGCTCTTTTTCCCCCTCGCCCTTCCACCTTCCAATTTCAAACCATGCCCTCTGGTGATACCTCCCTGCTTTAGTCTAAAGATCCCCTCCATGTTTACCCTATTTATTCCCTTGAGGTACTTGAAGACCTCAATCATGTCCCCGCATCTCCTCTCCTCCAATGAAAACAAGGGGGCTCCTCAAGTCTGTCCTCATATGTCAAATCCCTAGTCCTCGTATCATCTTAGTTGCCCTCCTCTGTACCCTCTCCAGGAGCTGTATGTCCCTCTTAGTGTGGTTCCAGTACTGTACACAGTACTCAAGGTGTAGTCTAACCAGTCCATTGTACAGCGGCAGAATCACTTCCTGCTCCTAGAGGTGATCCCCTTATGATGCATCCCAACATCCTGTTTGCCTTACAGCCACCTCCTGCACTGCTCAGAGTTATTCATACATGCATTCACCATGGCCCCTAGGTCTTTTTCCCCTATTGAGGCCTCCAGCACCTCCCCTCACAGGGTGTACCTGTGTTTAAGGTTTCCCCACTCAAGATGTAACACCTTGCACTTGGTGATATTTAAATTTAATTTCCATGTGTGAGCCCAGCTTTCCAGGGTGTCCAGGTCCCCCATATCCTCACTTGTTTCCTCTTACCGACCATCCCCCTATCCACTATGGCACATGTGCAGTTATTTCTTCATTTTTTTATTTTATTTATTGTTTCTTCCCTCTCACCCAATCCTCCCTCTCAGCACCCCCCAGAAATGTAACAGTGGCACTGGGCAGTGCCCAATTCCTCAGTGCAGGAATCCTCATCTGTTTCCTCTTACTGACCATACCCCCATCAACTACTATGCATGTGCAGGTATTTCTACATATTTTTATTGTTTTCCCCCCCACCAACCCTCTCTCTCACCCTACCCCCCCTCAGAAATGTAACCATGGCATTGGGGTGCCCAATTCCCAGTGAAGGAATCCTTGCTTGTTTGTTTCCCTCCACCAGACCCTCCCTCTCAGCAACCACCACCCCACTCCCCCCCAAGAAATGTAACCATGGCACTAGAGGCATGCACAATTTCCCAGTTCAGGAATCCTCATGTTGTTTTTTTTTAACCTGTGAAACAAAAAACATCCATCAATGTCTTTTGTGTTCGATGTACTTTTTTTCAGCATGTAAAAAAAAAAGGTCCATCGATGTCTTCTGCAGCTGTTGCACTCCCCCCCAACCAGACACACCCACTCAGCACCCACTACCCCGCACCCTCCCAAGCCTGTACTTACCCATCAGAGTCCAACACCGTAATCCTGTCTGGACCACAGACATGTTTTCATTCTTCAAAGACAGACTATGAACTGAAGAAAAAGGTATGTGGTTCAATGTATTTCAGTGCTGTTCAGAACATAGTGGCATAACTTAGCCATTTTTGTAAAATTTTTGGCCCAAAATTTTAACATGTCTTTTTTGGGATCCTGCCTCATGAACAATTGCTCTGCCATTAGGAAAATCTGTCTCAAAAGGTGATTTTGCGGTCCCTGCATGAAATCACATTTCTGGCAGGAGTTCAAAATTTTCTCTGGCTTGTTCATGAGGTGGGATCCTAAGAAGGCTATGTTGAAAATTTGGTGTAAAAATATAAATAAACAACAAAGTTACGAGACTACATTGAATTTTGCGAATGCAGGCTCGTAACTGGTAATTTTCAATATTTGTACCCCAAATTTACAACAAAGTCATATCTTTACAGCATCTCATGAATGTGATAGCTGTCATTTTCAAATCCTGGCCAAATTTTTTTTTCACATCCTGAAAGGTAATTCCATGGTTCCTGGGAAAAAGGGAAAAATCACTTTTCAGGCAGGAGTTGAACATTTCCTCTGCCTTTGTTTGAGTTTTTGTCATAAGAAGGCTATGTTGAAAATTTGGTGTAAACATATTAAGAAACAACAAAGTTATGAGCCTACATTGAATTTTGCGAATGCAGGCTTGTAACTTTGGTAATTTTCAATATTTTGACTCCAAATTTACAACATAGCAATTTCTTTATAGCACATCATGAATATGATAACTGTCATCTTTCCAACTCTGGCTCAAAATGTGTTTTTGTGACCCAAAAGTTGATTTCACAGTCCCTGCATGAAATCACTTTTTGGGCAGGAGTTAAATATTTTCTCTGCCCTTCTTTATGAGGCAGGGTCATAACAAGGCTATGTTAAAAATTTGGTGTACAAATATTACAAAACAACAAATTTATGAGCCTATGTTACATTTTCCTAATGCAGGCTCATAACTTTGGTAATTTTCAATATTTTTGCCCCAAATTCAACCCATGCAGCCCCATCAGCTCTGGCCAGAGTTTGTTTTACTTGTCACCTGTGGACCAGTGATACAGTGTGGTTTAAAGATAATGGCAGAAATAAGTCACACAAGTATGAGGGTCCTGGACTTCAGGAAGGCAGATTTTTTCTAAAAAAAAAAGGGTGAATGCCTCAGAGACAACCTAGCAGGGGAGGATGGCAAGGGTGGGTGGAGGAACAGTGGGGCAAATTAAGGGATGGCATGTTGAAAGCAACAAACCAATACATGAAGGAAGTGAGGAAAAAAGAGACATCTGTGATTATTGAGGGAAGTGTCTGTGAAGGTAAAGGCTAAAGAGGTAGCACTCAGAAGGTACAAAGAGATGCAGAGGGAAGAGGATAGCGAAGTTTACCAGGAGAAGCAGAGGGAAGCAGGAAAGGTGGTGAGGGGTGCAAAGACACAAACAGAGTAATGGATAGCCAGACAGCTTACTAAAGAGGAGAAGACTTTCTTCAGATACATAAGCAAAAAGAGATAGATAAGGTGAGGGCTTGTGAGGTTAAGTAGGGCGGGGGGATTGTGCAGAGAAGGATCAGGAAAAAACAAATATCCTAAACAGATACTTTTGCTCAGTCTTCACAACGGTGGGAGAGGAGGATCAGCCACATAGAAACAGTAAGAACACTGGGTGGGAGGGAGGTGGACACAAGTCCACTCACAGAGGAAAGAGTCTTGAGAAGACTTGTAAATCTGAAAGTGGATTATACTATGGGGCCAGACAGGTATAACCAAGGGTGCTGAGGGGCCTCAGGGAGCTACTGGCTGCATCTCTAACAGTCCTATTCAACAATTCACTGTAAACAGAAGTGGTACCAGAGAACTGGAGAAGGGCAGATTATTTATTTATTTGAAAACTGGTAACTGGGAAAGACACAGTGAGCCTTGGCATGTTTCCAGGTGTGACCAAGGGGAAGGATAACAGGGATAAATAGCATATCAGTACAATAATATAACAATTAAAAAGTGCAGACAATTAGATAAAAATATGGTAATGTTACCAACAGGCAGCAGGAATAAAGTGTTAAGGAACAATGAGATGTATACAATCTAGCGCAAGTTGAGAATTGAGATTGTCAACACAGAAAACATGTCAGACAAAACAGGTGCAGACCAATTGAAAAAGAAGTTTCAGCTGATGTCTGAGGTATCCTATAGAGATGGAAGAATGAGTGGAATGAGGGAGATGGTTCCAGAAAAGTTGCATGTGGTAGGAGAAAGCAGATTGTCCAACAGCGGAACAAGGGTGAGGAGTAGAAAAAGCACTCTGGTCCCTTGAGTGAAGGGGGCATAGAGCAGGAGGGACAGGAGAGAGGAGTGAGGTTAGATAGGTTGGCAGGGAGCCAAACCAGTACTTGGAGATGAAGACAGTGTTGTGTGCCTGGTGACATTAGTGTAGTGGGAGGATGGAGAGGGTGAAGTAGATGGAGCAGTGATGCGTACATGAAGGGGAGTTAGTTGCAAAATGACAAAAGGCATTACAGGGGGCATCTGACAACAGAAGTGGTGGGAGTAGTCCAGTAGACCATGCTGGCATTGTCAAAGACCGGAAGCACCATTTTGGTGATTAACTCATGGCGGACCTGCAGGGAAAGTCTTTATTTCAATACAGTACACAAAGCTTAGGACAGAGTTTCACATGGATAACATCAATGTGAGTGGAGAAGTCAAGCTTAGTGTCCAGCCACACACTGAGGTACTTGAATGATGGGACCACATCAAGAGGGCAGCCATCCAGTGTAGAGAGGACTGGAGGTCTCTAGAGCCTGGCAAGTTTTTGGCTGGTTCCAAAGGTCACAGACACTGGCTTGTTAGTATTGACCTTAAGCAGCTGGCCTGGAACCACTGCAGTACAGTACTAAAATCCTGTTGGAGTAGGTTTTCCAAAGAGGCTGTAGGAGGACCAGAGGTGAAGATGACTGTGTCATCAGTATACATGTGTATATGCAAATTGACACAAGCAGAGGGGAGATCATTTAAGAAAATGGAAAACAGGATGGGGCTTAGGATGTAGTCTCGCTTCATAAAAGCAGCAGCAAGGAGGAGACTAGCAACTATAGGCTGGCAGTATAGCCTAGAGGTTAGAGTAACAAGCTGTGAATGAGCTTGATACAACCAACAGACCAGGATTTGATTCCCACAACCTCCACTTGCATACTGTGCGACTCTGAGCAAGTCACTTAACCTCCCTAGTGCTCCCAGGTCGCCCCTGAAAACAGGCACTTGTGCCTAATGGGCTTTACCCAGTTACCAATGACTAAAATATAAAGATAAAATAAACTATACACCTGTCTGCCTAATATCAGTGATGGGGAAGTAAATGGAAACACTATTAAAAGAAAGGCTAGCCTTGAACCCAGTGGGTTGCAAGACCTGAGTCAGCATGGCTTCCTGTGGAGGAGGTCATATCAGACAAACCTGATCAATATCTTTGAATGATTGGCCAGGGAAATAGATCAGGGTGGGACAGTGGACATGGCCTACTTAGACTTCAGTAAGGCCCTTGACACCATACCACATAGGAGGTTTATAAGAAAACTGGGCAGCTTGGGGGATGGATTCCAAGGTGGTAAACTTGGTACAAACTGGTTGATAGATAGATGGCAGAAGGTGGTGGTAAACTGCACTCACTCTAACAAGGGAAGAGTGACCAGTGGGATGCCTCAGGGCTCAGTGCTCGGACCAGTCCTCTTCAATGTCTTCATAAACTACACTGCAGAAGAGCTGGAAGGGAAGGTATCCCTATTTGCAGATGGCACCAAAATCTGCAAATGGCTGGATATTCCAGAGGGGAGGAAGAGAATGAGTAGAGACCTTAGACAACTCAAGGAGTGGTTGAGAGGTATGGCAGTTGGGTTTGAATGCAAAAAAGTGCAAAATCATGCACCTAAAGCACAGAAACCTAGGGGCAGTTTATAAAATGGGGGGAGAGGTATTGACAGTCACAAAGCAGAAAAGGGACCTTGAGGGTATCATATCTGATGATATCAAGGTGGTGGGGTGGTTCGACAAGGCAGTATGAAAGGCCATCATGATACTGGGATGCACAGGGAGGAGAATCACCAGCAGAAGAAGAGAGGTGGTGTTACCACTGTATCGATCATTGGTGAGACCCCACCTGGAGTACTGTGTCCAGTTCTGGAGACCACACCTCAGGAAGGACATAGTCAGGGTAGAGGCTATCCAAAGGAGACCAACTAAAATGGTGCAGGGGTTGCATCAGAAGCTCTGTGAGGAGAGACTGAGTGATCTCAGCATACACACTTTAAAAGAGAGGAGGGAGAGTGGGGACATAATAAAGACCTATAAGTACCTCACAGGGTTGAACAAGTTACCGGAGGGTAATATTTTTCAGAAAAGTTGCACCAAGACATAAGGACATGAAATGAAGCTGGAAGTTGGAAATTTTGAAGGGATGTAAGGAAATATTTCTTCACTGAAAGAGTGGCGGATGACTGAAACAGTCTACCAATAGAGGTGGTGTGTGAGCGGAAACAGTGGTGAGCTTCAAGTATGCATAGGATAGGCATAAAGGAATCATAGTAGGAAAGCGGAGGGCAGGAGAGATAGCCGAAGATCAGGTAGGGCCTATGGTGAAAGTACAGACAGGGACAAACTGGACAGACTGGATGGGCCAAGTAGTCCTTATCTGCTGACAAATTCTCTGTTTCTATGTTTCAAATGAAATTGTTTTGCCCTGGACAGGGGCAATAGGACTTGCATACCCCTGCTCAAGTGGTAGGATAGCAATAACTGAGAAAAGTGTGTTGGAGAAGCTTACTAGGTTGAAAGCAAGTAAATCTATAGAACCTGATGGCTTAAACCGGAGGATGCTTAAGATAGCAGGGACAACTTGCAAACACATTCAACTATTAGTTTGCCATGGCTATAGTCCTAAGGAAAGCAAGGACAATAGATGTTGTCCTGCTACACAAGAGTTGAAGGAAGGATGAGCCAGGAAACTACAGACCAGTCAGCTTGATGTCTATTGTGGGAAAAATTAAAGTCCATACTAAATGAGGAACTGCTGGACTTCCTGGAAGGATATGGCTTACAGGACCCCTGACAGCATGGGTTCATAAGGGGAAGGTCCTGGCAAATGAATCTGGTCATCTTCTTTGACTCAGTGACAAGAGCAACAACCAGGGGACAGACAGTTGATTTAGTGTGCTTGGATGTTAGTGCAAGGCCTTCAACTTAGTCCCTCACAGAAGACTGGTCTAAAAGGCAAGATCAGGGGCAGAGGACAAGTTAGCAACATAGGTGTAAAAAGTTAAAAAAGCACCTATAAGTTTAAATCTCACACCACTCTCTGCCTGGTACTCAAGCTGTAAGACTCTCAGCTGCCATTCTGTCATCTGCATTCAACCTGCAGAAGCAAGCTTTGATGAGGATGTCTCTATTTTGTTTGTCTTCACCCCTCATGGGGACTTTTATCTTCTTTGTTTGGTAGGAACCATTTCCTCCTTTTCTGCCCCATGTGGAAACCCATGATGAATATAAAGGTGGCTGATGCAGACCAACTACATATATCTTTACACAACTTCCAGATACAGCTCAGAACATCTGAGCTCACACGCCTCACCAAACCAAAAAACCTAATGCTGGCATACAGTTAAATGTATTGTACTTTATATGAGTAGTGTAAATGTCAAAAATGCTTATAGCATGTGAGCTCAGATATTATGAAATATAAACTTTGACAGCAGATCAGGCCACTTGGCCCACCCAGTCTGCTCATTTCCCTACCTATTGGATAAGCTGCAGATCCTAGTCAACCAACAGCCTACTTCTTCCTACCCCCCCACCAGAAGTGCCTTATGTCTGTCCCATGCACTATTGAATTCCCTCACAGTTTTTGACCTTACAACCTCCTCAGAAAGGCCTTTCCATGCGTCCACCAACCTCTGCATGAAAAAATACTTCCTCACATTGTCCCTCAGCTGTCCCCCCTCTGTCTTCAAATTGTGCCCCCTTGTTTCTGCACATATTTTTTTCTGAAAGATGCTACCCTCTTTGTCTTTGTTGATTCCCCTGAGGTACTTGAAGTTTCTATCATGTCACCCCTCTCCCTCCTTTCCTCAAGGGTATACATATTGAGCTCTTTTACTCTTACTTCACATGGCTTCTGGTGCAGACCCTGAACCATTTTAGTTGCCCTCTTCTGGACTGCCTCCATCCTGTCTATGTCCTTGCAGAGATGGGGTCTCCAGAACTGCACGCAGTACTCCAGATGGGGTCTCACCAACTGTCTGTACAGAGGGATAACAACTTTCTGTTTTCTACTGGTGATGCCTCTTCCCATACATCCCAGTATCCCCCCTGCCCTCCTTACTGCCTTCTCACATTGCTTGCTTACCTTTAGGTCATCTGATATGACTACCCCCAAGTCCCTTTCCATTTCTGTTGTTGTTAGTACTCCCCCCCATTGTGTACTCTTCCCTCGTGTTTTTGTTTCCCAGGTGCATTACTTTGCATTGAATCTAAGCTGCCATACTTTTGACCATTCCGCCAATCTTGCCAAGTCCCTTCTCATCATTTTCACCCCTCCTTGAGCATCAACCCTCTTACAGATCTTTCTGTCATCTGCAAAGAGGCATACTTTTTCTTCCAGTCCCTCTGCAATGTCACTTAAAAAGACATTAAAAAGGACCAGTCCCAGCACTGAACCTTATAGTACCCAACTAGTAACCCCCCTTTCTTCAGAGTGGACTCTATCTACTATTACCTTCTGTGTCCTAACTGTCTTTGTTCCAAAGTCCACAGTGCTCTAGAGCAACTGTTCTTGTGTACTGCATGGTTGTGCTGACCCAGCTCAAGTTCTCACAAAACCTCTTTTTTGGAAGGACTGGAGTTCTTCATGAGCTTTATCTCATGTTACCCTCTTCTCTTACTTTTCTAGGTAGGACTTGAGTCCCCAGTGACCCTCACCTAGTCTTACACCCTCCTCGCTCCCTTCCCCCTACTTCATCCCTCCCCTCCTGGCTTCCCCTCTCCCAAGCACCACTTACTCACTTGATGTCTACATCTGCCTTCTCTCCTCTCCTCTCCTCCTTTTTCCTCCCCTATTAAATTATTGCCCCTGTACTTTCTTTTCTTCCCTGTTTTTCCACGACTCTAGGCTGTATATATTATACACATTGTTTACTGAATATCTCATGTTACATATTGTTTATTGTATATTTCATATCTTGTATTCTGGCGTCCTTGTATCTCTTTACTATATATTATTTTCCAAAGTTTGTCCTTTTCATGTGTCAATTTTATGTGCTTTTTCCACCCAGGGCCACTTTGTAAATGAGTTTATCCCAGTGGTGCTTCTCCTGGTTAAAGACTGATTGATTGACTGATTGATTGATTGAGGATTAAGTCATCAACACCTTTTGACTCTGGTAGCAGTGGCAATGACATAAACTCATTTATCAAGTCACTTATTTTAGTGTAGAGACATTAATCTAATCCATTATTTAATAGTGCTACTAAACAGCCACAGAATATGCAGATTTAAATGTGCAAGTCCTAACAATCAAATATGCTTTCATTCAGTTAAATATGGTTGTTTTGTGGTCATGGCACTTATACTGTCAAATAGTCACCATAGAAGCTTACCTGAACATGGGGAGAGTCCAGCCAACTTTTGGCAGAGACAGAGTTGGGTTTATGTCAAAATGGCAAGCCACCCTATTGGAAGAATCAGCAATACTTATTAGAATTATACTGGAGTATGCAGTTGAAGTGGAAGAGACAGGAAAATTGGATCTGTTGGAAAAAAACTAACGTGGTCCAGCAGTTTGAAGCACTGAATGAATATGCAGATTATAGCAAGTCTCTACAAGAGCCGGTGTCAAAATATGATTCAAAGATTTTTGCCTCTTAACTGGCCCACCTGTGCAGCAGTAGAGCTATCGTTTACAATGCTGATGACCTGGGTTTGGGGTATCAGAAGTCAAAATGGGGGGCGAGGAGGAGGATGACATCTGAGAGACTGCTCACCTCCTCTGAAGTACAGACTTGCTGATTGAGAGGAGTGCAAGCACCTTGCTTTACTTTTAAGGTAGGCGTATTTATAATGATTTATATTTTTCTTAATACTGAAAGTAGCAGGGAAAGTAGAGAGAGAAAAAAGAGATTTGTGGGCATTGTTTGGGGCATTTTGAATCTTGTCTTTAAAATGGTAACAAGTAGTATGGAGAAACTATGTCAGGAGATTAATCTTGGGGCTGAGTAGGCTTGAGAAGCCCTGCAAATCAGGTGTAAAACTGCAGGGTGGAACTGTCAGTCTTAGTGCCTTGTAACAAAGGGCAGCAGATTTTAAGGTCAAGTTAGTTGGGGTCCTCTGATAGAAGTACAGATTTGCTGACAGAAAGGAGTATAAGCACCTAGCTTTACCTTGAAGATATATTGATAATTATTTATATTTCTCTTCATGCTGAAAGTAGCAGGGTAAGTGGTGAGAAAATTTGATTTGTTGGCAGTGTTGGGGTGCTTTGAAATTTGTCTTTAAAATTGTAACAGGTAGTGTGGGGGGAAAATAGCTCAGGTAACTAGTTCACCAGTTGGAGGCACTAGCTGGTGCAGGAAATTCCACCTGGGGGAAATTTCACCTGATGTATAAAAGCGGAAACTCCTAATGCATCCTCACACATATCCATGTTCCAGCACATGACTGGAACAGCACAAGTGTGGAAGAGGTGTAGGACTAGCATCTTAGGTGGTGGCAAGTGTTTGCAGAAGAGAGCAGGAAGCGGGTGACTCTGCCAGTCAACTAAGATAAGGTACCTGTTTACTACTGCATAACATTCACTGCTGGGAAGGGCAGAAGATCAAAGGCAGGCCAAAAACTGGGAACAGGAGCAACACCCTATCTAAGGTAGTAACACAAGGGATTACGTCGAATGGAGCAAATCAAATTAAGCAAGCAGAAGTCTACTTAAAAGCTCAAGGGGAAGCAGGCTAGTACCTATCTAGGGTACAACAGCAGGAGGTAATTAGGACAAAAAATGGAAATCAAGAAACACCCTATCTAGGGTAAGGGTAAAAATTATTTTTACAGTAATAGGGAGAGTAGATGTGGAAATGATGGGAATGGTATAGTGCAGTGGCTGAGGAGCAGCAGTCTTCAGGGAGACCTGCTGTTCTGTCCCATTTGTGTGCACCTCTCTGGGCTGAGGAGGAGGTCTCTACACTCTAGGTCAAGTTAGCTAGGATTCAGGAGGCCTCTTCACCCACTGTGGAGCCACTAAGTCCACTGCAGTTGCCTCAAAGGGTGCCTAGAATAAAGGTTAGATGGACTGTGATAGGCTTTGGGAGGGTGTGGTTGGGGCTAAGGAAGACATTCCTCAGCCTGTGCTTGTAAAAACTCTTTCACCACTCTGATGGGATGGGACTTCCAGTACGAGGCACCAATGGTAATGTCAGGGAAGGATGAGGGGGTCCTTCAGAGTGGAAGCCCCAAGATGAGAGGAAGAGGACTCCAGCAGGACAGAAGGCAACACCTGGTGGGAGACTTGATAGTCAGGGCAATAGTTTTGGGAACACCATGGGTGGGAAGGAGGGAGGTGATTTGCCTCAGCATGGAGAGATAGGGTAGTGGATCCTTAGGATCGCCAGGGTGGTGGAGCAGGAGGGGAAGCTGGATTTTATTGTCCATCTGGGGACAAACATCTTGGCAGAAGAAGCAGCTAGGGTGGTGCAGGAAAAATTTAGGGAGCTGTGGAGGGGCCTGAAGTAGGTAGCATGCATGGTGGCCTTCACTGAGGTGCTACCTGTGCAAGGCTGGGGGAAGGAGAGGGCATACCACACTATATTTCAACAACTGGTTGAAGGCATGGTGCTGGTAGGAGAAGTTTGGCTACATCATGGAATGTGATCCTACCTAGAGGGATGGAGGCCTATACAAATGAGATGGCCTTATTCCATCCAGGAGTGGAACAGCAGTTCTGGGTGGGAGGTTTAAATACTACTTTGGAGGGGCATTTAAACTAGCAAAGGGGGTGGCAGAAGAAATATGGGAGGCAGTCAATGCTCCCCCAGAAGACAGAGCAGCAGTGATGGATAGCACAGGGAAAATTAATTCCCCAAGGGTAGTGGGGAGAAGATGAAAGGGGGAGGAAGGGACAGGAGCATTGAGAGGTGGAACTAGGTCAGAGGAAACAACTAGGGAGGGGGTGCAGATGAAGGATAAAAAAAGGAAGGGCAGTAAGAGTGAAAAAAGAAGGGTGAAGGATGGGCTTGGGAAAGAAGGGTAAAGTAGGGGCAGGGAGGGACAAATGAAGTGGAAAACCATGCATGCCAATGCAAGAAGCCAAGGAAACAAAATGCTTGACCTTGAAGCTACCATTACGGAGGTGGCCTGGATCTGTTGGCCATAAAAGAGTCATGGTGCACTGACAACCACAGCTGGGAAGTAACCATACTCAGGTACAACCTGTTTAGAAAGGATATGGCATGGAAGAAGGGGGGGCTTATATGTAAATGAAGGTATCACAACCATTGAAATACAAGGTCACATCAAGGAGAAGGAGGGGCAGGAGGTTCTTTGAGTTGGCTTGGAGACAAAGTTAGGGGCCTTTATACGTGTGGGGTGGTGTACAGGCCACCAGCACAGGAGGAGGATATGAACATGGTTTTGGGGGAGGCCATAGGCAAAATGGCAAACAAAGGGGAAGTAATAATTATTGGTGACTTTAATCTACCAGATGTGGACTGGAACATCCAGGCCACAGCTGCACCTAGGAACAGGGTCATCCTAGACTCTCTGCAAGGGGCATTTTTCAGGCAGCTGGTTACAGATCCCACTATAGGTGGGGCAATGTTGGATCTGTTACTTAAGAACAGGGACAGTATTGTAGATGTCACAGTGGTTCCCCTTGGGTTCAAGCGATCATCATACAGTGTAGTGTGACATATGGGTTGGGCAGAAGAAAAGCCACACTAGGACGAAGGTCCTAGACTTCAGGAGAGCAGATTTTACAGAAATGTGAGACTGCCTCAGGAAATATCTTGAGGGGGGATGGTAGAGGGGGTGGAGGCACAACGGAATAGAACAAAGAAGGGAATAACAAGGGCAACATAAGCTGTTTAAAGGTAACAAGAAAGCGTAAGGAGAAAGAGGCCACTGTGGTTCTCAAAGAAAGTGGCTAAGGCAGTAAAGGACAAAAAAACAGCTTTCAGGAAATAGACAGATACCCAAACACAGACAGACAAGAAGATATAGTAAAACAAAGGGAGGCAGGAAAGAGGAGAAGGACAGCAAAGGCTTAAACTGAGGAAAGGATTGGCCAGGAGGTCAAGAATGGGAATAAGACTTCTTCTGGTACATGACAGAAAAGAGGAATGCAGGGGGTGGTATAGTGAAGATCAGAAAACCAGGATGGAGGAATGTGCAGAGAAAGACCAAGAAAAAGCTAATATTTTAAACGAGTACTTCTGCTGGGTTTTCACAGTGGAAGATGGGGAGAAGGGCCATCAAGCATTAGCAGACACCGAGGGGAGTTGGGGAGTGGACACCAGTCCATTTATGGAAGAGAGAGTTCATTGGAGATTGGAAGCCCTGAAGGCAATTGGGCTAGATGGGATTCACACAAGGGTACTTAAGGAACTGAGCATGGTGCTAGCCATCCCTCTGGCATTGCTATTAAGCATCTCATTTGAGGCGGGGGTGATTCCAAAGGAATGGAGGAGGGATGATGTGGTCCCTCTGCACAAGAGCAGCAGTAGGAAGGATGCCAGTAATTACAGACAGTCAGTCTCACATTAGTGGTGGGGAAGCTAATGGAGTCCTGCTAAAGGAGAAACTGAACGAGTACTTAAAGACACTTGGGCTATAGGACCACTGATATCACAGCTTCACATGGGGAGTCATATCAAACAAATCTCATAGATTTCTTTTACTAGGCAATGAGGGAGGTGGATTGGGGGGGTATTCAGTGATATGGGCAACTTCAAATTGAGTGACTCAATTTGAGCAACTGTATGTACAGCGATTGTGGAAGCAGAGCAACTATGGAAATGGCGAGGGTAGAAGGGCTAGAACGGCAACTGCAGGATACAATGCTAGTAGGACTGATGCCATGGGAAGCAGGATATGGGAGGTAGTTTGGGGAGGCAGTGCTGACCTGACCATGTGGGCTTGTGGAGGCACTGTATGCCTCCAGTGTGGAAGGACCTGGGTTTGATCCTGGGTTGGTGTGCTAATATTTTTGGGTGGGGAATGGTTTGGGTGTTGATTTTTTTTTGGTTGGAGTTGGCTCCTTACCCCACTGTCAGGCCCCCCCTCGGAGCTGATGATTTTTAGATGGGGGGTACAGGGCTGCAGCCCCCTGCGTGGGGTGCATGAGGGAAGCAGCCCCCTGCATAGAACATAGGATAATGTATGTTAGTATGGGCACCAATGTTCTAGTCAGAGTAGTGCGCGGTTGCCATTTGTGTTTTTGGCATTGTGCATTCTCCCATAGGTGCGGTGCTGTTATGTGTTCACTGTTATGACATGGAACCAATCAGGGGAAAGCAGTGGATGTGGACTATCTGAACTTCAGTAAGGCCTTTGACACTGTTCCACACAGGAGGTTGATAAAGAAACTCATTAATCTGGGAGTGGGAGAGAAGGTGGTGTGCTGGATATCAAACTGGTTAAGAGATAGGAAGCAGAGGATGGTGGTAAATGGCAGTCACTAGATTATGGAAGAGTGACCAGTGGAGTACCACAGAGAACTATTAGGGCCCTGTCCTCTTCAGCATCTTCATAAGTCTTGTTCTGGAGGAAGTGGAGGGAAGTTGTGTCTCTTTGTGGATGACACAAAAATCTGCAACAGGCTGTACACCCAGGAGGTGGTTAGGAGAATGCAAAGAAATCTGGGGAAACTAGAGGAGTGGTGTAGGGAGTAGCAGTTGGGTTTCAATGCCAAAAAGTACACAGTCATGTATCTTGCGTGGGGAAACCTGAGGGCTGTGTATAAGATGAAGGGGAGGTACTTACAGTTACCATGCAAGAAAGGGACCTTGGGGTGATCATATCTGATGGGCTCAAAGTGACAGGGGAGTGTGACAGGGCAGCAGGCAAGTTCAGCAGGATGCTGGGGATCATAGGGAGGGGGATTTCTAGCAGGAGAAGGAGGTGTTGTTGCCCCTGTATTGCTCACTTTTGGAACCACCTGGAGTGCTGTGTCAAGTTCTGGAGGTCAAAGATTGGCAAGGACATCAACAGGGTGGAAGCGGTCCAGAGGAGAGCTACTAAAATGGTGTGGGGGGGGCTGCATGAGAAGCCATATGAGGAGAGGTTGCAGGAGCTCAACATGTGCTCCCTAAATGAGAGAAGTGTGAGAGGGGACATAATTGAGACCTATAAGTACCTCATATGGCTGAACATCGTGCAGGAGGGGAGTCTCTTAAATAGGAGGAGGAGCACCAGAACACAGGAGCATGCCAAGGGGTTAAGAGGGATGAGAGGAAATACTTCTTCACAGAAAGGGTGGTGGATGCCTGGAACAGTCTGACAAAAGAGGTGTTGGGGGCAAACAGTATGGATAGCTTCAAACATATGTGGGATAGGCACATGGGTATAATAAACAGAGGTAAGGGAGGAACGAGGGATGGAGGGACACTTCTGACCAAATAGAGTCTAGGATGTAGGGGTAGACAGAGAAAATACGGCAGACTAGATGGGCATACCAATCCTTTTCTGCCAACACAATCCACGTTTCTATGTCATTGGACTAGCAGGAACAAAAGCAATCAGGACCAGACCAGGCATACAGGAGAGGATATGGAAACCTGAGTAAATAGGCCAAATTCAGGCATAAGAGGAGAACCAGCTTGTGAGAGCAGGCTGGATAACCATCCCTAACCCAAGAAGGGGGGAAGGAGGGAGTGAGAACTGTGGCTCAATAGAGGAGATTATCTTCAAGATCTACTGTTACAGTAAGTACTGTAACTGTTCTGTCTTCTTTGAGGATAACTCCCTACATTGAGCCACATCAAGGAATGATTCCCAAGCAGTACCAAAGAACCAAGGGAGCAAGGAAGGAAGGAATGGTCTAATAACCCTAAGTAAGAAGGCCTTCCAGGACAGTAAGGCTAAATCTGGCATGTATATGAGAGACACTGTCCAGACTGCAATGTTTAGTGAATGTACAATATGAACAGTACTCCAAATGGCAGCAGCATATATGTCAGCAGCAGACACACTGTGAAAACAAACCACGGAAGTAGCCACACCACAGGTGGTGTGAGCACAGACAGGACAAGGAAGCTGCTTACCGTGTTTCTGGTAACTGAAAAAAATGTAGCAGGCCAACCATTTGGAAAGGCCCTGCTTCAAAACAGGAGAGCTCACCGTCTTGGGGATGAAAGTCACAAAGATCTGAGAGGATTCTCTACAATCCTTAGTATGATCAAGGTACCAACATGATGACCGATGAATATCAAGCATGTGGAGGCGATGTTCTACCCTATCCATGGGAGTCAAAAAATAAACCAGAAGGCCAATAGTCTGAATTAGTGTTCTATCAGAAATTACCTTTGACAGAAAACGAGGACTGGTACACAAGATAACTGTATCCTTGTGGAAAACAAGAAAAGGAGGCTCTACAATCGGAGTCTGCAATTCCAAAAAGACATCTAACAAATGTCATAGCCATGAGGAAGAATTTCTTCCAAGAGTGGAAGCATGGCTTACAAGTAGCAGTAGGCACAAAGAGATACATAGTAAAGGTCTACAGAACCAAATTAAAGTATCACACCAGAACTGGTTCACGGATGGGGGGGGTTTAAAGAAGCAGAATACCTCTGAGGAACCTGCAAGAAACCAAAAGCTGGGCCACCATCTTGCCATTGTTGAGGGCATGAAAAGCTGACTCCACAACCAAGTGGACCTTAAAGGAGATCTACTAGCACCCAGCAAGCAGCAACCGATGCACAGACTGGGGCTTCAGTACCCCAATCCCCCCTGTAGGCACAATGTTAATGAAAATGTATATACCAGAATACTCATAAAAACTAAGAAGCTCTGTAGCAGCCGGCATTTTCTAATATCCCAGTCCTCACCCCCCCCCCAAAGACTGCACTGTGAACAATGCAATATGATGACACACATTTGCCCCTTCCTGTATGGTGCCCCTAGGTACAGAGATTTAATAATCTCCATATCTCCTATGCCCTGCTCTATTTTTACAGACTTTGCCTAAATACCATGAGGCCTGCATCTGTAACATCAGTAAGAGACAGAAGGTAGTCCATCACCAGACTGACAGGACATGTAAAGGCATCCAGCTGATGGGCAGCACACTAAATTGTAAAATTTTCAATTTTTGCGAGTAAGTGTATCTATTAGACCACTTCTGAGCCTCCAACAGAACAGCTCCAACTGCTGGGGAAATCCCAAAGCAGGAGAGCTTTACATCCTCAGAAGCCCGGCATGGAGGTGCACGATCAAAGATCCAGATGCACCAGAGAGCCCTATTTCTGTGACAGAAATCCTGCCCATAGAAGGAGGAAGACAGTTCTACTGCCAATTGCTGAAGCTAGTATGAAGCCACCAGAATCAGGGTAGCCGGCTCGGCCCACAATTTGACCTGAACCTTCTTTATAAGAGGGAATGGAGGAAATGACTACATGAACTTCCCTCTCCAAGAAAAGGACAACATGTCTCACCAAAAAACTCCAGGCCCTCGAACAAGCAAGCAGAAAAGCGGCAGTTTTGCATTGTATGGAGATGCAGAGGCCACCCACGATGAAGTCCAACAGCTCCCATTTGTGGAAGAGAACCTGGGACAGGCTGAGATGATCCAGAAAAGTGTTGAGGGTACCTGGCAGGAAGAGAGCTGACAAGAACATGACACGTTCCATGGCCCAGTGCCAGATTCTTATCTCTCTGCAGGGAGGATATGAGTGGACACTGCTTTCGTAATTTATATGATATATCACTGAGATGTTGACTGTATGGTCAAACAGTTGACAATCCAGAAGGAGAGTAGTGAAAGCTTGTAGGTCAAGCAGAACAGCCCTAATCTCCAGTGTGTTGCTATTCAGAACCATTTCTAAAGCGGACTATTGACAATGAATTCAGAAAGGACCCAGATGGGCACCCCATCCAAACTCAAGGTGTTCATTGTCATCACTAGCAGAGGAGATGGATGGAAAAAGGGTGATCACGTCTCTAGGTTAGAGTGGTCCAACCACCAGAGCAGGAAGTAGCATAGTAGTGGGGTCAACTGTATGAGACACTCCAGCCTGTCGAATACTGAGCCCTCATATGTAGGCACGCCAGTGGGACAGTGAGGATAGTAGCCGCCATGAGGCCTATTAGTCATAGGAGACATTTGGCTGAGACATAGTCATTGGAAGAGACCAGATGAACATGGGTAACAAATGCCATAGCATGGTCTGAGGGAAGAAAAGCCTTACCCAACCCTATGTCCACAACCATTCCTATGTATTGGAGACACTGGCGCAGAGTGAGAACCTGACTTTGGCTCATTCACCAGAATACCCAACTGTCTGAAGAGATCTCTGGGGCAAAACAGTGTGTAAACAATAGCCTGCCTTCAATGGGGGATTCAGAAGGTAATCATTGATGTATGGAAGACACAGAGGCCTCCCCTCAGAGGGCAACTGCAACCACTTCAAAGTATTTGGTAGACACGGGGTGCAGATGACAATCAAAAAGGCAAGACATGGAACTGATAGTGTGAGTCCTAGAAAATAATCCACAGGTGCTCTCTGTTGGACCTGTGGATTTTGATATGGAGGTAAGTAACCTTCGTATCTAGGGCACACATTTATTTATTTATTTATTTAAAGGTTTTACCAGGAAGGCACACTGAGCAAGTACTGCTCGATTCCAGGTGCATCCTGGGGATGGGGGAAGAGGGGTGCAAAAGTACAATACAGATGACTCACTAACACTAGAGCATGGTAATACAATAAATACAATACCAGGAAGAACAATTATTGCAATCATTACAAGTTTTTTATTTATTTATTGAAATTTCAGATTCAACACCTTTGAGCCAGCGGCTCTTTTACAAAGGTTCCACGTCAATATACATAGATAGTATTACAGAATAAAATAAAAATGTAGTAAAATGGGTAGTTCAGATAACAATATAATGTGGTGGTAGTAAGAATAAATGACACAGTATACATATTCAGGGTTAAGGCCCACTGATAAAGAATAAGCACAGTATAAACAGTTAATGCAGCTAAAACAGCATTGTCAAGTAGAAACTAATAAAAGTGTTACCTAGGAACTAAATTTCAAGAAGAACAGGGCAGGCAAGGCCTATTGTGGAATTATGGAAGAGATGGGGAGGTCTGCAGGGGTGGGAGGGGGTTGATCAGCTGGAGAGTAAGCAGTGATGGTCACAGGTGGGTGGTAGGAGGGGGGTGGGGGAGGGGTGCAGGATTAAGGGGAGGACTGTCCAGAGGGGATGTGTGAACAGTCAGGAAGAACGGGGTGGGAAAGGGGGAGTGATTGTCTGTGTGAGAGAGAGATACAGAATAGGCTGTGCATGAGGAAAAAAAAAGGGGTGTGGGAGGGCAAGTGGGGAGGGGGGGGGAGAAAATAGGGTGGGATGTAGAGGAAGTTGGTAGATTATGTGAAACAGTCACACTGAGCCCTGGCTACAAGCATCTGCCGGAGTTTATGTTTAAACAGGCCAAGGGTACATGAGTTGATGGTTTCATAGCTCAGTGAGTTAAACATCTTTGGGGCTCTTCCAGCAAAGTACCTCTGGCCTTGAGAGGTGCGACAGTGGGGAACCAGTCGTGTGCAGTTTTCCGAGCTTCTGATGTTGCGAATACTGATGGCATGGCTGAGGAGATTCTGGACCCCAGGGGGCATGAGACCAATAGATGCTTTTTTTACAATGAGGCAGGTTTGGTACGTGATTCTTCCCTGTAGTTGCAGCCAGTTTGCCTGTTGATAGAGGTCACGTGTGCGTGTGGTGGGCTGATCCAGTTAGCAATCTGCAGGCCTTATTCAGTGCTAAGGAAATTTGTCATAGTGCTGTCGCATGGCTGCTCCTTAGATGACAAGCCCATAATCTATGATGGAGATAATGAAGCTATGAATTGCTAGATTAAGGGCTTCGGGAGGCAAGCTGTGCTTATGTTTGTAGAGAAGGCTGATGTGGATATTCACTGATTTGGCAACCGTGTCGATATGGCTGGAGAAAGACAGGGTACTGTCCAGGGTCACACCGAGGTACTTGAAAGTTTGCGTCTGTTCCAGACACACACCCGAGCAGATTTTGATAGTCAGCTGTGTGTTTTTATGTGTGTTATATGTGTCATGGAATAGCATAGTCTTAGTTTTTTTGTAGTTTAGCACAAGTTTCTGTGCGACAAACTAGTCCTCAACTTTTGTGAAACTTGCCTGGAGTTGGTGTTCCAAGTGAGTGGGGACAGGGTTTAGTGCAAGAATCACTGCATCATCAACATATAGGATGATGCGTTCTTTGCAGGCAGCAGGGAGGTTATTCAGAAAGATACTGAAGAGTAGAGGCCTCAGGATTGACTCTTGGGGAACACCAGATGGGACAGGTTGTTTGGAAGAGAGTGTATAACAAATCCTGACTTGTGGTGACCAGTCTGAGAGATAACTTTGAAACCATTTTAGTGTGTCATGTGATAGCCCTAGATTTGCCAGGTGTTCCAGTAGTAACAGATGATTAACCATATCTAAGGCCTTTGAGAGGTCAATAAAGGTGGCACCAGCAAGCTGTCCTTGGTCAAGTGCCTGGTGGATGTGACCAGTGAATTCAAAGAGGGCAGTGGTGGTACTGTGGCATTTTTGGAAACCATGTTGCTGTGGACATTGTAGATTATGCTTCTCCATGTACTGTACCAGTTGGTCCGCAACTAATTTTTCAAGTACTTTGGATAGTGGAGGAAGGATGGAGATAGGCCTGTAATTTTCATGTATTGCCCTGTCCCCAGACTTGTGTACTGGGGTCACTAGGGCAGATTTCCATTTGAGTGGGAACTGGGAGAGCCGGAGGGATAGGTTGATTATTTTAGTAAGGTTGGAAGGATGGCATCAAGGGTGAGGGCAATAAGTTTCATGTCCAGAGTGTCCCCACTTTTACTTACTTACTTACTTATTTATTTATTTATTTATTTATTTATTTATTTATTTATTTATTTCAATTGCAGATTAATACCTTTGAGCCAGAAGGCTCTTTTACAAAGGTTCCATGTCAAGTAGATGAGAGACAATATTTACATAAACAGGTTACAGAACATTCAGAGTACACAAAAGGTTTCATGCTGTACAGGTAGCAAGTAAATAGGCCGTTACAGTGTCAGAAGTGTTACAAGGAATTTGGGTGTATTTTGACGTACTGAACTGGTAACAGTAGAAACAGGAAAAGGAGTCAAACAGAAGTTAAGCACAGAGCAAGGTAGGAGCAGCCTGAGGGGACTTTGTCACAGAATGAGTAAAGTGAGGTGAGGGGAAGAGCAGGGGAAGGGGGCAGCCGCCGTGGGGCTTTGTCAGGGAGGGGGTGGAGAGAAGTGAGTGAGGAAGAAGGAAGGGGGAGGTAGGCAGGGGAGTGATAAGTTATGATGGTGATTAGTCACAGGTATTTGTTAATTGCAATCACACAGGGTCTTTTGGGCCAGAAGGGTTAGCAGTTCTCTTTTAAAGGATCCAATTTTTGTGTGCTCCCAGGTGGTAGTAGGGAGTTCATTGAACCAGGTGGGCCCACGGTAGGAGAGTGAAGGCTTATTCTGGTCTTTCCTAGCACATTGAGAAGATATTTCTTGGCTACTCTTTTGGTGACTGCCTTAAAATAGAAATGTGGATGACTATTTATTTATTTAAATGTTTTACCAGGTGCACATCGAGAAGGCGCATGAGACAGAGATGAGCAAAATAAACAAGGCCTTGTGTGTGATGGGAACCGATGGCTAGTCTATGGTTGAAAAAAGTATGGGTAGAGTAGGGAAAATGCAATTATGGGATGTTGCAGGCACATGGGGAGGAGCAGTGCATCTTGATGAGTTGATTGAGTTGATTGGGAGGGGGCATGTGCCAGATGTCAGCAGGGAGGGAGTTCCATAGTTTAGGCATTCTATATCTGAAGGCTGCCTGACCTGCAGAGGATGGCATGCATGGTGTTGCCAGGAGACGGGTGTTGGAATTTCTAAGGCAGTAAGCTGGACTGGTCTGGGCTGACAGGGCTGAGGTGAGGTAGGGAGGTAGGGAATGGGACCAGAACTGGGCTGTGAGGCTCACACAGTGGGATAAACAATGATCATGAAGCGAGGGGAAGTTAAGTGTCCGATAAAGGGAGCAGTGATGGGTGGAGGGTGGGCAGTTAAGAGTGAAATGGCAAAATGAGTGGAAAAGTGTGTCCAGTCTGGCTAAGGTGTACTTAGGTGTAGCACCATAGACTACATACCAGTAGTCAAAAATTGGGAGGATCATTTTCTGTACAAGAAAGTGGTGGGCAGGTAGCAGGATGCAACCACCTTTGCGATATAATGCACCCAGTTTGGGGTGAAGCTTTTTTGTGGATGGCATTGACATGTACAGAAAAGTTCAGGTGCTGGTCGAGACAGACCCCGAGGTATCTAAAGGAGGAGCAAGCCTCCAGAGTGGCCCCATCCAGGATATGAAAGGAGGGGATGGTGGGGAGCCGAGAGAGTCTCTGCCTCATGCCAAAGGTCATGGAGACAGTCTTCTTGGCATTAAGAAACAGCTGATTTACACAAAACCAGTGCTGGACATCATTGAAGTCCTGCTGGAGTCTGGTCACCACATCAGTGATAGAAGGGCCTGATGTATACAGAACCGTATCGTCAGCATACATGTAGATGGATGCATGTGCACAGGTGGCAGACAGGTTATTTAGGAAGAAGGGGAAAAGGAGCGGGCCAAGGCCTGAGCCTTGGGGGACACCTGTAGTGTCTGGAAGGGGTGTAGAAGTGGAGCTACCAATACTGACAGATTGGGACCTGCCTACCAAGTAGGAGTGGAACCAGCTGACAGCCTCAGTAGAGAGCCCAGCAAGGGAGAGCTTGTCAAAGAGGAGGGTATGGGAGACGGTGTCAAATGCCTTGGCCAAGTCAATGAAGATGGCCGAGGTGATGTGGCCTATGTCCATACCAGCCAAGATGGAATCCATGACCCTTAGAGGGGAGGTGGCGGTGGAGTAGGACTTCCTGAAGCCATACTGGTAGGGAGAGAAGAAAGAGGCGGTGTTGAGAAAGGAGGAGAGTTGCTCCAATACAAGGTGTTCTTGGAGTTTTGCCAGGATGGGGAGAAGGGAGACTGGGTGGTAGTTTCCGGGGGCAGAGGTGTCACCACCCTTAGGAAGCAGGATGACTGTTGCATGCTTCCATTCAGATGGTGTAGAAGCTTGGGAGAAGGATAGGTTGAAGACAGCAGACAAGGGGAGGGCAATGGCAGGAGCAGCCAGGTATAACATTTTTTCTTCCACCCCCAAGGGGCATTTACCCTTAGACGAATTGAGGGCAGCCAAGGCATTGTAGACGTCTATGGGGGTGACTTGGTGAAAGGAAAAGGGGGGGCTGCATGTTGGAGGATGAGGGGAGCAGTTTGTTGGTAAGAAGGGAGAGAGGACAAGAGTGCGGAGGTGCAATTAATGAAATAAGAGTTAAATGCAGATGCCACGTTGAGCGGGTTCATTATGGAAGTGCAGTCTATATTTAAAAAAGGGGTCGGTGGCTGTGTGGGAGGGGAGAAAAGTGATTTAATCACCTTCCAGAATTTTGCTGGGTGGTTTAGATTGGAGTGGAAGGTGGCTCTGAAATAGTTAGCTTTGGCCTGATGGATTAACCTAGTGCAGGCACTGCGTAAAGAGCAGTATTTTGCATGCCCATCGGGGGGAGCAGGTGGATTTGAATGACTTCCATGCCTTGTCCCTGGCTTTGATATGTGCCATGATGTCGGCTGTGATCCAAGGCAGGTTAGCACCTCTCATTCTGGTGCATCTAAGTGGGGCATATTTGTCCCAGATGGCCAGGAACATGGACCTAAAAAGTTCTAGGGCAGTCGATGGAGGAGACCCGGGGGATGAAGGACCAGTCAGTGGCTGCCAGGTCACTTAGGAGTGAGGTAAGGTCAAGGGTGTTATAGGATCAGGTAAGAATGGTTCTGGGAGGGGTGCCATTTGCCAGAAAATGTTTCTTACCACATAGATCATGTGGTGGTCACTAATGGAGCCAGGTAGGAGGCCTGAGGCAATTAGCCAGTGTTGGTGAGAGGTGAGGGCCCAGTCAAGTAGGCAGTGGTTCAGCAATTTGAGGTTCACCCGAGTAGGTTCAGGGATCATTGGGTGACCATAGCATGGGCACAGGGAGACAAAGGGGCCTGTAGGGAGTCCTAGGCCACTGTGAGGAACTGCCACATCCCTGGGAATATCCTCTATCAGGGAAGGCACAGGCCTAGAAATGGAACTCTGGCCCCTACCCCAAGGCTTAATATTAAGGGTACTGAGGGACTTCAGGGTCATCCCATACATCTGGAGGACCAGTAAGGCAGACTCAACATCAGAGCCAAAACACTGCTTACCTTTAAAGGGAGCATTAAGGACTGAGTACTGGACATCAGTGGTAAAGCCCACAACCCTCAACCAGGAGTGGTGGCAAAGGCAAATGCCAGAAGCAGTTACATGAGCAGCAGCATCAAAGGCATCATAAGCAGACTGTAGGAGGTCAGTTGAACTATGGTTTTATCTGGCCCATCAGGCAGCTTTTTGGCCATGGCCACCACAGCCGTCCTCAGGCTGTTTTGATATTTAATCATATAGGACTGATAGTTGGCAATGCTGAAGCCAAGGTACACTGAAGCATATGTCCTCTTGCCCATGACATCCAGCTTCCTTGATTCTTTGTCAGGAGGAAGAGAGTTCATATGCTTAAGGGCCTTAGCTCTGTCATGTGTAGCCATGATAACCACAGAGTCTGTCACAGGTTGAGAAGAACAATATGGCTTATCCAAAGGGGCATGATATTGTGTATCTACTTTACAAGGTACATACCTTATGAAGCATGGCAGGCAAAGCCCAAAGGTGATGCCAAGTGGCCAGAGTTGCATCCTCCAACACCAAATGGATAGGAGGAACAATCGTAGTAGACAGAGAAAAGACCTCCATGAACTCAAAAAGCCTTCTTAAAGCAATCTTCCTTTTTGGCAGTAAAATCCAGCTTGGACTGTAGCTGCTGGAGGAAAGTCTGAATGGAGGCATCCTTAGGAAGGAACCTAGGAGTGTAATGCACACCGTCTTCACTACAGGAGGATGAAGTGGGACTGGAGCCCATCATGTGAGGGGGAAAGTGGTCAGACCATCATCATCATCTTCTTCTCCATAGTCCTCCTCCATTAAATCAGGATTGCATTCTAAGTCCTCCTCCTCGTTGACAACTGTGGGTAGCAGGTCGAGGGCAGGAGGAGGTCGAATAGGAGGAACCAACAAAGGACTAGGTGTTAATAGAGGAAGCCCTTGGTGAGGTATAGTAACCAGTACAGGGAGCCCCAGCATTATTGATGAAGCCGATGGTGGTTGTACTGGCAGTGGCAATGGGATTAGTATCAATGGCACAGCCAAAGGCAGAAGCTTTTGAAAGAGTTCAGACAGAGTCTGAAACAGCATCTATGCATCGTCAGACCCCAGTGGGGTCGTCGATGATGTATCCATCAATGGGATAGTACCCAATGGTGAATAGTCTATGAATCCCATGGCAGGGTAGTAGAGCCAGTGCCAGCCCCCAACCACGATATCTGAGAGACAGCCGGGGGGGGAGCAGAACCGGAAGCCTTAGCCTGGGATCTGTCTTTTTCTAATGACTTACCTAAGAACTAGTGTGCAGCTGAAAATTACCATTAGTTTTTAAAAGCAGACAGTTATTACCTTTTATATCTGAGGTGCTTTTTCTTTTCTTTTTGAGAGATTAGAAGTTGTTTTACCTGACGTTAACATGTGTGATCTGTGGAACAGCACTCAGCCTGGCAACTGACATATCTAGTTCTATTCCTCCCACTACATCATCAGTACAGTACTGTGACCTCCCTGACTGCGGCATCACAGCTGCTCAGGAGGAGCCACTCAGCAGCTGCCAGGTCAGTCACCTGTGATGTCACAGTTGGTGAGGTCACAGTGCTGATGATGTAGTGGAGGGAACAGAACTAGATATGTCAGCTGCCAGGCAGAGTGCTGTTCCACACATCAGCATAATACTATCACATAAAAAAAACGTTCTAATGAGAAAACAGAAAAGGAAAAAAATACTTCAGGAATTAAAAAGGTACAACTGACTATGTCTTAAAATGTGTAACAATTTCCTGTCTGCTAGTTTTAGTTGTACTAGCTCTTTAAGAGGACAGTGGGACCTAGCAGGAGAGATATACTTTTCCCAGTACCTCTGCTTTTTCTTGTCTGCATGGCAGTGTTTATCTGCCGATTTAATAGACTTGTCTTTTTTCTTTTGTGATTCCACAGCAGGTGCCATTGACTGCAGAGAGTAGCAGGTCAACAGTGGGCTGTGGAGAGGAGGAGGGGATGATGGCTTTTTCAGTCCAATGTCCCAAACTTTGGAATTCTTTGCCTCAGTATTGTACTGTACAGATGCCGGTAACCATGCTAAGTTCAAAAACGTTTTTTTTTTTAACTATTTACAATTACAAACTACAGTATATGAAAATGTTTTTAAGAATGTACTTTTATAACTTCTGTATGCATTTTGTAACTGTGTACTTTATTGTTTAGTATGTCAACTAAGCCTTATTTGTAATGAGGCTCTGGGTCATTCCTGAAAATGGGCCTCAGCTCGATGTGCTTACCCGGTTAATAAATGAAAATGATGGTGAAGCCATCTGCAACACATGCTGTTTTCCCTCCATAGCCCGGAGTTTTAGATAAACTTTCAAGGCCTGCCTGCAGCGTCTCTGTGCAGCCTGGTTAAAACCCTAACAAATGCTGCAGGCCTACATATCATGAGAAATAAGTAGAGCATGGATGCACATGGAGTGAGCATCGTCCCTGTAAATTTTAGCTTTACAACAATGAAAATAGTAAAACAGTGGCTCCTTTTCTTTTGTTGGTGGCATAAACATTAAATTTAAATAAAATAACCACTAAAAGTATTAGCAATACTTGCAAAGTTCAGATGTGTTCTTCAGCAGTGGTAACTGATGAACGGTTGATGGTGGGAGAATGAACTAAAGCATGATGGGGCACCTCACATTATATATGTGCTGATGATGCATGTTGGCTTGAGTGGTTCCAGCTAGTTAAAGTTTTCAGGTGGTCCTGATGTTGACAACTTACAGTTCTGTGATATGGCTCAATGGAGGGAGATATCCTTAAGGAAGATAGAAAATTCATCCACCACATAGCTGATTATTGTGAAGGCAGAACTTTGAATTGGAGCATAGCAAAATCTATACCTAAATCTATTTTAAAGAGGTTTGGTTAAACAAGTGATACCTCAGCCAGTAGTGGTTCAGAATTTTTTTTTACTTAGTATGCTTTATCCCCCATGAACATTGGATCATCCTCTCTTTTAGATTATGATCAGTTGATACTATATCAAAAAGACGCTACGATGCCAGTTCAACAAATATTTTGTTGACCGACATTACAGCGATGGATTTATGTTGACCACAATTATGGTTGGCATACATCCGTCCAAGAACACTTTGTTTTCTTTGGGGGGGCTTTGCCACCCAAACCCCCCATGTGGAGGTCTCTGCCCCCCACACCCCCTGTACTTAATATAATCAACTCTGAGTTGGAGTTGATTTGGGGAAAGCAGTGCCAGGATCCTGTGGTGACAGTACAGCAACCTGTCGCTGTGTCGCCGTACTGTCGTTCGCTGAAAAGGTGTCACCATTCAATTGGCATATGATCAACAGACAGTAAAGCCAAAACAAAGGCCTTTGCACCACAACCCAATATCTTCTTGCTTCCAGTTGTCTGAAGGCAAGTTAGATGGGATGGTCAGTGCAAGAGACAGTGGAGGAGTGCAGATGCATTTCCAGAAAAGGAGAAACTACAACAATTAAATCCTCAGTCAATTGAAATGTGGAAGATTGTAAATATTTCCACGTATAAACAACCAGAATTATAAGTTCTACAGAAATGACTCTATTTTGTGCCCATACATAAGCATTAAGAGACAATGGGGTATGCATAGACAGTTCAACTGCATGGTCAGGGTTGCTCTAGGATCATAGGTTTGTACAAGTCAGTTAGCCAGGAGCCATAGTGACTCATCAAATTAATCCATAAAAACAAACTTTCTATCATTCATGTAACTATACAAAGTAGTCTTGAAGGAATTTAAAGTGGTACATGAAACTATTTCCTCTGGTAGTCTATTCCATACATCAACAACTCATTGATGAAACCAGGCTCCTTGTTTATTAATTCTATAGAGATCGCCCTTTAACTGCAGTTTATGGGCTCTTGTTTCCTTCACTATTGACTTTTCTTCTAAACCGAGGCAAATCCATAAATTCTTATCTCAAAAAGCCTTAAATACCAAACTAAATACCAAGTGCAGTAAGGCACAGGGCTAAAAGTTAAGTGCCTTCAGCCCCTGAATTTGCATTAGAACTGTCTAATGCACATCCCGGGTGTCTTATTTGCCTCTAAAATGTTTTTTAATGTCATTATAAATTAAGAAAAATATTTTTAATATGTAAATATTAGAAAGATCACATAGTCTTTTGATAAAATAATTCTCCTGTCTTTTGTCCAAAATAGGTTTCTGTATTTCATTGTGCTATGCACCATTTCCCCCACACCCTCACCCATAATCTAAGTTTGAAACAACTGTTTGAATCAGCTGGAAAAGGGATTTGTTGTATCTATTTTTTTAATTGATTTATTTAGCTATTTGATAACCAGATAGGTATGCTGATCTCAGGGACCATTTTCAGGTATGACCTGGGCCATATATATGGTACATACAGAACATGGAATGCAATGCACGTGACACAGCAAACAATACATGGGAATACAATGCATGAAATTCAGCATATAATACACAGCTAACACAGTCACAGAGTTGGAAGCAGTACTGCCTTTGAATGGCATGGATGAGCTAAGACCTATGATAGTGGCAGGAGTCAAGAGCAGAAGACTGCATTATTTACAAGACTGACTGGGATGGTGAATCAGGAGCTCAAACAAGAGCTCAAGAAACTGTTTCATTTCAAACAGAAAAGTAAGTTTGTTTAGTTGAAAAGTGTCTCAATGGCACATAAAAAAAATTAAATGAGCAAGGTGGCAAGCATGTGGCAGGAGGTATCAAGAGAACAAGAGGCAGTCAGAGTGAGCTGCACTCAGAGTGAGTGAACAGGCTGCGGGGATGACAATGAATCAGATGGAATCCAGAAGATAAATAAATGGCAGCTGTTAAAATTCCAAAGAAGTTGAACATTCTAAATGGTGTACATTGATTTAAATTGTGTGCTGCATCCAGGTTTGCAGCATTTGTTTTCCACTTCTAATGCATGGCTAGTGTCCAATCAGATTGCAAGATTTAACCTTTCAATTTTAAAAGGCAGATTAAGGATGTCAAAACAATTGTTGATTTTTCACAAATTTATTTGGCTGTAGAATTTTAAGGTGCTTTTTGCTCAAGGTTCAACAAACAAAAAAGTATTGGTGTTAGATGATTGTAATCAAATGAAGAGACTTTAGGAGAATTTTGAAAACAAAATTTACTTTCATTCCACTTGGGAACTCAACTGTGCCTGTGCTTAAGAACATGTGTTAACAGCTATTTCAGCAAGTTCTTTGCTGATCAACCTCACGTACATGGCTTGGTGCACCTGTCTTCTTTGTCCCCATTTTATTCCTGCCTGAACTCCCTCCCTCCACCCATGGCATGAGCAGTGTCTCTATCAGCCTCACATGCCATGGTATCCCTGTGGCAAGAGCAGTTTCCCTGGCCCAACTGTAAGGGTCACTGTGGTATGAAAATTTGCTGCCAAACCTATCTGACAGAGGAACACTGTCATGTGGCACCAATCAGAGCCTGGTCCATCTCCCAATGCTGTGCCCCAATTGCACTTCAAAACACAGGTTGCCTGCATGGCAGTCCAACATGTCTCCACTGGGCCATCCAGGTGGCCCAAAACCTGATATTCAATAGAAGTGAAGCCACAATCAAAGTCCCACAGTAAAAGCTGAATTAGGCTACTTAAAAGCTGGTCTAAGAAAACTTAAACTATGCTTCAGATGGACACACCCACACCTGTTTGGAGAGAAACAGTACTGTAGATCCACACTGAATAGCAGAGAAACAGCAAACAAGGGGTAATAGACACAAACTAGCAAAAGAAATACCAACTGATTCACATCAGTCATGCAAAAGAAGTGGTATTAGTAAACAAGCTGAAATTTGTTTTGCTGACCTGTTTTTGTTCACTTTTGTTTGATTAAAACTACTGCCCAATTTCTATTCTGATTGTTTTGGCTAAACCTTCCGAGAAATGAATACGCATGCAACCTGTCAAGAAAACTGCATATTGGCTCCATAACAACATAGCTTTAGGCAGTGGAATGGGACTGCTACAGCCTTGGTCACGTTCATAAATGATGTGCGTATGAACATTGATAGTGGGTATGTTGTGGGGGCAGTCTTTGTGGACCTTTTCAACCATGCTTGCTGATTGATTGACTTCTGTAAATCAATGCTGTTACTCATGTTAAGATGGTTTACTAGTCACTTAGCTAGGAGATCCTGATGAGTTAGAGTTGGTCAAACCCTATCTATAAATGTGGATGTCAAAAATGTTGACTCCCAAGGCTCCATCCTTGGGTCAGTTCTTTTTTTTCAGTTTTTATTAATAATCTTCCCAGTAGTTTAACCACAGTAAATACAGTACACTACTATATGTAGATGATGATGTTTATTTGGGGCCTAAATTAATAGTAGAGGTTAAGGAGATTATTATGTTAATGTGTCTTTCTTAACCTTCAGTTTTGGTTGGAGAATAATATGTTTATGCTAAAAAAAGAAAAATAATCTAAGGCCAAGTTGTTTGGCACTAGTAGGACTTGCAGTGCTTGCAAGACAATCTTCTGTAATGGTTATGAATAACTATGGGAAGCGCTTGGAGCAAGTCACTTCATTCAGTTACCTAGGTATCTGGATAGATGCAAATCTTACTTGAAAATCATATTGATTTTGTTACTTAAACTCTCCATATTAAATTGTATAGGTCAAAAGAATGAAAGATTGTTTGAACATGGAAGCCAGGGACAGGACAGCCCCCAGTTTGTTACTATTAGTCCTAAACTGTTTTCTAATCTGACAGGGATTTCAAATAACCAACAAAAGAAGAAATTACAGATGAATAAAAGTTCATGATTTATCTTGATGGTACATATCTCTACTCACCACTGCCATTTGATTGAAGATTTAAATTTGCTTCCTGTTGAGGCCTCCCTTGAAGTTGATCTATGCACGCTGATTTATGAAATCCTGCAGTCAGGCTTGCCCAGTACACTACATGATCTGTTAATCCTTATTAAATCTTATAATCTTCATCCAAGTGAGCTAAACCTTTTATTGTTACCTAAAATGAGAACTGCTGCAGGCCAGTTGGCATTCAGTTTATAATGGTCCCAAATGTTAGAATGCACTGCCTCTAGTCCTGGGAGGGGATTGTAACTTTAAAGTGCTTAATTCCTCTTAACGTCAATTCTTAAAAGACAAATGTGTATGTAACTGCTTTATAAATATATGAGTCAGACTTTTCTGGTTTTAGTAGTGTTAAGTTTAGGATGCCATACTGCATATTTCATTCTTATGCTGTTATGTAACTGATTTAATTTCATTTTACTGTGTTTTGTATTCTGTATGATGAAATGTGCTAATATGTGCTTCATTTGATTGAAGACTAAAATGGGGTCTTTGCATTCCAGTGGATTTACCTTGGTAAACAAAACTATACAAGCATGGAGATATAAACTCAGAACACTGTGAAGCCAACGCCATTATTTATTTATTTATGCATAGTTTAAATTTGATTTAAAATGTTATAAATACTGGTGACCCCCTTTAACACACAGTTTGACATCTACATTCAAACACTGTAATAACCGGGTATGTCATCAGGCTCAATTACTACAGCGTTTTCTGACCTCATTTGTTTTCATCCCCTGGTGAATGGGAATCTGCAGTCTTGAGACAGTCAATGAAAGGTGACTCACCATCAGCACTGTGCACCAGTCTCACAGCACTCTGAGCCTTCATCTACTGACAGCGTCTTTCCTCCTAGCATCCGTGTCATCAGTAAAAGTGCAACCTGTCAAAAAAAAACATTTATTACCAGGATGTCACTCAGAGTAAGTGAAAAGTCCTGAAAAGTCCACAGACTGTAAATTGAACTCAAGAAAAAATGCATCTTATACTTGCTCCCTTGATTTTTTTTTTTTTTTAACAGCTTCTGACCCTGGCTTCTGACCTGTCTCCTTGGAAACTAACACAGATATTAGCAATGGTGGTTTTGGTATTGCAAAACAGCAACATGACAGTGTTTAAAAATATTTTACTCAGTTCAAGTTACAGTTTATGAACTGTTCAGGACTTTTTACTTACTCTGAGCGATGTCCTCATAATGACAGTTTGAATCTTGGCAGTTTTGTGAGCTAAAAAATGCCACCTAGTATTATGACAAAAGATAACATTTATTTTGCAAAGTTTATCTACAGTAGACCACAGTAATACAGTTACAGTAATAAATTAATTATTTGAAACTGTTCTGTACCCTGTAATTGAACTCCTATTAAAGCATTGTTTTCATTCAGCATTATTTCTGGCTCTGTTTCTTATTTAACTCATTTTTTCAGCTCTTGGTATGGGTGGAGATGTACCCCTCCATCAGTGCCTGGACCTCAGCTGCCAGGACTGCGGAGGTCTGTAGCTTGCTCCCTGAGGTGCTGCTTGATCCAGGTGGGGAGGGGGGAAGAGACCAAGATCAACCAGAGGCCCTAGTCAAGGCTTGCACCTGGAACATCATTCGGGTGGATGTCTGAGGGCATCACAGTGCAGCCAGCACAGGGGGTTTCCTATTAGTTTTCCTCAGAGATGCAGACATGCAATGATGTCAGCGCAGGTTGGGTGTGTTCCCGCATCAGACCTACAGACATCTGCCATCACCTCTCACTGAAACGTGGTTCTGGCTGTTGCACATTTAGCCTCCACTGGGTGTCACTGACTTGCTGAGAAACCACAATCCCCCCCTCACAAGGAGGAGAGCTGTCTGTGGGATTCCCATCTTATCTCTCCCCCAGCTGACCCTCTGATGTACCATGTTCACTCCCAAACATGGGTCATCAGCATCGCAGGCAGTAGCACTACTGGTGAGCCGGCAGGCCAGCTCTTTCAGACTGTTTTATCGTTGCAGATGCTGTAAACTGCATTCACCAGTAATTATAAAAAATAAAACACAGATAACTGTGTGACTATGGATTTCTTTTACATAGCCTCAGTGTGTGATGATCTCATAAACCATTAATGGGTCATCACACACCTTGGGTGTGTAAAAAAATCCATAACACACAGTCACCAATGCATTATTCTCTACATAATATTATGAATTGTTACTTACAAGCACCTTCTCTGTGTGCACAGCACCTTTTCATATGAACATACATACTAGCGGGAAAAGGCCATTAGGTCTCTTTAGTCTGCTGATATTTTGAAGGTCCACAGCTTGAGCTACTAACCCTACCCCCATCCTTAATCCCTCCAAGCTTTCCATCCACACCTCACATAACTGTTACTTTTTCCTTATGTCTATCCCACCCCTTTTTGAAACTACCCACTGTTATCAATGAGACCACCTTTTCCAGCAGTGCATTCCAACTGTCCACCATGCTCTCAGTGAAGAATTGCTTTCTAAATGTCCTTCTAAACTTCCCACTATCCAGTTTAAGACAATACCCCCTTGAATTATGGTTTCTACTTAGCCGAAAGAGAGACTTCTTATCCAACCTATTTATTCCTTTCAAGTATTTAAAAGTCTCTGTCATATCCCCTCTCTCTCTCTTTCCTCTCCTCTCCTCTCCTCTAGTGAGTACGTTTAGGTCTCTCAACCTCTCCTCATGGGTCTTCCCTTGTTGACCTGCAGTCATCTTCTTTGCCCTCCTCTCTACCTTCTGCAGCAAGTTACTGTATTTGTTAAGGTAAAGGTGCCAGAACTGTACTCCATACTCTATATGTGGCCTCACCAGTGACCTATACAAGGACAGAATGACCTCCTTTCGCCTACTGCTAACTCCCCCTAGCAATGCACCCCAATATCTTGTTCACCTTAGTTGCCACTCTCCTGCACTGCATGAAGTGCTTTAGGTCACTAGTTATTATCACACCCAGATCCTTTTCCTCTTCTGCTACAGCTAACCGGACTCCTACCAGACAGTACTCCATCCTGGGATTCTTGGCTCCCAACTGTGTAACCCTGCATTTTTTGACACTGGATTCAACCTGCAAATCTCTGACCACCTCTCAATGTTTTTCAGGTAATTTCATAGGTCCTATATCCCTTCAGCCAAGTCCACTCTACCACAGAGCTTGGTGTCATCTGCAAAAAGGCACATTTTGCCCTTAATGCCATCCCAAAATCATTAAAGACATTGAACAACACCAGCCTTAGCACTGAGCCCTGTGGAACCCCACTTGTGACCTATCTAGCGATACAGAATTCACTCCCCACCAATACCTTCTTGGTTCTACTCCCCAGCCAATTTTCCACCCATCTTATCTTCTTTTCTCCAACCCCTAGTTCTGCCAATTTTCTAATCACCTTTTCTGGGGCACAGATTAAAAGACTTTACTAAAATCTAGGTAGAGGATGTCCACTGCCTAACCCTTATCCACTGTTTTGGTGACCCAGTGAAAAAATTCAATTAGATTTGTTTGACATGATCACCCTCCTATAAACCCCACACTGCTTAGCATCATAAAGACCCTGCTCCTCTAGATACTTAGCCAACTCTTCCTTAAGTAAAGTCTCCATGAGCTTGCACACAATCAAAGTCAAACTGACTGGTCTATAGTTCTCAGGATCATCCTTAGGACCACTCTTATGAAGGGGTACCACATGGGCCATCCTCCAGCCCTGTGGCACCACACCTGACTCAAGTGAGCTATTGAACAGGGGCAACAGTGGATCCGCAAGTTCATTTGCCAGCTCCCTCAGCACCATTGAATGTACTCTATCTGGACCTAGAGATTTGCCCACCTTTCCAAGTGGGACAGACCAAATTTAAAGGGTAAAACAAGGGATGCCCCTCATAAAGTGAGACAGTTAAGAGGTACGGTATGGTTGCACCTTATTAACAAGCATTTATTAATGCCGAATGTTGTCTTGCTGGCATTGACATTGGTAGTGCAGAAGTTAGAGATATGCATAATAGGAATGGCAGTGAAGTAAGATTGAACTGACACCTACCCCAACCCCCACCCTGTAGAGACTGACAGGCACTAGGGTGTGCCTTTGGGTCATTGGCCATAACGCTCATGCCATTTCACCTCACCCTACCCTGCAGACACTGACAAGTGTCACGGTGTGCCATGGGGTCTTTGGGCCTTACGCTCACCCCACTCCATAAGGAAATACACTGAGTGGGTGGAGTATAGGAGAATGGGGTAAACTTTGGGGCTGAAGAGTCCAATACACATCTCAATGGTTGTCAGTGACTGCAGGCTGGGAGTGGGGGTGGAATGGCATGAGCAATACAGATGAAAATCCCAAGTCACACCCCTGACGCCTGACAGTCTCTACAGGGTGGGGCGTTACAGTTAGAAACCCTAAGACCCCAGGTGTATGTTGGTATTTTCACTCCAAATGTTCAACATGGGCTTTTTGTGGCCCCACCTCATGAACAGTGGCACTATCAGTTCATTAGCCGAAAGGTGATTTTGTACAGTGATTGCACCATTTGGCGCCACAGGTGCAAAAACACATTTTGGGTAGGATGTGAAAAATGGCAGCTGTACCATTCATAAGGAGGTATGAAGAAATGTCAATGCTGAAAATCTGGAGTGCAAACATTAAAAATTCTCAAAGTTATGAGTGTGTGTGGAAACTGCGCAATTCACACTCGTAACAGTAATTTTTTTGAATTTTTTCACCAAATTTTCAACATAGGCATTTTGAGACCTCCACTCATGAACAGTGTCACAGTGATTTTCTTAATCTGTCCTGAACATTGATTTCCCACAGTGACCACGCCATTGTGCACCAAATGTGCAAAAACACATTTTGGGCAGGATGTGAAAAATGACAGCTGTACTGTTTATAAGGAGGTGTGAAAAAATGGTGATGTTGAAAATCTGGAGTGAAAATATTTAAAATTCTCAAAGTTATGAGCATGCATGGAAGCTGCACAATGCACGCTCATAACACAGTCATTTTTGGGAATTTTTTCACAAAATTTGCAACATAGGCTTTTTGGGAGCCCACCTCATGAACAGTGGCACTATTATTTTGTTACTCAGTCTTGAAAGGTGATTCCGCACAGTGACTGTGAAATCACCTTTTGGGACCAAATAACGAAATGACAGTGACTTATTTCATGAGGTGGGGTCCCAAAAACCCCATGTTGAAAATTTGGAGCTAAAAGTCAAACAAATGGGCAAGATATCCACCTTATTTGAAACCTCCCCCATTGATGCCATTGTACAGCTTACTGGCATTTCTTCAGTTCGATGTCGTCTTTGAAGAGTGTAGATGTGTTCCCGCTCCATCAAAGATCATGGCACCGACCTCCAGAGGTAAGTATGGAGGTGAGGGGGGTGTGGGGAGGTGGGGTTCGCAGAGGGTGAGTGCGGGTTGGGGGAGGGGGTGCCACAGACAGCGAGGGACCATTTTCTTTGTTTCAGGTGGATGGTTTTCTTTCTTTACAGGTGTAAGAAAACAAATGTCCAGTGTGCCCAATGACTTTGGGGGGAGATGTTGGCCACACTGGGGTGGGCTCCCACTGTGGCACACAATGGAGGGTGGGATGGGGGCAGGAACATGACATGTTCATCTGGCTGTACTATATATCCTAGAGGTTAAAGCAATCCTGAAGATGGAATATTTTTACTAGCAGTTTGAAATGTGAAGGTGATAACTCACTAGTTTCAATGCACATACAAAACAATTATTATACACTTAGAAAGTGTTGTAATAACTCCTTAAAACACACTTAATAAAATAGTTGATTTCCTATTTAACCAGTTGGATTAAATGAGTCAAAGGAAGATCTATACCCTCGGTGACATAATTTCCTATCAGAAGCCCAAAACATATGGCTGCCACCAGCCCTTAATTACAGGGTGATTTACATATGAATAACTCTGGACTGCAACTACTCACAGATAAACACAATGGCTCAATCAAATTAACTTTGTATGGGCTTTCAAACATTAAGAAATACTGTTGATGACAGTTCCCCTTTAAAAATAGCCTCGTCCTGCTGCCTTCCCCTCTCTCTCTGTGCTTGCCCCTGTGTGACTGGAGCAATAGACAGCAGCAGCATTGTTTGGGAACTGAACTGGGATGTGAAGATGGTTCCAGACTGAAGAGAGCTGCTGGTCCCATATATGCCCACCATCAGGGTCCCTAGATCCAGGGATCAAGTTTACACAGCTGAATGTGCCTTCTCCTTTGATTTTCCAGTAAATCATCTTCCTTCTTATCCTTCTCTCTCTGTCTCTCATTTTGTTAATCTGACTTAAACTATGCAATTTGCATCTTGTTTATGGGCTCCTTACTACACATGAAATAGCTGTGCAGTTACAGAGCTGCTTAATGCCTTTCAGTTGATAAAATAGATATCTTATTGACCTTTATTTACTAGAGTTATAAAAAAAATAACTAATGAACCCTGATTCTACAGGTTAGGGGCTTGTTAAAACCTTGCCCATACCTCATGGAGTTCACTTTCGAGAAGCAAGCAGACAGCAATGTGCTGGATCAGAAATGTCAGACTAGGAAGATACTGACTGAAGGAAAAGATTAGCAAGGACTGGAAAAAATCTCAAGTCAACTGGTTAGGGGACTGTCCCCTGATGTGGCACAAGTTCCTTTGAGTAGCCGTTGGGTTTGGGTTGGAGCACACATGTGCTTCCAGTCCTCTGACTGGCAGAGGACAATGCACATTTGGTTGATTAATGCAGTCTGTTATAGAATAGGTACTGGCCATATGGCATATGAATAAGCCCTCCCCACCAAGAAGCGGCATTGGCATTGCCTTTAGAGGATGCTTGCTCACCCACCCGGTAGGAGGAAAAGAGCACTGGCTGGCAGTTTAGAGAGGTGGGCCAAGGCATTAGGGATGCCCCCCCAAAAAGGAAAGAGTTTAATATTCCCGCTCCCTCCCTCTGTGTGCTGTCCCACCCCGATCATCCATTCCTTGTCCCTTTTTTATAACTGTTCCCACCACCTGACCCTCCCTCTCAACACCCCCACCCACAATAAACATAACAGTGACACTGGGGGTGCCCAGTCTCCATGTGTCATCACCTGCAATATAGAAAACTGTCCCTTATTGTTTTGCTGTTGTTTTTTGGGGGGAAATGCTGTAAAACAGAAAACCATCCATCATTGTCAAGGCCACTGATTTACGGTGATTAAAACAATTAAATTCCGTTTTTAAGACTTAAGATTCCAGAATTTCACCGGTGATTGTTACTCTAATTTCCGTTTTTTACCGGGATTCTGTTATCATTCTTTTAGTATGTACATAAATAATCAGAATTAAAGAAGGCTTAATATACAGAGCATTAAATAAAGCAAACTGAAAATAGTACAGGAAGGAATTAAAAGAAAAACAGACTTTTTTATAGATTTACTGATCTGATAGAAAATGCCAGATTCCATGAAATCTTCGTTTTAACCGGTTTTCAGGCAGCCCTAATTCCGGAATTTTACCGGATTTTCCGGTAAAAACCGAAAAACAGTGGGCTTGATCATTGTTTGTTGCACTGTTAGTCCCTCCACCAGACCCTCCGCTCAGCACCCACCCACCCCCTACACACACACCCAAGCCCTCTACTATCCAGCTGGGTCCAATGCCATGATCTTCTCCACACCACAGAGATGTCTTCACTCTTTAACGCCAGACCACGAACTTAGGAAATCAGGTATGTGGCTCAATGTATTTCAATGGGGTTTTGAAATTAGTAGCATAACTTGTTTTTTTTTTCAATATTTTTGCCATAAATTTTCAACACACTTTTTTAGGACACCATCTCATAAACAATGCAAGTGACATTAGGAAAATCTGTCCCGAAAAGTGATTTTGCAGTCACTGCTCAATATCACCTTTTGGGTAGGAATTGAAAATTTTTTCCACCACTGTTCATGAGGTGGGATGATAAGAAGGCTATGTTGAGAATTTGGCATAAAAATATTTAAAAACAACAAAGTTGTGAGGCTACATTGCAGTTTGCGAACACAGGCTCATAACTTTGATAATTTTCTATATGGCAGCTGTCATATTTCAAATCCTGGCCAAAATGTGTTCTCGCATCTCAGAAGGTGATTTCACAGTCTCTGTGTGAAATCACCTTTTGAGCAGAAGTTGAAAATTTTCTCCACCATTGTTCATGAGGTGGGGCCATAAGAAGGCTATGTTGAAAATTTGTCATAAAAATATTATAAAACAGCAATGTTATGAGGCTATGTTGAAGTTTGCGAAAACAGGCTCGTAACTTTAATACACCCCTGCCACATACACCATGTAAGGAAACATTCGGCATTGACAAATGTGTGTGGATGTGGCCTATAGTTCAGCGTCGCAATCCTCCATGGCCAAATTAGACCCACTGTTCCATGTCTTCTGCTGTTTTACTTCTAATCTCCCTTACCGCACCCACCACTGTCTCCTCTACCAATCTGTCTCCTTGCCCTCTCTCACTGATCGTCGTCTAGCCCACTGCGCAATCTTTATTTCCAAATTCTGGTTCAACACCCTTCCCTCTTACCTCTCCTCATTATTAGCCTCAGCTCCCCACACCGGCTGCTCCCTGCACTCACGTGACCACTGTTCCTTCGCCATGGCTGCACCTCATACGCAAGCAGGGAAAATAGCCTTTGCCCACTGGTTCCCTGCCCTCTGGAACTCCCTTCCTCTCACTGTATGAAGCTTGCCTACCATGCTTTCCATTAAAAAGCACTTCAAGCACCCTCCCCCCTTACCAATGCTTCCACCCTCTCTAATTTTCTAGCTGCCACTGACAATACAGACCTAACCTCTTTTACCATCCAACCCTAGCCCTTTGTGCACAATCCTAGCAGCACATTACTCGTGCATGTTTATCTGGTACCTAAGCTCCTAGCCTTATTTTGCTAGTTCATGCATTGTTATTAGAGTCAGTGTACACTGTTAGGCTCTAGTTTTGTTTAAGATGTAATCAATTCTTATTTTTACGTCATCCTCCATATCTCAGATCATGTTTGATATGCATATATTTTATGTCTGTATTGCACCCTTACCCCTGCCCAGGGTCACACCTGGAAATGAGCCTTGGCTCAGTGTGCCTTTCCCGGGTATCAACTTTTAAATAAATAAATAAATAAATGCTTGTTGTTTTAACTTCTGCCCTAGCCCCTATTTTGAATGCTAAATTATGGTCACTCAACCCACAGTACTCACCCACACCTACAGAAGAAAGCGGACTCTTCCCCATTACTCAGAATTAGATCCAATATATTTAGAAATATAGAATATTTCAGTAGAAAAAGGACCACTGGCCCATCTTGTCTGCTCATTCCTACCCACTGTTAAATAAGACAGCCAGAGTCTCTTCACTCTCCCCTCACCCCCTTTTCTGGTGCAATCTTTACTAGACCTTGTGTCTGTCTTACCTTCATTTGAACCCCCCCCCCACACTGATTTTGCACAGACTCCCTTCTCCAGCAGCTTATTTGACACCTCCATCACCCTCTCAATGAAAAATTACTTCCTGGTACCTTTCTTAAATTCAGTCCCCACTAGCTTTATGTAGTTTTGCCTAATATTTGTGTTCGAACTCAGTTTGAACAATTCCCCACTATCCACTTTATTTACCCTGTGGAGGTAGTTGTATGTTTCAGTTATGCCCCCTCTCTCCCATGTTGCCTCAAGCATTCACATATTCAGAAATGTCAGTCCCTCTTTGTGTCCTTTCCTACTGCCCCTGGGTCATTCTGGGTACCATCCTCTGTACTGAATACACTCTGCCCCGTCCGTTTTTAGATGCAGATTCCAGACCAGCACACAGTACCCCATGTGAGGACAAACCATCAACCTGTACAATGGCAACAGCACCTCCATTTTCATGCTCTGACCCTCTCGCTGTGCACCCCAACATCCTATTTTTCCTACTGACTATCCTGTTGTATTGTGCTGCTGTCTTCAGACTGTCTGAAATTATTACGCTAAAGCATTTTTTCCTCAGTGGTGCTTTCCTACCACCTGCCCCCGCTACATTCAGTGTTAGGATTCTTTGCCTCATGTGTATCACATTGCACTTTTTGGCTTTAAATTTCAACCACTGTCATAATTTTGATACACTCCTCACTATCCATCAAGTTACAGATCTTAGTATCATCTGCAAAAGGGCCTATTTTGGCCTTAAAGGAGAGGGGAAATGATTTTTACGTAGTTATAATGGACCTTCCACCTTCCTTTCTATGCCAGTTATCTAGTCTGATATACTTTGATCAATTTTTGATAAATACATAATCTAGCTTTGGGGTGTCCTCTAATCTTCACAGACTTTCACTCTCCTTACCAGATACTGCTCTTTCTTATTTCTATGACATTTCTTTGACATCAGTAACCATTCCATGCTATTTACCTGAATGGACTGGAATGGTGTTATTGATGTCACAGAATGTTCAGGCAGTATGAAGAGAAAGAATACAAATGCTGAGGATAGAGGGATTCAGGGTAGTTACAAAGGCAACAAAATTAGATTATTAATTTAACAAAAAAGTCAAAAACATATCAAAATATTGGATAGACAATAAAATGACAACTGGAGGGCACCACAAAACCCCTGTCTTGCAGATAAAGGTGTTGAAGAGGACTGTTCCCAAGACTGATCCCTGTGGCACCCCACTAGTAACCCCCTGATCCCCAAGAACTCCCAATGGCTTACCACCCTCTGGATCAGGTTACATAACCAGTTTCCCACTCTCCTAGTAATTTTGTCCCCTACCCTGAGGTCCTGCATCTTTTTAACCAACTGTTCATGTGAGATAGAGTCAAATGTTTTATTGAAGTCGAGGTATATTATGTCCACCAATTGTCCCCATGCATGAACCTATGTTGTCTTTTGTCCTGTTGTACATTTCCCTCCAGGAAATGTACTAATCGTTCCTTTATTATGGTCTCTTGCAGCTTATTGTACTGATAATAGATGTTAGGATAGCAGGTCTGTAGTTTCCTGGATCATCCATGCTCCAACTCCTGTACAGGGGAACTACATTTGCCATCTTCCAGTTCCTGGGAAACATCCCTGTGTCCAGTGAGCTACTGAATAACTCAGCTAGCAATTGAGTTAGGACTTTCACCATCTTCCTAAGCTTGTTGGGATATGGCCTATCCAGGCCTATGCAATTATCCACTTTTAGTGCATTTATGCCCTTCAGTACTCTTTTAACTGGAACGGGATCTACATTTACCCACCCCTGATGGCACAGTCAGGCATTCACTCCTTGTCCTCCACTGTGAACACAGAGCAGAAATATTTGTTCAGAATGTCCACCTTTCCTTTACCCTCCACTTCCCATGCCTCTGCTTGCTGCAGCCCAACTATTTCCCCTTCCCCTTGTTTTCCTTCTCTCTTTTGAAATTAATGGCCTTATCTCCTTCTTTCCTGCCCTCCACAAATTTCAGTTCTATGCTAACCTTAGCCCTCCTCACTATCCTATTGACCTCTTTCATCCTGTTATGGAACTCCTCACTGTTCCCCTTTGCTTGGTTGGTTCTGTATAAATGCCCTTTTCTTAGCTGGATTTTCAAAACGTACTGGGATTAAGTCCCACTCTGCTTCTCTAGTTGTGGACCAAAATCTCTGCAGCTGCAGAGATTTGTATTTTCAGTCCCCAGCATCTGTGGGAGATGTTATGTATGGTTCCAGTGGCCATAACATTTTTCCACAGTTGCAGGGAAAAAACAGCTGCAAGCTTCCGTAAATTGTGGATCTGGTCTTAAACCAGCTCCACTTTTGAGAATACAGTAGTTGCAGGGAAAACTGCAGCTCCACAAGTGGCAACCCACCTGCCCTGAGTTTTTCCCATAGTTGTGGGATTTTCAAGGGCTTTGAAAATCTGGACCCAGGACTTTAACCTGGGGCAGATTTCTCTTTGCCTCAAGTTTGATGCTGAACCAGTCTGTCTGATGGTTGCTGGTTCCCAGTATGTCCAGTACCATAACCTCCCCACACTGTCTCTTTTGGTAAGTGCTAAGCCTAGGATGTATGCCTCCCTAGTAGGCTCCTTTTGTCTCTTTACTAGTAATGGATCTTGAATGACGTACCAGTTGTTTCCTTTGTGCACTTGTTATTACTGGGATCATCCAGTCCATACCCGACAAATTAAAGTTCCCAGCAGCAAAATCTCCCACCCAACCTAGTTTTCCTTTTGATCTCCTCCCCTAATTCACCATTCATTTGTTCCGTTTGAGATGTTCATCTATACATCATCCCAATTCTTTGTTGTTAAACTTTTTGTTGATTTTTGTAACAATGAGAAATACATCAAGTACATACGTAGTAGTTTTTGTGAGTAAATGGGGGCATGTAGTAAACCCTCTAGGATCATTACATTACAGGGATATCATACATTTCAAATATTACCTTACATACTGGTGCATCATGGGGCTCTCAGGCAAGTAATGCCGGTTGGGTAACGCAATCATATGTATCATGGCCTCTAGAATGATCCATTGGGCAGAACCTGTCCGCACTGGATGTGAGGGAGCCATATATCTGCAATAATCAGATAACACACACAAAGCATACATTGCATGGCAAGACAACAGGAAAACAACCAGTCATAACTAAGACTAACAGCTATAACTATGTACATAGGGCATAGTGTTCAATGCAAGAGAGAAGTGTGAGTACTGGGCAGTTTTGTAATCATGTGGTGGCATCCTTGGCCAAGTTCATATAGCAGAAGGGGAGAAGAGAAGAAAAGAAAAGGGGGGACACCTAAATTCCCTTTAGCTCACCCCAGTATGGTTCTGTGTATAAGCCATATAGGGTTCCTAGCAGTCGTAGAATCACGGCATCTGTTCTGCTGCTGAATGCGATAACATGTCTGGCTTGGCTAGATTGGTTAAAGAAGTAAGTATATCACCAGTGGTAGGCACCCGTGTGTTTCTCCAGTTACACAGGAGCATTCTTTTGGCCTGCATGCTAAGTGATAACTACCTATATTCAGACATGGTTAGGGATTTGGCCACAGGCATTCAACCCTAACAAAAATAAAGAGGCGGACTGGGGTATGGGTTTGTATAGGACCCTGCAGCTCACCTGACATATCTGTTGCCAGAAGTACTTCAGTTTAGGACAGGACCATAAGATGTGGTATAGATCTCCTTTAGGCTCGAAACTTTACTAACATTTATCATGGTTCAGAAGCTTGGCCCTATACAGAGCCATGGAGGATCTGTACCACAAGTGCATTATTTTGTTTTGGATTAAGTGACTTTTGACATCTTTGAACATGTGGTGAGCTGCATTCCAAAACTGGGCACATTGTTCATCTGTGATGATTATGCCCATGGCCTCTTCCCACTTGCTTTTGGACCTCAGGGAGTGATTGGGGAGGGTGTCTTTTATAGAGACGTATATACTGCTTGTCACTCCTTTATTCTAGGTCAGCCATCTGGTGAGGGAGGGCATGTTTCTTGGCCTGCATGGACATCTGTAAGAGAGGGCGAGTTGAGTCCCTGATCTGGAGGTACAGTATCTCCAGAAGTTGGAGGAGGGGAGATCCCATTTAAGTTTTAAAGTCTGGAAGTCAGTGAGCTTTCCTACTATTGTATCCATTATATCTGTCAGGAAATGGATTCCCTTCCCTGCCCATTGAGGTTAGACTATGGGGCAGTTGTCAACTGTAATATCGTGATTCTGCCATAAGGGTATGTGCTGGGTAGGTGTGAGACAGCTGTCCAGTAAATCATTGGTGCCAGTACTTTACTGAGGGGCCAATGGTTGGGTGAAGGTTTTTGTGTCTGGATGAAGTGGAGAAGAGTAGGGAAGCTGGTGTATAAACCTTCCTAAAATATTGTTCCATGTGCACCCATTGTAGAACTAAGGCTAACTCTGCCCTGAGCCATTGTGTGATCTGGGCCACCTGAAATGCTATATCTGTAAATGGTGTATCTTGTACCCTTCCATCCAGGGCAGACCCCATTCTCCTAGTGACCAGTGGGACCATAGTTGGGTATGGCTGAATCAGGGTGGCTTCCCTTCCCAAATAAAGTCCCCAAACAGTTTATCATGCTTCTTACACCACAGGCCCGGTAGCTCCAGAGGAATGTGTGAGAAGAGATAAAATAATTTAGGGGCAGTAACCATTTTTATTGCTGCAATCTTCCCTGCCAGTGTTAGTTTCAGCCACTTCCATCTGTCCAATTCAGCCTTGTATACAGTTTTTTAGGGATTGGATAGTAATGTTCTTGATGATCTCAAGTTGGGCGGTTATCTTAATACCTACCTATATCTTAAAATAATTTAGGGGCAGTAACCATTTTTATTGCTGCAATCTTCCCTGCCAGTGATAGTTTCAGCCACTTCCATCTGTCCAATTCAGCCTTGTATACAGTTTTTTAGGGATTGGATAGTAATGTCCTTGATGTTCTCAAGTTGGGGGGTTATCTTAATACCTAAATATGTAATTTCAGTTAAGACCCATTGTAGATTGGCGGTGTAAATCAGATGGGGCTGGCAGTGTTGGTGGAGGGGGTGTACTTCAGTTTTAGACTGATTAACCCTCAGGCCAGAAAGCTCAGTGAAAGAGTGCAGCAGTTTTATGGGGGGGTCTAGGGACTGAGTAATGCTGGATAATGGGAGTAGCAGGTCATCCGCTTACATCAAGGTAGGGAATCTTTCCCCGCTGAGCTCCAACTCTTTGATCTCTTCATTCTGCCTGATTGTAGCAGAAAGGGTTTGACTGCCAAGAGAAAGAGGAGGGGGGATAAAGGGCAGCCCTCTCGAGTGCCCCTACCTAAGGGAAACAGGGCCAAAAGGAGCATGTTAGTTGAGACTTTTGCAGTCGGGGATGAGTAGAGAGCCCACATCCATGATAGTAACTGCTCTGCAAGTCCTTGATGGCGTAGTACTAATTGGAGATAGTTCCATTCAAGCAAATCAAATGCTTTTTCAAAATCTATGGCTAGGGCTGCAGCTCGTAAATCTAGGTCTTTGGTCGAATGGATAAGGTTGATAAGTGATCTAATATGATCTGCACTATACCTGCCAGGAATAAATCTGACTTGGGAGGGGTGTGCTAGCAATGGCAGGAGGGGACTGAGTCTTAAGGCCAGGGCCTTGGTATAAATCTTGCTGTCTAGTGGGATCAGTGATATTGGCCTGTAGCTGGAGGTTAGTGTGGGGTCCTTCCCCTTTTCTATTAGTACAGTGATGATTGCTTCCCTGAGCATTGTGGAAGGGGCCCCCTGATTTTCTGCCACTGCACAGACTTGGCATAGAATGGGAGCTATCTGTGGTGCTACCACCTGGAAGAATTCCACCAAAAAGCCATCTCCACCAGGGGCTTTACCTTTTTGGAGGGAGAGCAGGGCTTTATATACTTCCTTCATTGTGAGGGGAGCATCATGTGTCTGTGTCTCTCTTTACATTAGTTTATGCAGGACCAGCTTGTCCAGGAAGGTCTGAATGCAGTCTGGGGTTGTAGGGATGGAAGGATGTATACAGGGTGGAGTAAAATGTTGTCATAATATTGTTTTTCTCCTGGGGGTTGGTTTCAGTCTGGCCTTGGGGTCCCATAACTCAGGAATGTGTCTATCGGCTTGCTGTTTTCAAAAATGATTGGCCAGAATCTTCCCAGTTTTGTCGCCTTCTCACTAGAACTTGTGTTGGAGGCAGAGGATGGCAATTTCCATCTTCCAGGACAGAAGTAGGTTACTTTGTAGTCACAGCCGCAGTATCTTATGTTCCAGTGTGTTATGTGGTGAGTGGTTGTGCTGGGCTTTAAACAATATATCTGCCGCTTTTAGTTCTTCCTCCGGGTCCTTTAGGTTCTGTTCACAGAGTTTCCGCCTCTGTGCTGCATAGCCTATGATTTTTCCCCTTATAGTGGCTTTGTAAGCCTCCCAAGTCATTCCAGCCAATGTGTCAGTGATGGGGTTTTCTTGAAGGAAAAGGGAGGTTTCTGTCTTCACCCACTGGATACAGTACGAGTCACGGAGAAGGAGATTATCTAGTCTCCAGGATGAGGAGGTATATACTGGGGGCTCCAAAGAAGGTGGAGTTGAACCAGGGCATGGTCTGAGAGCACGAGCAGTAGAACAGTGGAGTCAAGGGTGGCTTGTGTCATATGTGGGGAGTGAGCCAAAAGTCCAGTCTACTGTACATGTGGTGCACTTCAGAGTGGAAAGTGTAGTCTCTTTCTCTAGGGTGGAACACCCGCCAGATATCCGTGAGGCCATAATCCTGCATTACTTGGGTTAGGGACTGGGCCCCTCTCGTGTGGGTCTTCTAACCCATTGAGCTCCTGTCCACTGTTGAACCAAGATTAGGTTGAAGTCGCCTCCTAGTAATATGGGGGTCCCAGCAGGGGTCAGAGATTCCATCTTACCTGCCAATGTATAAAAATTTGGGGGTTGTCTTTGTTGGGGGCATAAACGTTGCCTAAAAAGAGTGGACCAGACAGGGTGGTAACTAGGGCCAAGACCCATCTACCCTGTGGGTCAGATATGGCTTTTGTAATTGTCCATCTAAGTCTTTTGTGCAGTGGGATCACTACCCCCCTTTTCCTAGTGGATACACTGGCGTGTATTTCTTGCCCTACCCAATCTCTGACTAGGTAGGAATGGTCCTCCTTAATGAGTTTAGTTTTCTGGAGAAAGGATGCCAGTGCTTGCAGCCTTTTGAGGTGTGTTAGCATTTTTTTCATTTGACATGGGAGTTGAGGCCTCTGACATTCCATGGGTGGCAAACTAATTCAGCCATGATCATTTAATGGGGAGTTAATGTAAAGATGAATGTTAAGATAAACTCTTAAGGCTGAAATCACAGGGTCTGTAGGTTGGGAGGCAGTCCTATCAGACCCTAAATCTTCTGAAGTGACACGAGCTGCCTGAATGAACTTCCACTGTCCTAATTCTATGCCATAGTATGCTGTTCTTGCACTGATAGCCCTGAACCTAACAACTGTAGAAAAACTATATACATATGAACATAACCAGCAATAATACCAGAACCAGTACCATAAATTAATGTTTTGCACCTGTCAGGTGGTGCAGGTCACTAGGGATTGGCCATCGCTTATGGCCCAGGGTATAGAACCTTGAGCAGCCAGCCAGGTCACTCGTGGGGGCGAGGGAACAGTGCTGTCCATGAAACCTGTGTTGTAAAAGGGGGAGGGTAATATTGCTTTATATACTCCTTACTCCTGGGGTACAGTGCTGTGTAGTGATTCATTCACTATAGATTGGGGTGAGACAACATAACATACTCATGAGAAGCACTTCCAGCTAGCCTGTGTGCTTTATATTGACCCCTCATCTGGGAGAGTAATTCACTGCTCCTGCTGTCTGACTGTTAAATATGTCAGGGTTTTAAGCATTGGCTGTGGCTTATGGCCTGGGGTATGGAACCTTGAGCGGTCAGCCTCATCATCCGTGGGGGCAAGGGAATGGTGCTGTTCATGAAACTTGTGTTGTAAAGGGGGGGTTCTTTATATATTCCTTACTCCTGGGGTACAGTTCCGTGAAGCGATTCGTTCACTATAGATTGGGGAGGGACAACATAATATACTCATGAGTTGCACATCCAGCTAACCTGTGGGTTTTATATTGGCCCCTCGTCTGGGAGAGTAATTGACTGCTCCTGCTGTCTTTGACTGTTGAATATGCCACAGTTTTATGCATTAGCATTAGTACTAGTGTTATAGGTTGTCTGTGCCATTAGTGGTGGGTTTGAGCCATGCACAAGCCTGAAAGTAATTCCATGCTGCATGAAGTGCACAGGTATATACCACCCTGCATGGGACTAAGTCAGCTAGCCATGGAAGCACCAGTGGTCACACATATTTCCCAGTATTAATAGTGGTATAGTGTGAGTAGTCCAGATTAAAATCTAAAAGGGAATGGAGCCTCAGTCACCAGGCGGGTCCTGTGGGTGAGATATGCCTTAGGGCAGGACTGGGAGCATATCAAGGCCATATCTACTTATTTGGCCTATAACAGCAAGGGTGTGTGGGCCCAGTTATAACAGTATCCACATGGGGCAGCTAATATACCTCTGACATGTGCAGAGTTACCACAAATTGAAGTATGAACTTCTAAGGGTTGTTGCGCATTCCACTTGGCCATCTGGGTAGGAGAGGTATTACATGCAGAATGGTGTAACTTACTCTACGAGGGGGGCAGGTGTGGGACCCACTGCCCGGTTTCTTGTTCCCAATGCAAGGTGACACCAGGGGGCAGCATAAAACCTCCAGGCAGTGAGCTGTCACCCCCCCGACCATCTTCCTCTCCATACCGTAACGTCCAATCCAAAGAAATTAAACACAACTTATCTGATGATGTCCAAAGTTCAACCCTGTTCCAGCATCATGTCAGCTGGGGTCAACTCGAGTCCCAGGTTCCCAGTAGTATTGTAGGCCTGCTTTGGGAGGCTAGATTCCACTTGAGGGTATTCTTTTTTTTTTTATATTTCTTTATACCCCCTCTCAGCCTGGCTCTGTCACCTGACTGACCCTTCGGCACTGCTAGCTCGAGAGGACCCCCCATGGAGCCTTGGCCCCCCCCCCGAGGCAGGGATGGTGTGGGAGCAGGAGGCCAGTGCCTTTAACCTCCCACCCCAGTACCTTCATTCCTCTCATCGGAGTCAATTCACATGAGCTACAGTGTCAGTGGGCGAGGGCCATATCTAGCCCTCTCGTCGGTGTTGCAACAGGCTGAGTATTTTGGCCACGTACACCCCCCTCCCTGGAGACGTGATGTGCACTGATGCCCATGCATAAGTCAGCATCTATCATGCTCTTCCCAAATGTTCTGCTCAAGCATGCCAGTCCTCCAGCCACCGCTAGAGGCTGGTCATGCACCGAGCTGTGGTTCCCCCCCCCCCAGAGAAGGTGAGCAGTCCTCTGGATGCTCAAGCCTCCTTCCCCTGGGCTGGCCCTCCAACAACCTGAGCCTGTTTCTGAACTCGGGTTGCCAGCATCGTGGGCAGTAGTGCTACTGCTGCACCTGCAGGCTGGTGTTTGAGGGTATTCTTTTGCCAGAGCGTAGTGCAGGGTGCCTTGTGCCACTATGCCTGCCCAGGATTTTGTGTCAGTACTGGGGAGGTTGGCTGGGGCAGTCCTGATATTCGGAGATGTGTGTGCTTCATCATGGTTTGTTTCTGGGCGGTGATGACTAGTAGAGTATGTCTATTCTCAGATAAGTAGGGACTGGTGACAATGGTGTCTTCTTCCTTGGATGTGTGATCCCCTCTGTGGCTCCTTGAATAGGCTGGGGCAGCTGAATGGTCTCTCTTGGCATGCTTCAGCTGCTGTAGTATTTTGAGGTTCTGTGCTGGCAGTGCTCAGAATCCCTGTTGTTCTCTGGTCTGGCCTTCCTCCATCCCTGCAGGTGGTGGGTCTTGTGTACCGGTATGGGCCGGAGAGAAATCCATGCTCCGGAGGTACTGGTGTTGTTGGGCATCGGAATGCAGAGCTCAGCTCTCCTTAGGCCAGGATCTATTTAGATAGTTCATGAGGGCTTCGGGTGTGTCAAACAGTAGAGGGGCCCCACTGACAATTAGCCACACTGTAGCCAGGTACTGAAGTGAAAACTGAATCCCCAATCCATGTAGTATATGCCAAGCCTCCATGTAAGCTTTCCTTCAATTTGCCAAATCCTTTGAATAATCATGAAATATAGATATGTCCTCTCCACTGCAGAGCTCCCAACCCCTGGGCTCTCTGGAGGATTTTGTCTCTGCTGGCGAAGTTCAGGATAAGGGCCTTTCCTTGGACTGGGAGGGGGGGTCAATGTGCGATGAGCTCTCTCAATGGCAATCAGTCCTGCTGCATCCATTTTCATAAGTCCAGGAAGTTCTTTTTATAAGAAATCCAGGGAAACCCAGAAGCCTGATGTTATTACGGCTGCTTCTGTTCTCCAGATCATCAAGGTTCATTGATAGATGCAGTGCAAATCAATGAGTCTAATAGGATAGTATGTCCCCAGGAGCTCAGAGAAAAAAAACTAAGGCTGCCATTTTGATCTCGGTCAGACCATGGCCCCCCACCACCCCAGTTCTGATATTTCCTTCCCCCTCTGTTACTACCTGCACCCGAATTGTTTCTGTGTACTGGCTCTGCCCCATATCCTTAATCTCAGAAGCTTTTTTACTATCCCATATCCAGTATACAGTTGAGCCTGCTAGGATACAACAGTGTCACAGATTCCTGCAGGACTAAATGCCTGAACTGCCATTAAAATTGCCTTGTTTCATGCAGTAACTCTGCTGTAGAAGTGAGGGTCTGGCAGTATAGCCTGGAGTGACAGCTGGCAGTATAGAAACATAGAAACATAGACTTTGACGGCAGATAAGGACCGCTAGGCCCATCTAGTCTGCCCATTTCCCTACCTACAGGATAGGCCGCAGATCCTATTTAACCAACAGCCTATATCTTCCTGCCCCCCACAAGAATTGCCTTATGTCTGTCCTATGCATTCTTGAATTCTCCCACAGTTTTAGACTCCATAACTTCCTCAGGAAGGCTGTTCCATGCATCCACTACCCTCTCTGTGAAATAATACTTCCTCACATTGCCCCTGAACTGCCCTCCTTCTGTCTTTAAATTGTGTCCCTTGTTCTTGCAAGTCTCTTTTCTGAAAGATGCTACCCTCTTGGACTTTGTTGATTCCTTGAGGTACTTGAAAGTTTCTATCATGTCCCCCTCTCCCTTCTTTCCTCAAGGGTATACATATTAAGCTCCTTTAGTCTCTCCTCATCGGCTTCTCTTGCAGACCCTGCACCATTTAGTTGCCCTCCTCTGGACTGCCTCTATCCTGTATATGTCCTTGGAGATGGGGTCTCCAGAACTGGACACAGTATTCCAGATGGGGTCTCACCAACTGTCTGTACAGAGGGATAACAACTTCCTGTTTTCTGCTGCTGATGCCTCTCCTATACATCCCAGTATACCCCGGCCCTCCCTACTGCCTTCTCACATTGCTTGCTAACCTTAAGGTCATCTGATATGATTACCCCAGGTCCCTTTCCTGTTTTGTTGTTGTTACTACCTCCCCACCCATTGTGTATTCTTCCCTGGGTTCTTGTTTCCCAGGTGCATTATTTTGCACTTTTTGCATTGAATCCTAGCTGCCATCGTCTGACCATTCCTCTAACCTTGCCAAGTCCCTTTCATCCTTTCCACACCTCCTTGTGTATCAACCCTGTTGCAGATCTTTGTGTCATCTGCAAAAGGCATACTTTTCCTTCAGTCCCTCTGCAATGCCACTGATGAAGACATTAAAAGGACTGGACCCAATACTGAACCCTACGGTACCCCAATAACTGCCCTTTCTTCAGAGTGGACTCCATTTACAATTACCTTCTGTGTCCTGTTGTCCAGCCAATGTTTTTGCCAGCTACCACCCTGGGACCCACTCCCAGGCTGGTTAATTTGACTAATAATCTTTTGTGTGGGACTGTGTCAAATGCCTTGCTAAAGTCTAGGTAGGCCATGTCCACAGCCCCTCCCTGGTCTACTACTTTGGTCAACCAGTCAAAGAAATCTATTAGATTAGGTCTGACATGACCTTCCGCTGTGAACCCATGCTGCCTTGGATCCTGTGCTCCACTGACCTCTAGGTACTCAACTATTCTTTCCTTCAGAAGTGACTCCATCACTTTCCCTACCACAGAGGTCAGACTGACAGGTCTGTAGTTTCCTGCCTCTGTCTTGGTCCCACTTTTGTGAAGGGAATCACATCGCCTTCCTCCAGTCCTCGGGTACCACCCATCCTCCCATGATTTATTAAAAGAGTAGCCAGTGGTTTCACTAGTTCCTTCCTTAATTCTTTTAGAATTCTGGGGTGAATTCCATCAGGACCCATTGCTTTGTCCACCTTCAGTTTTAGGAGTTCTTGCAGAACCCTTTCTTCTGTGAAAGGACTGGGATCGACCCCCCTATCAAAGTGCTTTTGTTAATTGGATTAGGCACTTCCCTCCTCTTTTGTGAATACTGAGCAGAAATATTCGTTCAGTATTCCTGCTTTTCACTGTCCCCTCTGCCCACCCACCGTTTATTCTATTCAGCCTCACTATCCTCCCTTTGTCTTTCTCGGCTCACTGATGTACCTATAAAGGTTTTATCCCCTACTTAACTGAGTTGGCTATCTTTTCCTCAGTTTGGGCCTTTGCTATTCTGACTTCCCTCCTGCTTCTTTCTGCCTTAACTGGTACAGCTCTCTGTCCTGCTCCTTCTGTGTTTCCTTATACTTCTGGAATGCTATCTTTCTTCCTGACTTTCACGCCACCTCTCTTGAGAACCATAGTGGCTTTTTCTTTCGTTTGATTTGTTTATTTGCTTCACACAAAGGCTTGTTGCCTCTGTGATGGCAGTTTTGATAATTCCCCATTGTTGCTCCACACCTCCTTCTAGCCTGTTTGCTAGTGCTTTTCTGAGGCACTCTCCCATCTTGCCAAAGTCAGCCCTCCTAAAGTCCAGTACCCTCACTTTTGTATGGCTTGACTCTGTAGCTGAGTTTAACGTGAACTACACTGTTTGATGGTCACTTGTCCCCAGATGGCAACCCACTTCTAGATCTGAGATCCTCTCACTGCCCCATTTGAGAGTACGAGGTCTAAGATTGCTCCCTCACAGTGGGTTCTGAAACTAGCTGTCTAATGCCTGCCACCTGTAGGGCGTCAAGAATGGCCCTGCTCTTGGATGTCGCTGCAGCAAATGTGCTCCAGTTAACATCTGGCATATTCAGGTCTCCCATCAACAGTATCTCCTTTCTCTGCCATTCTAAGAATGTCTTCCATCATATCCTTGTCCATTCCTTCCCCTGACATGGGGTCTATACACAACCCTGTGCAGATTGTGGTGCCCTTTCCAGTCTCCAGGTGACCCACAGTGCCTCCTCTCCTCCCTGTTTACTCTTTTGTTCAGTTGCTTTTATCCCTTCCTTTACATAGAGAGCTACTCCTCCCCCTCTTTTCCCCTGCCTGTCTCTCCTGTAGGTTATGTACCCTGGTATGTTAACATCCCAGTCATGGTTCTCTGTGTACCATGTTTCTGTGACTGCTACGATATCCAGGCATCCCTCTTCCATTAAGGCCACCAGCTCAGGTGCCTGCAGTATAGCCTGCAAGTTAGAGTAATGAACTGTGAATAAGCATAGTACATCTAGCAGACCTGGTTCTGAATCCCACAACCTCCAGTTGCGTACTGTGTGACCTTGAAAACAGGCCCCTAGCACAATACCTTCCTAATCCTCTCTTTTCCCAAGGACTCCCAACATGCTTCAATTGTCTTCTTTTCAACAGATCTGGTGCCATGGGAGTCTACAGACTCCAGTCTCTGCACTGAGGAGGTTGGACTGTCTGAATCCCACAGGGATGCAAATCTGTTCACTGTTGCCACCTTAGGTTTCCCACTTCCCTGGACCCTCCTCTCTGTCCAGTCAACTACAGTCCACTCCCCAGCCTGGACCACAGGTTTTGACCAGGAAATAGGAGTAATGACTGCTTGTGGTAGAGACCACTGGGACCTGCTGTGGAGAAGGCATACTTCAGAGCAGTCTTCACAACAGCCAGCTCCTCAGTGAGGGCCACAAACCTGATGTACACTGGGCAACATCGTCTCCAAATGACTTCCCTGGAGATGAATGAACCACAGGTGTTGCAGCCTATCAGTCCCCCTTATCGCCTCCTCTTTCCTTCCACAGCTTCCCCATCCTCCTTTTTGACTTCTTTTAATATTGTCTGTTATCCCCCTGGCTGAAGGCCCCTTCCCCCCGCTTAGTAATTCCCTTTACTCTCTAACCCGTTAACTTGGTCTGGGACCCTTTTAGCAGGGTCCTCCGAGTAGGATTGTTTTAGCATTGTTTATAACTAATGGAATCCATTGTTTATAACTTCTGGAATCCATACTTCTACTATCCATACTGCTTGATTGTTCTTCTGGTTTCCTCCTTACCCTCCTTCTATCCCCTTTGCCGTTCTATTTTTAACCTCAGTCATCTATACACTTGATCCCCCCCTTGCTGTTTCAGCCCTTATGCTTCCCCGCTTCTCCTTGATTGTCCTAGAACACCAACTTCATTTTCATGCAGAACCTGTGCACTGCCTGTAATCATGTCCTACCTTGAGCAGAGTTCCCAGCTGAACTTTGGACTCAATGCAGATGACCCGGCAAATGCTATCATCGTGCTCAGTGGTCCTCATACTCCAGGGTCCCTTGATACTGTGGGCTTTACAAATGAGACCTCTAGTTCCTGTCTGGCTTTCAGTCATGTGCTGTGGGACACACAGTGGAGCCCCAGACCTGCTCACCACCGCTAGTGGCTGCCAAACCTCCCATACCCAATCCCCACAGTACAGTCACTCCATTTTTATAAAATACTCCAAAACACCCTCTAAGTAAAAATGCAGGCTTAAACCTCAGATTTTTCTGCCCCTTATTGACTCTCCAGCAGTTCAGCCCTGAGAAATAACCTTGAGGGAGCACTCACAGTGTTTGTTTCTTTCATGGACTGCTAGCTCATGACTGGCTAGCAGTCATATGCTCCAGGATACATAATGGCATCCCCCAGACCTCCTCAGCCCCTGCTGCTAGCACAAAGCCACCTTCTTCCCCATCTCCCATATACAATCTCCGCAGTACAGTCACTCAGTTATTTATAAAATACATAAAAACACCCTGCAAGCAAAACCTAGGACTTTTCCACCCCAAACTGGATCTCCAGCAGCTCTGCTCTGAGAATTAACCCTTATGGAGCACTCACAGGCCCGGATATTCAAACTGCACCACAAAGTAGTGCAGGAGCAGGTGCAAGTGCAGTGCACCCATGCGCAACATGCGCGATATTCAAACACAGCGCAGGCCAAGGTGCGCTTGCACAACACAACTGAATATCACACCAACTGCACCATGGCACAACCAGGGATGCGCACTGGCACAGGGCTGATGCGCAGTAGCACAACCAGGGATGCACAATGGAGCAGGGTAGTAGTGCAGTAGCACAACCAGGGATGTGAAGGGACAGGATGCAGGGGTGCACCACCCATGGAAGCCATGGGCAGAGGAGCACACAGCAGACCAGACAGTGCCCCCCGCACCCCATGAACTGCACAACTTGTTGTGAGCTGGATGAACCACTAGCCCATGAACACCAGCTCCGAATCCACAGCTGGGTCACGGTGCCCCAGCACACCCCCTGGAAAGCAGTGACCGCAACACAAGGAAGGCTGGCCACCCAGTGCCACCCCATCCGACCAATGCAGAGCACACCCTGCACAGTGATCCCCAGACACCCTGCCCAGGAGCAGCACCCAACAGTGCATGGCACTGAATGCATGCCACCACCCCACTGTGACAATGCAACCCTGTGCACCATGGAGCCATGCATTGCAGCCCCACTGTGAGCACCCCGCAGTGGGCGGCACCAGCCACCGACACAACAACTGCAGACACAGTGCCACCCTGCATGGCACCCCCGTGGCACAGCAGAGAGGTTGACCCTGTGTCAGTACCTGAGGGACCCGGCATGTGACAAGGCCTGCCCTGGACCCCAACACCAGCAGGACAGCACCCCACACACCCACCCAAGCACACACCCTGTCCCAGCACTGGCCTCAACAGCCAGCACAGATGCCCACAATACTGCATGAAGGCATGCGCCACACAGGATGCAACACAGGGCATGGACAAACACCCACCCAGACCCAATAGCGGGGCAACAAATTCTGCTGGCATGCTACCACTGATGCTGTGTACCCACAGCCTGCACCCCACCATGGCACAGGTGTACCAGCCATCCTGCGCATGCACCATGAAGCTGTCTGCCACCAGCATGCGGCCGGAGCACAAGTGACAGACATCAGAGCACAGACCCCGCAACAGACACCATCAACAGCATGGAGGGGGGGACAACAACAGCATAGGCCACAGTGCCACCTGAGGCAGACATGCACCATACCAGTGACAGGAGGCAAGCCGCCATTGTGCTGGGGCCAGAGGATGGCCAGCATGGACAGCCACCACTGACATGCCAGCAGACCGTGCATACCACAGACATGCAAGGGTGCCAGCTGCATGGGCCATGGACATACTGACAGGGGCACCAGGGACACAGTGCATGCACCAGGGACCACTGCACACAGGCATCCAGTGCACAGGGAACAACACACATACCACAGACAGGGACCGAGTCCCCCACCCACACTATAGGCGGGTCCCTGCCGGACACACACACGCCCAGGCCTGCACCACCCCCGATGTCATGCACACCACTGTAGCCAAGCACCATAAGCCTGCTGCAAAACAGAGACCATCACAGTTGTCATAACAAAACTTATGTATTAAAGATGTGTAAGAAATACAAAACATATATACAACTATTTACAATGGGGGGGAAGGGCCACAAACCAGGTGGGGGTGGGCATGGGGCAAGGGTGAACAACTGGAAGTGGGATGAAGGGGTGTGAGGGTTAGTCCAGGGGGAAATACAAATTAGGGGCATAGTGGGCCTAGCACCGACCCCTCTCCCCACTTCAGTCTCTGTGCCTTCTCCAATGCAGCCATCCTCCGCCCTGATCCAGTCTCTGTAGCAGCTCAAGGGTGGCCCTCGTGAGCTGCAGCTGCTCCTGCACACTCCGCTCGAGTGTGGTCCAGCGTTGTCCACCTAGGACAAGGGAGCAGAGTCATTACGCATGACTGGCCAGACTCCTGCAGCCCACCCATTGTGCATGGCATACAGCCGTGGGCCACGCCCGTGTGATGGCATGCGACCACCCACAGTGACCGCGCCCACATGACCCACCTACCCAGGAACCCACAGCCATGTGGAATGCTGCACACACCCACCGCCCATGTCCCACACAGCACCACCGTGTCTGTACAGTGACATGGCTATGCGGTGCGAAGACAGTGGTACAGCCATGTGCTCAGTGTACGCACGGACCACCTGTAACACCCACCCACACATGCAGTGCCACAGGACAGTGCTGAGTGCACCATGTGGCATGCATGGCAGTGTGGCCAAGTGCTGGTGGCCATGCCCTGCCACCACCCCTGCAACCCAGCATGCACAGATGTAAGGGGAAACATGGCACTCACCTGCATCCAGGCCAGCTGGGCACTGCTGGCCCATGGCCCCTCCACCTGGTCCCTGCTGCATCTGCAGCATACCCACTCTGTCCTGCTCCTGCTGTGAATGGGCCTGCCTTGCCCTACGGTGCTCCTCCAGGTCTAGGGTGCAAACATGGAGATGGAAACATCAGTACAAACCAGTAGCAAAGCCCCCCCCCCAGTGTGTGCATGCCCGTAGAGCCCAGCCATGACGCACCCCCACCACCACCACCACCACCCCCCTGCAGGGTGGACACATGCACACCGCGATACCCAGATGGATGACGCTACCATAGTATGGATGGACCACCTACCTGGCCATGGCACGGCGCCTCACCGGGCGCGCGCCTGCAGATGCCCCAGTCTGTCAGGGTCCCTCCGCCGTAGGTCTCCATAGCTGTGGCGGCACTGCTCAGCTGTCCTGGCGATCCCGGTTGCCCCCTTCAGGCCGTCAGCCACCTCCTCCCACACAGCACTGTGTGGCCTGTCCAGAGGATCCTGGCCAAACATGGCACCAGCATTAGGCTCAACTATGGCCACCAAGTTGACCAGCTGTATAGCGCTCCACATCTGTGCTCTCCTTCGTGCCATCCTGCAGTGTGTATCGCTATCAAAATGGCACTCTGTAGTGCATGTGCCCCACGTGTGGAGGCAGCGCAGTACTGTGCTGCCAGTCTCCATCGCACTGTCACTGAACTGCGCGATAGGGGTGCACCCATGCAGATGCATGCCACCTGGGGGCAAAGGTCGACCACAGGGCCATGGGTCTGTCGATGCACGGAGTGCCACAGCGCTATTGGGATGCCCTACATGTAGCATGGTAGGGTGCTTGTGTGTGTGACATCCTGCAGTGGCCTACAGCGCTGTGGCTCCATGGCGCCTACGGCGCATCAGGGCATGAGCGCCACAAGGGTGAACAGCACACTAGCACCACAGGCACAGTGGTGGCCATGCCGTGCATTGCCTCCCATGCACAGCATGTCAGCAGTGGCGCACGCCTCGGCATCAGCACCCTGGGCATGCGCCGTGTGGTGCCGATTGCGCACGTCACAGTGCTGCACCATAGCCTGAGCATGCTCAACAACATTGTGCAAGGCGCAACAGCGCAATATTCAGCCAGCATATGCAAATCAGCTCATCAGCCATTCCACTGCACAACCACTGCATTAGCATCTACTTACAGTTGTGCCTCGCCTCATTTGCATGCATTGCGCTGTATAAATGCAACATGGGGTTGCAGAGGACATGGTTTGGTATTGCAGTCTATTGTGGTGGGTTGCATGCTGTTGGAATGTGAGGACTGTGGTTTGTGAGGGCTGAATAGGACTGCACAGTCAAAGGTAACACCTGTCATTCCCACAGGCTCGATCATGACCGAACGTGAAGAAGAGGAGGAACAGAGACAGGGGAAAAGGGGGAGGCCCAACTTCACCCGGGCTGAATCAGATGCCCTGTTCAAGGCATATCTTGACAGGGGACTGCTGCCTAGCGGACAGTGGGGAATGCCACAGGCCCATGCTGTGGCATGGGGTGAGGTGGCACGTGCCGTGAACCAGCATGGCAGCCACCAGCAGTCCGTGCAGGAGTGTGAGAAGAGGGTCGGCATGGACAGGAGGAGGATCAAAGATAAGGTGGCTGCCATCAGGGCTGCACGTGCTGCCACCAGTGGGGGCCAGCTGGATGTGCCATGCCTGATGCCACAGGAGGAGCGGGTGGCCAGCAGCATGCAGCGTTATGCCATCGAGACCGTTCCTGGTGGTGGCTTCCAGACGGGAGTCAGCCCATCACTGCATGGTAGGTCCTGTGTTGTCACTGTGTGGGTGGTGGAGGGAATGCCACAGGCAGGGCGGAGCCACTAACACTAATGTGTTCCCTTACAGCTCCTGAGCGTCTACATGGGTCAGTGGTGGTGGGTGTGTCCACTGAGGGGGATGCCCTGGACACTGAGGATCACCCATCCACCTCCACAGGTGTTCATAGGACCGGACTAGTGCATGCCTGCACATCTGTCTGGACTAATGAGGGTGGTGTGGGTGCGGACGAGGCCCTGCCTGTGTCCCAGCATGACAGCGCCCACAGTCTTCAGCATGCTAGGACACGGATTGGTGCTGGATCCAGCACCAATGATGATGGAGCACACATCCCGGACAGTGATACGTGTGGGATGCAGGATGGTCCCACAGCAGGCAACGGCACAGGCGTTGCCGTGGGTGGTGCCGCCGTGGAGGCCTGTGTAACAACACAGTCCCAGTCTGTGCCTGTATGCCCCAGTGGGGCAGCACTGGTGTGTGTCCAGGGTGGTGGGACTGTTGCGGCCGCTGTGGTGGCACCGGTGAGCCCTGGCGATTGGCAGCCGGAGGGGCAGTGCCAGCAGTTGGCCAATGGTGATGGGGTGACAGTGTCAGGGGTTGGTGGCAGTGCACCACATGTGGACGTGCACCAGCATGGCTCTGGTGTGCAGCGCCCATCGTCAAGGGGTGCTGGCCAGCAGGGCCAGGAACACCACGAGGGACAGCATGCCGGACCGGCCTATGACCTCTTTTATGAGCACAGCCATCTACTCCAGGCTTCAGTAGATCAGCAGATGCGGCTTGTGATGGCGGTGGATGCACTCAGTGCAGTTCTGCACCAGGCAGAGGAGCGGCGCAGCAGAGACCATGGTCTGTTCCTGGCAGAGATGGCCCATCAGTGGAGACAGGCAGACCAATGCACTGACTGCTGTCATGGCCACACTGGGCACCCAGTTCTGTGCCCATCCACCACAGACACCGCGCAGTGTCATGTCCACCCCCTGTTCCTGGCACCCTGTGACACCTGCTGTGTCGACACCGGGTTCGGCTGTGGGCATACCGAGCATGTCTGGCTCAGGCATGTTCGGTGGGCTGCAGACCCCTGCATGAACATGGTCGCATTCATGCAGCGTCACCCCAGGGAACCGTCGGTGCCACCCCATGAGGCCAATGGTCAGCCTGGCATGGCTGGCTGGTCTTGGCGGGGCCGCCCACGCATCCATGGCGGCCGTGGCTCTGTGCCGTGTGACTGACCTGTCTCCTACCATGGCCACTGTCTGCTGCTGCCCTATGTGCAGTGTGGTGTGCATCGTGCGATGCAGAGGTGGAGTACCCAGCCCTGCACACACACACAGTCCCTGTGCACACCCTCCCGGCTGCTGGCCACTGTAGCATGTGCATGATGATGCCTGCGTTGCACTGTCCACCAGTGTGCAATGGTGCCCAGCATCTAAGGCACCCACAGTGATGGCCACTGGGCATGGTCATGTGTGGACCTGTGTGGGGGTAGGGGTGGCAATTGGGGTTGGTGTGCCGTCTACCCCTTGTGCATGACTTGTGGTGTGTGTGTGTGTGTGTGTGTGTGTGTGTGTGTGTGTGCATATGTTGTGTTCATCCCTGCCCATCCCTGATGCTGTGTGTGGTGCCACACTCAGACCCATTCCCTTACCACCGTCCAACCCTGGTGTTCAGCCCTGCCTGTCTGTGGTCTGTGCCCTTGCCATTGGTGGATGCGCTTGGCCCCGTGACCCACCTGTGCTGACCAAAGTGCTCTTCTGTAATGGTGTCCCGGTGCAGCTGTGACATCCGGATCAGGCGGGGGTCTCTTCGCCCAGGGAGTGGCTGCCTATCACCAGCCAGACCAGTGACCTCATCATCCCCACCGCTGTCCCCCTCTTCGACCTCTACGGCTATCCCACAGTTGGTGGCCATGTTGTGCAGGATACAGCAGGCCAGGAATAGCCCGCAGGCTTTCGAGGATCTGTACTGTAGGGCACCGCCAGATGTGTCCAGGCACCAGAACTGTGCCTTCTTCATCCCGAACACCCACTTGATGACATTCCGTGTTGTGGCATGTGCCTCATTGTACCATAGCTGTGATGGGGTTGTGGGGTGCCGGTATGGTGTGAGCAGCCAGGGATGTAGTGGGCAGCCACTGTCACGTGTGTGTAGAGGGTGGACATTAGTATGGTGGTCTGTGTCGCTTTGCCATGGGCCAACAAGGCCAGTACCCATGGCACCTCTGACTATGCACCCCCATGTCTGCTCATGTCATCCTGCGTGATATGCATACTCACCCACCAGATGGCCAGTGGGGATGTCCCCACTCTCAAACCTGTGGCACAGTACGGACTGGTGCCAGATGAAGGCATCATGTTCTCCCCCAGGGTGCGTGGCACAGACATTGGTAATGTGCCCCCTGGCATCGCACATCACCTGACAGTTGATGCTTGCATACCCCTTCCGATTGATGTATGACACTTCGTCTGGGCCAGGTGGCTTGCGGATGGCCACATGGGTGCAGTCAATGGCCCCGAGCACGCCAGGCAACCGTGCTACCCTGTGGAACTCTTGTATGTGTGCTGTGCGCTCTGCCTGTGTGCTGGGGAAATGGATGTACTCCACAGCATGTGGCAGCAGTGAGCTGAGGAACTGTGTGAGTAGGCATGATGTGGCTGACTGGATTATGCCTGTCATGTCCCCTGTTGGTCTCTGGAAGGTGCCCGTGGTGAGCAGGCACATGACGGCTGTCACCTTCATCTCCACTGACATAGCATGGCTGTGTCATGTGGGTGCCTGCATCTCATCACTGCGCAGCTCATGGAGCTGCCTCAGGATCACCCGGTTCAGGTGGTACCAGCCCACAATCTCTGTGTCAGAGTAGTGTTCTAAGCTGGTGCGGGCCGGTACTGCCTGTTCTGGGTGTACCACTGATGGGCCCTTACACAGCCGCGCTCCCCTGCTGCCTGCCTTCTCACACCCCTCATTACCGCCTCCATCTGGAAGGTGGCGCTGGCCATGTCCCTGGCTGGTGTTCCCCCCGGCGGCTGTTATCCCGTTCCCCCCGCTGTCCATTCCTGATGCTCCCCCTGCACCAAGTACACCTCTGGCCTTTGGCTGTGGTTGTCCTGCCTTCTGCCACTGCCCTCAGTCCACTATGGCACTCCACAGACTTTTGTGCACAGTGGCACAGGCTCCCCACTCCTACCCTGTTTCTGGCTCAGTTCTGGTGGGCTCTGTCCTGATCCTGCTCAGCCCTGCTCACTGCTACTTTCTGTACTGCCCTTGTGTCTGTCACCACGCTCCCACCTGTGGCTTCCCTTTTGCGTTCTTGTGCCCCTTTCTTGCTCCCTTTTATTTTGGATCATTCCACTGTCGCGCAACTTCCGCTAGCTCCCCTACTGTGCATGGCACATGCTGTTGAATATCGCACTGCGCATGTTATTCATGGTTCTGTTCCCTATGGTTGCACATGCATTCATTACTATTGCGCTCTGGCGCATTGCTTATTGCACTGGGCAGCCGCCTCCCACTGAATATCGCACAATGGCGCATTTCTGTACTTGCGCTGGCGCATCCCTGTTGCGCATGGCGCAACCCTTTTGAATATCCGGGCCACAGAGTTTTTTATTTCAGGAACTGTAAGCTCCTGATTAGCTAGCAGTCACATGCTACAGGACACACAATGACCTCCCCCAGAGCTGCTTACCACCACTTATTCTGACCTCTGACATAAAGTTTGCTCTCATTCCAACCTCCCATAACCAATCGCCACAGTTTCATCACTCCATTTTTATAAAATGTATCAAAAAACCTCTAGGCATATCCTCAGACTTTTCCACCCTTTACCAGTTTTCCAGCAGCACTGCTCCAATATGCTCCAACAACAGAATATTTGTCCCTCTAGTGCCCTCTTTCATATATTGTCTCCTATTACATTTAAGAATTCCTGTCCTACTTTCCCTTTGGTCGAACCGCATTCCTAATTTAAGTCTGGTATATTAACTTCTACCATAATCACAGTACTACCAACCCCTTGGAGGCTGCAATTCTGATTTCAGCTCAAAATTTGAGATTGCAGTCCTCTGCCTGCTCTAGTGGTCTATAGCAAACTTGGTCACAAACATGAACCTCCCAATGTATCCTTACAATACCATGTAAAGAAGAAATCAGAGCTGGAGGAGACTCAGACAGTTAAGACCCAGAGCAGTGGCACATGACATGATGTAGAATATCCAGATATAATCGAGTTATTCTAAAAATCAAAGAAATTTAATTGGGTAAAATCAGTCAGGTGACCGTGCACTATAATAATGCATAATGCACTGTCATTCTGGTCCTAAACCTGACCAGATTTGTTAGTAGCCACATCAGACAATGAGCAAATCAATCCCCCTACAGTCAGAACTGACCTTCTATCACAAACATGGCTACTACCTTTACTTATTAAAAAATTTCCACTAGTCCTAAAAATAAAACTACCTTAAATAAAAACAAGCATTTGTCAATGCCGAATGTTGTCGCTCTGGCATTGGCTTTGGTAGTGCAGTGCGGGAAAACATTTTGGGCAGGATGTGAAAAATGACAGCAGTACAGTTCATAAGGAGGTGTAAAAAATGCCACTGTTGAAAATGTGGCATGTAAATATAGCAAATTTGCAAAGTTACAAGGGTGCATGGGAAATGTGCAACACACGCTTGAAACATAGTCATTTTGTGGGCGTTCGGGTCCAAATTTTCAACATAGGCAATTTAGCACCTCTGCTCATGTACAGTGTCACTGTTATTTCCTCATACTGTCCCAAAAAGTGATTTCGCACAGCGACTGTGCTATTCTGCGCTGGAAGTGCAAAAACACATTTTGGGCAGGATATGTGAAATGACATCTGTACTGTTCATCAAGAGGTGTGGAAAAAATGCCAATGGTGGAAATCCAGACTGAAAATATTACAAATGCACGACATTATGAGTGTGCATGCAATCTGCCAACACACACTCGTAACACAGTCATTTTATGAAGTATCATCACCAAATTTTCAACACAGGCATTTTAGGACCTCTGTTCATGAACTGTGTCACTGTCATTTTCATAATCTGGCCCGAACACTGATTTCCTACCGCAACCACGCTATTGTGCGTCAGAAGTGCGGAAACACATTTCCGGCAGGATGTGGAAAATGACAGCTGTACTGTTCACAAGGAGGTATACAAAAATGACAATGTTGAAAATCTGGTGTGAAAATATTGTGAATTCATGAAGTGACGAGCCTGCATAGCAACTGCGCAACGCACGCTCGTAAAACAGTCCTTTTTTGGATTTTTTCCACCAAATTTGCAACATAAGCTTTTTGACAGGCCACTTCATGAACACTGGCATTGTCATTTCGTTAATCAGTCCTGAAAGGTGATTCCACGCAGTGACTGTGAAATCACCTTTTGAGGCCAATTAATGCTGTGACAGTGATAGAATTCATGAGGAGGGGTCCCAAAAACCCCATGCTGAAAATTTGGTGCCAAAATTCCAAAAAATGCCTGAGATATGCATTAAAGTTGGAAAAACCCTATTCATTACATTATACAGCTTACCGGCATTTCTTCAGTTTGTGATCGGCTTTGAAGAGTGCAGACATGTTCCCTGTCCACCGAAATTCATCGCACCGAGCTCTGGAGGTAAGTATGGGGTGAGGGAGGTGTAAGGAGGCAGGGTGCGCAGTGGGTGGGTGCGGGTTGTGGGAGGGGGGCCTGGGAGACCGCCAAGGGTCAGTTTCCTTCTTTACAGGGAAAAAAAAAATAAAAGACATCGGGGGACCATTTTTATTTTTAATAGGTGCTTTGGCACATTGGGGTGGGCTCCCAGTGTGCACCTGAGTGTGTGTGGGTGGGTGGGTGCTTTAGCCGATGGGGGATTGGGCACCCCAGTTGGCAAACAGGGAAAGGGGGGAGCCGCAGGAGCCAGGGGGATTGGGCACCCCCTTGGCAATCAAAAAAGGGGGGGTTTACATGATGCCGATGGGGAATGGGCACCCCCATTGGCACACAATAAAGGAAAGGGGGTTAACAGGCAACAGCGGCAGTCACTGCCGCTATGTTGCCTGCATGTAAGGGGAGGCATGCTGTGGTCATGCTGAATGAGAGCTTCGCTTTCATTGCAGCAGACCTTTTCTCAGAAGTCATCGCCTCATTAGCCAGGCAGGGAGTCGACCTCTACTGCTGGCTGATTGGGGAATGCGGGACGCACCTACTGGTGCGTGCCCTGCATTCACCCAACAGCGACCGCGCCTCCAAATCTCAACTGCCACAAGATGTTGGCTGCTCAAGCACGCCAACATAAAAAATTACATGTTGTTTCCCTGATCATCACACTCTCTTTACACGCATGTACAAATAAGAAACATTAACTACTGTTCATAATTTTCATTACTAGTGTTTCTTTGTGGACAGTGAAAAATCTACCTTGTATCTTTACCTGCTTATCAGAGAAATCTTTGCTGCTTACCCTGACAGAGAACAAATTGAGGAAGTTGCTCTATATGAGTCCTTTTTGTGTGTGTACGGCATGTTGGGAGAAGTTCTGATTGTGGAATTGTGCATAATTTTGAATCCCTGTGTTCCATGGTAAACATTCCATATGTTGAATGTGGGAAAAGACAGAGAAAAAAGAAACAGGATTAGGAAGGGTGGCAATAATTACAGTGGCACAGTAGTGCCACTAGAGTTAGGGTTCAAACCTCACTTCTATGTTAGACCCAAAATACTATATAAACAGAGAGAGAAAAGGTGGTAAAATACAGTAACATAGACAGATTCAGACCAAAAATGTTTAAATACATTCATGAAGATCATAAAAGCACATACATTTGAATCATATGTGAGTGTTTTCAAGAGAAATATACCCCGCCCCCCCACAAAAAAAAAAATCTGGCAGATTCAAAAGTTTTGAACACAGTTCAGTTAAAATATTGTACCTGTATTGATTTGAAATGCAAATAAGGTAACATTTTTTTCTTATAAAACTGCATGCTATACATGATTTTCATTTACCCCCGTCACCAGACTATGGACCATGTTTTGTCTTCAGAGTTAAAATGGAAGCATATTTCAATGACAGGTCTTTTCTTTTATTTTTAAAAAATAATTTATTCTTATGTTCATTCATTGTAAGTCAAATATTTAAATGCCATTTTATACATGGAACAAGACACTCCAGGCTGTGCCATTATGATCATATAATCACATTTCTCAGGTGCATTTAACAGCACTTGGCTGTGCCTTGTGCCTACTGATGCACGTGATGTGTGTAATTATTTTACCCTAATACACACCCTGTCATGTCTTATTGCTTACATATATCACAGAATAAAAATCCCATTAATTTTAATTGGATTTCTGTGATATTTCCATATATATCCAGATATACCATGTCTCTTGTCACTGGCTACCACTGTATGTTTACTCACTGTAGAACATTGGACACTGTGACTCACTCACCACAAATTCAAAATGAAAATAATTCATCTAATTCTAACCTCGGAAACCCCTTGGGTTCCACTATATCTATCTAGATGCTGCTGCTACACCTAAAGGGTTAGTCAGTTGGATCCTTCTGGAGCCCAGGTTCTGTAACATGTGCAGTGTGGGTCAGGAGATGGAGCCAGACTGACTGTCTCCATTGAAAGAGTGGGTGTAGAGTCCACTGAGAGTTTCAGAGAGATAGCTCTGCTACTGTACAGAATTTGTTGCTTCTCAGATGAACTGCCCTGCTTTTTGTCCAGCTGATGCAACCACACCCATTTCTTCCCAAATCACCCTCTGAAGGTTCCAGGTTTCAGTATGATCCCTGGGGTTTTCTAGAATGAACCAGTAATGCATGGTAAGTGAAATGACTGTACAATGTTGGCCAATACGCCTTGTGGAGGTAGTGCCTGATGACATGATTCAATGGAATTTAAGAGTGCCTCACAAATTGCATTCTGAGTATTCAGCATTAGGTATTGTTACACAAGGTCCCTGCACCCTTATTGGTACCCCCAGAGGTACACCATAGACAGCTAGTATTTAGGCTGATGTTATACTAACATAAGGGCATCTACCGTATTAGAGCAGATGTCAGGATATGTATGCATATTATTGTCATTCATTTTACATTCTAATATATACCAATATTTCTTGCTTACAAGATGTTAGGACATTTGTGTCCTTGTAATGATTACGATATATAAGTCAGCATTGCCATCTTCTGTAGATTTGTATTATTACATTGCTATGTGTATAACTGTACTTCTTTGTCTTTACAAAGTGATGACTGCTACAAAATTGTATAATGTTATCTTGGACTGAGGAGCCACCTCTAATTTAGTCAATAGGGCTAATCTCTGTAACTAGAAATGTTTCTATCTTACAGTAACCATGGTAACCAGTGACCAGCGTTTGTAGGTGGTTGTGAGGACCTCCGTACTCCCTGGCCTCCCCCAAGATGGACCCCTGCCGAAAAGCAATCAGGTACACTGCAGAGCCATTCAGGGAGACACAGGATTTATTTGAACTGTGTGTGTGCGAGGACAATGGACTGAGCTTCTTGGCTCCTATTTTTCTCGGGACCCTTAAGGCCAGTTGGTTGGCAGACCAATGCAGCTAGTTTTTGTGACAGACCTTATTTACAAGTCTGCAGTGCTTTTATCACCAACTGCTGGGAGCTTTAACAGTTTCTAGTGTTTTATGCTTGGTTTCCTTAAAGTATTCTAGCTACAATCACAAGGAGCCTACTACATGTAACTGTGAAACTCTGTAAATGTGGGCTAGCATAAGCAAGGGTGCTGCTTAGCTAAAATTAAAAAAAATATATATATATCCGAATCTGGTTTCCACCAGTCCTAAAGAAACTAATTTAAATCTGCCTCAATCTTAAAGAAAATAATGCTAAAATCTGCCTCGCTATACTAAAGTACAGAAACTGATAGCCAATTCGAATTACTCGTGTTTACAACTCCTCCTCCTGCCTACCTGATATTTAATGCTGCACCTTTCTCCTTTTCCCCACAGCATTTGTAGGTGGTCATGAGGGCCTCCGTGCTCCCTGCCCTCCCCCAAGACTGACCCTTGCTGAAAAGCAATCAGGTACACTGCAGAGCCATTCAGGGAGATGCAGGATTTATTTGAACTGCGTGTGTGCGAGACCCCTGCCACCACCCTTGGTGAGCTGAGTGTTATATAGGCTGTATCACGTGCTGCACTCCACCAATCAGCCCACTTTCCCATCTGCAGATAATCTGAGTTCACCACTAGTGGCCACCCTAGTGCTTTTCCCTACTACCATTTCCCTCCCAGCAATATGCTGCCCTGGTATCTCTCAATATTATGCATGCTAAAACCCCTAGCCTCCCTTCCACCTTCCATTTACTCCCTACCTCAGCCAAGCCCCCTGGCTCTCTACCCCAGAACAGAGCCTCCACCACATCGCGCCACCTCCCTCTTGTGGCTGCCGCACTCATAGCCCCTGAACAATTGGGTTCTAGGAACTTCCTTCCTACCTCCCTCCTCTCACGCAAGGCTGATGGTAAATTGGCCCCAACTATTTCTTGCCATTCCCTCTCTCCGATCCCATCCCAGCCCGGTCTCGCTCTCCACTACCCTCACCAAGAGTACTGTCTCCAGATGTCATAGGCATATCAATGCTCCTCTCAGACTGAATGCACTACTCCTCCTTCTATCTGGTAATGTCCACCCCAATCCAGGCCCGCTCACTGGCAATCAGCCTTGTCCATCAACAACCTCAGGACTCAAAATTGCCTCCATTAATGTCTGCAGCCTGCTAAAGAAATTTGCTAGCCTGCAAGTCTGGGTCACCCAGCACCAACCAGATGTGCTGGCACTAGTTGAAACATGGTTATCCAGGACAATGCCTGATTCGTTCATCTCCCACCCAGATTACTCGCTCTACAGGGAGGACAGAGTTGAGAAACTGGGGGGGGGGGCTGTGCCATCTACACACGGGACTCCATCCTATGCCTCCCCTTCAAAAACTACTGCTAGAGCATGGTGCCCAGGCTATCTCTTTAAAAGTCACCCTGGGTCCCTCAAGAGCCCCCTCATCATCACAGCCACCTACATTCCCCCGCGCCACCAGAACCGCGCCCTGCAATCCCTAGTAGACTACATCACCCATCAATCCGGCAAGATGGAACAAATTATCATGGGTGACCTAAATATTAACTGGCTCGCCAATGCTAGGAACAGTGCCAAAGATGCCCCTGCTGCACTCAATCTCACCCAACCTGTCTCCTCCCCCACCCACCCCTACCAGACTACTGGTAGTGCCACTCTACTGGACCTGGTACTCTCAAACAGGCCTCATAAGATCACTGATTTGATAGTACTACCAAATGCCCTCAGTGATCACTGCACAGTCGTTTTCTCCTGGTCATGTAACCTTGAGAAGCCTAAGCCCGTCCTCATCTCCAGGAGGTGCCTGGCACACCTTGCCTTACTCCGTCGGCACCTTGCGAACTGTGACTGGTCCCCAGTAAAACTGGCACCCGATATTGACGCTGCCCTCAACTACTTTATTTACTACTTTAACAGGGCCTGTGATGCATATGCACCTATCTCCAAAACCATACGAAGGAAACACAACTCTCCCTGTATCACCCCTGCTCTCATAAAGCAAATGCACCTCAGGGACGATCTTTGGCACAGAGCCCTGGAGTCCAGGAAGCCTGCCAATAGACAAGTCTATAGAACGGAGCGCAACAAATGCACCTGGGCTATCCGTAGTGCAAAGGCGACGTACTACAGAAATACTCTAGCATCCACCTGGGGCTCCTCACGCAAGTTCTGGGACAACCTAAAGGAACTTAACAGCAAAACCCAGTACCCCCACCTCCCAGCTCAATATCAATGGTGCTGTCACCACTGACACACACAGTATTGCTAATGGCTGAATGATGCCTTCTCGGATCTCTCCGCTACCCTCCTTACCAACTTTTTTGATCCAACCCCTGATCCCCCTATCACCACTCTCCAACACCCACCCTTCTATTTCTGAGCTCTCTTCCCATCTGCTGCCAAACCCTATCTGATAAAAGCCCTAAAGGGTGCCAGGCACAGTAGTGACTCACTTGATCCCTGTCTTCTCTACTCTACCCTGGACGTTGTTCTCACCCCCCTCACTGACCTTCTCAACCTCTCCCTCTGACTTGGCCATTTCCCCCAAGCGTGGAAAAGAGCTATCATCACCCCCATACACAAGGGTGGTGACAAAATGACCCCAGGCAACTACAGACCGATCATCATCCTCCCCCCCTCCAAGGCCCTAGAAAAGATCGCGGCTGACCAGATAACAGAATACCTGACTTTGTATAACCTCCTCTGCAGGGAACAGCATGGCTTTCACCATGGCTTCAGCACCACAACTGCCCTCATTGACTTTTCCACTTTCATTCACTCTGCCCTGGACAAAGGGCATCCTGCCGGGGCAGTCTTCATCAATTTGTCAAAGGCCTTTGACATGGTCTGCCACCCTCTTCTCATTAACACTGTCACCCAGCTTGGCTTCACCTCGGGCCCTGTAAAATGGGTTGTCAATTACCTCGCTGCCCATACCCAGTGCGTATAAATCAACAATATCCTCTCTAGCCCTCATCAGGTCTGCTCCGGTGTTCCCCAAGGCTCTACCCTGGAGCCACTACTCTTTAGCTTATACCTAAACATGCTGTCCAATGTCTCATCAGAAAACATTCTGCTTAACGCAGATGATGCGGTCTTCTTCACATCCCACCCCAACCCCCGCCTAACTCCAACTTGCACTAAAATCCACTTTGCCCAGACTGAGCAGTGGTTCCTCAACCACAGGCTTGTGATCAGCCTGAAAAAAACAAAAACCCAACAGTTCACCCACAATCAGAACAAACTCAAGGGCTCTGCTCTGTCTATTCAATCCCTCTCCCACCATCCTCTTAAGCAGGTTACCTCATACAAATACCTAGGTATCATCCTCAACTCCTCCCTCACCTTCCATGAACACATCCACACCCTCTGCTCTGCCATAAATTCCCGCATAGGCTTGCTATATCGGCACAGAGCCTGTCTCCCCCCAGAAGCACTAAGACTCGCCATTGACTCATCTGTCCTGTCTCTAGTGGACTATGGGCTCCTAATATACAGCGCAGCGGACAACACTGCCCTGGGCAAAATCATGCTCTCAATCAACAAGGCCTGTCAGCTACTCATTGGGGCTGACAGGAAAACACATACCTGCACACTTTATGCCTTGTCTAACATCCTCTCCCTTGAAGAGCGGCTACTCTACCAGACCTGGCTGCTCACCAAAAAATCCGTGTTGGATTAACCTCCCCCCATTCTGTCTAAACTAATCAGCATTGCCACCCCTCCTGTCCACAGTCGTAGCGTCACTAAGACCCTGCTAGTAGTCCCCAGGGTTAGGACGACCCTTGCTCAGAGATCCTTTCCCCACAGGGCACCCTTCTGGTTCAACACCTTCCCTCCTGATACCTCATCTGAGCTCAGAATTGGACCATTCAAGTCATTCTTGTGTAGTCACCTTCTAAGCTCCCGTCATTGCAATTGTAAATAACTGCTCCACTACTGGTCCTCATCCAACCACCTAACCAACACCACCCACCCTGTTCATATACCAGTGTACATATCTCACGATTGCTGAGCTACAATCATGTATAAGCCTACACTTGCAATTTTGAGCTCAGCACCACACTCCTGCCATCTACCACTACTGTTCTCAAAGTATATATGCCCAATGATCACTCCTTCTTGCTTAGCTACCATCATGTACAGGCCTGTCTCCTGCAAGAAGGGGCCTTTCTCTTGCTGATATGGACCACTCCACCTGTATTCAATTGTACAAACTGTAATTGTATATATTCTGCCATGCTACTGCTCCTGCACTACTGTCTGTTCTCCACATGTTTCTCCTACCCTGTCCTATTCTATGTATGACGATGAACCTTTGTAAATGAGTCTTTGACTTAAAGAGTTGTAATTCTGATACTGTAATAAATAAATTAACAAATAATCATCATAGGTATATAATGCGAGATATTACATTTTCTATCTCGGAGACCCAAAGAGACACGGAGAATCCTCGAGGTATAGGGAATGCTTAGCATTGGCTGCCAGTTCGTATTGGTAAGAACTGCTTATGGCAACTGTGATTATCCTTTTGGTAGCAATAAACAAGATTTATTACTCTTGTGCAACATGTCTGTGATTTCTTGTATGCCCATTATTGTCAAGAACTTGAGAGTGAGGTTTAGACCTCCTGACAGTATAGTGCCAGATTTTCAAATGCTCAGCCAGTGTTATAGTGCTGAATTCGCTCTGCTATTGACCGTAGAGTGTCTGGCATGAGCTGTCATGCCCCATTTGCCCACTGTTATGCAGTAATGCTGCATTTGTCCTGGTGCACCTATGTCCCCAGTAATTAATGAATTTCTGCACAGAATTTATCCTTATCTAGGAAGAAGGTGAGGATTGAAGTAAGTCGGTAAGAATCAATAATTAAGCATACTACAATCTTTGCTAAAGCTGTGCACCTTTACTGATGCTTTTTTGAGCAGGAATACTACAAGTCTAAATAAGCTAAGCTGCTTGACACTATCCCTGTGTAGAAATCAACTTAATTGAGTCAGTCTGATAACAGAACTCCTCATAACTCATGCTCGTTGTCCCATTTTATATCTCTTAATGAACTCTCACTAGCCACTGCCCATGGTGAAGTGTCCCATAGTACCAGACTGCTTTGGAGATGGTTACAAAATGGTGCCCGCACAGGGACACAGGTATGAATAAGGTCCATCAAGGTGGTGGGAAGGTTTCAGACTTGTTTATGAAGATGTTTCATACTGCATAGAAAGGAAAATGGTGGTATTTTGTTTGGCCTTGGCATTTGCTTTTCTCTGTAGAATCCATCCTTGCTTCAGAAGTTGCTCAGTTTTTACAGTAATGAGAAAAGTATGATTCCAAAGACTCCATTAAGGTGTTAGCCAGGCATTGACTCACATGTCATCTAAAGGGCCTGATGGAAGAGAGCATTTTGATTAGCAGTTTCCTGGGGCAGCAGGCCATCTGGTTGCACTGAGAAGGACATCTAAGTAAGAAAGCACATGACGGACTCACCGGGGCAGACTCCTGCATGGATGGGGCCTCAGATGCATTGCAAGGGGCTGACCTGAAGGCAGCAGATGACTCCCTTAGACTTCAGTCTCAATTATATCTATGTTTCTGTGTCTGCTTCTATGATAACTAGGTCTACATAGGGTGCGAGTGCAACCAGGAGCTCACCGAGGCAAGAGCCAGTTCCTTGGTTACTGTGAGAAGGAAGCCAGGCTAGCCCAAGGATGTATCCAGACTTGGAACAAGAGGAGCCACAGGCAGCCCTTCCATCAGGAGAGCCAGATGCTGCCCCAATATTACTGCCATTTGGAGCATGAATGAGAGCCCTGACTGGGGCACCCATCGGCCCTGTTACTGCACTTATGGTGGTGTGTTTGGGATGTTATCATCTGAGTGGGAAGTACAGCCATATGGTCCTTGTGCAAATTGCCAACAAGTCTACTTGTGCCCCCAGGGTTATGTAAGCTGATCTGAAGTGGTTTGTGCAGTCCGCCAGTGGATGTTGGGCTGAAGCACCCTCAGTGCACCAAGTGGTGTTGGGTATGACTCTGAGACAGCTGCTAGCCTTACTAAACTGTGATCTCCCACCTACGTTTGCCACTTGTAGGCCTGTGGCAAAAGTGGTCACTGAAATGGAAGAAGAGGCAGAACAACCTGGGCCATCTGGGATGACCAGAGGTACTGAGCCCACACCTCCTACCATGCACAGCCACCAGCATTAATATTAAGTTTGGGATGAGATATACTCCCTGTTTTGCCTGGATGACAATGTAACCATGTGATAGTTCCTGCTGGAGTAGCCTCCATTTTACCAAGTTCCCAGTTAGAAGTTACAGCTCTATTGGGCAGAGGATTTTTCATTTGATGCCCACTTCTGGACAGGAGGGAAGACCAGCTCAACTTGTACTTTTGGAGCGGGGAGGCAGCGGTCCCCTGATTTAACAAAGGCAGACATTACAGATGCCAGATTCTGCACAGGTGAGAGACAAATATCATTCTGTTTGTGTGTTTGTTCTGCAAGAGTTGCTGGCCTCATGTACTAGAGGGTCATATGGAAGAGGGTCCAGTGGATGTAAGAGCTCCAGTCAAAGGAAGAGATGCCAGTCTGACATCCAGATAGAAACATAGAAATGTAAAAACATAGAAAATTATTAACAGAAAAGGACTGCTAGGCCCACCCAGTCTGCCCAAGGGTTCTCTGCCTCTTGTACCTCCACAGACCCTAACTGGTCTTCAGGGACTGCACCTTCTCCCTGTTTCTGTAATATGCCCCTGTGTCTATCCCATGCATGCTTGAAGTCTTCCACAATTCTAGCCTTCATAACTTTGATTGGCAGTCAGTTCCATGCTTCTACCACCCTTCCTGTAAAGAAATACTTCCTCTAAACCTTCCTGAAATATCCTCCCTCCAATCTCACTGCATGCCCTCTAGTACTGGAGCTCCTCCTCTTTTGGAAGGGGCTCCCTCCCTGCACTCTGTTTACCACTGTGAGGTACTTGAAGGTCTCAGTCATGTCACACCTTGCTGTCCTGTCCTACGGAGTATACATATTGAGATCCCTCAATCTCTCCTCATAGGGCTTTCCTTGCAACCCCTGCACCATCATGGTTGCTCTTCTCTGGACTACCTCCACTGGCATCCCTTGCAACCCCTGCACTATCTTGGTTGCCAACTCTGGACTACCTCCACCCTATCTTTGACTTTCCTGAGCTGTGGTCTCCAGAACTGGATGCAATATTCCTGTGGGGGTGTACCAGGGAGTGGTACACTGGCAGCACCACCTCTCTCCTCCTGCTGGTGACACCCTCCCTATGTACACCAACATCCTGCTAGCCCTACCCACTGTCTTGTTACACTGCACTGCCACCTTAAGGTCATCAGAAATAATAATAATCCCAAGATTCCTTTCCTGCCTAGTGACTGCCAACACACACACACTCAACCTGTACTCTGGGACATGACCATACCAGGCTACTGTCTGTTCAGGAAAGACAAGGAATGGATATGTCAGGGAAGGTATCAAGGCCAAAGACATACAGGGGTACCTGAAGGAAAAGAAGAGCTGGAGATGCTGTGAGTCATCCAGGAGACAGGTACTGCAGCTACTATCTGTACAAGGGTGCTGTTCTTCAGTACAGGGAAAGAAGTTGGATAAAGCACTTGAGGAAGCCATTATTAGGATGGCAAGTGAGGGTGAGGTGCTGCTAGTTGGGGATTTCAATCTGCCAGATGTGGACTGAAGCCTTCCAGCTGCAGCTTTGGTAAGAAACAGGACCATCCTTGACTCCCTACAAGGGGCTTTTCTCAGGCAGCTAGTCAAGGAAACCACTAGGGATAGGGCAGTGCTGGATCTGGTGCTTACAAACCAGGATGGCATTGCAGATGTTACAGTGGGCAGCCCCCTAGATACCAGTGATCACCATAGAGAGTGGTTTAACATTAAGATGGGAACAGGGGCAAACTGCATGAGGATGTGGGTCCTAGATAGGAGATTGCCTTAGAAACTGCCTCGTTGGGGGGGGGGGTTGCCAGGGACGGGCAGAGGCACAGTGGGATAAAATAAGTGAGAGCGTAATTACAGTAAGACAACCAACATCTGCATGAAAAAAGTGAGTAAAAATGGAAGGAAAAAGAGACTGTTATCGTTCTCAGTCTTCCCAGATGGTCCCTGCTAAGTCAGTCTCCACATATGCTAACTGGTCTTTGGTGACCCTCCTCCTCCCTGCTTATTTACTAACATTCCCCTATGTCTGTCCTACACATGCATGAAGCCCCCTACTGTTTTTGCTTCCACCACATCTGCTGGCAGGCTGTTCCAGACATCCACCACTCTTTTAGTGAAGTACTACTACCTCACATCCCTCTTCAACTCCCCCCCCCCTCCAGCTTCATTGCATGCCTTCTAGTCCTGGTGCTCTCTCTTACTTGAAAGAGACTCCCCTCTTATTCACCCCATGAGGTACTTGTAGATCTATCATGTCCCCACTCGCTCTCCTCTCCCAATGCACATGTTGAGACCCCTCGGTCTCTCCTTGTAGGGCTTTTGATGCACCCCCTAGCTTTTCTCTTTTAACTGACATATTACTTGGATAAATTGCAGGACTTCCTGCTGGTGCAGATGGTTAGGGAACCCACTAGGCAGGCTGCCATTCTCAATGTGGTGCTCACCAACTCGAAAGTGGTGGGAGGAGTAAGGGTAGGTGAACCACTAAGGTCCGTCGATGATAACTCAAAATGGTTCTACCTGGCTCTTGAGACTAGTAAGCCCTCATCAAAGGCTGAAGTCCTTCATTTCAGAAGGACAGACTTCAACTGGAAGAGAGAGGTTCCAGGACAAGTTAGTTGGAGTGGACAGTATTAGGAATGTGGAGGAAAGATGGGGGGGCAATCAAGGGGGCCATCTTTGAGGCAATAAAGTCTTGCACAAGAACAGTAATTAAAATGTCAAGAAACAGCGAGACAAGTAATATTGTGGACATTTGTCATTTGGTTTTATGATGAGCTGAAGAGGGCTCAGAAGTATAAAAATGTTGTTGCATACTATTTTTCCCACTGGTATTTCCAGCATGGCATATTGGTATGCTTTTTCATTACATGACTAGTATGCCTTTCAGAACAGGCCGGGTGAATTGTGGTGTAAAACAATGCTGTACTGAAGAGTATTTCTAGGACTGTATGTTCAGAGCCTTAGTTTAAGTACAGAGTGTGGCCCCGGGTAAGAAACTCATGACTGGTGACAGTAGCAACATGCAAAGGTCCCAGTGCATGGTTGCCAGTATCCCTTTAGTTGAATGCTGAGGTCCATAGAAATCCATAGAAGGCTTCAATGCATGGTTACCAATATCCCTGTGTACAGTGTTCTTTGTGACATCCCCTGTAGTGTTCTAGTCTATCCCTGTGGACTTGCCAATAGAGTAGCTATGCATACCTCCATACTGTTACTGATTTTTCTGGTTGCAGGTAGGGGGGTACTGATCACAATCATTCATAGGGACATTAGAGAAGACGAACTTTGTGCTGTCCTAAGCCTTGCTGCAGATAGCAAGGATTTAAAGAGGGGAACTGTGTAGCTACCTAATATTCTCATAGCTTCAGATGCATCAGGAGGCTGCTGTGGCACTTAAACATTTAATCAGTAGGTTCTTTCTGGATACATTCTGTAACATGGGTAATGTGAGCCAAGTGGTGGAGCCACTGTCTACATTGAGGGAGTGGGTTTAGAGTCAGTGGACAAAGAGCTCCTGTAGTATACAGAATAAACCATTTCTCCATAAGCATGTAAATGACATAAATGTGCACTCAAGCCCACCACTTGTGCTGCCTTCCACACCGACACTAGCAAAAACAAAAGCATGAGGGCACACACAAGGAGCACCAACTGCAGAGAACCTCATCTACAAATAAAATGAAATGCCCACCCTACCACTACTGGGTGCCTTCTTTGCTCACTTTTCCCCTGTCTCCCTGTCTGACCACAGTTCTAACCCAGTACATGACCTGCCCCTGTCTGCCCCAAGAGCACCCTGTACCTGTACAACATAACTGTTAAGGAGAGAGTTTCTGTTCTAGAAGACCAGGAATGGTAGCGCCTGCACTTTTTCCAGACCTGGAGTTCTTACCCTCTGATGTAAGCCCATCCCCAGCTCCCCTTAAGGAGTATTCTATTCCAATCTTCCTCTTTACCTGCTCCCTATTCGGTTCATGCATGATCCATTCTGGCTTTTTGTCAATAAAGCTCTTCCCCCCTTAAAACTTCAACATCTGGGTGCCACGAAGGGGGAAAATAGCAAAATAACAAAAACAGCAGAAACAAAAACATCTAAAAGAATATCATCAACCCCATTTACTGTAAGTCCAATTTTCTTTTTACATTCCCTATTTGTCTTAAATCCTACTGAACCAGATATATCTTGTACTGAAATTTATTCTCCCTGGTATTTTCCATTAAAAACAAAACAAAGATAATTAAAAGACTCCCCATTGTTTTTGAAGAGCCTGATTAGATTAACGTACTTCAGAGATCTGCTGGCAAATGTGTCAAGATATACGTGATAAGCCTGTACAGATATTTATTTTTCCAATGAAGAATGATTGTTCTAAAAGAAGATATGGCACTGGACTGTGTGCTTAATAGGGAGAAAAATGTTCTGAAAGATAAAATAAGAATGTTTAAGGCCTAATGGGATAGTTGCTGTTTGGACAACAGCCTTATTGCTTCACAAGTAGTAGTAACATTTTAGTCAACGACATTAAGGCAATTTCCACTGAACTTAGGCTCATTTATAAGGGATGCTCCTTTTGCATAATCCTGGTTGCAAGGGAAGGAAAATTACAATATTTAATTATAAAACTAGTAATGATATATAAACATTTATACCAACATGAAGAGGATTACATGGTACTATATACATGTGTACATGAAAAAATTGAACATATTAGTTGATGCTTTCACAACTGTCCATTCAACACATGGCACATCAAATATTCATTTTCATTGAGAATATGAATCATAAAATCACTAGTAACCAATCAGGATTGATTATTTCTATACATTATATCTACTCTTATAACCATAAGAAGGTGTCTCGTGCACATAGTTCTAAAACTCTGACGTTCTAAGTTCAGTCGGCAAACTCCATTTCTGTTCCCACAAATGGGATTCTTTAACATTCATTAAAATGAAACATTTTGATTACATATTGAAATTATTTTTTAAACAAAGGACTTTAACATAATTTATGATGTTCATATGTACAATTCCAGTGTCTCTTAGGGTTATTAGAATTTCTTCTCAAGTCATTTGTGTACAAGAACGGCTCAGCTTCACTTCACAATTCTGTTACCCAAAGAACTCAAGGATACATTCTTAGGACCATAAGAGACACAAAAACTTTACATATAAAGATATAGAATATACAGTAGTTGGTGATTCTGAGGGTTTTCACATTTCATGCCATATTCTGATAAATCAATTTGCACAAGTGGAGAATACTTCTGTTGTAAGTAACGTGTTTGTTTTGGTTCCTTCTATAATACTGGATATGGAACAAATATTTTTATATAGGCATATAAGACTGTATGTACCCCCTCCCTACCAAAATGGGGGCTTACCTGCATCCCATCAGATCCTGTTCCGGCTTTCCTCAGTGCCTCCAGGAAGTGCCTGCATAATAATTTTTCTGTCACCCTGGTCCTGGCCCAGGTCCTCTTCTGCCCTTGTAGCCCCAAAACAGCCCAAAGGGGTTACATGTATATTCATGTTAACACAATAATGTACTGTATGTGTGAAACAGATATGCTAGAACAAAAGCTGTTTATCTATGAATCCGCTGAGACATGGTTACCCTTTTGTCTTTGAAGAAATGCAGCAGTTAAATAAATGAATTCATGCAACAAGTTTCACAGGCACTTAATATTGACAAGGATTTTGATGAAAGATGCAGGAATTCTGTAAATATCGCACTGAATACTGAAAAAGATATGCTTGATTGTACTAATTTCACAACTACATCATTTTTATTTATTATTTCTTTATTAGTTTGATAAGTTATTTAACTTGGATATGAGCCAGCTGAACAGCAACATCTTGTTCCAGTGGGGTTCAGTCTTCACAGATAAGTTTACTGGGATGTTAACTGACTTGCCAAAAGTCACACAGTGAGTATTTGAATCTGGTAGGGTTTGCAACTGCAGTCCCAGAGTGCTGGTTATGAATCTGGGTCCAGATTCACAAAGCATTGTGAATTGCGCAAAGTGGTTAAGCGACAATTGCGCTGACATTGCGCTGAACCTTTATTCACAAAAGGCCAGTTAGCATGGGCAAAAGTATTTAGTGCAACTGCAAAAAGATAATGTATGCACAATGCAAATAGAGGGAGGTGGCCTTGCATACAGGCTCAATGCTATTCAAAAAATGTTAGTGTGGCACAAAGTGCATTCCTCGGCATGTTGAACCACCTATAAAAAGGCCCTCTTAATCTGGGCAAAGCCCATAGGCAGATGTAGGAAAAGCAGGAAGGAGCATTATGGCTGGCATGATAGCACAGCTACAATACATGCTTCTGCAGGTCCTGCAGGAAAAGCAGTAACAGGGGCATCCTGGGCCTATCCGTTGCTGGCGGAGGCACCCTGCTGCAAACAGATGGTTCCGATCATGAGTCTTCTTTGAGACATTGAACAATGAACAGCTGGTTGGCTGGTACCATCTCAACTGGGTCATGCTGAGGCAACTGAGCGAACTCTTGGAGGAAGACCTGCACAGCACCATCCAGCACAGCCATGCCCTGACAGTGAAGGTGACTTCTGCTATATGCCTCCTGGCAACAAGCACCTTCCAGACCCCCGTCGCAGATACCACAGGAGTATTGCAGGCATCCACCTTGTGCCTGTTGATCGAATTCCTAGATGCTGTGCTGTCACACGCCAGGGAATTCATAGTGTTCCCTAGCACAGCAGTGGAGCAGAGAGCAACAATGCATCAGTTTTACCAGGTAACACACCTGCCACAGATCCTTGGTGCAACTGACTGCACCCATGTGGCCATCCATGCACCACCTGGCCCTGAGTCAGATGCTTTCCTGAATAGGAAATGCTACCATTCTATAAACTGCCAGGTAGTGTGCGATGCCACAGGGTGCATCACTAAAGTGCTGATGCTGGTGCATTTCCCTGGGAGCGCCCATGATGCCTTCATCTGGCATAATTCCATCTAGTGCCAGAGCTTTGAAGGTGACAATCTACTTGTTGAACATCTAGTGGGTGAGTAAGCTCTGCAGAACAGAACAACAAACCCCTGTGGATTACACAAGGCTGCACTTCAGGATGGTGGGGAAGGGGGTGGGAACCCAAAGAAGGTTCCAGAATGTTGGCAGACAGCAGCTGCCAAGAATAGGGCAAAAGTCACTGGTGATGTGAGAATGCACTGCAGGACAAGACACCAAACCCTTGCATGGTGCACAGGAATGTGTACCAGGGTGTGGGGAGTTAGGGGATCATGCATGACAGTTCTGGATCATGATCTGAAGATCAGTACCAACAACATGGCAAACTCACATATGTATATTTCAATTACAGATGACAGTGCATAACCCCTGTGGCCCTGGCTCCTCACCCCCATCCTTCATCCCAGGTCCGATACAGAGGAGAGATACAATGTGGCATGCACTGCCACATGTACTATCATTGAGATGGTCTTTGGCATGCTAAAAATGCATTTTCATTGCCTGGATTGCTCCAGTGGTGCCCTACAGTATACACCTCAAAAGGCCTGTGGCATATTCTTTGCCTGTTGTATGCTACACAACATGGCACACACACATGGAATTGTGCTGTCAGTCCAGCAGGAATAGACAATATTAGACATGGAGCCAGAGGAGGAGGAGATTGCACACAGACTACAGAACAGGGATCCACACATGGCATGGAGGGCCAAAGAGCATAGGAACAACATCATTCGGCACATGGAAGCTAGCAAATGGTGAGTAACAAGAATTCAGAATATGTTAGTGAACATGACATGTTTACTGAACATACAGGAGAACAAACAGGGAAAGTGATAATGTACATACCAATGCAATGCATAACGAACAAATTGATATCACAAAAATAATATACAGAAAGGCTCATACAAGCCAAGTGTCAGTATGAACAATCGCAAAACAAGCATACAGGTGAAATGAACCACAGAGGAAACATTGGATCATATGAAACGTAAAGTACCTCATAACTGAAAACAGCACATACAAAATGCTGCAGAGGTGAAAGTGTGACATCGTGTGGGAACAAAGATAGAAACAATGCCCATGTTCGATGGCCATGTCAGTCAAAGCCCTTGTATGTGAGGCATATATGGTACTGATAGCCAGGTATGGTGGTGCTCATGCCTAGGATATGGGGGGGGTTGCCTAGAAACATAGAATCTGTCGGCAGATAATGCCCCCCTGCCCTACCTAGTCAGCCCCATCACCCCTACAGATAGCGACACTGCAGACCCTACACAATCTCTGTCTTCCTCACCCCCTCTGTACCCCAAAGATCCCTCTGTGTCTATCCCATGCATCCCTGAATCCTGTAAACATGACAACCCCTCCACCCCCACTGGTAGGCTGTTCCATTAATCCACCACACTCTCTGTGAATAGGTACATCCTCCCATACTCTCAGAGCTTTCCCTTGCTAGTTGCATAGCATGTCCCCTTGTCATGTAGCTCCTTCTCCTTTTCAATATCCATCTTCTATGTACCCTGCCTATACCAGTGAGGTATGTGAATGTTACTATTATATCCCCCTTTCCCACCTGCCCTTCAGGGAGTACATATACAATTCCATAAGCCTTTCCCAGTAGGCCATTTAATGCAGGCCATGCACCATTGTGGTTGCCTTCCCTATTAAAGCCTCCACCCTAAAAGTGAGCTCTATTCTTTGTCTACCGCCACATCGACTGATGGTGCAGCGGCGCACACTATGGGGAGAAGCTGTAGTGGCCCACGAGGAGTGTGTTGACAAGCATCATGACACACTGGCATGGGCTGTCAGACAAGGGCGGCACATCTGCATGGGTTACAGGATGTCTGCAGGGACAATCCCCAGCGAGGTGTGTTTGGTCTGCCAAGGGATGCAGACATGCCGCCACTGTCTGATGTGCCATGCTGTGTTGTGGATGTGTGCCACCACCCCCTTCAGGACAAAGGAGAGTGTCCACTGTGTGCAGATGTGCTGTGAGCACAGCGACAACTGGCATGAGGTGCACTGCCCTGGTTCACCACCACCCTTGTAACATCCCCAAGCAACTGCTCAATGGTAGCTAGGAGCCTCTCCTCACACTTCTGGGCATGCTGCAGCTCCAGCTGGTGTCATTGGCATTGGAGGTTGCGATCCTGCTGCAGTACAGGATCCTGAGGAAGGCCGCCTGGTTGTCCACAGCAGTGCACATCATGCCATGTGCGGCCTGGTCATCCTGCTGCACCACAGGAGGCAAAGGGTCCAACGGAGGAGCAGGTGGCCTTACTGGCAGGGTCAGGGCCCTTGAGAGAGTGGGGGAGCCAGGGATAATTCCCAAGGCCAAGCTCCAAAGAGGGGCCCAGGCCACCCGACATGTTATTGTACGCAGCTGCATATGGGCCCCAGAGTCTGAACTTTTCCTGGGGCCCAGAATTCCTCTCACAGGGCCTGGACAGAGTAACCATGTGTGTGACAGGAATATTGATGGACAGTGGCATCCTAGGTGCTGGTGTTGGATGTGCACCACTCTCTGCACCATGGACCATGCCATACCCAGGCAGGGTGCACACCCCAGCCTCTGTCTGGTGTGTGGGAGCAGTACTGTGGATGACATTGGGTAGGGGGTACTGTGTGGTAGAGGAGCAGGTGACGGGGGTGAAGGTGTGGGATGGCAGGGCCTTTGTGGTGGTGGTGGCTGTGGTGGTAGTAGTGCTGGTCACTACAGCATTCTGTACTGCATCCCTCATATCTGTGTTGGTGGTCGGCACATCTAGATACATATTACAGAAAGATGACAGTAACTCCAGGCTGGCCACATATGTTTTGGAGTCATTTCCCCCAGTAGACTCATCACTGCTCCCCTCCAGCAGGCCTGGACGTGCAATTGGTGGATTCCGTATGCCACTTGATGACCCAAGCATGATAGCCACTGTTGTTGGGTGGAAAATATCTTGAGCTGCAGGGACAGAAACTTGTAGATCAGGGTACAGTGGAAAAAAGTTGCTAACAGGTACTACTGCATCTACAAACATGCAAACCCATGGACTGGTTGGTACTGCAAAGGGTATTTTTTCTAGTTACTAAAAATCACTTGAACATGCACGACCCACCTCACCAGTGTGTGCCAACCATGTCACCCACCTGACCATGGGCCTCACAAGGTGTGGCTAATGCTGTGGAATGCCCACTGGTGAATCCGAATCTTAAAAACTACAGGAGGGCAGCATTCCAGAATATGGGAGAATGACAACAGGATGCCATGGTAGGGATGGGGTAACTAGGGGGTATACAGGAACAGTGGGCTACAATAAGAGAGTTCATAGTGGAAAGAGTCCTGAGGGAGTTGGAAAAGTTGAAAGTAGACAAGGCAATTGGCCAAGACACAGTGCACCCTTGGTTGCTGAGGGAGCACAAAGAGGAGCTGTCTGCACCTCTGACAGCCCTGTGCAACCTGTCACTGGAAACTGGGGAGGTACTGGAGGAATGGAAGAGGGCAGACATAGTCACACACCACAAAGGGCGGGTATGGGTAGGAGGCGGGAACAAACACAGTGGTCAGTCTGACCTCAGTAGTGGGTAAGATAATCGAATCCCGGAATCCCCACTGATGGAAAAGATTGAAGAATACCTTGACATTAGCAGTCCTCAGAATTAGGGACGACATGGATTCACAGGGGGGAGATCCTGCCAGACAAACATGGTCAAGCTTCTTGACTGTGTAACTAAGACAGTGAACCCAGGAGGAAGGGGGTTGATGTGGCCTATCTGAATGTCAGCAAGGCCTTCTACACTGTACCTCATAGGGTTCCACCACTGGAACACGCCCGTGACCTGGCGCCGGGCAATTAGGGCACCGATCGGCAATGTCACTGATCATGTTTTGGGGGCTGCAGCCCCCTTGCCCCAGATTCTAACTCGGGGGTGGGTGGACCTCAGAGAGGGGGTGCATCCCACATTTGGCATCCTGATTGCCCAGCGCCATAATGCCGGCACTCTGAGTGCCAGAAGGGACCTCATAGCAGACTGACAAACTAACTGAATAGCATAGGAGTACGACCTGCAATAGTACAATGACTGACAATGTTGCCCAATGGTAGGAGACAAAGGGTGGTGATAAATGGGGTATGCACTGTGGAGGGTAAGGTGACTAGCAGGGTGCCACAGAGATCATTGTTAGGTCCAGTTCTTCCAATGTCAGTATTAGAGACATTGTGGAAGGTCTGGAGGGGAGGGGATGCCCTGTCGTGGTTAACACAATAATCTACAATAGGGTAGACACACCTGGGAGGTAAAAATTATGACAGAGGACCACAAGATGTTGGAGGAAAGGTCACAAGTGTGTTGATTGAGATGTATTACAATAATGTGCCCAGTCATGCACTCCAGTCACAAAACATAAGGGGTTAGCATACAAACCTGTGTGGGACATATTAACAGTCACATAACAGGGCAGTGACCTGGGTGTATCATTGTGGAAGACCGGAAGTGAGCTAGGCAGTGTGACAAGGCAGTGTGAAGGGCTGGCCAAATGCTTGGATGTATAGGGAGAGGTATCAAAAGCACAACGCGGGGAGGTAACAATACTCCTGTAGAGATCACAGGTGAGAACCCACCACGAGTACTGTGTACAGTTCTAGAGGCCCCATCTCCAAAAGGACATAGGATGGAGGCTGTGCAAAGGAGGACAACACAAATGGTGAAGGGCCTGCATCAGCAGCCCTATGAGGAAAGACTAAAGAATGTACTTACATACTCCCTGGAGGATATGAGGGAACTGTGTGATATGATAGGGACATGTAAATACCACACAGGAATAAACAAGGTGCAGGAGGGGGGATCATTTCCCAAGGAACACAAAACCCAAGGACAAGGAGTGACAATATGAAGTTGGAGGGGGGCACCTCAGAGGAACCATGAGGAAGTATTACCTCACAGAGAGGGTGTTGGATGCAAGGAATAGCCTCCGAATGGGAGTGGTGGGGTCTACAATGGTTTCATGATCTATGAATGCATGGGATAGACGCAACGGTGACCTAGAAACAAGTGGGTGGAATAAGCTGCAGTCCACATAGGGTCCAAGTTTGCAAAATAGGTAGGGGTTCCTAGGGCACACCGGGCAGGCCAGATGGTCCTAATCTGTGTGTAACCCCTCTGAAAATGGGGGTTCCCAAAAGACTTCCAGGAGCTTGCTTGAATGCTCCAAGCCTGAATGGTGTTTGGCGTTTAAGCCATTTATCTGTGAGTGTTTTTAGAGCCTCTGGTACTGTCTCTTTAAGAGCTGTCTGCTTGCAGACATAATTAGTTTGTATGGGGGGACTGTGTGTCTCTCTGCTTGAGTACCACTCAAGCTGCTGCCAATTCACTCCATTTTTGCAGTCACTAGGAGTGCAAAGGGAACCTATCTGAAAGATGTAACTGTTTGTCAGAAATCATTTAGAGTAATAATGAAAATACAGTTTGTCTAACCTGCTTTCTTTGCAGTCAGAACTGTGTTTGCCTAGCTCCCCATTCTAGTTTTGAACTGCTGAACTGGACCAAACAGTGTGGGTTAAGGTAGCTTTAAAATGGTGCCTTGACGAATCAGAACTTGGACTCGTAATCTGAGGCCAGCCACAAGAGGATTGTATGGGCAGTGACTCTGGAGATGTAGTTTGGACTTGGCGCCTTTTGGACTAACAGGGGCAGTTTATGTGAGTGACATCAATCCAGCCAAGAACTGGGAGGAACTCAAAGGAAGTGCCGTTTTGTCTACTGGAGTTTCAGTTGAGCTCTGGCAATGAAGAGGAAGGATCCTGTGCTTTTCGAGTGTGCAGTTTTAGTCGGAAGCGCGTGTAAGGCCCGAGTTCCGGTCTGCAGCTTGTGTAACTGCTTGTTAGGACTGAATCCGTCCTGTGAAGAGAATCAAAGGATATCTGAAGAGTAGAAACCAGGCTCACCTGTAGAAGACTGGAGAAATTGCTGAATGCGCTCGGTCTGTCAGGAACTGAATCTGCTGTGTGTTCTCCGGGTATGGTGCAGTAATTGCGATCGGGATAGAGAAGCAGCCTGCCTGGTATAGTACTTTCTTTTTACCATATAAATGTGTGAAGAAGCATGTAGCTCAAGTGAATCCTGCTGCCATTAAAGGACTTTTGCCTGTTACTGTTTACCATATAAATGTGTGAGGAGGCTTGTAGCTCAAGTGAATCCTGCTGCCATTAAAGGACTTTTGCCTGTTACTGTTTACCATATAAATGTGTGAGGAGGCTTGTGTAGCTCAAGTGAATCCTGCTGCCATTAACGGACTTTGCCTGTTGCAGTTTGTCATATAAATGTGTGAGAGTCTCGTGGAGCTCAAGAGTAGCCCTGCTGACGTTGAAGGACCCTATCTTGTTTGGAGGTCATGAGTACTAATTCAGAGTCGCTCCCAGTTGAATTGCACACTGAATCCAAATGGAATTACTGTACTGCTGACTGTTTAACTAATTTTCTTTTCTCTGTGTGAAAGGGCCCTACCAGCTCCCACGGCTTGGACTAGCCACTAGGGCTTGGGTACCCAGGGACAGTAACTGGTAGGGATAGGCCTGTGCACAGAGCCATAAGTAGATGAGTAAAGTGATAAGCTAATTAACCTGATTTCCCTGTCCTTGTTATATCCCCTAAATAAATCAGAGCTGCTTGTTTCAGCAAAGTTATACTGCCTGAGGTATTTGTCTATGTTAAAGTATTGTACTGTGATTGTTGCACTGTATCTTCTTATTTTACAGGGGTCCCAGTGCCTGAACCAGTCCTGGGGGTAAGTGTATACTGTGAAGGTAATTCTGATATACTGTGTGGGCCACTAGTGGGAAGAAAGGGGGGTTGCAGTGTCCCAGAGGGCTGTGACCAAGTTAGTTTAACTATTGCAAACCCTGACCTCTGGGTGGAGGCACCCGCCATCGGATCCAGGCCCCTCAACCTGTTAGTGGCAAATCAGGCAGGGGTAGTAGCCCCTGGGATAGCGCCATCTAGGGGTTACATGTGGACAACTTATGTTATCTTATGGCCATGAGTTCCTGACCAATCTGAATTCATGAGAATGTTACAATTACAGTTATGTACACATAACACACATGTACACATAAAGTGTTACAAATCTGAAGCAGTTCAGCAAATGGAATGCTTAGGCAACTAAGCAGTGGAAAGACCTGAGGGGAGAGGGGAGAGAATATTACAAATAAACAGGGCATAGTGAATAGGTCAAAGGAGGAGGGGGATATAAAATATAGTGACTTTGCCTGTAACCATACCACTAACCATGTGAATCATAATGATAAAATGCACACATAGTAACATTATATTGTACTGATATACTGGCAAATACATAGAAACAGAGAATTTGATATCAGATAAGGATCACTAGGCCTGTCCAGTCTGCCCTTTTCTCCCTTCCAAAAAAACTCAGATTCTACTTGATCTTTGGCCTCATCTCCTCCTTTGAACCACCAGGGTTCTCCTATGTCAAATCCCATGCAGTGCTGAATTTCCCCACTGATTTCGTTCCTGCCACCTCGGCTGGGAGGCTATTCCATACCTCCTCCACCCTTTCTGTGAAGTCCTTTCTCATGTTGCCCCTTAGTCTACCCCTTCCAGTCTCATGTCATGTCCTCTTGTTCTAGAGCATCTTTTCATCTGAAAGATGCTGCCTTCTTGTACCTTATTTATTCCCTTTAGATACTTGAAGGTCTCAATCATGTCACCCTTCTCTCCCCTCTCCTATAAACTTTATCTAATGTTAACTGCTCACCCTTGCTCATTCACAAACTATAAATGGGATTCTAAATATATATTTCTGTATATGGTATGATCTCTGTTGTAGGCCCTGCACCATTTTTGTTGCCCTTCTTTGAACTGCCTCCACATTATCTATGTCCTTTTGGACATGCAGCCTCCAGAACTGGATGCAGTACTCCATATGAGGCCTCACCAATGACCTGTACAGTGGCATCACCACCTCCTTCCTTCTGCTGGTGATACTTCTCCCTATGGACCCCAGCATCCCGTTGACTCTTCCCACGACCTTGGCACATTGCTTTGCCACCATTAGGTCCCCAAACATCCATAATATAACATATTCAAACTACATTCAGATTGGAGCAGATATTGGTAACATGTATCCCGGAAAGGGTCCATTACCAGACAAACAGAACAGTGAAAAATGCATATAGGACACACAATTGAAAGAACATGAACCTATCAGTAGCCATATCAGGGTATGCCTCTACTGCATGGCAGGGACATGCAACAGAATGTTGCTGTACCAGGAGCCCAACAGTGTAGTGTACAGGTGCACAGTGTGAGCATGCTACCATTGTAGGTGACTATGTAAACTGCAACTGTGTCACAATGTGATATGGCCACGCACAGACATGCACATGAATACCAGCCACAAGTATAGAGCAGGACAGAGGTACAACAAAAAAGGCCAAAGCCAACTGTATAGCAGAACAAGTACAGTAATGTCTGGCAGTGGTGGGGGACACAGCAGCATAATGTGTGGCAGTGTGCAGTGCACACCAGACACAGGATGCACATGCCTGTGCAGAAGGACCCTCACACATGGACAAGTGAACCCAGGACTGCCAGTGGGACATGTGCTTGTGTCAGTCCTTGGACCAACCAATGAAGCACCTGTAAAGGGCATGTGTTGCACAATGTCTCACCTGTGTGTGTTCCCTTTGGTCCCTGTACATGTTCACCCAGGGATGTCTCACATGCTAAGACAACATTGGCATGATTGTACTACTTACGTGGGAGTTTAGGTGTCAGTTGTGTCTCGTAGCAACCGCCATCTACCCCACTCACCTCCACTGCATGCGCTGACGCGACTGCCTCCTCTGCTGGGTCCAGAAGGTGTGTCACTGTGGGCGCAGGGCACCCAGTTCCCTCCATTGCATGGCCTCAGATTCCTTTGCTCAATGACGGTGGTTGCTGAAGCATTTTCTCACTGCCTCAACTGTTCTGGCCTGACCAGTCACAGCATTTACCTCATTCATACTCTCCTCCCATGCCTGACGGACAGTGACATCAGTGCTGCGGTAGCGAGTGATGATAGACTGATGGGACATGTATGATTGAGCAAGGGCATTGAGCTCATCTTGGCTGAAATGATGTGCCCTTATCCTCTCCCTCTCAGCCACGGCACCTGCTGGGGAGAGTGGAAAATGAGAGGTCATTGGCATATGCTCAGCATGTGTGCAGACTGTGACTGATCCCATAGCAGTGCCTGGCGCAGGACCATGGCCACTGTGTACACAGGGCCTAGTTATTTAAAAGCAGAATTACTTGAGACCCCCAACCAACCGCAGATGGCAACATGTGACACACCTAAAGACTATGACATGCAACCGCATGTCCCTGGCTCTGTCCTTTAGCAGTTGTGCCACTGCATATCAACGATACACCCTACGATAGCCTTCAGAACTTGTGATGGAAACATGTCCATCAGAAAGGTGTGCACAGTGTACACTGACCCAGGTGCTACCCCCATTGTAACGATGCACACCGTACATGGCCTGTGGCAACAGCAGACATGGTGCATGGGGAGCACACACATGTCAGAAAGACTGCCATGCTGCCTGGCACACCATGCACTGTACAGGGCATGTTAGGGCCAGCATGACAGCAGGGTTACATGTGTGACACCGTGTATAAAGTATGTACTGAGCCTACCAGAGCTGGGAACCAAGTGGCAACTGTGGCTCCACACAGGTACACAGCCATGCCAACAAACATGATATGTCAGACAAATACAGGACTGTCACTGTGTAGCAGTTAACAGGTGATATACATAACTGATACATACAGCAAAAAACAGATACTAGTGCATATCAAAGACAGTGCTACTGCTAACAAAAAGTGCTAAGTCAGGCCTATGGTGAGCTAAAAGGTTTAGATACAAATTTAAGAGTCCCCTACACCAGTAAACAGATCCCTTTTATACAATGTAAGTCATAAAGGTATGGCACACCATTTCAACAACACTTGTAAGTGAAGCTGTAAACATAATATGTGAATACCCCTGAGGAACCATACGGTAGATACACAACCAATGACTGAAAGTATAATTCAAAGTTGTCAAACTGTGTAAGCTACGCTGTGTCTTCCACATCTCCTATGTGTCTGTAGTTCTATCATTGGCTATTATAGGCTTGACAATTAGCGTATTACACACACAGCAAGTGGGACCAGTCCTGCTCTGAGTGTCACTGATCGAGTGATGTGGAATGGTGGCACACCCACTGGATGGGCACCCAATCCTCCTTATGCTTGCTCCATGAACCATATTGCATACAGGTACAGCTATGTGGGAGGAGGGGAACAGCAGTTTGGCTGGCCAGCATGTGGGTGGTACACCATATCACCAGACTATATTTGCTATTCAGAGCAGGAATGATCACATGCGGTTTGACTGTAATTAATAACCTGTCATGCTTATATTACCAGATGGTAATAGAACTATAGGTGCATAGGGATTGAGATGGTTACTGTTAGTGTAAACAGGTTACATGTAGACCTCTGCATTATATTCGAGGTCAGTCAGTGGGTAGCTACCCCACAGCTGTTAAGGGGTATGCAAATGTTATGTTTATGTGGGTATTTGAAACCTACATTGAAACAGTGTGCTGTAGCTTTAAAAATCCCGTAGTGTAAATGCGAGCCACGTACTGCTTCAGAGGACCCTTGAAATAGCTAGAGGCCAAACTGTTCAGGTCACCAGAGTGGAAACTCTGCAATGTCTTTTGACAACAGCATCGCCTTTGATATCGACCAGTATATGTGTTGTCTGCCAATTGTTGCAACACAGTACATCACATACCTCAGACCTAGTGCTGAACTTACTGTTGTCTGATCCATCATTGTTGGGGTATACACATCCATTGTGCATACAGTCCAGTAACATGGTCGCAGATATCTGGGCAAATGTGTGAAAATGGTATGGTGCTCAGTGTCAGGGGGCAATGACTATTCAGTGCAATGCTGGTGTCACTGTGTGAGCTAGGCAGCCACGTCACACTGCGGACATGGAGATGATGGCTATCGAGGATTCAGGGGTGCAGAATACCTGATGCAGACAGTGGCACAGGACGTGACTCCCCCTGACAGACAGACACATCTCTAACGATATGGTATACTGTAATGGCAGGTGTGACTTCACCTCCCCACCTTGCACTGCATGCCTGTGGGCCTTGTACCCAGTGCACCGAGCACATGTGTAGTCATCCCACAGTGGGTGGCAGTGTCACAGTAACTCCATGGCAATCAGCCACTGTGTCCCTGTATGTAACAGAACATGCCATGGACGTTGGTCTTGTCTGCCATCCCATATAAGCTATGGCACACTATAATTACATGGTCCCTGTAGATGGTCATGATCCCCTGGAATGTATGGAAACCACTATAGAAACATGAGAAACAGGTGTGTTGCCACCGAAGGATGTGCTACCATACTGGCCTGCTGCTGGAGGCATTGGTAGAGGTCTAGCATGACACAATATCACTGGAGGCAGCCCACAAATGTGACAATTAATCTGTGCAAAGCACAACTGCACAGTCACCTTTGCACATTGCTAGTGGCTACCATTGAACCCAGTTCTTCAGCATTGTACATACCTTGCTGGCCAATGTTTTCCACACAGCTGGCTCCAGATGACTGACTTTCTGGCTACATGTTATTGCAATTCATAGGCTACCTGAAGTTGGTGCACCTGTCCCTTTAGCACTGAAGCATTGTTGCATGGTAATGCATGCAGATGTCCCTGTAATGAGATGGAAATTCACAGGTTTGCCCACTGACTGCCTAAGCAGCTCATTTACATGCTGCCTTTGTGAATAGGAACATTGCGTGAATCACTAAACACACTTTGCACTTGTGCAATGGCAATGTATCGCACAATCTTAATGTTTCAGAGCAAGAAACAGAAGTCTAGAACTACAGATTTTTTACTAATTGCCCTCCTCCCACCCTCCACCCAAAGCCAGTTCTGCTTTTACAGCCACTGGATTTGACTGACAACAGGAACTTCCTGTTTGTACTGAGACACATTAGTTTGATCAACCTTGAAGGAACCTAAAAAATAACTCTTTCTCCCCCTCCCCCGGCTGCTGGAGGTCTGAATCCAAGCAGAGAAGAAGACTACTGAAGACTACAGGAAGTTCCTGTCCCAGAACAGGAAGGAAGAGAGTTGTAAGGGCACATAGGCTGTAAGAAAGTAAGTGTAAAAATACATAGAGGGAGGAGACAGTAAGCATACAAAGCAACAGGAGAGGGGACACAAAATAAGTCAAGATGGGAGTGGTGCAGCCATTTTCTGGTTTACCCTTTTTCATGCCTAATCCACAGTCAAAACATCCCTGGCATACCTCCAGCACCTGGACTGATTCTGCGTGAGAGAGAGAGAGAGTTTGCCTGCACGCTGCGATTACTGAGGAGGAGTCCCTGCAGCAGGGCTCTGATTTGTGCTATATTCTATCTTAGTAAAAGTATGCCACCGGTTTTATAATCGTGCCTTACTGGACCTTCTTGTAGCATTCTCTCTCTCTCTTTTGGCCTGTGGCTCCCAGTGTTTTCTGTCTCCCCAGGTGGACTACGGAGGTGACGGTGGTAATTGCTCCTGAACCCTGGCGGATAGAATGGCCCTTCGGAAAGGTCGAGAACTGGGAGCTGAGCTGTGCTGTGCTGTAAGCTGGAGCAGAAACTGATTGGTCAGAAGTCGGAAAGTCGGAGTGTGAAAGTCAAGACTGAGAGAAGAGCTTGTTTTTGTTTATTTTTATAATGCAATACAGTGCAATTTGAGCACTTTGGATGACCTCTGGTGACTTTCTGCTATAAACAGGGAAGTGTAAAGATTTGCTGCTTGCTTGAACTTTGTAATACTCCTGTGTGTTGTTTCTAGTACTTTAAGTGTTCTATCTCTCTCGCTGACCTCCGGTCTTGTTTGATAACTTGACAGTTTTTATTTATTCTATTTCATACTTTGTCAATACTATGTGTTTTAAACTATAAATGTTTTTATATTTTACATTTTATATTTTATATTTTGCGCCATTGGGGTCTGCCTAGCTGATAATTGGCTGTACTACAGTCACATGCTTCAAACCCCTTTAAGCTTATATATGCATGCCTGGTGTAGTCAGCCAGTTCTGCTTAGGCTGCTGTCCGTTGTTTGGAAACCGCTATCTGCGTACTGAGTTTCTTAGTTTTTTCTTGGCTTTTGCACGCTACACTTGGCACCTTGTATTTTTAGCTTTTAGCCTTTAGCTTAGCTGAGTTTAGCCTTGCTTCACTTCTGCACAGTGACACTTTACCTTGTCTTATTTCCTGGTTTACTGATTATAGGAGAGCATCACATAACTGGTGCTAGCAGATTGTCTACTCAAATAAAAAAAAATACTTCCTTGAGATTTTCTGATCCCTGTTTCTAAACCTGCATTTTCATGATGATATTTTACGTTTTGTAAGTATAGTTTTTTTTTTTTTTGGCAAATAATTTTATTTTATGATTAATAACAAAACACTTAACACACATAAATAAGTAACAAAATCCAAACACAATACCAGAAGAAGAAACAAATTATAAAACTACAGTATCCCACCCAACGCCCCCTTCCCCTAAAATGAGGCAGCTTCCACAACAAGTCCTAACTACGAAAAAGAAAGGAGAGAAAGAAAGTACCCCTTCATAGAACTTAAAGCGCATCAGTGTAAACCTTTATAATAATGGGGCCTAAAGAAACCAACAATTTAGATAGCCCGTAAGAGTTGTTTCATGAGGTTTGTTAGGCAAAGAGAGGGAGACAACAGGAAAGGGGACAAAAGAAACTAAAAGAAAAATGAGGGAGTCTCCACCTAATATCTGGGCAACCCTTAAACTAAAGAAAACATTAAGTTGATCCACTCGTTTTGCCACATAGAGGATCTAATTTTAGAGCTGACCAGACTTCCCCCCAACAACCATAAAATTTATCTAGAGAACCAAAAAGGTCCGCTACTGCTTTTTCAGCAGAGAGTGCCAACAAGAATTCGTCCCACCATTCTCTGGGGAAGGGTTCCTAGACCCCTTGCCAGTGCCTGAGAATGAGAAGCTTAGTGACCAAAGAAACCAAAGCAGTTTGCCACTTCAGAGACTTAGTGGGAACTCTATCGTATCTACCCAACAAGCATACCTCTCTGCTAAAAAAGGCTGAGATCTTACAATATGGAGAAATCCATTGCTTAACAGAGGCCCAAAATCTAACCACTTTAGGACACGTCCAAAGTTTATGGTAAGTCGTAGCCAAAGGAGACCCACAATCGGGACAGGCTGGCGGGTAGGCTCGATGAATCTGAGAGAGCTTGGCTGGGGATAAGTAAATGTCGTGGAGAATATTAAATTGAACGTTCCTCAGTCTGTCCTGCTTACTATAAATATAAATGTCTCCCCCAGACTTTTTCCCAAACCTCGGCCGACCATCCCTTTACAACATTGGCATCCCAATAGTGAGCCGAAGGGGAGACCTTCTCCATAATCCTTGATACTAATAATCTATATAACTTGGAAATCAGTTTACGAGCCGGTATCTGGTCATTAAACCTCCTCAGGTAGGTCCCTACTGAATCAACCCAAGGTCCCTTTCCTAAGAATGTAGTAACACTCTGATGGACCTGATATAACCGGAGCAAATCATTCTGGCCCACTCTCATTTTTTCTACCAAGACCCTGGGAGAGCATATTGAATTACCTGCAATAAACTCCCGTAGGTTCGGATTAGGACCCATGTTACCTATAGCATGCACGATAGGTCCCGCACCTACCGTTATGTTAGGGTTTCTTAACAAGGGTTGTGATAAGTCTTTTCTAAAAGGAATATTTAATAGGGAGTAAAGTTGGTGAAGGGCCCTGATATCCCAGCCCAATGGAGTGTTTCTGAGTTTATAGGGACACTTAGACCAGGGTATATAGGGGAGAGCTTGCAAATCTATTTTAAATTCCCTAATTACTTGACGGTCTAACTGAAGCCCTAAGGGAGGATCCGAAACAGGATCCGTTGGCTTAATCCACTGCAGAGATCTTAGTCCATGTATGGCTAGATAATACAGGTAAAAGTCCGGGAGCTGCAATCCGCCCGCCGTCTTCACCCTGGTAAGTTTAGCGTAAGCTCGTCGAGGTGGCTTATTTTGCCATAAAAAGTCCGAACAGGCAGTAAATATGGGCCTAAAAAAAGATTTAGGGAGGTAGATATTTAGATTGACCAAGGGGTAAAACAATCTTGGCAGAACCGTCATTTTTATTACATTAGCTCTGCCCCAGAATGACAACGGCAATTTGGTCCATCTGTCCAGGTCTTCCTTGACCTGTTTTATTAGCGGCTTGAAGTTAAGGTTGGCCAGGGAAGCTAGGTCCTTCGAGATGTGAATACCCAAATATAACAACGAGGACTTCTGCCATTGAAGGCCCAGGGAGGTGCACCAGTCTTTATGGAGGATAGGGGACAATGAGTAAACTTTAGTCTTGTTCATATTGAGTTTATATCCCGAAACGAGGCTGAAATTAGAGATAACCTGCAATAACTGCGGGAGAGATTTTTTGGAATTCCTAATATGTAAGAGCAAATCATCAGCAAAGGCGGATAATTTATAATCCAGACCACCCAGACTAATACCCTGTACTTGTTTATCCAGTTTCAGGGCCCTAATCAGAGGCTCCAGATAGAGGTTGAATAAGAACGGAGAGAGCGGGCATCCTTGCCTGGTGCCCCGAAGAAGGGGAAAAACATTCGATATGAGGTTATTGCATTGTACTCTGGCCGAGGGACAGGTATACAAGACACGAATATAATCTATAAATTTCTTAGGAATCCTAAATTTATCTAGGACCTTGAACATAAATCCCCAATCCACCCTATCGAACGCTTTTTCCGTGTCTAGGGAAACGAAAGCAGCTTCTAAGTTCGGATCCTCAGACTCGGAAATTAAATAAAAAAGTTTTCTAAAATGATCAGCAGATGAGCGTCCTTCAACAAAGCCAGCTTGTTCCAGGCTGAGGAGCGAAACCCAAGTCCCTTTCAATCTATTAGCCAAGATTTTTGCGTAAATTTTTATATCTATATTTAACAAAGAAATGGGCCTATAGTTGCCCACTTCTTCGGGGCATTTATCCGGTTTGGGTAGGAAAATGATCCTAGCTTCAAAAAGTGAATGTTCATAAATACCCTGATCATGCCAAAACTTATATACTTGCTGAAGTAAAGGGACTAACTGTTGTTTAAAAGTTTTGTAAAAGAGGGCCGTGAATCCATCAGGCCCGGGCACCTTATCTAATTTCAACGCGTCAATAGTTGCCGCAATCTCATCACCTAAGATTGGAGCCTCTAAATTAGAAAATAAACTGGCTGGGAGCTCCGGGAAAGGAATCTTCTCAAGAAAGTCATTCATGAAAGATTCTTGGTTGGCATGCGAAAAAGTGGAGGTGTATAACTCTTTATAATAGTCATGAAATAGAATTAAAATACCCTCGGGTCGTCGATTAAGGCATTCGTCTTAGGGTGTCTAAGAGTTGTAACCCATTTAGCTGCAGCACGCTGTTTCAATTGCCATGCCAATAATTTACCAGCTTTACTGCCCTGCCCAATATATGTAGCCTTCAATCTAGCCGCCGCCCTAACTACCGAATCTCTGAGGGTATTGGTATATGAGGCTCTAAGAATAGATAGTTCTTTCTCTTGTGAAGGAGATAGAGAACTTGCCGCTCTGCTCTCCAGGTCCTTAATCTTGTCAAGGCAGTCTGTCAAGAAAGCAGACCTTTTTTTCTTACGGACCGAGGCAACGCGGATAAGCTCCCCCCTCCATGTTACCTTTAGTGCTGCCCAGACCCTGTCTGCTGCCGGAAGCGAGTCCCAATTGGAGGATATAGAATTAGTTAAGAAAGCCTGAAAACGTCCCACCAATCCAGCATCAGCTAGCAGGTTATTGTTTAGAGACCAAGAATGGGATCTTGGGGGGAGAGCTGGCCACTGGCTCTTCAGGGTTATGGGCGAATGGTCCGAAATTACTCAAACTAAAATCTCAACCTCCACTACCCCAGATAACATTTGTTGACTCACCAAAAAATAATCCAACCTAGAGTAGCTCCTATGCACCGGGGAAAAGAAGGTAAATTCTTTGGCGAGTGGATTGAACAACCTCCAAGGGTCCACCAACCCCAGAGAAAACAGAAATTCATCCAAGGTTCTTTGGGCTCGGAATTTTTGCATTCCCTTCTGTGAGGTATGGTCAAGCGTATTGGATTGGACTAAATTCCAATAGCCCCCCAAAATTATAGGTAAATTTAAGAAAGGGGTCAAAACCATAGCTAACTTTGTGAAAAAAGAAGGCGTTTCTATATTAGGGCCATAAATTGAGCCAACCACCAACTTTAAACCGCCTAGTGTAGCCACCACTAAAATAAATCTACCTTCAGGGTCTGGAATGATCTCAGATGAAAAAAATGGTATCCCCTTAACCACCAGAATAGCCACCCCACGCTTCTTGGATGAACAGCCCGCCCCAAATACCTGGCCCACCCATTTCTTCTGGAAATAACCCAATTGATCTGGATACATGTGGGTCTCTTGGAGGAACACAATCCCTGGATTAAGATTCGCTAAATGGTTTAAAATAATGTACTTTTTCCTGTTGTCTCTTCCCCTTAATGTTCCAAGACACAAGCGTCAAGTTGCTATTCATCAGCACAATGAACAAGGTCTGCTGTAGTATTCTTGAAAGCTGCCTACACCCACCCCAACAGAATAATACAAAATGCCAATAATAAAAATCCCCAACTAAAGCCCGTACCCCCGACCGTCCTCTTCAAACCAGGCACTATGCCACCCCACACAATGTGGCCCATGATACATGCTAATGTAGGCGGCCCCCCCAAAACAAGATGTCAATAAAACACTTGAATTAGTAAGCCCATAAACTGTACACCTCGAACTTGAACCTGTAGAAAATATCAAATTTTGAAGATAAACTGAGGTGGATACCCAAATCCGGTGACTACGCATCCACCGAATATCCCCCCTAACAAATTTTAAAAAGCTCCAAAAAGGGGAGCAAAAAAAAAAAACGTAGGGGGTCTTAGGGGAAACCCCAACCAACAACTCCTGCATCTACATAGGCTACTCATAAATTGGGATAAACCCCAGTAGATGAAGTACAAACAGGACTTCCTAAAACATGTCTTATCAACATTGAAATATTAGCAGTTATGTAGCCTATTAGTAAAAACTTGGGTCGCCCCTATAGTAATATAGAAAAAAAGGAGGTCACCATGTATTACATAACAGTTAGTAAACATATTCCTTGTAAAGTAACAGAGAATTAGCCCCACTAAAGAACCTGTGGAGCAATAATAAACACCAGAATAGGGCTGGAGCGCCCTCTAGTGGTGCTAAATGGTAATGAACTGTAAATACATGATAACTGGTAGCCACACTCTTATATATAGAGGCATAGTAACATGTCGAAGAAAAAAAAAATATAGAATTCAAAAAAGAAAATAAACAAAGGAAAATTAGGGTCCCCCCTGAACCTATGAGAGCCTACAAGACAATCAAAAATACAAACTAATAACTTGTGAAGGCCACATTTCGGTAACCCCAATAGTAGACTATAAACATGAACAAAGTAGCCACACAGAAACAGCCTAGGACTAATAAAAAGTTCAGGTATTAGTGAAGAGATCTGGGAAGGTCATCTTCAAAAATTTCAAGGCATCTTCGGGTAGCTCAAAACACTTCTTGCCGTCTTTCAGAACAACCTCCAGCTTAGCCGGGTAGAGCATTCTATGTTTTATGCCTGCAGCCCAAAGTTTAGAAGTAATCGGACGAAAGTTTGATCTTAATAGGCGCATTTTTAATGTTAAGTCAGGAACTAATCTCAGCTTCTTCCCTTCCCACAATATAGCTGCAAGCTTCCTTGCCTCTTTAAGTATAAATTCTCGATCGAGATAATTTAATAACTTAAAAATCAGAGGCCTCGGAGGATCAGTTGCAGAAGGCTTTGCCCAGAGTGAGCGGTGGGCCCTTTCGATAATATATTCTGGGCCATTCGGGGAGGGACCCACGGTTGTCTTCAAAAACTTTTGGAGAAAATTAATCACGTTGGTTCCTTCATCGTCCTCAGGGAGACCCAGAAGGACTAGATTATTACTCCTGCTCCTCCCTTCTAGGTGATCCAGGTGATCCTCTAGTTTGTTAATGGCTTTTTTACAGTCATTCAGAGCAGGCCCATCGCGGTCCAACTTTCTCTCTACCGGCGAAATTCTTGCCTCCACATCTGTGACTCTTCTAGCGAGCTGGGTCAATGCCGGTTTGAATTCTGCCAACTCTTCTATTAGTTTAAAGAGGGCATCTTTAATTGTAGACAAATCGGAGTAAATGCGGCTGGGCGTTAAACTCTCCTCGGGCACAGCTGGAGACGAGCTGCGGCGGGGCCGTTTGGCCTCTAGCTCTTGAGTCAATTCTTCCATTATTACTGGTATTTAACGGCAAACCCAGGAGCCGAGAACAAAATTGTGTAGCCACCACTGAGACAAGCGATTTAAGTTCACCTCGAAGGTTTAAACGAAGGTAAATTTGGGCTTTTACGAATGGGGAAGTAAGAGCCCACACTCGAGCAGCCGCTCTCACGCTAGCATCACGTGACCTCCAGATGTTCTTCAGTATAGTTTTTTGTTTTAAAGACTTTTGATATCCTGGTTTTTATTCCAGTTTTGCTGGAATTCTACTTTGATAAACTCCCTTTTTTGTTGTATTTTATGAAGTATTTAGTTCAACTCTTGTAGGATGCATATGTTTGTCCATTTGTTTTAAGTAGGCATTGCTGATTCTACTATACCTGATTTGTACTGATATCCCTGATATTTTATTAAGTTTATTACATTTTCTTTTTGAACTAGGAGTCTGTTATGGCTCGCTTCTGAAAACAGATTATTAGTATTTGTGGATAACTGTGAAAAAAAAAAATCGTCTTTTGTACTGTGGGAAGAAAGTAGGACTAACTTTTGAATATCTGTTGATTGATGGTCCGTTGTACAAGTAATTGATTTTTGCTCATTTGCACATCTGCATGGCCTTTCTGGCTTTCTATGGTCCTCACAGCTGGATTGCATAGCCTATAAAAGATACTTTGTGGAGTCTGCATTTCATCCTTTTTCCATATACTGACTGGAGTTATTGACTTTGTAAAGATCTTATGAAGACCTCACTTCAGCAGTCTTCTAGTTGCTATATCTGAAGAACAGTTTCCTTGTTTATCTTGTATTATACTGTATTTTGTTTTAGGTCGTTTGGTTTCTTTTTGGCTATCTACGTAGTTTAAGGATGGCTGATAAAAAATAAGAGATAAACAGGTAGAATCCAAAACCTACAGTAGGAAAAATACGAAAACATGATTTGAAAAAAAAAATGGTAAGAGAAAACTAAAGAGGAATCAAAGGTGGTTGATCAAAAAATAACACATTTTTTAACCCCTCTGTATCCTTTATGGAATTAAGAGGAAAGAAGGTGGCTAAAAATTTCCACCCCACAGTGACATCTTCTTCATCTTCACCATTGGGTAAATCTTGTGATAATAAGCATTCTTCAACCCATCTTCTATTGAGGCAAATTCAGAGTTTGGAAGAGCCACAGACTAGGGATATACAAGGGTTAGCCACAAGCCATGGCAAACTGGAAACAGTTAGCATTATAACCATTCTGTCCCTGGCCCTTCCTTAGCAAATCCCTTGGCAAAAAATGACAGTGAAAATATGACTGTCCTAGACAGTAGTGTAATTGATTTAGCTAATGAAAAACCTGTCCCAGAAGTTGCTGATGGTTCTCAGGTTCTGGATTTAACTAATCATTTAGAATCTCCGACTCGGAGCAAGGGTTTGTTCCTAAATAACTGAGTTTTTCTTGACATCTTATGTCATCAATCAGATTCCAAAGGATCATTTAATGATTGTAGACCAGCCTAATTCTATTTCTAAAGGCCAAGCAAAGTATAATAGTGTGCAAACTAATACAGTTATGGAATCTAACAATGAGCAAGAAACCTTGGCTTTCTCTAATAAGAAATTGGAAAATATCTTATATGAGTTAAAAACTGAAATTAAATTTGGGAATGAGCAGCTAATGGAATTGGTTACACTGTTTGAGTCATTTATAAAATTCTTTATAAAAGAAAATGAGGGGGTAATGGGTGTTGTTAATTATAGTAAGAGGAACAAGAATCCAGTGAGATCTGGAAATCCAGAGCATGTTAATGGGTGTTCTGGTACTCCTGAACCAGCTGTTGATACTTCCTCGCTTAATGATGGTGGCTCTTTGCTGGTGTAAAATGGTAACAGGTCTCTAAGAACCATTAGAGACAAAATCTCAAAGAGAGATAATAGAAATAGAAAATCTAATAAAAGAATTGGAAGAAAGAATACTACATATTTGCAGTGATGAAATGATGAAGTTAAAAACCAAAAACAAAAAAGAAAGGATAGAAATAAGCAAGTTTTGGATAATGGGTTAGTAGGAGCGAATACCATCAACCTTGATTCTAATCTTGACAATGGAAGGAAGAAAAATGAGATTAGAACAAAGCAAAATAAAACTACAGATAAAAAAGTGAATTTTGGGAAATTCTTTGAGTTAGGTAATTCGGCAATATAAGAAAAAGTAGGTGAATCAAGAGAAGCCATTAAGGAGTGCCTAATTGTAGCTGGCAATATACTTCCCACTTTGTTATAAATGGCCTCCCAAAAGGGAGATCCAAAAACAATTACCTTCTGAAATTAGCTATTTATAATTAAATCAAAGGTTTAGCCAGTGCAAAACTTGGATGTCAGGATTTACACTCAACCTATAGATATAAGTAGGGTAGGCAGAAAGGTTGGATCTGTGTAGTACTTAGAAATGCATCAGTGAGATCTAAAATTCTTGCCAGAAAAGATAAATTTATGGATATAGGTATTACACTTGATGCAACTACAAGTGAGCCACCACTGGTTAAAGGAAAACTCCTATCTAAAAAAAAAATAAGTCTGGGAAATTGGTAGGGGTTGAAATGAGAGGTACTTCTGTTCTTAAACAGCCATGAATTACAGCCTTTATTAAACCAAATGAAACAGTTTATAATATAAAAGGAGATGAGGAAAGGGGTACTTTTGAAAGTGGCAGGAAACAGTTGGGGATTAGAGCAAATAGTAGCATTGTTTTGGATGATAATAATAGCCTAACTGAGTCAGTATACTCTATGGTGGACAGTGCCCAGGATGTTGAATCACTTACTAAAAGCACTGTTAATTTAACAGAAGATTCTATTTGACAGTTACAGGCGGGCCAGAAGGATGTTAAAGGGGTTATTAATATTTTAAGTTGGAACATTGTAGGCTTGAAGGGGAAATTAGTGGATAAGGAATGCATCAAATGGTTAAAAACGTCTGCAATTCTGTGCATTCAGGAAACTTGGGTAAAAAACAGTTGTGACCAATTGCTGGATGGGTACTCTGCGTGGGTGTCACCGGCCTATAAAGATAAAAAATATGGGTGTTTTAAAGGGGGCTTAGTTATTTTTGCGGCTACCAGTTTGGTTTTTAGTATAATTGAGGTTAGCATTTACAATGAATATTTTATGTATATAGTGATTGCCAATATTAACATCAGATGGGTGATTTTTAATATTTATATTACGCCTGGCCTAAATGCTAGTAGCTATCTTGGAGTTTTATAAATGATTGAATGTAATATTGAGTCAGTAAAATTAAGATTCCTTGGGGTTAATATTTTTTTAGCTGAGGATTTTAATGCTCACATAGGCTCAAAAATTGAGGATTACAAATCAGATTGGTATATTGATGACATTGTGAATATACCTGTAAGGAACTCAAAAGATAGTTCTAGGTGCAAAAAGGGACAATTCTTCTTGAATTATTGGGTAAGCACGGTTTTAGAGTCCTTAATGGTCGCATTAATGGCAACTGGGTGGGAGAGTTTACTTTCCCAATTGGTACTAAAGGTGCAGTTTTGGATCTATGTATAGTGGAGAGTGTTAACTATCCCTTAGCCAAGTTTCTCAAAGTCATCAAATCATGGGAGAGTGATCATTATCCTATTATGTGTTTTATTAGCTTTGGTTTTCATAAAATCCCATTTGATCATGTGGGTGAAGTCAATGCTGACTCTCACATGTGTATTAAGTATGGGAAAAAGATTAAGTGGGATTCTTTTCCAAAAGAGATATTGGATAACATTTTGTGCAATGCCCAAGATAGTCGAAGCTGGTTTACATTGCACAATGATGATCTTGCTGAATCAAATAAGCTAATTAAGGGTTTTGATGATTTGATAGCTTGTACTGCTTCTGAGCTTGGTAAAAGGAATAGAAAAACAAATCATGTTGATATAGGTCTGGACAAGCCATGGTTTGATTACAAGTGCTATTACATGAGAAGAGAAATTAAAAAGGTAGGGAAAGTTTGGATTAAATCCCCATCTTATCAAATACTTGGTGCCTTTAAAAATCTTAAAAAAGAATATAAGAGTATGCTGGTTAAGAATAAAACAGCTTACTAGTCAAGTCTAAGGATCAAATTACAAGGAAGCATACTAAGTAAAGATTCTAAAACATTCTGGACAATGGTTGCCTTTGGTTGTAGAGAAAGTAATATTTCTTGATTAGTGAAGATAAGTGGGTTCAACATTTTAGCAAGGTGTATAAAATTACACCAGGCCCCCAGGAAGCTCCTGGTGATGGTCGTGTTTATGCTTTGGGTTGTGCTAGCTGTGGTGGGTTTCAATTTTTCCCCAATAAAGTTGAAAGGGCTATAACTTCACAAAAAAGAAACAAAGCGGTGGGTGTGCATGGATTACCAGCTGAAGTTTTCCTACACAATTCAGGTCTCTGGGCGTCTCTCTGTGCCCCAATTTTAGGTATAATAAGTAATTGCTTAATATTGCCAAAAGACTGGAATGGGGCATAGTGGTTCCTCTGTTTTAGAGAGGAAATAGATGTGATCCAAGTTGCTATAGGCCAATCACTCTACTTCCCATCCTACAGAAATTTTTTTCAAGATTAATCTTGGACAGATTGATGGCCTGGGTAGAAGAGAATGCTTTACTATCCAAATTTCAAGGGAAATTTAAAAAAGGCTATAATACGCTGGATTTGCTTTTTTCTCTCATTTTTTTGGTTGATAAATATGTTTGGCAAAAGAAGGGTACCCTTTTTGTGAGTTTTTTAGATATTAAAAGTGCTTTTGATTCTGTTAATAGAGGAAAGTTATGGGAGTCATTGAGGTAGTTGAATATTGATCCCCCTCTATTAGATATTATTAAATTACTTCATTCTAACACTAGTATAGTGATTCGTTATGGTAAGGATAGGGCCCTATTAAGGGAATTATCCATTAATACCGGAACGAAGCAAGGCTGTTTATTGGCTCAAATTTTGTTTAATCTTTATATTGAAAAATTAATCAAAAATATTATGACCATCGACTCTTTTGCACTGGCAATAAATAAGGAAGAAGTAAAAGTAATGTTGTATGCTGATGATGCCCTACTCATTTCTAGAACCCTGCTAGGTCTCAAACAAGCTATCTCCAACATCATAAATACACTGAATCAACTCGATTTTGAATTAAATGTTAATAAATCTAAGATTCTGGTGATCATGAAATCAAAACATTCTGAAAAAACATGGGTTATTGATGGCTGCAAATTTGAGGTGGTGAGGGAGTTTAAATATTTGGGTGTTAAACTTGATCGGAATATGTCCTGGAATAACCACTTGATGGAAGTGAAAAATAATGCTATTCAAACAATGGGGGCTATTCATAATTTTGCAACCAAATTTGCTAACAATTCTTTTGTTTCTTTAAAAAAAATGTGAAGCCAAGCTAATGAGTCAATTACTCTACAGCAGTGAAGTGTGGGGTCTTTATTTATATAAAGCGAATCTTGAAATTATACAGAATAATTTTCTGAGATCAACATTAAATCTCCCTAGGTATTGTACAACATGCTTCCTTAGCTTGGAGTCAGGGATGATCCCGGTCAAAATGAGAATACTAATAAGAGCCATTAAATACTGGGGTTGGCTAATGAAACTAAATAATACCCATCTTCCCCAGTTGTGCTGGGCTGAAGAATTTGGTAATAAAAAGTTGAGAGGGCAGCCTGCATCTTGGTTCTCTAGATTAAACTCTGTCTTAAAATGCTTTGGGTTTTCTGATTTATGGAGTGAATATGCCCTGGCAAATACAGATGGTTTTGTTACCATAGCTGTTCAGAGGATAAAATATATTGCAGTTCAGCAGGATTTTGCAGCTATGCATGACTTGGATGCATGTGGCCTGTATTCATCCATAAAATCTGTATGGGGGTTAGAGCCCTATTTGTCTTTATGTGAAAATGGCGTACACAGAAACATTTTATGTAAAATAAGACTGGCGTGTTTGGGGAATTCTCATCATAACCTGAATAATTGGCATTTTAGAAAATTTAAAAGTTGTTGTGAATGTATTAACAATTCTGATGGTGGCAATTTGCATATTTTGTTTGAATGCAAAAATGGGATAATGAACGAGAACAAACTATTTCCTCACCGCTCCCTAAGCATTTCTCACTTCAATCCCAAGAAGGAAAAAAAATTGTCCTAAGGGTAGACTCAATAAAACTGATGTATGGTATTGCAAAATTTTGTTTAAGTTAAGCCTACGTTGCTAAAATGATTTTTTTATTGGAAACTATCTTTACTATTTTCTTTTAAGTTTTATAAGTTGATATATTGCTAAGCTATTTAAGTTTTTTAACTTAATTCATTTATAAATATTGATTTTGCCACTGTATATGCACAATGGTATAAAGCGATTGAATGTAACAAACCTTGTTTTTATACATTAAATAAAATACTTGATCTTGAACTTGAGTGGTGCAGTGCAATGGCTGGGGGGCAACAGTGTTCCGGAAGACATTCTGGAGGCTGTGATGCTGCCCTGTTTGCAGTCGGCTCTCTGGTCTCACTGATGAGGTTACCCGTCTCCAGACTGACCTAGCTAGGATTCATGAAACCTCTTCTCCCACCCAGGGACCACTAGAGCCACCACCATTACCTCAGAGGTTGCCAAGAAAGAGGAGCAGTTGGACCAAGGTGGGCTCAGGGAGGGAGAGAAGTGGTGGAACAGAGGTGCATCCCTCCAGTTGTACCTCTCCACAGTTCTTATGCTGTTCTGGCAAAGAGTGGTTCCTCTATGGAAGCACCTGCAGTGGAGACAAGGAGGATGCTGGGAACCTCCACAAAGGAGATCCACAGGAGGGTGTCATGAGACCCCACAGGGGAAGAAAACAACTCCTGGCGGGGGACTCAATCATTAGGGGGTAGAAGTGGGGGAGGAAGGGGGTAGGGAGGTAAGGTGCCTGCCTGGCACCACGGCTCAGAGGGACAGGAAGCGAATCCTCAGGATCGCGGGAGCAGCTTCATGAGGGGAGGGATCTGGATGTCATTGTCCACCTAGGGACAAATGAATTGGCTGTGAATGGGATCAGAGCAGTGCAAGAGGAGTTTGTGGAGCTGGGGAGGGCCTTAGACAAGTAGCATGTATGGTAACCTTCTCGGAGGTGTTGCCTGTCTTTGGCAAGGATGATGCTAGGGTATTCCGCACCATGGGATTCAATGAATGGTTGAAAAACTGGTGTGAGGCTCAGGGATTTGGCTTCATTGGGGACTGGGGGCACATGAAGGGATGCAGACTTATACTGGCGCGATGGTCTGCATCTGTTCGGGGGGGGGGGGCACCAGGATCCTAGGTGACAGGTTTAAATGCTTCATTGGCAAGCATTTAAACTAGCCAAGGGGGGAGGCACTGAAAAGGAGCAGGGAATTCCCAGCCTCCCCACACCAAACACAGTAGTTAGAGAGGTAAACACCAAGGCAGAGAAGTCAGTAGGGAGCAGGACAGGGATAAATGCAGAAAAGGCTGTAAGGACAAGAATGGGGCTAAAAGGGGTAAGGCCTTAATAAATAGAAGGTGATGAGTACCAATGCCTGCAGTCTGTGCAAAAAGCTCCCTGAACTAGTGGCCTTGATGGAAAAGGGATGCCTGGATATTGTGGCAATCACTGAAACATTTTACACAGAGAACCAGGACTGGGATGTCAACATACCAGGATACACAGTCTACAGAAGGGACAGGGTGGGTAAAAGAGGAGGAGGAGTAGCACTCTATATAAGGGAAGGGATTAAAGCAACAGAACTAAAGAGTAAACAGGAAGTTGATGAGTCACTATGGGTCACTCTGGAGACTGGAAATGGCACCACAATCCGCATGGGGGTTGTGTACAGACCCCCATCTCAGGGGGAGGAAACGGACAAGGAAATGGTAGAAGGCGTCCTTAAAATGGCAGAAAAAGAAGAGATATTGTTAATGGGGGACCTAAATATGCCAGATGTTAACTGGAGTACCTTTGCTGCAGGCACATTCAAGAGCAGGGTCATTCTTGATGCCCTACAGGGGGCATGCCTCAGACAGCTAGTGTTGGAACCCACTCGGGAGGGAGCAATCTTAGACCTGGTACTCTCAAATGGGGAAGGAGAAAGGATCTCAGATTCAGAAGTGGGTAGCCATCTGGGAACAAGTGACCACCAAACAGTGTGGTTCACAATAAACACAGCCATAGAGTCAAGCCATACAAAAACAAGAGTATTGGACTTTAGGAAGGCTGACTTTGGGAAAATGAGAGAGTGCCTCAGAAAAGCACTAGCAAATGGGCAAGAAGGAGGGGTGGAGGAACAATGGGGAATAATCAAAACAGCCATCACAGAGGCAACAAGCCTTTGTGTGAAGCAAATCAGCAAAACAAAAGAAGGAAAAAAACACTATGGTTCTCAAAAGAGGTGGCAGGGATGGTTAAGGAGAAAAGGATAGCATTCAGGAAATATAAGGAAACACAGAAGGAGCAGGACAGCGAACTTTATCAGTTAAAGCAGGAGGAGGCAGGGAAGGCAGTCAGAATAGCAAAGGCACAAACTGAGGAAAAGATAGCCACCCCTGTTAAGAAGGGGGATAAAACATTTTATAGGTACATTAGGGAGCAAAGAAAGACCAAGGGAGGGATACAGAGACTTAATAAAGGGGAGGGAATGTGGGCAGAGGGTGACACTGACAAAGAAGGGATACTGTATAGCGCAGTGGTTTAAGGCTCTGAGCTGCAAATCTGGTGACATCCAGCAGACCAGACCTGGGTTTGAATCCCACAGCTTCCACTTGCATACTGTGTGACCCTGAGCAAGTCACCTAACTTCCCTGTGCTCCCAGGTCGCACCTGTCAAAAAGCTTTCAGCTTAGTGTGCTACTCCTGGTTAAACAACTTAAAAAAAAAAAAAAACTGAACGAATATTTCTGCTCAGTAGTCACAATGGAAGTGGGGGTACCTAAACCAAACAAAGGAGAAACTCTGAATAGGGGGGTCAATACCAGTCCCTTCACGGAAGAAAGGGTTTTAAAGAACTCTTGAAACTGAGGGTGGACAAAGCAATGGGGCCTGATGGGATTCACCAAAGAATCTAAAAGAACTAAGGGTAGACAGTGGCGGAGGAGAGAAAGATGGGCCCCAGTGCAGGTTGCAATTTTGGGCCCCCACCCCTCATGCCGCCTCAACTCCCCGGCTGGGGCCCCCCCATTCGATTGTAACCCCCCACAGCCAGGAAGCAGAAGCGGAACATGAATAAACAAATTCAAAAATAATCCCTAAGGATGAGGGTCCCAATCCCAATTCCCATTCATCAACTAATGCTGCAGCAGTGCAGCTAGCCTGCGTGCTAGGAGTACAGACAAGTCACTCGTCTCAAGTCACTCACAAGTGCTGCTGAGGGGAGTCAGAAGGGACTGGGTCAACTCAGCCAGGCAGCCAGAAGAACTTTACTGAAGCTATCAGTGACTCACTCACTCAGTCTCCGGAGAGACCGTCACCAGACTAAAGTTAAAAACAGTAAACACAACAGCCACTAAGGCCAGGCATTATATTAGGGCAAGGGAGGCACCAGGGCAGGACAAGAAAAGAACAAGCCTTAGCAATTTAAACTTGCGGCAGGCTAAGCAGTGAACCTGATCCATTATCCTACCTCCTCCTCACCTCCAGGCTCCAGTGGCTCCAGCCAGCTCCCAGACTAGTCCCGGACAGTCCCAGCCTCTACAGCAACACTAACACTCACTGTCTAACAGCACTGATTCACAATCGCTGGCTGCCAGCTGCCAACATGGTGGGTCCACCTTTTTTTTAACGTACTTTTCTTTTTTACTTATTATTTTTTGGGGAGGCAGGGGGTGCTGCTGCTGCATGCACAGTGCATGACGGCAACACGTCCCTCCAGTTAATTCCCGCAACTGTCTCTGTGGTCAGTGCTGCTATCTGCAGTCAGGGGGTGGTGGTGGCAGCAAGCTGAGTGAGTCAGTCACACAGACAGACCTGTCAAAAAAGACAACGTAAATAAATGCGAGTCGCAATCCGAATTAATTTGCTGATTGATTCTTACTATGGGCCCCTATGTGTGTCAGGCCCCTGTGTCACTGCACCAGCTGCACCGGCTATTCCTCCGCCACTGAGGGTAGAACTAGTAACACCACTGACTATTCTCTTTAACAAATCATGGGAGGATGGGGTGGTACCTGAGGACTGGAGGAGGGCAAATGTGATTCCACTTTACAAAAGTGGGCGTGGGGCAGAGGCAGGAAACTACAGACCAGTTAGTTTGACTTCAGTGGTAGGGAAAATGATGGAATCACTTCTGAAGGAAAGAATTGTTGAGTACCTAGAGGCCAGTGGGGCACAGGACCCAAGGCAGCACGGTTTCACAGCAGGAAGGTCATGTCAGACGAACCTAATAGATTTATTTGACTGGGCGACCAAAGTAGTAGACCAGGGAGGGGCTGTGGATGTGGCCTACCTAGATTTTAGCAAGGCATTTGACACAGTATCACACAAAAGATTAATATACAAGTTAGTCAGCCTTGGAGTGGGTCCCAAGGTGGTAGCCTGGATAAAAAACTGGCTGGACAACAGGACGCAAAGGGTAATAGTAAATGGAGTCCACAGTGAAGAAAGTAGGGTAACTAGCAGGGTTCCGCAGGGTTTGATACTGGGACCGGTCCTCTTTAATGTCTTTATAAGTGACATTGGAGAGCACCTGGAGGGAAGTGTATGTCTCTTTGCAGATGACACAAAGATCTGCAACAGGGTTGATACACAAGGTGGGGTGGAAAGAATGAAAAGGGACTTGGCAAGGTTGGAGGAATGGTCAAATATGTGGCAGCTCAGATTCAATGCAAAGAAGTGCAAAGTAATGCATCCGGGAAACAAAAACCCAGGGGAAGAGCACACAATGGGGGGTGAGTTAATAACAACAACAATCAAAATCAAAAGAGACCTAGGAATAATTATATCAGATGACCTAAAGGTGGGCAAGCAATGTGAGAAGGCAGTAAGGAGGGCTGGGGGATACTGGGATGCATAGGGAGAGACATCAACAGTAGAAAACAGGAAGTTGTAATCCCTCTGTACAGACAGCTAGTGAGATCCTATCTGGAGTACTGCGTGCAATTCTGGAGAACCCCTCTCCGCAAAGACATAGGCAGAGTGGAGGCTGTTCAGAGGAGGGCAACTAAATAGTGCAGGGTCTGCACCAGAAGACATACGAGGAGAGACTAAAGCAGCTTAATATGAATACCCTTGAGGAAAGGAGGAAGAGACGGGACATGATAGAAACTTTCTAGTATCTCAAGGGAATTAACAAAGTACAGGAGGGTAGTATCTTTCAGAAGACGAGATGTGCAAGAACAAGGGGGCACAATTTGAAGATAGAGGGGGGACAGCTCAGAGGTAATGTTAGAAAGTATTTTTTCACAGAGAGGGTCATGGAGGCATGGAACAGCCTTCCTGAGGAGGTTGTGGAGTCAGGAACAGTGGGAGAATTCAAGAATGCATGGGACAGGCGTAAGGCAATTACAGTGGAGGGCAGAAGAAGTAGGCTGTTGGTTAACTAGAATCTGCAGCTTATCCATCAGGTAGGGAAATGGGCAGACTAGGTGGACCAAGCAGTCCTTATCTGCCATCAAATTCTATGTTTCTATGAATAGTGCAACAGCCACAGTACGATTCATGGCATTTCCAGGACATTCACAATATGGCGACAAAATCACTCCACGCATGCGCAATGCGTTTTTGCACCGTGAGGTCACATGGTCCTGCACGGTACACATGTACCGCACATGTGTGTTATGCCACCTGTATTATTCAATTGTGCAAATGGAACTGTGCAATGGCAACTGTGCAGAGCAAATCCATGCAACTGTATCATGCAAATGTCATACAAATCCATGCTGCAGCAATGTCCTTTCAGAACTGTGAAGGCTATCAGGCAGGCAACATGTCAAGGGCCAGGAGAACAAGGGCACCTGCCAGGAGGGACCAGAGGTGGTCACAAGTAGAGCTGGTTGACCTGGATGTCACCAGGGAGGGCCAGCTCTATGGTCAAGAGGACCTGGATTGCCCTAAAGGAGAGGTGTGGGCCTTGGTGGGGCATGAACCATCAGCACAAACTGGGGTGGCATGCACCAGTGAGCAGTGCCACCACTGTTATGGGACCTGCAGAAGTGTGACTTGGCCAATCTGGAATGATTCTGGGGTATGGTGCAGGATGGCACCATCCCAAGGCCAGGTATGTACTTGTTTTGTCATGTGGGCCTAGAGCTTTTTCTGTATATGGGTGAGGTGGCAGTACTACTATCCATGATGTGTGTGTTGCCTGTCACATGGCACTGCTACAGCACATGATGTGATGTGGCACATCCCCATGGTGCACACCGTACATACCTGACATAGGTGTAGTAGCCCAGACTGTGGCACCATGACAGTTCCCAGAGCTCCAGTGTCACTTTGGGACCAGAGATACATGGCTTAGCAGCCCATTGCTTGAATGTGTGGCTTATGCCACCTATTCAGTTGCATACCAGTGAGGGTCAGGATATGGTGGTGACTTCCCAGTACATGTCAGGTGCCCTGCACACAGTCCTTCTGCCACATGCAGGCAGTCTTCCTGTCAATATCACTGCAGAGCACAATGTGTACCCTTGCCTATGACTGGAAGTGTTACATGACAGTGTTGTATGCACGCTGGCATTGCAGGATGGCACTGGTGTGACACATTGGGCCTTTGATGTTGATCTATGCCTCCCAGTGTACACACTCATCCACAATGGACACTCTGGTATTGTCACACGTGTGTTAACTACCATACTGTGCCACCATATCTGCGTGAGGGGGCCTGTCTATGCACCACACGTATTCATCCCAACCTGTCACAACTGATACTGGGGTATAGAACCTTGCCGTCTTCCACTTTTGGGGGGGGGCTCACGTGCCTGCGTGGCTGCCCACAGGCATACTCAGTGTAGGTCAATGGGAGCAGTGATGTGCAGTGGTGCAAGTGGTAGACAAGCGGTACAGGAACTCACGCACTGGCAAATGTGAATTATACAATGGCAAAGAAATTTCCTTTAATCCCATTGGCTGTCAGCACCCAGAGACAGTGATGTTATTGAGCACTAACATCACTGTATCTAGGGCTGGCAGACTGATGACCTCATCACCTGTCGGTGAAAACATCTGGATCACTGCCCACAGCACTTACTTCAGATCTGTCATGGGCTACGTGGTGGCATTCAACAAGCTGTCCGACAGGACACTTGAAGAAATGTTCAGCACTCAAGATGAAAATAATCCACCACCAATGAGCACAGCTGTGAGTACTGGCAGAAAACAGAACAGAAAAGAAGGCATGTAAACCTAGAACCAGCCACACTAGATAAAACAGAAACTGACCACAATAAAGCTAATACCCAATGGCAAACTGCCTGAGCAGTACGGGTCCTGCAAGATTGGCTGACAGAGAAAAACATAGACTGTAATTTTAAAACTGTAACCCCACAAGATTTCAGCAATATCCTGAGGCAGTTTTATGCCAGCGTTAGGAATACAAATGGAGAGGAGTACAATATATCAAGTTATGTGAGGATGAAAGTGGGAATAAACCACTACATCAACAAGCCGCCTAACAACCGCTCAATAAATATCATCACTGACACTGACTTTCAGGCAGCCAATAATGTTTTCATCGGCCACCTAAAAAACACCAGATGGCAGGGCAAAGATTTGGCTAACCACCACCCTCTGATCACTCGCACTGACCTTGACAAAATAAGGCAATCAGAAGCCCTCAATACTGAAAGCGCCAGAGGGCTAGTCCAGTACGAATGGTTAGAACTACAAATTCATTTTGCTTGCCATGAATGTGAGGGACAGAGACAATTAAAACCCAAATCATTTACCATAAAGCATACAGAAGACAGGCTGAAATACATCACCATGTCATTCAATGTTCAATGGAAAAATAAAAGCCATTAAAAAATCCAAGAGTGAGACAGAGAAAACCTCTGTGGGGCTGTTTGAAATTCCCTGTAGCCCACTCTGCCCAGTGAAGTGCTTTCAAAACCACCTGTCTAGGCTACCACCCAACCCACCTTGCCTGTTCCTTCACCCCAGAAAAAAGTCACAAATGGAGCTACAAAAGGAAGACATTTAGTTCACCCTCAAACCTATGGGGGTGAACTACCTGAGTAGCATGCTGCCATGAATTTGCAAGCTCACAGGCTTATCAACAGTATATACAAATCATAGCCTGCAAACAACAACCATACAGCTTCGGTCTGACACCAGGCTGCAGACCAGGGAGATTATGTCTGTGACCGGACATAAGAACCAAATGTCCCTGAAGTTGTACAGGAGCACAAAATTAGACCAGACACAAACCTGGAGCCAAATACTGTCCCACGCCATGCAGGAAAGAAGCTGCAGGGAATCCAACACATTGGCAACCAAACTAGGAAATGAACTTCAACCAGATGCAAGAAATGAACCCGGGACTACTGTAACCATGCCACAACCAAGCACCAGCACTAACAGTTCCTCAACAGTGTGCAAAACAAGGACTGTTTCAATATACAGGGGAACACAATGTGTGCCTTCAATTTTTACAAATAAAGCCTACAAAGTAGTGAAAAATCATCCTGTTCAGCTACTTGTTTAAAAAGCAATCTTCACAAATGACATATAGTGTATGGTAGAATGCTGTAATAAGTCAAAATCTATCATTTACTAGTCTTATTGTGCTATTGTGATGTCAGTAGGCTGTTGTACTATTATTAGTACACCACAACGATGGTACAACAGCATTGACTGTCTTTGCACTTGCGCAAGTGGCGGTATTTAGCACGTTGGAAAACGTCTGTGGCATTTTACCAATGGAACAGGAAGTTTTAATCAAGCGGTTAGTGATTATTTTGTTGATTTTAATCTTGCGGCACGTAAGCAGCACACCAGGATTTCTTTCTCAATGTGAAAAAAAACCGTAGTGTGAAGAAACAGAATGTTTTCATGGACTTTTGAGAGGAGATCCCTGATATTGTGACGCGACCACAGAAACAGTGACAAGCTATTTATTTACTGTTGCCCATACACTATAAAAGACAATGGATGGGCAACAGGCAACAGTGGGCTGTATGACAACCTCTCGAAGTGAACAACAGTGTTGTTGTTCACTGTTGCCCATCCACTAGCCTCTGTTACCTGCTGTTTAACTATCTTTGCAACCTGTTTTAAACCTGCTATTTTGACTATGTCATTATTTTAAAAATCTTATTATACCAGTTGTAAGTCTTCAGTTTAATGAACTCTAAAACATGCTTAAATAGAACGCAGTTTCACAATGCAGTTCTCGACTTAATAACATAGAGTTGTATTGTTACTATTTAAAAAGTTTCTTTTAATGCTGTTTAAAAAACAAATGAAACCTTCACATATACTATTTAAAAGTGTTTTTTTCAAATTTAATAAACTTTATTGAGCGTATTATGTAACATACACAAAGAACTAATTGTCCATGAGCTTACAGCAAAGCTTGAAGACAATCCATAGCCAGTAAACTATCTCGTTATGCTGTAAACAGTCTTGAAACAGCCCCCCATCAAAAATACTTGCCTAAAAAAAATAAAATAGAGCAAAAGAAATTAATCACACAAGACATACATAAGACCCACCCCCGCTAACCCAATCCCCTTCTCCCGAGGCTGAGGTAGTTCTAAAAGGCATAAACTAACATACTAATATGCCAGCAGAATAGGCCTAACGGTCTCTCGTGTTATTGGGCCTGGTCAGATTTACCCTCCCCCTGTACCTGTCCTATCCCCTCTTAAACCCTTCCACAGTCTCCACCTCTACCAGCAACCTGAACAGTGGATTCCATGGCTCCACCACCCTTTCAGTGAAATAACATCTCCTCCTCTCCCCTCTGAGCTTACCCCCTTCCAGCTTACACCTGTGACCTCTCATTGCCCCACCATCCTTCCATTGCAGCACCCTGACTGAGCCTCCCTTATTAATCCCATTCATGTACTTAAAGACCTCTATCATGTCCCTCCCCATCCCTTCTCTCCTCCAGGGTGTATATGTCGAGCTCCTTGAGCCTCTCCTCATAGGTCCTCTCCCCCAGGCCGCAGATCATTTTGGTTACCCTCCTTTGGACCCTCTCTAGGAGTGTAATATTCCTCTTTAAATGTGGTCTCCCAAACTGCACACAATACTCGAGGTGTGGCCTAACCAAGCAGTTGTACAGTGGAAGGATCACTTTTGCCTTTCTGGAGGTAATCCCCCTGACGATGCATTCCAGCATCCTATTTGCCCTTGCCGCTTCCCTCCTACAGGTCTCTGAATTGTTCATTTTGACATCTACCACTACCCCCAGGTCCTCTTACCCTCCATGACTTGAATCATGTCTCCTCCCAGGGTATACCCCACCTGGATTTCTGACTCCCAGGTGCAGAACCTTTAACTTCCCCACACTGAATTTTAGTTTCCATTTTCCCGACCACCTTTCCATAGCCTCCAGGTCCTCCTGCAAGGCCACCCTCCCCTCGTCCTCATCCACTACTGCACCCAGCTTTGAGTCATCTGCAAAGAGACTCTTCTCACTCCTAATTCCCTTTCTGATGTCTGAGACATAAGCGTTGAACAAGAGAGGCCCCAGCACTGACCCCTGGGGAACCCCACTAGTAACCCACCTTGTAGATGAGGCTAACCCTCCAACTACCACCTCTGAGTATGCTCAGAGAGCCAATTTCCTATCCATCTTAACAACTGTCTCCCTACCCCCATTTCCTTCAGCTTAGCCAGCAGGCCACTGTGGGGTACCGAATCAAACACCTTGCTAAATCCAGAAAGAGGACGTCCACTGGCCTACCCTGGTCTAGGGCCCTTGTCACCCAGTCATAGAACTCAACAAGGTTTGTCTGGCACGATCTTCCCATGACAAAGCCATGCTGCCTATCGTACAAGTACCCAGTTTGCTCCAGTAACCCCCCTAGCCTTTCCTTGACAATACTATCCATCACCTTGCCGACCACCGATGTCAGGCTAACAGGCCTGTAATTTCCCACCTCCTCTCTTGATCCCCCCCTTGTGGACCGGCATGACATGGGCCACCCTCCAGTCTTGGGGCACTCACCCAGTCCTCAGACAGATGTTGAAAAGCTCCACTAGAGGGACTGCCAGGACATCTGCCAGTTCCCTCAGCACCCTGGGATGTATCTCATTTGGCCCAGGTGCTTTCTCCATCCAAAGGAACCTGAGGGCTTCCCTTAATCTCTATACTGGAATTTCAGCCTCCATGTCTTCCCCCTTTTCACCTTGCACTGCTGGCTCCCCACCTGTCTGTGGTGGCCACTCCCTTTCCCCAGACCCGTCATGGCCCCTGGTCTCTACTGGTCCCACCCCTTCCTCCGGTTTGCCCCATTCCTCTTGCAAGACATAGCCCCTCCATCCCCCCCCGGTAAAAACTGAGGCAAAGTACTCATTTAGGACTTCTGCCTGTTCCCCCCGCCTCCTGTGCCCAACCATCCCCTATCCTTATCTTGCTGATCTGCCCCCTTACTTTCCTTTTTTTCCCTATGTATCTAAAGAATCCCTTGTCCCTTCCCCCCGATCCCACTGGCCAAGGACTGCTCCATTTTTGCCTTAGCTGCTCTCACCACCCTAGTGACTCTCTTGGCTGTCAGCTCATATTCCTCCTGATACCTTTCATTCCTTGAGCACTTAAAGCATCTATAGGCCACCTTCTTTTCCCTCACTGCCTCCAATACCTTCCGGGTCCACCAGCAGGGTTTTCTGGCCTTACCAAACTTACGCCTTTCCCTTGCGCAGGATCTGGTAATCTCCTGTATTCCCCTCCTACTGATCCCCCACCTGCTGTCAGCATCCATATCCGGCCTTATCCTGTCCAGATGATTTTTAAGGATCCTTCCCATGTCCCTGATGTCTGCACCCATCAAGTCGGTTACTACCATCCTTGTTTGGCTCCCCCCCCCCCCCAGGTCCAGGAAGAACCAGATTGCGGTGTGATCACTCCCCACCAATGGGTCCCTCACCTCTAAGCCCATAATCTGATCACTGTCCGCCAGGACCATGTCAGTGTCTAGGCTTACCTAGTTGGCTCACCCACCTGTTGTGTCAGATACGCATCCTGGAAAACATCCAGCAGCCTCTGCTCTCTGGCCACTGGTGACGTCATAGTCCCCCAGTCTGTTACTGGCATTTTGAGGTCCCCCATTACCACTACCCTTCTCTTTCCCAATCTACAGTGTCCCTCGAGATTTGCCACTAAACTTTCTTCCAGAACCTCCTCCAGTGCTGGTGGTCTGTATACCACTCCCACCTTTACTTTCTTACCCTCCCGCATCAGCAAGGTGACCCAAATAGCCTCCACATTCCCCTCTGCCTCCTCTACCCCTCCAATACCCATGCCATTTCTGATGAACAGTGCTACAACACTCCCCTTCCCTCCCCCCTATCTTTTCTGAACATAGTATAGAACTCCAGATTTAGGTCCAACTCATGCCCTTGAGTGGCCCAGGTCTCAGTGACTGCTGCCACGTCTACCTCCCCCTCAACTAGCATCGCCTGGAGCTCAGGCATTTAATTTCCTAATCTCCTGGCACTTATCAGGACCACTCTCCACCCCTTTTCCCTCCTCTCCTTTCTCCCGCTTTGAGCTCCCATTTCTCAGCTCCGGCACCCTACCTAGTGACCCATTTCCATATCTCCCTAGCCCCCTAGAGGAGTGGAGACCATGCCTATCATATTACTTATGGGGGGGTAATGGAAAGATAGCACCTTAATCTTGACAGGAGCAAAAGATATTAGGCCTATTTGTATATACAGGCATATGTAATCCCAGCCTTCTACATAGTTAAAAGAAAGGTGCAGAGGCCTTGAGTGACCAACCATCACTCAGCACTGAGGGTCAACAGTGTGTAAAGGGGTTTCTATACCTTGATGTATTTCTTCCTGGAGTCTGACATATGATCAATAGTGTGTTCTGCCTGCAGGGTAAAAAAGCATATCCTGATGCCATTCCACTAGGGATGGTCTGATTGCACTAGTGTCGAAGTATAATTTTTTTTAGCGCAAGACGATATTAGAGCCATATGTGGTTTCTGATTACCGATTAAGACCTCAGTATAATCTCCCACAATACAAATCTCTGGTGTGAATGCCTGGTCAATACCCAATAATGGATCCAGGTGTAGTCTGATACCATCCCAAAAGGGCATAACCTTTTCACAGGTCCAGAGAATATGGAAAAGGGATCCACGCTCCCTCTGGCATCTGGTACATAAATCTGAAGGCAGCTTACCCATTCTATGCAGCTTGATTGGAGTATAAAACCTTATGCAAAATTTGGAACTGCATGAGACAGTATCTGTCCCATTTGATGTACCTATAGATAGCTTTCCAAATGTGAGACCAGTCACGAGGGCCATCCTGGGAGGGAAGAACCTGATCCCACGAGTAAACAAAAAAAAGGGGGTTCTCTTTTAGCAAATAATCCATGCAACTGTTCATGATAGTAAGCTATAGTATGGGAGGTGGGGCAGCTTGTATTAGGGAGAGCAGTTCGTCCCCATACACTCTGGACCAGATATTAGCTCCAAAATAATGAAGTAACATATGTCTTACTTGGAGATATTTGAAACACATAGATGAATGCCAACTGAACCTCCGTTGGGCCTCCAAAAAAGTGAGAAGCTTGTCAACATGCAGCAATTGGTCAACAGATAAGAACTCCAGAAAGGGCCAGGCCATCCTGGTTAGCACTTCTCCAACAATTCTCAAGTTAGGATTTCCCAATATGGGTTGAGAAGTGTCTGCGTAGGGGTCTAGGTTCAATAGATGGCATAATTGTCTGTGAGCGTGAAGAGAATGCCCAACTGGGGTGGCTTTTAAAGAGCCTTGAATTTTCTTAAGGAGGACATACAACATGGCACAGTGGTTAAGACCTAGCTGAGAACACAATGAATGTTCAGTATCCAGCCCATGGGGAATGTAAACAGAGTCCGACTCTGCAGGATCCCAGTGGAACCAGGAGAAGTAGCGGGAGCAATGGATGGCCAGGTAATAAAGGTAAATGTTCGGGACCTTTAAGCCACTGTCTTCCCTTGATTTCATAAGTTTAACCAGATCTCTCAGAGGAGGTTTCCCCCGCCAGAGGAATTGAGAGAAAATTCTGTTAATTTGGAGAAACCATGCCTTGGGCAGAGCTGGACCAAGCATTATGAGTGGGTAAAGAAGCTGTGGAAGGGCATTCATCTTAAGGATGCTCAACCTGCCCCACAAGGACAGAGGTAGTAAAAGCCAGCGACCTAGATCAGTCTGAATTTGAGTAAGAACATGACCCAGGTTTATATTGCTTCAACTTAAGTGGATCGATACTAAGGTATATCCCAAGATATTTCAGTTTGTCCTTAACCCAGAGAAGACCTAGGTGTTGCAGATTAGCCTGGGTGGTAGCAGCATTTAAGGGCATAACCTCTGTTTTGGAGCAATTTAGTTTATAGTTGGAAATGGCACCAAATTGGGTTATAATATCCAACACAGCTTTTAGTGAAGCTGAAGGGGATGTAGCATGCAGGAGAATATCCTCCGCATAAACACATAATTTACAGAGCGAGGTACCTAAAGGGATACGATGAACTTGAGGGGATAGACTGATTTTTCTGATCAAGAGCTCAAGCTAAAGGTTAAATAAAAAAAGGGGATGAGGCACCCATGACATGTTCCTTGTTGCAGGGAGAAAGGTTCCGATAGAACCCTGTTACAAAGAATACGGGCCGAGGTGATAGTGTATAGTACCTTAAGCCATCTGATAAACTCAAGGGGAAGGCCATATCTGGGGAGCAGGTGGAACAAGTAGTCCCACAACATTCTGTTGAAAGCCTTCTCTGTATCCAGGAAAGCGAGGACCAATGGGGAGGAAGAGTCCCTGGAGGTGGAGATAAGATGCAGAAGTTTCCGACGGTGATCGGCAGACAATCAACTTGACACAAATCCCACCTGCTCCCTACTGAGGAATCAGTCCCAGACCATGTTTAATCTTGTGGCCAGGCCTTTAGCTAGGATTTTCATGTCAGTATTGATTAAAGAAATGGGTCTATAGTAAGAGACCAGGGAAGTGTCCCGGTCTGATTTAGGCAGGGCCACTATAATAGAGGCTGTAAAGGAGAGGTCTTGAAAGTCCATTTGAAAAGATATATTGAAACATATCAAGAAGGTGTAGAGCTAGCAGTTGCTTAAACTTCCTATAAAAATTTTAGGGGAAACCATCCGGGCCAGGTGATTTATCAGGGATTAAGGAGTCTATCACTTTGTACACCTCTGATAAGGTCAGGAGGGCTTTTAACAGCTCAGCCTGATCCTCTGTCAGTGATGGCAAGTCCAGGCCCTAAAGGAAGGTGACAAGGCTGGAGGGGTTAAAAGGATCTGAAGGGGCTGCATAGAGAGAAGAGCAAAAGGTTTGAAATTGTGAAACTATTTCTTTGGAAGAGGTGACAGTGTGACTGGACTATGATCGGAGAGATGGGACAATCCTATCAGCCTGTTGAGTACACAGGCGGAGGGCAAGGAGTTTCCTGGCCTTCTCTCCTTGGTCGAAGCATTTGGCTTTAGTCAGCTCTTTCTCCAAGCAGGACATTTTACTGTGCTCGAAGGGATTCAAGACGCTCTCATTCTAGCTGTGGGGAAGCTTCAGAAATTTCTTGCTCGGCCGTCCTAATCTGTGACAGGACAGAGGAGGTAGCCTGAGATAATTCTCTCTTGTGCCTGGTGGTCAGTAGTATAATTTCACTCCGGAGGGTGCATTTAAAAGAGCCTCAAAGGATATCAAGCTTCTGCATTGTGGATGAGTTAAAATTAAAGAACTCAGAGATGAAATGTTGTTGGCATTCAACCGTTTCTGGGAGTCTTAGCAGTTGGTTGTTAAGGCGCCATGTTTCGTCTCACACCAGAGAAGGAGCAAGGTTAACCTGCAATGTGGCTGGGTGATGGCCTGACACAACTTTGGCTCCATAGTGACTTAAAACCACACCTGGAAGTGCTTCGGCACTTAGTAAAAAAAAAAAATACAGGAAAAGGAATTGTGTGTAATGGAGTGAAAGGAGTATTCTTTCACGTCAGGGTGTAGGATCCTCCATGGGTCTACAAGCCCTAAGGAATCAATGAGGTCTCGGAGAGCAAACTGGCTCAGAGTGAGAGCTCGTCTATGCCTCGAGGACCTGTCCAGGTTATCGTCTAAGACCGTATTCCAGTCCTCAAAAAGTATCATAGGAAGGAGATGCCCACTGAGACAATATGGAGATGATTTGGGGAAAAAAAGGAGGGGTCTTCCATATTAGGCCCGTAGACAGATCTCACAATCACCTTCAGATGTCCCAGCAGGGCTCTTTCAAAAATATATCTACCCTGAGGATCAAACACTTCCTGGAGAAGACGGAACAGGACAGAACTGGATACCAGGATAGCTACTCCTTTTCTACGGGAATCAGTGCCTGAACCAAGAACTTGTCCAACCCAGGAACATCAAAACAACAAAACTTGGGTTGGAAGAAGGTGGGTTTCTTGAAGAAAGACCACATCAACCTGTAATTTGCGAAGGTGCAGTAGTATCTCAGCATGCTTCGTTGGGGACTGGGCCCCCTTTATGTTTCACGAACAATATCTAAAGTTATGAGCCATATTGTGTTAAGAAGTATAGATAATACCAGGAAAGTACATAAGCCAGGTTAGGAAGATCTAAGAATGCAAATAGGATGCTATCCAATCTCCGGAGAAAAAAACCTATGCCATCCTTCCCACCCTCCTTTACCCCAGATAATCCGTAACATTTCCCATACAATTAGATGACATACAAAAAACCAAATTAGCCAACTCAGATAGCAGATTCCCCAATCTCCCCACCCCGTCCCCCCCAAAAGAATGTCACAAATAACAGCCAACAGAGGTATCTTAGTATTATCCAAGTACTACCCCACACCCAACAGAAACCATCCCTACCTCCCCTATCGATCTGGTGCATGAAGCTCCAACCTGACATAGCCTCACACTCTATCCCTCTAGTTCTCCTTCCCCCCACACCTTGATCTAACAAAAACTATATACACTACCTTGGTGAAACATTAAGTGATAACAAGCATTACATATTCGGATCTCCCCTGAGCTATAAAATTATTAAAAAGACAAACCTGAGCCACATATATATTTCCTAGGGAAATACAACCCAAGCATAACAGCAGTGGTAATATATCCATACAGCAGGGTATAAAAGGAAGAAGAAACACTTGTTATGATAAATATATGTAAATTGGTGTACCTGAGGCAGAGACATCCCTTTACTAGGGGGGAGACCCCAAGATGTTATAGATATACCAGTTGTTTGTGATATGCCAAAGTCAGGAAGTTGCATTCTGCATACTATAATGTGTTATAACTCCAAAGTCCTCTACAACATGAAAACACAAACAAAGTCCTCATAGGAATTGTAAACCTACGAAAGCCCCTGTTGGCTAGCCCTAGGCCCAGAATACAGGGGCATCTTCCCTCCAAGAAAAAGAAACAGAATGAAAAATCCCCCTGCACAAAAGCCCATGGACAGAACTTATCCAGTCGATCCTCACTGATGTCTTCAATGATATCTATGCAAGTAGCCCAGTGTGGTATTCTAATCTGTTGACAAGTGTTCCAATGGTGTAGTGAGGGATAACACGGACATTCTCATATAGGCCAGGTTGAAGGCCAGTCCGAAGAGTTGAGGCCAGTGGTAAAAGCATGGCACTGATCCAGGGACAGGTTGAGGGACATTCATCCTTGTGGCCAATAACAGGGTTGCAGTACCAGGAATCTCACCAGGCAGGAAGGAGTTCTTCTGGGGTGACAGGATATATATAGCCAAGGAAGCATACAGTGTGCCGGCAATACTTGGAAAGGAGTAGTCGGTCAGCAGGGGGATCAGGGCCCCGTGGGAGTGAGTCTACTAGGGATCCAGGGATCAGGGAAGGTGGCAGAAATGGTAGTCAGTTCAGACAGCCCAAGAAAAACAAGCAGCATCCAAGGAATGCAATTTCACATCAGAGGCACACACCACTCACTGACTCTGGGCATCAATGTTCCTTAAAGAGCTCCGGTAGTAGCTTGTTGAGAGTTTGGGTGGCCGAGTCGACCGTATCAAAGAGTAACAGACAATCTGAACCAGTACCTGTAGGCGCGCTGGGTACAACATTTTAGATTTTATCCCTGTAGCAATAATCTTGGTCACCACGGGGTGAAAGGCAGCATGCTTTTGACGGGTCCCAGCTGGGCAATCCTGGGTTACTCTCAGTTTTTTGCCCTCCCATAAATGTCTTTGAAATCCCATATCTTCTGCAGGACATGTTGTTTGTCAAGAAAATTGGGTAACTTGAACATGAAAGGATGAGGGGGAGAGCCTGCTGGGGCTTTCGGGTGCATGGAATGGTAAGCTCGCTCCACCACTCATGTGGGGCCATTCAGAGAAGGGTCTGCAATCCTCTCGAGAAATTGTTGTGTGACTTGAATCAGTGCAGCCCCTTCCTCACCTTCTGGCAATCTAAAAACAATTAAATTGTTGCGGCAGCTTCTCCCCTCAAGATCTTCCATCTTAGCTTCCAGTTTGTACACTCTTTGCCTCAAAAGTGCATTCTCAGATTCAGAATGGCCTTTCCATTGCTCTAGGGACAAGGATCTAGCCCCCAGATCTCCCACGTCTCCAAAGTCAGAGTGAAGGGATTTTACTTCTTCGGTTAGCTTCCTCAAAGAATCTCTGAACGGCGCAAATTCCATTAAAAAGCGCACTTCAGAGAGTGGAACAGGTGCCACATTGAGGGTAGTATTCTTCCTGGAGCCTGAACTTTGGACCTTCGGCCACTTGGCATTCTTGTCCGGTGTTTGCTGTGGAGTGTGGCGCGGGCCAGCTTGTTTCATCTCTGCTTCAAACATCACAGCAAATATTAGCCCAAAATTCCTGCAGCACATTTCTGGTAGAATAAGGAAGAGGTATTGTACCTCAATGAGAGCCAAAGATCTCCAAAAAAAGGTAGTTTTATGAAATAGCGGAATGGAAGGGAAAGCTGAAGAAGAGTACATTACTCGGTCGAGAGCATCACATGAGGCCTTAAAACAGTGTTGTAATGTTTAAAATATTTAAGCCATCTGAAATACATTTCAATGACAAGTTAACTAAATATAAACACAATGGGCCCGATTTTACAAGCATACACCACAGTGTATGCCATTTGCGACTAAGCATATGTTGCAGCTCTCAGTTGCAACATGCAGTTGCGACATGCAGTATTCTAGAAAGCGGCATGCGCCATATCGCAAAACACATACACCAAAAGTGACTTACGCCACAGTTGCGACATTCCCACAGATACTCCATCGCGTAAATGGACATACGCCAAGAAATGTAGTTGGATATGCTATGCCAGGATTCTGGAAGGTTCCAAATGACAAGTTATATCAATGATAAATAGCATAACTTACACCAGGTGGGGGCAGGTGTTGCTTACACAGTATAAAAGGAGGCCTCCCAGGCAGGCTGCAGAGACTGTTGCACAGCAGTTTGAACACAAGATACAGAGTGACAGGGAAAGAGAAAGATGCTGGTGCCCATAGCCATACTGGGAGTACTGCTACTCGACAGGTGGCACAGGAACCACAGGCGATGCAATGTCCAGACTCAGGGGAACAGGCAGTAACCAGTATAGCACATAGCTGTCAGACGCCATGCACCATGGTGTGCAGGGCAAGGAAGTCATTCTTGGATCTGTCTGATGAGCACTGCATTGCATACTACCAACTGCCAAGGGCCATCTTCACAGGGCTGTGTAATGACCTGCAAGAAGAACTACAGAGTGCCACCCACTGGGGGCACCCTGTCCCAGTGGAGGTGAAGGTCAGTGCTGCACTATGCTTCCTTGCCACAGGAATATTCCAGACCCCAACAGGTGACACCATAGGCATTTCATAGCCTGCAATGTCCAGATGCCTATGGCAATTCGTTGATGCAATGGTGGGGTGCATGGGGAGTACATTGCCTTTCCACGGGATGTACAGCAACAGCAGGCAGTGATGCAGGGATTCTATGACATTGCACAGTTCCTCTGTGTGATAGGCACCATCAACTGTACACATGTTGTCATAAGGGCACCACCGGGCGAGGCAGACGTGTATGTGAACCGGAAAGGCTTCCACTCCATGAACATGCAGGTAGTGTGTGACAGCCAGTGCCATATACTGGATGTGGTAGCCCAGTATCCCGGCTCCACCCATAACTCATACATACTCCACAACTGCGGCCTACATGAGGCATTCTGGAGGGGATAGTTCACTGGTGGATGGCTACTAGGTATGTGCAACAGCACACAGCAGCACAGCCATGTACAGTTGCTGACCATGGTCCCACATGTGAAACACATACCAAGTAGACTGATGCTGTCTTATACATTCCACAGGTGACTGTGGCTACCCACAACTGCCATGGGTCATGACACCGCTACGCCACCCATGCACCTCGGCTGAGACCCGGTACAATGACTCACACAGCAGTACCAGGTGCATCACTGAGCACACCTTTGGTGTCCTGAAATTGCAGTTCTGTTGCATAGACAGATCTGGAGGAGCACTACAGTACAGCCCTGAGACAGCATGCAAGATATTCATGGTGTGCTGTATACTGCACATCACAGTACAGAACCGTGTGCCACCACCAGACATGGATGTGGTCGGGGGGGGAGAAGAGGAGGAGGAGGACAACATGCCTGATGGACATGGCAGACGGCACCAGTACCAAGCCACACTGGCACAGGCAGGGCAACAGGCACATCATGAGCTGATGGCACAACACTTCAGCTAATGGACAATACACCACCATGAAGCAGGATCGTAAAGCATCCATCCAGCCATGGACACCATACTACCACACAGCCATGCCACTTGGTGCTGCACACCTAACACAGTGTCACTGTATAGTGGCAACAGTGCCCATGTGATGTGGCAGTGCCCACCGATCAAACACACCCACAGCTGTGTCTGAAGGACAGTAGTATGGAATAAGGCCACAGCAGAAAAAGGAAACAACACCACCATCACAACAGGTATGTGATGGCATGAACAACACAGGGCTGCACCATATGGCCTGGGGGGGGGGGAGATATGAACAGCGTCTATGATGGGTGCTGCACATAATGATGCCTATACACTTATGTGTGGCACACACACACACCAGGGAATGGACACTACATCACCATCACAATGTGTATGTGGTGTCATGATCAACACAGGCTGCATCACATGGGGGGGAATGTAGTCTACACACGTGTGGCTCACACACACAGCAGGGTGGGTAACATGCCCACAATCACAACAGGAATGCGATGGCATGGACGTGCATACAGTGCCATGGCAGGAGCAAGACGCAAATGCATGTGTAATTAATCGCACACACACACATACAACACGAAGATGCGGCATGAAATGCTGCAATAGTCTCCTGCAGTTGTGTCACATTAACTGAGCAGTTGCATGTACAATATAGAGCACTTGCAGCATGCGATGAAAGCAACAGCATATGCAGCCTGCACGTGTCACATATGCGGCACATGTGATAGACATGTGCAGCCAAATACAGACTACAAAACAGGCCTGTACATGGGCAAGGAAGGCTGCTCACAGCTGAAACAGGCCACGTACATCCTGAAATCAGTGCACAGCAGTCAGAGCACCCAGAATGTCAACCCTGAGTGGGAGCGCACCCAACTTCAGTGCAGCTGAGACTGCACAGATGATCAACCTGGTGAAGCAGTGGCACACCACACTGCTTTCACCGGGGTGCAGGGGACACCCACCAAGGGTGAGGGACAGGACATGGAGGGCCATTGGTGCATGGCTGCAAGGCATCACAGGTGTCAGGAGAATACGAAAGCAGCTCAAATACAAGTGGAAGAACCTCTACAGGAGGGTTAGAGAGATACTAGTTCACCTCATGGACATGGCAGCAAAGTACGATGCGGACATGAGGGGAGGAGGCAGATCCATGGCAGGTGAGTATGGCAGTCTGCCTGCACACTGCTCCACATATGTGTGCATGTGCACTGATGACTGAATGTGTCACACCATACTTGTTACAGGACAGAGTGGTCCCAGGCAGGTGGCAGCAGGTGAATAGGCAGACCATGACCGGCCTGTTGGACAGCAACAGGGAAGGCATGGTGAACAGCAAGGTAAGTGTGGGCTACTGGATCATATGGCTATGTGTTGCAGCATGGCACCCAAACACCCTACCAGCACATGCGCCTTGCCATAGTGACCACTGACATGTGTTCCATTCCCCAAAACAGGTGAGCACACACCAGTACCCACATGGCACAGGGTCCTCCTTAGGTCAATGGCAGACTAGAAAGAGCAGGATGCCATAGCATACAGACAGCACACATGGTGCATGAGGAGGAGGGCATGTCCACTGCCACAGAAATCTGAGGAGGGAGGGAGTCACGTGATGCAGAACGTCTGGTGACAGCCTTTTCTGGAGCTCCCACCCTCCACCTTACTATTTCTTAATTTTGGCACCTATTCACGCTGATTTTATAGCGACTACCTCTACAAGCCTGTTCCTGTCGTCTGGTGATGCTAATTACCTAAAAGCTACGGTTCACAAAGCGCCAGGGAACCCTTACCGCCACGATGGACACGGAGATGAAGCAGGCCGGGATGAGACACACGCCGCCCACCACTCCCCAGAAAAGCTCCAAAAAAGTCAAAAACCAGAGCCCGGCTCAACTTCCCAAACAGAGCCCTCCCGCTTCCACAGCAAACCTACTCACAGAGGACCGATTCTTACAGGAATTGCTCCCATTTCGAGAAACCCTCCAAGATATTGCCACGGAGGTGAAATCTATTAAAACGGAGTTGGGAGCTGTATCGCGACGTGCAGGGGACATGGAAGTCAAACAGCCTCCTTGAAGCCGAAGGGAAAAATAGACCTGAAATTGTGAAGCTCAGACAACAAATCCACAAGCTACAACTTAAGACTGAAGACCTGAGGGCAGAAGTAGACATAACAATATCTTAATCCTCGGCTACCTGAGTCTGCAGAAAGTGGGACATGATCTCATTCATTCAAAAGCTGTTAAACAAAATAATTGGTTCCTCTCCTCTCAGCTCTAATTACCATATCGAGAGGGCTCATCGATCTTTGAGCCTAAACCTCAGCCTGGTTTTCCCCTCGTCCCATCATAATAAAGTTCCTTAGCTTTGTTGAAAACAACATGTCCTGAACAAGGTGAAAGAACTAGAGGTGATCTTTGGGAAGGGGTCAAATTGCTTTACCCAGGATTTGCCTTACGAAACGTTGGCCAAAGGAGAGACTGCATTTCATCCTACAGTGAAGAAACTCAATATTGCTGGCATTAAGTTTAAAATGAGTTACCCGCTAAGCTCTCGGTGCTCTTGGAAGGAGTCTGGCATCCATATGAGAATCCGAACACGCTGAAGGCCGACCTCGCCCAGAAATTGCCAAACCTCTTCAATGGGGACTGATTCTACAACTTGACTGTCCACTACATTAGTTTCCTCATTTACCAATGACTGTGTTATATTTTTTCCTTCTGGCTTGTAATTACCTGTTCGGGAGGGCTTGATGCCGTACTGAGGCCTGGCTAGGAGGGTTGGAGGAGTAGTCCTGTTTGAGGCCGATAGGCCGCTAGTAGTGGTTGAGGCCTGAGGAAATGCGGTCAAACGGAACCTTGCGAGGCTCCAATGTTCCTCTCGGCTCCTTTTTAGGTCGGACCAGGGGGTTCCTCTTCTTTCCTGGCTCTCTCGTCCATTTCCTCTTCCGACCAGCGGGGGTTGTTCCGGTGGTGTAGCGGGGCAGAGAGCCGAGGATTGATCGCCACTTAAGGTCAGTTTTTGCGAGCCAGGTGGCTTGACGGGGGGGGTTCCTTTCTTTCTTTTTTCATCATCGGTAACCAAGGCATTAAGTAATTTAGAGACGAGCTTGCAGTGATTTGGATGAGCTATGCCTGGTGTCCCCCTGGCTGCTTCATGGCCTTGTCACGCTTTTTGGATAACTCTGGGCAGCTCTGGCCAGAATGCCTATTTTTTTCAGTGCCAAGGTTGGTTAAATTTTGTTGTTTGGTCTATATCTGGCGTTTACTCAAAATTAGTGGAGGGTGGGGGTTCGGGGCGAGGAATTGCACTGGGGGATTTGCCTCTTGGCCTAGTTAAGGGGTGTAGGCATACTTGGCCTGGGAGTTTCCCTCCGAGTTGTTATAATTATGGTTCTCTTCATGTGGTTTTTGAAACTGTTTTCCCATGTTCTCTACTATAGTTTAGTACAACATGCTTGCAGACAGGTAGCCTTTTTGGGGATTTAATCCTGTACTGTATCCTGACATTTAGCTACTCGCTATCTTTGGGGTTTGATGTATATAGTTTATTGGGGTCTGGGTTGGGGGGGGAAATGGGGGGCGAAGGTCAAATATGTTGTTCGATGGGCCTTCATTTATTTCTATTACCTAGAAAGGTTATTATCTCAATGTGTTTGGTTTCTGAGCTATGTAAGGCTTCATATCCTTGTGGTATTATTGGGGGGGGTGGGAGAAACCTGGAAGGTGTCAATCAGAGAGTGCGGGGGGGAGATTAACCGGTGTTCTACCTTTACTTTTTTATGCCACTGGTTTATGTCCATGAAACCTATTAAACTGGCAACTTGGAATGTCAGGGGCATTAGGGATATTGGTAAAAGAGACCAAGTTTTATTAAATTGCTCACTTTTGGAGGTCGACATACTGTTTTTGCAGGAGACGCATTTGCTAGCCTCAGAGGCGAAGGGTTTACGTCGCAAGGGGTTCGATCAGATCTTTGTCTCTGAAGGTGCCACTTCTAGTAGAGGTGTGGCAATCCTGATTAAAAAGGGTATTTCATTCCTGGCAGAGAACTGCTCGACTGATCATGACGGTCGAGTGGTGCTGGTTAAGGGATTGCTTAATGGGGTTCAGGTAGTTTTGGGGGCAATTTATGGCCCTGTGGGGTGACCTAATTTTTACATGCAACTAGTGGCCCAACTGAGTCGATTCTTGCCGTCTTCATTTATTTTAGGGGGTGATTGGAATCTCTCTCTGTCTCAGGATATGGATAGAACTCACAGACCTGTTAAATCTCTCTCCCCTTCCCAGCTAGCTCTCAGAGATTTAATTAATTTAGTAGGTTTGTGCGACCCTTGGCGCTTACTGTACCCTCACAGCCATAGTTATTCCTATTACTCACAATTACACAATTCTTGGTCCAGAATCGATTATATTTTAATTAGCACGACTTTGGTTGAAAACGTTTCCCAAGCAGGCATAGATCCAATCATCATCTCCGACCATTCCTTAGCCTGGATTAAGATGTCTCCGGGAAGGCCTGGCCAGAGAGATACCTCCTGGAAACTTAATACACAGCTCTTAAAAGATGACCATACAGTTAAGCATATTCAATCTTTGATCTCCTCCTTCCTTGAGACTAATCAGGGTTCTATTGCTAGAGATGATTATCTATGGTGTTCCTTAAAATGTGTTATTAGAGGAGAATTTATAAAATTGGCCTCTAGGAGGAAGACGGCAAGAGAAATGAGAATCACGTCTTTACTGGATCAAATTAAAAGAGCTGAAAATACCTTCTCACTCTCTGGCTCCCAGGCCGATCTGGAGAAGATGTGTAAGCTAAGGAATGAGTACGAAGATTTGATTAAGGAAAACGGAATATGCCATTGCCAAAACCAAAGGCGGTATCTGGACCAAGGAGAGAAACCTGGTAAACTGCTTTGCCCTTAGGTTAAGGGAGGAAAACTCTAGGCTGATTCCAGCCTTGAGAGCTCCTGACGGAACTATCAAAACTTCACCAAGAGACATAGCTCAAATCTTCGAAGCTTTCTATCAAGACCTGTACAAGGGAGGGTCTGAACAGGCCTCTCACTCCGATATGGATGAATTTCTGGATAGGATCTCCCTTCCCTGTTTGCAAGATCAACAATGTGAATTGCTTTCCTCTCCTATTACCTTGAGGGAGATAGAAGAGGTTATACGTGGGTTACCCTCGGATAAATCCCCAGGCCCTGATGGGTTTTCCCCTAACTTTTATAAACCTTTTTGTAAGGAGATTTCTCCACTTCTCAAGTTGTTTAACCATATGCTCATCGGACCTTCTTGATCCTCACTGTTGGAAGCTACCATTATATTAATCCCTAAACCGGATAAACTCGTTGGGACCCGCCAGTTACCGAACCCATCTCTCTATTAAACTACGATATCAAAATCCTCACCAAAATCCTTTCCTTGAGAATTAGAAGAGTCTGGCAATCCTTCAAGCTTTGAGCAGGTGGGTTTTGTCCAGAATAGATCCGCCAGATCATTCAGCACTTTTCCCACATTTTCCAAGCCGCCCAGGAGTCCCAATCCTCTATGATGTTGGTAGCCCTAGATGCCAAGAAGACCTTTGATAGGGTCAATTGGGATTTCTGTGGTCTACACTTGTAGAATGGGTTTTCCTGAGACTTTCATACATTGATTAAATCAGTATATCGGTCACCTTTGGCTAGAGTTTTTGTAAATGGCTTTTCATCTGGTTTTTTTTACTGGAACACGCCAGGGTTGCCCTTATCCCTGCACTCTATTTAACTTATATTTGGAGCCTCTGTTACTAAGTATTAAAACATCGCCGAAGGTCACAGGTTGTATTATCTCTCAGACTGCTTTGACTTTATGAGTTTTCGCTGATGATATCCTTTTACACCTCTCGAACCCTGAGATTTCTCTTCCAGCAGCACTTCAAATCATCACACAATATGGGAAGGTATCCAACTACAGATTAAACCTTTCCAAATCGGTGATTTTCCCTCTTAATTCTTTCACGTTTCAAGCCAACTTCCTTCAGCTAGGTATGAAATGGGCCCAGACCTCGCTTAGTATTTAGGCATAAACCTGGCCCGGATGAAGAGACTATCAAAAACTAAATCTGGATGAACTCCTGGATAGAATTCAGAAAGATCTCGATAGATGGTCTGTTTTGCCGTTATCCGTAGGGGACGGATTAATATTATTAAAATGAACATTCTACCACGATTTTTACCCCCTGAACCTTCTTAATATTTGGCTCCCCAGAACCTATTTCCAAAAGATACATTCTACCCTAGTCAAATTTATTTGGGGGGGTAAACATCCTAGGAGGGCTTTCTGTAAGCTTAACTTACCGAAGGACAAGGGTGGTCTTTGTCTCCCGAATTTCTGGTTTTATTACTGGGCTAGCCACCTAGCCAAAATGGGACTCTGGTTCCGGTCTCAGAACGAGTTCTATAGGCCCATCTGGCTGGACTTAGAGCTTAAAGCGTTGGATAAACTCAGCCTACTCCCTTCTCGTATCTTTTATTATAGTTTTTCCTCTCTACCAGTAGACATACGTAACTCTCCCATGGGACTTTCCATTAAAATTCTCTCGCAATGCTGGAATTACTTTAGGATCCCATACACTAAGGATATGGCTCAGCCACTTACTCTCAACCCTAATATTAAAATAGGTGGGGTATCGCTTTCACTAGATTGGCTTCCGCAAATCCAGAATCGGTCAGTAGAGGATTTTTACCCCCAGGGCTCCCTTCTCTCATCCAGTTACCTGCTGGAGGATCAGAATCTCCCACCAAAATATATATTCAAGATTTACCAACTGAGACATCTTTTGTTGAAGAATTTTGGGAATGTGAAATTACCTTCCCAAGTCAGGCCTTTCCTGGATCAAATTCAGGACTGCGTTTCCAAACCTCATGGAATTTCCCGTATATATCTTTTCCTTCTAGACACCAAATACCCTGTTTCGCTACCTGGGTCGAAAGTTTGGGATTCTTTAATCCCTGATTCTCCTGGGACTTGGTACCAAATATGGCGTGATACATATAAATTTCACACCTTAGACAGAAATAGACTTATCCAGTTTTTTATATTGAATAATTTGTATTTTACGCGTCTAGGCTGACTAAGTTAGGTAGGCTGGGGTCAAATGTATGCACTAGATGCGGGGACAAAGAGGGCACCTTAATACATATTTTTTGGTCCTGTAGTAAGGTGGCTCCCTTATGGAAGGCTATTCAAGCCAATTTAGACCCAATCCTGGGGCTGCAAGACTATTTTACACCGGAAGCCTGTATTTTGGGCTGGTATTCAGATATCACAAATAGTGAAAGGAAATACCATATTGCTTTAATTTCAATTGCTGTTAAAAGACTGGTCCTAAGACATTGGTTGGACCAAATCAACTTATCATTCAATGAATGGCTTAAAGAAATCTCTTTCTGTTTTAAGTTAGAAAGACTGATTGCCAGTTCCCGTAATGCCATGCCTGCCTTTAATCGGAAATGGGGGAGGTTGTATGCTCTATAGTTACACTAATTTCCCTGTCTACTAGACCCCTGACTGTAGTTTTAGTTTCTGGACTTGATTGTAGGTTTTCGGTTTAATTTATTGTTACGTTTATCTCACCCTATCCCTTGTAGTTTATCCCTTCTATAATTAAGATTGACACCTTCCGGGGGGAAGGGGGGTCTGGGGAGGTGGGAAGGGAGTAATTGACACTCTGGTTCTTTTCTTGTTAAGTTTTGTATTTGGGGAGGGAGGGTTGGCTGAGTCCTGTTTTAGTTCTGGCTGCTATCTGTATCTCATGTCTGTTTGTTGTGAAAACTCAATAAAGTTGTCTAATTTCAAAAAAAGAAATCTGAGGAGGAGTAGATGGACAAGCTGGTAGAGGGCTTACACCCATAGCAGGTGGCACAGCAGGTTGCAGAGGCCAAGGAGGAGCAAATGGAGGGCACAGAGGCCACGGACAACACAGGTGTCCATGCCCATGCTGGTGCAGATGCAGGAGCTGGCAGAGGAGAGACCAAGGGCCAGAATGGATCCAGCCAGCGTGAGGGTGTGGTGGAGGACGTGTGAGATCTGTCGCCCCATAGACAGGAGCAACAGGTGGAGATGGATGGCCAAGTGTAACAGCAGTCTGATGCAGGGATTATGGGGAGGGGGACAGTCTATCCGGTGGTGATGGTGTCATAGGTGTGGCAGCACCTGTGACTGGCACAGGGCAGCAAGCCCGGAAACAGGACCAGCCTGCAAACTGGGACAGGCAAGTTGCGGACTTGTTGCAACCATAATAACAGATGTGTCCCAGCTGCATGCATCACTCAGGGCCCTGCTCACTACCCTCAAAAATAGGGACTAGTGTGTGACGTGTCGTGTGTGTAACCCATGCACACTGCTAGACATCTGCCTGATTGGGGGGGTGGGCAATGCATGGTAGGGTTTGTAAATATGTTATTGTGATGTTTTATACTATGGTTGTTTAGGGGAGGGTGGAATTATGTCATACACATTATTGTTGACTATGGCAACTGCAGGGAGGGGTGTTGGGTGGGTGATGTGTTTGTTGGTGGGGGGCCTGAATGTGTACTGTTTCAACATTCATGGGGTTCCTGGGTTTGTTATTGTTCGTTACTGGGGTTGGGTGGGGTTGTCTGTACACTGTTCTGTTTATAGCATGTACAGGGGCTGGGGGTTGTTTGTTGATTTTAGCAAGGGGGGTTGTGGGTGGTCATGTTTCCTGTTCCAATCATGTTAGTTGTTGTAGTGTTGGTTGGGGGTAATGTTGTTATGTTTCTATTGTTGTTGCTGCCCTTTATTAAACTGTTGCTAATGTTATGCAATCACTGTGTCTCTGTGTGCTCTCTTAATGTCCCTACTGTATGTACTGCATGTGCGTCTGATGTTGTACACATGTGTGCACATGCACACGCACAGCAGTGCTGTTGTAAATGTTGCCACATCCCACATATGGCCAATGTGTGCCAGCTGTACGTTACACAGCTGTTGTCACTACGCGAAGGTACATTGCAGCACAGTGCAATGCACTGCCAACAGTGCGCTGTGGTGTGCTTTGTACTCATGCCCTGTCACCGAGGAAGTCTGACCATTGTGCAACCTGTGGGCCTGTATGGCACCACAACACCTGAGGGAGTCCATTGCCCTACAGATGGCACCATTGGCACTTGATCGTGGTAGTGGTGCAGTTCACTGTTCAGCAACAGTGGTGTGCCTCCCGGTGCTGCACACGTGTCATGGTGACACTTAACATAAACTGGTGGCCATGGCTGGTGCGTGGTGCCTGGTCACTACAGCATCATGGTTTGTTGGTGCTACCAAGTGTGTTGGACACACTGGATCCTGCAGTGGGCATTGTGACCTTCATCATGGTATGGCTCACTCAACAAGGTCTGGGAATGGGTATGTACCACACACGATATTAGTTGTGGGTGGGTGGCATGTGGGTGGGGGTTCAGAGCGGGCAATCGATGTGACACAGTGTATTTGGGATGGGTGTGCTGGTCCTTCCCAGCCCTTCATTGTCCGTCCCAGTGATGAATACTGTGGATAGATTCCACTCGCAATGTGTGGTGCATGTACCGATATGCCATGTTGTGTGGGGTTCCACAGTGACACTGGTGCTGTGGTTGTGTGGATGGAATGTGGTGGACATGTCTGGCACCACCATTCTACTACCGGCACATGCACACAAGCCTCACCCGCTGTGACCAGCATGCCGGTGGTGCACATAGATCCCCCCCACCAACAACAGCAGACCATTAGTTGTGTGCTGTGGCTCACATCTCCACCCCACCCCCAACAACCTTGTAGCAAAACTGTACTGTTGTACATGACCTCAGTGGTCACCCCACCAATGTGCAGCAGCAGGGTGTTGGTCATGGTGATCCCTGGTAACACCCACAATGTACAGTGTCTGTGTGTTGTACATTGCAGACATGCCCACCACCCACACCCACCACTCAGCCCAGCATCTGGGTGATGCACACATGGCCATCTGTGCTTGCTGTGGCCCTCTCTGTGCTGATACTGTCACCAGTGGCACATGTCTGTACAGCCATACACCCATGGTCATCTACACAGCTACAGCTGAGGCCTGCCTATGCGTGGGGCCTTTTTCTGTCGGGGCACATATGTTAGATAATCACAACAATGTCTGAATAGTGTTCATTTATTCACAGCACATCATGGTAGGTGGTGACAGTGGTTGCACACACATTGTGAGACCTTGTACTCCCCCACCCCCCACACACACACACCTTCTATAGTGCATCATAAATCCACCCCTCCCAATGTACAGTACACAGTTCACCGTAAGTCCCTGGACATACCTGGGAATATGCTCAGCCCAACCACTGTAGAATGCAGCTCGGTGCACTATTGCTGTTTAGCACAGCTACGCCGTGTCCTGACACCAGGGTTCTGGGATGCTGTGGGCTCCAGTGCAGCCACACCCATGCTGGGGTGATGTCCATCCCCTAGCAGGGCCTCAGTAGGGCCACTGTCCTGTGTCCCATTATCCATCCCCTCCCCGGACCAGGCCTTCCACTTCCTCCCCCTCCTACTCTGCCTAGTCTTCATGGACTACAGTGTGGCCTCATCCCTGCTCTGTCCACCATCCACAGGTGGGACCATTGTGGCTGACTGTTTGGCCTGTGTGGCCATTGGTATGGATGTGTGGCTTGTGGATCATGCACAGAGTTTGCCACTGTACTCAGTCCTCCAGGCCTGTGTGTGTGCTTATTGGGGTGGGCACCTGTTGCTCAGCGACTGTGACAGTGGCAGCACCGGTCATCAGCACAGTCTGTGGGCTGATATGTCCTCTGCTTGCATGGTCTGGGACCACTGTGTTGTGGCTGGAATGGGAAGCCACGTGCATGTGAGGTGCCCGTCCCGCCTGTGCTGATGTTATTGCACACGTTGGCTGGAGGAGTGTGTTCACTTAGCTGATGGGTTGCAGTGCCAAACAATGTGTCATGGGTTGCTGGTGGTGCAGCGCATCCAGGCTGTCCACTATTGCTTGCACGGCAGTGGCCATGGCCTCATTGTGGCTTTGCTGCTGTGCCACAAGACATTCCACGGCCAACGTGCACTGTTCCATGGCCTCCATCTGTCCTTGGGTACAGTTCCTAATGCCATGCAACACCTGTACCATGCTTATCATCACCGCCGTGGAATCACTTGCAATGGCAAGAATGGTGCTGCTGATGGCTGACAGGTGTGTGTCTTGACTTAGATGGTGTTCCCAGAGGTCCTGCTGTATGGCTGTCAGTCCCTGTGTTAGGTCCTCTGGCCAGCCATCACTGACTTGCAGTAGTCACCGATGTATGCAGGTGGGGACAACTGGTCCTTCAACTCACGCACAGCTTCATCAAGCTGTGCCTCTGGCTCCTCACAGCGGATGGGGGTGATGTCCCCTGCCATTGGCCCTGTTATAGTTGCTGGAACAGTCCCGGTTTAACTCTCTCCAGGCACATTCCCATCCCCACTGTCTGCCGCTTGGCCATCCATGTTGTCACCATCTCCTCAAGCAGATTGGATGGTTTGCTGTCTACTGTCTACACCATTGCCTCTACCACCCTCCACACTCAGTCCTGCGACTCTTGACTCAGTGCCGGCTGCCTCCCCGCATCCACTGGTGTGTTTGGTGATGAGGTGCTAGTGGTGGTGGTGGTGGTGCTGCTGCTGCTGCCGCCTGTTGAGGTGGTGCTGCTGCTGTCATCATCGGTGCCTGCATCATATCCACTGCACTGCTGGCTTCCCCTGGGACCTGTACCACTGGCCCTGCAGTCTCCTGTCACTGCTGCAGTACCTATAGGATGGGATTGCTGTCAGTAAATGTGGACATATCACCCCATTGTCACCACCCACCCACTCATCAGTCATGCATCTGCATGCTGCACACTGTAGCTCCCCCCAAGGAGGGCATCAGCAGGTTGTATAGCCTTGCTCCTCCCCCACACCGGAGGTGTCTGCATGTTGCACATACCTCCTTCCCCCCACCCCAGGAGGCATCTGCAGGATGCACAGTCTTGATCCTCCCCCACACCGGAGACATCTGCATGTTGCACAGCCTTGTTCCTTCCACCCCAACCCCCCAGGAGGGCGTCTGCTTATTGCACAGCCTTGCTCCTTCCCTCCCCACCACTCAGGAGGACATTTGCATGGTGCACAGCCTTGCATTGTGGTGTGTTATTCACCACTGCATGCATGGACAGCCACACAGTGACCTTCACATGCATGGTCACTGTCCAGTATGGCAGTGACATACACAGCTTTCCATGCGCACACTCACATTACATGCCCTTCCCACCACTCTACATACCTGTGCCACCCTGCCGCCTGAATGTGTCCAGGTCAGTATCACCGCTGCTGCTTAGCTGGCTCAGGTGCCTGGCTATCCTCTGCTCTGTGGAGGTAAGTGTGCGTTCCTGGGTTGGTCCACCACACATGCCAAGGGCACAGCAGCGGTTGTATGCTAGCTTCTGTTTCACAATCCACTTCAGGTCATAGTATTTCTTCTGAAGGTCCCTCACCATTCTTTTCTGGGGGCTACAAGCATTGACCTTCTGGGCAAAAGTATCCCTTGCTTTCTTTCTCTTGTCCCTTCTGCCCTTGTCCCCACCTCTGCTCAGCAACAGGTCATGGCGCCTGTCCATCTCTGACATAAGGATGTCTGCCTCATCATGGGTGAAGTTCTTTTTATGCCTGTGCCTCTCTGTTGCCTGTTGTGTTATGTCCCAGTTTGCATGTGCTGCACGGTTCTGTGCCACAGCAGTTTGCCATTATTTCTGCCTTTCTTGTGATTTGTGACATTTTATGGGTCGCACATCGCGGTTTGTGACGTTCAGAGATATGCTTGCTATAAGTCGTGCTGTTTCTAGAACTGGATGCAAGTTGTATGTCGCAACTGCTCGAGCGTAAGTTGCACATTTGCGTAAGTTATGATGGACGTTTCTCTGCTTTCTAGAATCGGACCCAATGTTCTTAGTGAGTGTTAAGGGACTTTTTATCTCAGATTTCTAAGTTATAAAATTTTACAAAGTAAAACTGATTTAAAAAGCAAACTGTCTCTGAATTTTTAAAAACATCTGCAATACACAACAAGCCATTGTATAATAGCAATAAAGCACTCCAGTGTGTGTGTTATTGTATATTAGAAAATGGATAAAAGTATTTGAGACTTCAGATTGGCTGAGGGTCTTCTCTAGCTGGGCATCTATCAGACAACAGATGCCCAGCTATTGAAAGTACCAGCCCAGCCAGCCCCATCACCTGGATCCTGCTCCCCACCCTGCTCCCTAATTGGCTAAACCCCCTCATTTAATTTTCAAATGCCCGCCATTTTTTCTCTCTCACTAGAGACCTCACACCAGCCGAGTCATTCAACCATCCCCTTCCCTCCTACCGCCACAATCTGACTAATTTTTTTTCTCATCATGTATCTATGCCATTTTCACACTAATTGCCATTTTCTCCGCTCTATAAGACTGACAAAACACTGATTAGCCACAACACACAAATACAGCAGAACCCTGCCCACCACGGAAATGCCAGTTTCATTGCCAGCCTCACAAACCGTTCTTCATGTCTCGCGTCCCCCTCCTCTGCATGGTCACCAGCTTTCCACCGTACAATATAAAAAAGAAATGAAGAGGAAAGTTAAAACGAAGCTCCTAAAAGTATTTATAATGCCATTATTGTTGCTCGGGAGGACAGATCAGCATCACTGTATTGTGTCACTTGGTCTGCAACAAGATTCAACATGGCAAGGGTAGCTTGGTGGGGGAGCAATGGACCAAGCCAGAATCAGTATGTGTGCAATCCAGGAATAAAAAAAAAAAATTCATAATTTCTGTAAGTGTTGCTGCCATTTGTTTCCACTCACTCACCTCTATCTCGCCATGTGCTCCTGGACTTTCCCAACTGAAAACTACTAGTCAGCTTCTTCTGCATTGATTTACATGTTAACGAGATTACTAAAAAAATTGTCTAGTCATTTACTTGAGTTTTTATGGTAGCTGGACAACACTCTCAAAAGCCACATTTATGCTCTGAATACCGTATTTTTAATTTAAAAGAGAAACACTGGTACTGTATGCTGCCCTGCCACATTGAACTTCACTTTGCACTTCATGTTTTGTATGGCAGGGTAGCCCAAACTTGTAACTCTGAGTGTGTGTGTGGGGGCATCTAGCGAAACAAAGAGAAAACTATTTTTCAAACAACCATAGAAAAAACTGTAAAATAAACTTCCTATTTTGCTCTCGATGTGGTAAGGGGTGGTGGGAGAGAACAGAATAGCTCTGTCAGGGGGCATTAAGATACAGAACAGCACAAAAAGGAGGGACTACTTTACAACATAAAAGTCTTTAACTTAATAGCTCTCTATTTTTTTAATTTCTTTATTAATTTTATTAAGTCTTACATATAAATGCCACAGGTAGCCCATTTTCTAAGCGCAATAATACCTTCCAGGGGGTGGTGATAGAGCTATACTGACTTTCCAGGGGTATAACACCCTCCGCCCTGCGCATCGGGCCCCATCACGCCTCTGGGCGGTCCGCATAGCACAATACCACCCACTTGATGGGTATTATTGCTTACATAATCCACTCCTGGTGGTGGAAGCACTTGGCTTCGCCGCGTGCTTCAATCCACCCCAGGAGTGACATTATTACACAATAATATACACACCGTCATGCCTTATTGCTCAAATGCAGAATGGGGATCCTCAGTCTGAAGAAACTGTATAGATACTATGGGATTAAGTAGAGATATTTAAATATTTCTAGGAATATAACATTATTGTACAAGTCAAATAGTGATTGAACCCCTTATATCAGGTCATTGGCCCATAAACTGTCATTATTTTGCTGGTTTGAGAATTTCAGTTCCAGTATTAGAGGAAAGAAGTACAAGAAACTCCGTTCCAACTGTGCAAAAAGTATAGGAACCGATTTTCTGTCCATTCCTGATCACTTTTATCACTGGTGATATGTGCGAGTTGCAATGGCAAAATGACATCCAGGGCAGGCCAACAAACACAAGCAAAACCACATGTACTCACAGAGATGTGTTCCCCCAACATGGATGCAACACTGTAACTTTGTAAATGCTCCTTTAAAGATGTGTGGGTGCGATGCGTACAGGCCGTTGATTGCGTGACAGATCAACATTATTCTTAAGGCCTGAGAGCTGCATTGTCTCAGGCTGGCCACCTTGTTGTGGTACACAGGCTGTTCACGATGTATCCAGTATACTGTACCCGGCATCCAGCCAGCTTCAGTCTGCTTGGTACTGCACCATGTGCATTACAGAACAGACCTTGGTGCACATACATTTGGAGCAAAAGTTGAGTACATATTGTTGTCTAACGTGTTGCAGCACTGTTTGTGTTATGTGCCAGCAGAGCTTGGGAACTGTGTTCATGAAGGGGGGGAGGCACACGTCTATCAAATGTCATGTACATGTGTTACATTCCCAGGCAGACCCAGAAGTCCCTCCATCCATATCAACACCCAGTGTCAACATATGGCTTCCCCCACAGCAGTACTGGCAACCCCCACTCACCATACGTGTCTGTCACCGTGCTGACGCTTGACGTAGGTCTCTCTCCCTAACCTGTGGTCTCCCCTGGGACAGTGAGTTTACACCCACACTATGCACCTGTGATATACTGTCCTTGACACATGTTCTGCGCTGTTCACATACCATGTACAGGAGATGTACTCATGCTGTACAACATAGTGTGGTAGTGACTGTGGGTCATCACAAGTGCACCATCTCATCTGTCCACACCCTTGATCAGCACACAACTGGTCTGCAGGTCCATCATCGAGGCAGAGGCAGACTGTCATGACATTCTGCGTCATGGCCTGGCCTTGCACTGGGGGTGTACCAGGTCTCACTGTTACTGTGCGAGATGCCACAATCCCACAGTCATGCGTTCCTCATATACACAATGTGGTGACCCTCAGGTGCCACTCTGCTGTGTGTTGGCCCTGCTTCCTTGTCCATCCTAGTCATGTTACAGTACACTGTATCCTGTTTCCCATACCTGAGGGTCCCTCCACTGTGTGAGTCAAATATAGCCTGCCATGGCAGGCCTCATGTGGCCACTGCAGTGCAACATGGCCACTATGTGGTATGACATTGACACTCGGCACAGCACTGCCACAGGGAGGCATGTCTCAGTTCCCCTTGATAGTGCACGCAGACATCCTGTGCACATGTGTGCGTGACCAATGTCTGCACTGCAGTGCACATGTTCACCTCACAGACAGCCATGTGTGGGTCACAGGTGTCACATGTGCTCTCTGGAAAGGGGGGGGTGGTTGTACCTGGCTGACATGCCCCAGCCCTGACACTTTGCAAACCATGGATGTGGGGGGAGGGGGTGGATGGTGGACATGCATACAACACTCCTGTCTCCACATAGCTGTGGCACAGTGTGTAGCCAGCAAGTGTGTACATGTGAAGATGGTACTTGCGACACCTTAGCTGCCACAGCACAGCACATGTTGCCAGCCTTCTGCCACCAACCTCCTCATGGACCAGTGACAATGAATGCCATGGGAACATTGGGTCAGGTATGGGCTGCACTGCAGTTGCTTTGTGCCACTCACCACTCTGCCACTGTTTTGTCCCTCACCTCACCTCCACACCACGGACACTAGCAAGAAGCTATAGCTTCCCTGACTGGGTGCTCCTCACTCCCCAGGCGGCAAGGTGACTGCTTTTCCCCGCCGCCCGCACCTCCACACCATGGACACCAGCAAGAAGGTTCAACTCTCTGCTGCTTGTTTCAACTTTGGCGCCAAACCCGCTGCTGAACTCAGATTGGCTCCTACTCGGCGAGTCATGCTCCCTGCTTGGTTACCGACAGTGTTCTGAGCTCTGCTTCAATCTTGGCCTCTGATTACTGCTGCTTGCTTCTGGTGCTTGCTATTTTAAACTGAATTGTTCTGTGCCTCCCTTTTGTATCTTGCTAATTTGTCTGTCTCTTCTCTCTCACGCACTGCCTAACTGCTACATTAGGAATTCTCCTCTGTTGCCGATACCATTACCTGACTGCTAATTAATTTCAACTGCATAGAGTGGACTAGAGTGCACTGTTGTACTCTGTAGCCAAGCCAATTTTTTGGTCCACCCACCCACTCCCACCCCCGGTCCCTGTCCCAATTAATGCTGCTGAGCTCTGCCCACTCCTCCTGACTCAGTCTCTGAGTGGCTGCTGAAACAATTTAAAACTCCATCCTGATGGCTTTCTGAACAAGCATGGTTTCCTGTATCCTCAGCACATAGGAGTCACTATGGCTAGCACCCTCATCATCACCATGCTACTTCTGCTAGCTCTCACCCCTTTATTGGGTCAATGTCTCCTACCTAACACATCTCCTTTTGCTGTACCTAGCACTGCAGCAGTCCACCCCTGCAATCTGCCATCCAGTTTGGCACCAGGATTGCTTGCTGAACAGATGGATGTTCCTCCAGCACCTCTCCAGTCCCACCTTGTCTTCAGCAGCAGCATCCTAGTGCTGGCCCAACTCACTGTCGGTACTCTCTGCCCTCATTAGCACCCTAAAATTTGTAATACCTGCAGAAATAGAGCCTGGATCAAATGGATACTTGTCCCTGCTGCTAGAATCCTATTTCTTCTGCTGCTCTTACCATCTGGGGATGTGCATCCCAATCCTGGACCTGTCACTCCCAGGGTTGTGGAATAAAAATCACTTCCATGAACATTTGCAGCCTGCTTCCTAAAATAGCCCAGTTCCAAGCCTGGACCAGGCAACACAGACCTGACATCATTTACCTGATGGAGACATGGCTTACCTCTAAAATCAGTGATAACTCTATTGCCATGCAGGGCTATGGCACCTTCAGGCTTGATCGTATTGGGAAAAGAGGTGGTGGCTGCCTACCCCTAGATAGGGAAACTATCCAGGGGAAGTGCTGCCTATATCAGGCATCACTGGTGATTATGAGTTACTAGCAGTTGAACTCCTCATCTGGAGACATAAGTCTCTTGCTATCACCTCTGTCTGTCTGCCACCTGGTAAAGCTAAGTTGGGTCTTGGTACTGTACTGTCAGAGATCTCTAAGGTTAAGAGGAACTCTGATATTATCACCCCTGGTGACTTCAACATTGATTGGCTCAGTAAGGAATCCACCACATCAAAAGACCAGGTAGCTAGTGTGTATCTGACACAGATGGTTGCTGAATATACTAGATTGACTCATATGTCTGGCAAAGGCACACTACTTGACTGGAGCCTCTGCAACTGTCCTTCTAAAATCAAAAATGTTGCAGTACTTCCAGGCTGCCTAAGGGATCATTTGCCAGTCCTGTGTTTTTGGATGAATAAAGAGGGAAAAGTTCTCCCATCACTATTCATAGCCATGTTATTAAGAGGGGCTATACTCATGCCTTCAAAAACTGCCTTAGCAGAAGTTGACTGGTCCCCTTTACATTGACTCCAGGATATTGATCTGGCCTTCAAATTCTTCACTGATAAATTCAGTCAGATCTGTGATATTTTGGCCCCCTTGAAGAAAAGGAAAATCAGAGGATCCTCTAATGGATGGATCTCTTGGGATCTCCTGGACCAATTCAAGGCATGTGACAATCTGTGGAGTGTGACTAGGAACTCTGGCAAGCCTGCTGACTTCCAAAAGTACAGGGCTGCTAGGAATAAGTGTACGTACCTCACCAGGCAGGCCAAAGTGAAATACTATAAAGAGCTGCTTGATAGTAGTTGGGGAATGGAAAAAGATTCTGGCAAAATATCAAGGAACTCTTTGGTAAGGAGGACAGGAAGCCTCCCACAATGCTCCATGTTAATAGTACTCCTATGCTGGATCCTCACACAATTGCTGAATCCTTTAATTCTGCATTCACTGACCTTAGTGCAGTTCTCCCTCTGGCTTCCTTCATCACTCCAAATCAGACCAGTCTACCTCTAGTGGCAACACCAGCCACCCTAACTTTTATTTCAGGCATGTGACAGGGAGGCCAGAAAATATACGAGAAAGGAATTTGGCAAAACTAGACTTGGTAGCGACAACAGACATAAAGCTAGTGGTGATAGCACTTGAAGAGATTCTTGTCCCTATTACTATGATTTTCAACAAATCACTCACCCTTGCTAAGTTTCCAGCTGCCTGGAAGCTAGCGCTTATGACCCCTGTTCTAAAAAATGGGGCCCGCACCAATACGGCTAATTATCAGCCAATCTTAATTATCTCCCCTTTATCGAAAGTGCTGGAAAGAATAGTGGCTGACCAGATTTCTGAGTACCTCCAGATATATGATCTTCAATACCCACAGCAGCATGGCTTTCATAAGAGCCACAGCACTGCAACTGTACTGGTCAAATTCTCAGATTATGTGCATAACGCCTTGGATGGTAGCAAACTAATGTAGTGGGATCTATTTTCATAGATCTCACCAAGGCATTTGACACTGTCAACCATCCCCTCCTACTGACACAACTGCTGCACATGGGAATCTCCACAGAGGCTGTACTGTGGTTTAAAGATTACCTATTCCATAGGTCTCAACATGTCAAGATTGGTTCGGTGACTTCCTCAGCCAGATACATTGGGATTGGAGTCCCTCAAGGGTCCATCCTGGGACCTCTCCTCTTTAGTTTGTTTCTAAACAGACTCCCTGAGGCTTGTGAGAGCAAAATCATTCTGCATGCCGATGATGAAGTCATTTTGAGCAATGGCTCACAGCTTGATCAGCTACAGAAGGAGCTACAGTCCTCCTTCCACAACTTGAAGGATCTGTTCAGTTTACAGAAACTGCTTCTTAACCAAAAGAAAACTAAAACAATGCTGACTTTGAGCCCCCAACATAAGAAAACTTACCCAGACCTGACAATAATCAACAACAAGGCTGCCCCATTAGAGCAAGTACACACCTTCAAGTACCTCGGGGTCATCATTGAGGACACCCTTTCCTATGCTTAGCACATAGATCTAGTTGTAAAAGTGGTAAACATCAAATTTGGTGTCCTTTATTGGCATAAACAATATCTTACACCAGCTGCCCTCCATCTTACAATTTCTAGCTCCATCCTGTCTATAATTGATTATGGCTTGGTAGTTTATGGGTCAGCCTCTGACACTGTGCTCAAGTGTGTATCTACAGCCCTTAATAAACCTGTAGACTCACACTGGGGCTGACAACCTAACACACTCCTGTACACTCTATGTACAAACAAACTGGCTTAATCTCAAAAACAATAAAATATCAGACATGTCTCCTGGGCAAGAAAATATTACTTGGCAAAGTCCCTCCTTGCCACCATCGCATGCAACTTGCTAGCCACTCTACCTATTCAACCAGGGGATCAACACAGGGCTAATTTGCTATCCCATTCGGAAAACTTTCCTTGGCCAAAGGTCCTTTGCTTATAGGGCCCCCCCTCTGGCTTAATGAGCTCCCTGCCCACATAATTAACATTTTCAGCCTTCCCTCTTTTAAATCGGAACTAAAGTTTCACCTCACTGACGTTGATACCTGTGCATGCAGGTAACCCTGGCAACCCCACCCAGACAATTCTGGTCTTCTGATATGTGGATGGTGAGGCTGACCCCTCACCCTCTCCTCTCTCTCCTCCTTGTTTTTGCACTTACTTCAATTGTCTCCTGCAGCCAGCTTCTCGTGTTTACTTATTTTTTTGTGGTGATCGAGGGCCTTTCACTTAAACTCTTCCTGCCTTATTGGCCCAGCCCCCTACTGTGTTCTCTCATTCCCCTTGCCCTAGCTCCTCTTCCGTTCCTCTCCTCAATCCTTGACAATGCCTGCCTCCATCTGCTACACCTTTTACTCTGGTTGTTCCTGGTTCTCCTAGTTGTACTTTATCTGCAAGTGTTTTATACCATAGACTCTGCTGCAACTTCTCATTGCTAATTAACTTTAGTTTACATGGATCTGTACCCTGCACCCGTGTAAATGATCTACTGATGTCTTTCCCAATATAACTACACAACAGTGTTCTGAGACCATTTTTTGCAATTGTTTACTATTTGTTTTGTCATGTACCTAATTTGAAGTGGAGCCTTTGAAAAAGAGCAGTTTTGCTCAAAGGTTATTTTCCAGCTATGACATAAATAAAAATAAAAATAAAAATAAAAAAATGGCTCAGTACACCACATCAATGGCCCTCACAATGCTTGGGTTGATGAAGAATCACCTAAGTCGACAATGAATCCTCGCAACTTGGTTTTGACTTCCTCCAACTGATGACATCACTGGGCCTTGCACAGGCAGTTGCCTCTGTAACCCACCACCACGGACAAATTCTCACTTTGTCTCAAGATCACTGACCTCAAGATTGATCAGGTTGTTTGGTTCAATCACTGAAAGGTGAAATTCTCATTTGGGCCCCGATAGTCCCTCCCCTGTTGAGATGATCAGCTACCACCCGTTAAGGGGACTGTCCCTAGAGGGGCTGAGGACAGTGGTTGATTTTTTCGGTTTTAGTGCTGTTAGTGCAGCTGGTTTGGGTGAGTCGGTGGCAGCCTATAACAGGGCTGTCTCTGAGGTGCTCGATGCCATCACACTGGTCCATATATGACCCAGGTCCTTTTGCCCAAGACCCCCATGGTATGATGGGGCTCTCAAGGTGATGAAGACCATGGGTCAGAGGTTGGAGTGTTGCTGGTGTAGGACTCAGCTGGAGGAGGATAGACTGACTCTGAGGAATCACTATGCTGATTATCAATGGGCAATTGACCATAAGAAGGCAGAGTTCCTGTCCAGGGAGATTGCTGCTGCAGGGAAAAACAGACCAGCTCAGCTCTTTTGGACTATGGACAGGCTTCTTCATCTTGTCTATCTACACAGCTGAAAATAACTTTTTCAGTAGCACTTTGCGAAGAGTTTGCTCTGTTTTTCTCTGACAGGCTATCCTCTATTCAGGCTGGGATCTCACCAGTGGGTCTGGATCAGATCCAAAAGGTGGGGTCTGGGTGGAGCAGGAGCCCTCCTATTATCTGGCCTGAGTTTAGGCCAGTGGAAGTGGCTGAGGTCTCCAAAGTGATTTCAAAGCTGCGGCCCACTTGCTGTGAACTAGATCCTGGCCCAATGCATCTTCTAGTGGGCTGTGTTGAGGCTATTGGTCCAGTGTTTGCCAGGCTAGCCAGGTGTTCACTTTCAGAGGGGGTCTTCCCCAATGCCTTGAAGCAGGTGCTGGTGAAGCCCCTTCTGAAAAAAACATCTCTCAACCCCAACGTCCTGGTGAAGTATAGACCAGTCTCCAACTTCCCATATTTAGGGAAGGTTGTTCAGAAAATAGTGTCTCTGCAGCTCGAGGAGCACCTAGAGACCTGTGACATCTATGAGCCATTTCAGTCCAGGTTTAGGATGAGGCACAGCACAGACACGGTACTAGTCCGGGTGCATAATGATCTCCTCATGGCAAGAGATCGAGGGGAATGGTCAGTTCTCATTCTCTTCGATCTAGCATCAGCATTTGATACCGTGGACCACATCATGTTGTTGGATCACCTTTGAGAGTATTGTGGACTCACTGGTACTGTCGTCAGTTGGTTTGAGTCCTTTCTCTCAGGCAGGAGGCAGAGGGTAGTGATGGGGTATTTCTCCTCCTCCTCCCCAATGCCTCTGATCTATGGAGTTCCTCAGGATTCGATCCTATCACCGATGCTGTTCTCAGTATACATGCTGCCCTTGGGGAGGATCATCAGACAGTACAGTTTGGGTTTTCACTGCTATGCAGTTCATACTCAGCTGTACATCTCTTTTGCACCAGGGACAAATAGTGCTATCAAAGTGTTGAATAAATGCCTTGCCAAGATCCAGGACTGGATGAACTAACTGACTGAGACTTAACCCAGACAAGTAGGAGGTACTAGTGATTGAGCTGGGTCACGAGCATGATGGAGACACCTCCAGAACAACAACAGAGTTGGTCCTGGGGTCAACACTGTTGATGGCATCCTCTAGGGTGAGAAATCTGGGTGTGATCCTCGACGACAGGCTGACATTTAAAGCGCAGGTGTCAGCTATTGTCAAAAGTGTTTTTTACCATATGTGGAACATCACTCCGATTAAACCACTAATTCCACCTGAAGACCTACCATCACTGCTACATGCCTTTATGACATCTAAACTGGACTACTGTAATGCTCTGTACCTCAGTGTCAGTGGAAGGAACCTCCGCCAGCTGTAGCTAGTGCAGAATGCATCAACCAGGCTGCTGACAGGACTGCCCAGGTCCTGTCATGTGACCATGGTCCTGCAGGGTCCGCACTGCTGCTGGTCAGGAGGCAGATTCCCTTCAAGGGGGGCTTGCTCACCTATAAGGCCCTATATGGATTAGGCCCTGGCTACCTGTCAGACATCCTTACTTCAGCCATCCTGGCTCACTCCCTTCACTCCTCCACCCAGGGCCTCTTGGCGGTTCCGAGGACCAGGCTGAAAACCTTGGGTGACTGTTCATTTGGGGTGGCTGGTCCACTCCTCTGGAACTTGCTGCCAAGATCTCTGAGGGAGAATCCTACTGTGGAGGTGTTTATGGGAGCCTAAAGATTCATCTGTTTAATCTAGCCTATCCAGCAAATGTTTTTTAGTATGTTTTATATAATATTCGTTACAATAATTTTATGTTGTTGATTATTTTAAATGTAATGTTCTAACAACCCTGTCAAATATGCTTTTACTGTACAGCACCCAGAGCCCTGGGATTGGGCGCTTAACTAAAAAAAAAAGTGCTACTTAGTATTTACTTATTCACGGCAGATGCAAGTTGCAAACAGCGCACCATGGGCCGACTATGTACAGTCCTCTTCTTCTGTGATGGGGTGGTTCTGCAGCAGTCCTCCTGTAGCATACAGGACACTGTGTGCCACAGTGGAACCCTGTCAGCAGCCACAGCATGTGTCGAATACTGCCACCCCAGTTCTGTAGTGTTGCAATCTAGGTATCCTGTGTACACTAGTTTATGCAAGCTGTGCACCCCACCTGTCCCTTGTTTGTGACTATGTCTTGGCCAGCGGCTTCACTTGCCCCTCCATGACCTGATAGCAGAACCTGTACTGGGTAGTGGCCCCAGGTCAGCACCCCCAATACTGCAGATGTGACATCATCACACCATGTCTGGTCTTAACCACTGTCTTCCCCTGTCAGCCTACCCCCTCCTCATCTATGTCCTATATGTGACTTTCACACCCAAGACACCCACCCCCTCCTTTCTGTATGCCCACACTTATGTCTTCTCCTTGGCCACATTTGTACCTCCTGCACGTCTCCTTAGACATGGCCCTATGCCACCTGTGTCTCTGTGTCCTACCTTGTGCTTTGTGCACCTTGTCCCTCCCCTCTCTCACTGTCTCCCATGCAGTCTGGGATCATGGCTAGGCATTATTGTACATCCAGCTGTGTGTGGCTCTTGTGGGATTGGCATCCAGGGGTACATGGGGTCTTCATCCCTCTGGGGTGTATCTGTCCTGCACCTATCCTCATCATGGCCACACCATGCTCCTCCCCTTCCCTCCGGCCTGCTTTTCACACTCCTTGTCCTCTCCGCTCCCACACTACACACTTCCTGACCTGTACCCAGTACAAGGGCTGGCCATTACCCTACCACATCTGGCCATTGTTGGATCTGCATCCCAGAAGGATGACGGTTTGCCTGTACCTGCCACGCTCCCCCCCATCCTACACCCCTGTCTGCTTCCCCCAAAATGCCTGCTTGTCATCCTGCTTGCCCTTCCCCCTCCTACCCTGTCTAGTAGGCTGGCAAGATATGCAGTCAAGGCCTGAGTGTGTAACCTGTGTGTCTGACCCTTATGGGCTTTCCATCCCAGAGTGTCTTGAATAGCATTCTCCAGCTTTCTCCCCCTCCTCCCTCTCCTATTCCCTTCCACAGTAGCTCTCTACTCTCCCTTCCCCCTTCTGTAGGCCCATACCTCCATGCTGTATCCTGTACTTCACCCAATAACTGTGCATATCTATATCAAGGGATGACATGTATGCCACTCCTCACCTCTTTGTAGTGGTATTTATCACTATTTATTGTGTTGTAGTCTGACTCTACTATGTACATAGCTCTGGCACCAGTATGTCACTCACTGACTGTGTGTCTTGTTGCTGCACATCCATGTCTGTTGCGGAAATGCCACAGTATGTCCACCTTCCCCCAAGGACTCTAGGATGCATTTGGATGTGAACTGACTTACCTCAATATGCCGTTCCTGGTGACACTTATCCCATAACTCTACATGTCCACTGGGATGCAGTGTGTATAGCTGGTGCCTGTCACTTGTTGCCACATGCTTATGGCCCTGTGTCCAACTGATGCACGTGTCTTCTTATGCCGATCTCCCAGCCATGTGTGTTACTGCAGCAGTACTCTTGCTCTCAGTGCACTCTCCCGCAGACTGTCTTCAGGGGGCTTCAGTAATTGCAGGTTGCCACATCCCTGCAGTGGATCCCAATCCATTGGACATGCAGGAATCAATGTGTACCTTAGGTGCCCTGCTGACATGTCTCTCTGTTTTGGGCTCTTTGTGGACATGTGTGTGTTCTGTGCTGCTGTTTTCATGGCTTCTGTGACACACAGGCAACCTGCTGTTTCTGTGGGGTGGCCTTGTGTGTGTGTGCCATCACCACCTACCATGTGGATTATGGCTTTGGGTGGAGTGGGCAGTGCTATTGCAGCCATGTATGCAGACATTGCAAGCATGTGACAGCCACTCCGGACATCTAGTGGGACTGTGCCTGTCCATGGTACCATGCCTGTTATGCCCTGTTGCTCACAGTCTGTGAGGTGTGCACTGCTCTGTCTCCTACCTTTCCTTACTTGCTCCCATAACACCTCTTAGCACTTGAAATGTTTTCCCCTATTCTAACAACACTGATTTTGAGTTACTCCATTTCACATACGGTTGTCTCATTGCACTTGAAATGTTTGTCCCTTGTTGTAACTATGCCGATCTGTGATACTCCATTCCATGTACAGTTGTCTCTCTGTGAAGCCTGTTTTGCTGTATTGTATTCATTGAAATATTTTACCATACTTACTATTGTGTAATTTTATATTAAATGCCTTGTACTATATATTGTGATTCCCATGCTCCCTGTCCCCCGGGTCGAACCTGGAGACGAGCCTTGGCTTAGTGTGCATTTCCCAGTCACCAAATCTTTAAATAAATAAATAAAAATGTCCTTGCCATGTTGCACGGCATCATTCACACACAGCGTGACCATGCTGCCACTCCTATGGCAGAGAACTTCCACATGCCACACCTCACCTCCAGATGGAAACATCCCCGTACAGACATGGAAGGAGTGCTGACACTCCATGGGGGTGCATGTAAAGTGCTGCATGCTGTGCACCAATACCTCTATCAGGTGAGCCTGTAGCAACTTACTATGTACACACTTGGCTGGGGTGGTTATGCTTGTGGCTTTCACAGACCTCAGGGGTATCACTATGATACAGGTGTGAGACATGTCCCCAAGCAACAGGTGAAGTACAACATGGGGTTCTGCTATGCCACTGAAGGGGGTTTGCCTCTGGGGGCCCGTTGATAGGTACCTGTTGGCAACAGCATGGTGGATGCATGAAACAGCATCACATTAGAGGTTGTGGTGGCAGATATGATCAGGGGAAAGAGACCTACATGGCATGGGGGAGCCTTGGTGGTTAGTAGGGTGGGCCTTCAGCCAAGGATGACATTCAGTTTGTGGTCTTACAGTGGGTGGGACATATAAGCAGCATCAGTGGCCCATGCAGTCTGTATCTGTTGTCACTGTCTTCTTCTATACATCTGTTGGGCAAATGACACGCTGCATTCTGTACCTTCATGGTGGCATAACTGTCATACCTAGGGTGGTGTTCAGCATTTTATGGCATATGCTGCTTCTCAGGGGGATGATTCACTGACATGCCCATTGCCTTCCAGTGGCCAACCCTAAGCATTGGTGGCAGTCTCACACACCCCTGGGCAAATCCCTCTTGTTGTGCCCAGTGCCATGTGTGGGCTGTTTCACTCCACCTCCAACACTGTCAGTTTCAGTGGTGTACACATGTGTGGTGCCTGTGACACCCTTGCCCAGGAAGCAGGTGTTCTACTACTTCTGCACAGTGCCAACCCACCAATGCCACTGTGCCTCATGCCTTGCTGATCACAGTCCACTGCCTCCCATGGTGACATGTCGGGTACCATCCCTACAGCATCATTTGATCTCTGCTTCCTGACAGCCATGTTGCCCATGAGTACATGACCTCTGTGGCACAGGACTCAGTGCCACTGGCAATGGGCAACACACATGCAGAGTCTCATTCATGCATTACACAGGTCTTGGGTTGGGGGGGGGAGGGATTAGTTTCCTTTCCCATCACCACACAGTCAAGGGTTGTTACAGACTTCCTCCATTTTTTCTCTGCCTAGGTCACCAGGGAGTAGTCCAGCCAGGGAGGACACATTGGTGCCTGGCGAGATTGGAACTGGTGATGCAGCAGCAGTTGTGGGCCAACACATACCTTACTTTAAGGGTGGATGTACTTGTGGATCTTGTACAGGGCATTGCCTCGACACAATGATGTACGGCGGCTGCAGTGGACTGCCTGGTAGGGCAGCTTGCCCCTTCCCCCCCCCCCGACAAGCACCCTAGTATCCATCTGACATCCTCCTGGCTCCTCCTCTCTTATATGGACCCCAATTTGTACATAGTTCACCCTTCCCCCACCCGTAAATAGTTATGTCATTTTGTGTTCCCACTATTCCCCTTTTAACACTTGCACTCTTGTACATAGTTCACACATCCCTCATCTGTATGTAGTTGTTTCCTTTCGTGTACCCAGTCCACCCCTTTTCAAGTTTATTTGTATTTCCATTTGTCATGTTTTTTTCATGTACAGTTTTTACATTTGCAAAGTAAAGTTTTCATTACATTTGACATATTCTGACTTGTATGCTTTCTTTCATGCGGTTGTGCTTCCCCAGTGCGAGTCCATGGTTCCAAGGTCCAGCACTGCAGGAATCAACTGGAATTGGGTGATGCACCACATGTCTCCTAGCCACATGTCTCCCTCCCTGGGGAGACATCTGTGCGTCACTGCATGCCCACCATGATGGGGTGCGATAGGTGCCCCGAGGAATGCAATCCTGGATGTTCCCTGGCAGGACTCTGGCCTCATCCTTGCTGTGTCTGCACTACTACCTACGGGGCAACCTCTACACTGACCCTTTTTGACAGCTGGCAAGCTGCCATCAGCTGTGCCAGTACACTCTGGTGCCTGCCAGAATGTGCTGTTTGCTGCACTTATTTCAAGCACGGACCCCAGGGGATACTCCATGATGCCAGCCTTGTGCCACCAGCTAACATGCCTGGGTACACCTACTGCTCTTAGCCCTTTAGTTCTCCACTATCCTAGGGCATTGCACATTGTGCCATTGCACTGTGTTGTGTTATTCACACACCTGTGCATTTCTTTGTGGTGTGCCATACTTTCACATTGCACATTTTGCTCACCACTCTCTTCACAAAGTGCTTTGTGATTACACAAATCTATTGTGAATAAGGCTGGTAGGCTGCTGCGCAGTGGAACACTGCTGTGCAATGCAAACTTTGCAATTGCATGACTCTTTATGAATCCTGGCCCTGGTGCTCTAACCACTAGACCACACTACCTCTTTTAAAAATTGCATTATCAGCAAAGTAATAATGCCAGTATATAAAATACTATTATGAAGAACAATGAACTGCTGTTTAATGAGTTCAAGTACTGTATTTACAACTTAGAAATACAAACATTCTGTTACAAAACTACGGTAATTTTTACTGTATGTGGGCTCTGTCACTATACTGATAATTAGAAATTAAAACAATTCATTTTTGTCTTGTAATTTGATATGAACCATCTTAATCTTTCTTAATACTGAAATGACGCACAACTTGTCACTGGCTGCAGCTGTAGGTAGTAAACATGAAATGTATGTTGGTGTGGTGGATGGAAAAAGACAGTTCAGGCAATAAATGAGATAATTCAATGTTGTTTTATTCAAGATTAAAAAACATTTAGCAGAGCTTGTTGACAATGCTGTCCTATTAAGGCAGAACTTCTAATGACAAGAAAACATGTAACAAGTAAATAGTGCTAGATACTGTAGTGTACAGCTTACAAAGGATTGTATGTTTCAACATAGACATGGACGTACTAAGTATGGCCCACTGCTTGAGGGAGGGGTGGGTGCTCATGGTTGTTGCTATCCATCCCTGGAATGATGGCAGCAAGGTTTATGCCTGGAGGAAACTGAAGAGAACCATGTGCATAAAGATTGTGCTGTACTGAGGTACACTGATACAGTCTAAAGTAAGAACTCCCTATAACCATTAAAGCTAATCTGGAAATAGGGAAGAGTGCACAGTATTTTTTTTCTCTCTTATTATTTTCCTGGTTTGTACTGTATGGTTTTAGAATTGCAGTGAGGAAATGGATTAAAGTTTTGAATTGCAGATAACCAAAACACAGTTGCGCTATATACAAAGAAGTGCTTTGTCAGAAGAGTTCCCTTTGTGAATGCAGTGCATTGCATATACTATCAGGGAAGTGCCTTGTAACATCCTGGTGAGGGTTGCAAATGAAGCATACAATAGAGCTGGAATGTGAGCTTGGTGCATACTGCATGTTGCAGTGCTACATAGTACCACATCTTTGATATCAGGCCACCAACACACTGCCCTTGTTCCATGTACTCTCTGGTGTCCAATGGCACCTCTTCCCTCTCCTTGACTTATTTCAAGTTCTGCAGGGTTTCTCTTGGATCAGATGGTGCAGTCCCCCTGATCACCCAATGCAGCACCCCAATGACCCAACGCAATCCCTGCCTTACCAATGCAAGGACACCACCTCTGATACAATTCCCTCACTACAGATACTATCCCCTATAACAAGTGCAATCCTTCCATACCAATGCAATGCCCCTTCTTACCATTGCAGACTTTGCAACTTGTGGAATCTCTGGTGCACTGTCATCTTTCTCTACCCCTCTTCCCTCTCTGGCTTATCCTCGGCCCCCCAAGTGGTTGTGCTACAGTGACCAGGGTTTCTGAGTGCTGCAATGTGAGAATGATTCTGCAGGCCACTAGTATTTATTGAAGTCCCCACTCATATGCCAGGTCCCTGCAAACAACAGTGTTTCTTTGGGACACAGATATTTATTTCATTTGTTTATCTCATTTCTGTTGATAGGGTAAGCTCACTGGAGTAAAGAAAAAAATTGTTTTTGTCAGCAAATGAGGAGTAAACACTCAGATACATGGGCACAAAGCAGCTGTAACTGAGAATAAGGTCCATTATTGTAAGAAAGAGGTACCTACTCTTGTGGGAGAGGATTAGCAGCCTATAGATTAACTGCATACAGTTGCTCAGCCTTCAACCACTGCCTCCTGCTTCTGTGGAAGGCTCTTGGACTAAAGACGGACTACATCAGACATGGTACAGTTCCAAATGGATGCTTGGCAAAGGCCCTCAATGTCTCCATCTTCACCAGATGAATGTAGGGAAAACAGAATTACTAACCTGGTGGTCGTAAAGAAAACATTGTTCAAAAAGAAGTTGGGACTGAAAAAGAAATCCTCAAGTCTGAAATATGTAGGTATTTATACAACCAACTACCCAGATGATGTGCTGAGGAAACTATATGGTACAGTACTTTAATTTTAGAAGGTGGCATGATTTGAAAAGACTATCTGTTTCCAGTGGGAATTTATAATATGACTAGAATTAATTAAAATGAGAGTATTGCCTTATTATCTGTATCTCTTTCAAATGTTGATGACATAGCTTCATGTGAAGTCGATTAGAGTTTGGGAAATACTAATCTTAAGATTTAAATTGCAGGTAAAAATACAAAATACCACATGTTGAGGTGAGCAAAAGAAAGTGAAGGACTTCCCTTTCTAGAGTTACAAAAATGATTCCTGAGCCAAACAGATACACAACCTCATTATATGGTTAACTCAAAGTGGATGAAGATATCTGAACTTTACACAATGGCAAATGTATTAGTTGCCGACTGTTGTCATGGGATACCAGTATTTTTATAAGAATGTAGAAGAGTAAAAATAACCGTAGGTAGTAGGTACTGCCTTTTTAACAAAATAAGTATGAATCCAGGCTAAAACATGAAGTTTAGTTGATAATGTTTATTTCTTTATACAGTATCTTATGGTGTCCAGTGGCATTCCAGTCAGTTGTTTTCAAACAGTACTTGGAAAGGCAAGGAACTGTAAAGCACATTAAATTGTCACCAGGATCACCCCCATCAGGTAGCATCTTGTTTACATGAGGGCCTGGGGTCCGCAAGTATCATACTCGCAGTGTCAACAAGAAATGTGACCAAGATAATTACAGACCACCACACAGCTGCAATACAAGTAAAACAGTTCTGTACATTTAAAACAAAAACAACATTTTCAATTAGAGACGTAAGTTTGCCGAGTTGCTCAATTAAAAAAAAAAACATGAAGTGATCTTTCACATGAGAGATTAAGCTTACCTGTAGCTGTCAGCCCCTGGTGCCAGCACTCCTGAGATATAAATATCGAAGTCATCTCTAAATGAAATCAAGGGAGTAGCCATTTCACAGAATCTTGAGATAGGAAGAGATGTCACAGAGGGGCAGGCTGTGCTTAACTACATAAAGTATACCCCTCAGTGACATCAACTTGTGTCACAAGAGTCAATGAAACTGCTGCTCCCTCAAATTAATATACTGATTTATTTAGATGTTTATATCTATGGACACCTACAGGTTAGCCAAAAACCTCATTTGAATGATCTTGTCATGGACTTTCAGAATTTGAGGGGCTGGACACACTTGTCTTCTCCTTTAAAGAGCCCCTGACTCCACTAGAACAAAGTTGGAAAAAGGTTAACATGATTCAGCATAGGTTTCATATTTTTTCTGTAATACTCAACTGCATTTGTTATTATTAAGGACATTTGCTTGAAAAAGGGATCTCTGCCCTATCTGCTTTGATTGCTTGTTTACAAGTGACATCACAATTCTGTTTATGATGTCATAATCTGTTTCTGTGGAGATAATTATAATGTCAGGCATAGACATGCTGCCAGAGTAGATGATGTCTAGGGAACAGTGATTCTGTTTTCTTGTAATTCTCCGCACAAATAAAGAAAAAGGGGAACATAATTGTGGAACATTTATGAAATGTGACCTCAATTGTGTCTAAATCTTACATTTTTCAACATTTTCCTAATTGTGATAGAGGTTCTTTAAGGGAAATTAATAATGAACCCTGATAAAATACACTCCATAATTATGGCAATTAGAAATTAAGGCTTTTGAAACAAGGGGCAGGGTTATTTCAATGATGTAGCAGCTGTGTTGTGAACAAGTATGGAGCACACCTGTTTCAGACAATTAGGCATTTTTTTCCAAATATCAGGAGTGGCAAATGCATGACAGCCATAATTTGTGTTACTCTTGGTATTTTGAAGTATAGCGACTCAGTTGAGCATGGGGCATAGCAGAGAAAAATGTAAAGGAAATATTACAAAGAACTACTCTAAAGAGTTGGAAACCGACTTGAACTCAACAAACTGCTACAACACCAAAGAAAAAGGGGTGACAGGGTACTCCCACTGTGATGGTAGGAGAAAGAATTTAATGGCTGACCTCCATTGTTCCACCGAGTTCTTTCTCCTTCCATCCCACCACTTTTTCTTTTCTAAAATCACATGTTCATCTCTACTCAGTACTGGTGTAAAAGTAAGTCAAGGCATAACAGTGGATGCATATGAATGGAATGATATGCCAACTACTGTATACTGTCAACACACTGTTAACTTAAGCCATTTCTGGAGATGTAAAGTGTGCAATGGTTGACTTTGAAGTCATAGAAGAAAAAATATGCATCTAATAAAATATCATATCCAATTTGTGTAAAATTAAACTGGAGGCTTACAGAACACAAGATCACCTCATATACTGCATAAGGAAATAATCACATCATCATGCAATAACTAGCTCAATGCAGTTATGACAGCACTGACATGTCCTTCCACCACCAGATTTTCAACTTAAACACTCTGTGAACCATTGTTTCAGGCTTCTACAGTAGTTCAAAATAATTATAACCTACCTTTCTCACCCACAGAATGTCAAATTTTCTTTCACATGTCTGTTTCATGTGTCCACTTACTCTTGATCTCAGAGAAGTATAATGTGTTGCATTTTCCATAGCAGTCCTCTGCTCATCTGGGATCAGCTTACATGAAGTCTGTGTTCACATCGCTGAACTCACCTGACACACCCATGCCATCTTCACTGGAGTTCTCATGCTTCTTCACAACCTGAGGCAGTTACTCATTCTTAGCTTTTCACAGATGCCCCAGAATAACAGCAGGTGAAAAGGAAGTCAATGATTTATTGAGGGCTCAGGTGTGAACCTGCCACTCAATCCAAGTTAGTGGACAATATGCTGCCATAAATCAAGTAGGGGCAGACAGATTGACTACCAGACTATAACTTGCATAGCAGGAACAATTCCACATAGTCACTGAAATGCCTATTGTTTCATAGGGTACTCAGGTTGGTAAAATGTAGTTGAATGCTCTGCAGAATTGGTGGTGGGGGGTGGAACAGAAAATATACCCTGCTAATTATTATATGGAAGGGTGTGTGGAAGAGGAACTATTTTAAAATCAAATGAATAAATCTGTGTGGAAATAAAACACAGAACAGAGTGGTCAACCAGCTTGTGAGCTGCAAATAAAACGAAAGAGATTAAATGCTTGCTGAAAATAAGAGACAGTTAGAATCAACATTTTGACCATAGGTCTTCTTTAGGAATCATCTGTAAAAGAATAAAAAGCATACCTAGCATGGTGGCAGAGCAGTAGGACTACAGCCTGCCACACCACTGATCCAGGTTCAAGTGTGGACCTGGTCATTTGATGGTCAGTCGGGGAGGGAGGAGACAAAGCATCCTAAGGATAGTTCTCCTGTCTCAGAGAGGAGAGTTCAGGTGGCTCACAACTAGCCTACCACCTGGTGGAGGCCAGGTGGTAGCACAACAAGGGTCACCTTAGCAATGGGAGGGCAATCCTCAGATGTGGATACATGTGTGTCTGGAGGCAAGCACACAGGCATGCACAACAACACATGGTGCTTCACTGCATGCTGGACAGCCCCAGGGAAGAAATCTAGAGGGAACACCATGACCAGCTAAATGACTCCCTGACCCTCCACAGGGCCCACACCACAGACTAGGCAGGGCCCCATCTGGGTGGATGGCCCTTTCCTCTAGCCCTGCCATGGAAGGAAATCTGTAGGGGATTCTCATGGAGCTAAATAAATCATAGGGAATGTGGGTGATGCTGGGGAGCTGAGGATGATGGGGACCTGCTGGCAAGAAAAGGAGGATAAAGAAGTGATGAGGGACAAAATTAAAAAAGTCAGTATCATGCTTACATTTCTGAAAGGATTATTGAAGAAGACCTATGATTGATACATTGATTCTAACTTTATTTTCTGTTGTTGGTGTACATTTAATCTAACCCTTCAAAACTGAAGCTTTTTTGTTAAGATAAATTTAATTACAAGACAGGTGTTTTGTTACCCAATTATTCAGTTTTATTGTTAGTTTGTAATTTATATTTGTGACTTGAGCAGTTCTATAAATAAGTTCTGTATCGCATTGAACCGATTCTCTAAATTTTAACTTTTGATAAATAAATACATCAATCAACAATTTTTAAGTGCGATACCACACTTCAGGGTGGACATTATATATCAGCACACTTCCAGGTGGAATGTTTGCCTTTGTTCTTTGTACATCACAAAATGCCCAGTGCATATGGCAATATAGCTTAATGCACCCCCTGGAGTGTGTTATTGCCTACATATTCCATGACAGGCAGGAAAACTGCTGTACAGTTTCCTAGAATGACTAAGGCAATGACTATTTCTGCAGACTGCACCAGTACTGTCCTGTGGATAACAGTACAGTATCTCTATGCCTGCTAGAAGATCAAGCTGGATCTACCCATATATCTGGATATTTTAAGTGAAATATTATACCTATTACATGGTGACATCAGCTAAGGTTCTAATGACTAAAGGTATTGTTTTTCTTAGGAGATGGGGAGTACAAAATAGTATGGATTTTGTCCTACTGCAGTTGAATACATTTGTATCTGACAATTTGTGATTTGACTTTGCTGAAGTCTGTGTGTAGTTTACAGATTACAGATAAAGTGGAAATGAAGCTGTATCACATTAGCAGCCATGTGCATATGTACTGTACAGAGCTTGGTAAACATTGGTTTGGAATGTCAGTGACAAATACTGAAACTAGTCAAGGTTCTAGGATGAAGTTTCTGAACTGGCTCACCTGAAGAGCTATATATCAAGTTCCAAAGCATTGTTGTCAATAGATACTTTTGTGTCTGGTCTTTCAAGTAATGATCAATCCAAGCCACTGGATGCTACTTATCAATATTTTTGTGGGGAGTATATGACCAGATCACAAGCCTTAGAAAGTTCTTTTAAGATGGTGTCTGTGTAAGGACCCTCACCCATAGCTACAAATGTCAGTAGTAGTAAAGCAGTTTGTTATTAAGCCAGAATGCACAGGGAATGGGTATTGTGAAATGGAGGGAAGTTGCAGACATGGGCATGCACAAATCTTTCAGGTAACATAGGTCAGGATCCTGAACTTTGTGTACCATAACAGCTACATACTGTATCTGTCAGTCAAAAGAACATCATAATATCCATCTAGTTTTCCCAAAGACCAACATGGCTACAGTACAAACATGCTATCCTACTAAATAATGTTTAAAACCTGTTTATTTCAGATCATGGTGAAATGAATAGGAAATCCCTCATTTTGTAATCAGATATACTGTACAAACATGGGTAAAGGTGTTTATTAAAAGCCCATTAGAATCTTAATTTCCTTACAATTCATTCCAAAGACTTCCAATTCTCCGTAGACCTTCAAAACATTATTAGAGAATATCCAGGTATGTAATTATGCAAAATGATAGCTAGTTTAATCCCTTAAGAGTAGTCACTGCCAGTGCTTGCTGCTTCTGCAACTGAAGCTTGATCAATTTTACAGCCCAAATAAGTGAAATCAATAAATGAATGCATTTCAGGATATTACATCTAGGAGCAACATTCATATCAGTAAGTGAGGACACTTGCATGTTTAATCCTGAAACTTCCTTTCTATAACTGAAAGAAATTAAACTTAATGTGATTAAAGGTGGGAATGATGTATAATATGTGGGTTTGGATTCATAATCTTACCTGGTAGCCTGATGTTCAGATTTGCAATAGTGGTCATTTTGGAAATTTTTTGACTGTGTTATGAGTTGGACCTACAGTGCAATTTCCGTATAGCTGCTGAAGCATTAATTACTAACTTCAGTAATTAGGAGAAAACTTTATTGATTTATTAAAAAAAATTGAAAAATGCTGGCTTTTTCAAACCTAATACTGGACACAGTTGACAGCTGATGCTTTCACCCTCTCATAGTACAACAGCTGTCTTCAACAGTAGGCTCTCACATGATGAGCAAAAAACAATAGAGTCCTTTGAAACTTTCCTGAAACCCTTCAATAATAAGTGCAGTTACACTATCAAATACTGCACCCAAAAAATCAACAGGTAAGACACTCTCAAATGCATAAAAGTGCTCAAGAGATTCATTCTCAAATTATTTTTATTTTGTGCAAAGGTAAACAAGCAGGGAACCCATACACTACACTACTAGTGTCTAACATCTGATGTTTCATGCTTCTACACGATAATGACTCTTGCACAAAATACAAAATTGCTTGAGAAGGACTGTTTTGCATTTGTACTTCATTGGTAATGCTTTGTTCTGCCTGTGATCATCTGCCTTTGTTTGTCACTGTAAAACAAACCATGTCATTTCTGCCAAAGGAATGTATGTGCCAATGAGCTTGCACAGTTAATAAAATAAAAAAAAATAATAAAAGAGATATATCTGGGAGACAGGGAGTGTCTTACTTAATTTTTTCTATAGTTTTGGTTTTAAAAAGTACGGGTTACACCTTTGCTGTTGTTCTCTTTTGTATTTCCAAATATTGTAATCCTATTCTCAGGCAAACCCGATTCCCAGTCACATCAAACGCTGTTAATTTTACACACTGCCATTTTTTGGTCCCCAATAACTTCACTGTGAATTTCATCAATATTCAGACACTAAATACAGTGACTGTCACTAGTATCTGGTTTTGTGCATCATCTGAACTGAAGCCATTTTATCTTTCTAAACCAATCCCAACAGTTTAACAAAAAACAAACTTCCTGATCTTAAACCATCTCAGGCAGTTGCTAGTTAGCAGTATTTCTCTTTCTGCTCTTTTGGCACACCACTTGCTGTTTGAGTGACTGAGTTTTTAAACCAGGATCTTTTTTTTTAAAAAAGATTAAGTATGCTTTATTAGTTTTCAAAAAACAAAACAAACAAGACCATAACAGTAATAGAACATCAAATTACAAACACCACCTTTACTACTAAACCCTATGCCCTCCCCCACCCCACCCCGACAGCAGAGTGGACTAGAAACCTGCACTGGTTTATATACATATTCAATAAAATCAATTCTATAAAAAAAAATCATCCATATTGAGGTCTTATGAGGAGAGAGTAGTATTCTTCTGCATTGTATATAGGGTATGTAGCTTCCCCAAATCTTATTAAACCTTGAAAGGTTATTATGTAAGCCTGCTCTCGTCCGCTCAGTACAAAGATTAGCGAGGAGTTCCTGCAACCACTCCATGTAGGAAAGGCACACCAAGTCTCTCCAGTGTCTCAATACCAATTTCGTAACCGACATAGCTATTAACACCATGTAGTGTTTATGCACCCAAATATCCACAGTGGAATAGTCCCCCACCAAATATATCTCTGGGATAAAGTACTCGGTGATCCCTAAGAGAGGATACCCCCTTTGACTAATGAGCTCCCAGAGTGTTGCTACCTTAGAGCAGTCCCACAATATATGATAGAGGGTGCCCTCCCTCTGCCCACATGTCACGCAGTCTGAAGAGGGAGCCCATCCCATTTTAATCAATTTAATTGGCATGTAATATAAATCATTTAAAATTTGAAATTGCATTAGTCTGAGCCAGGCTTGTGTTACATAAATGTAGCAGTTTTTCCAAATTTTGTGCCAATTAAGGACAGGCTGCATAAAGTGCAAATTCCAGAAAGATGATACTCCATCTACATGTTGGAATGCCTTATATAAATATCCATATAGTCTAGAAACAGCATGAGATGAGGTGGACAGTTCTCCAAGTAGTGGCAGGAACTCACTCTCATCTGGACCAGTCTGCCCATCTGCCAAAGTTTTCACAAACACATGACCGAGTTCGAAAATCTTAAATATCTGGGATCTATCCAGGTGTAGGTCCTGCAGGATGTCCACCAAGGAAAGGCATGCACCACCTCTCACCAACTTCCAAACCTCAAGATCGGCCAATTGTGGTAACCAGGAGGACAAGATAGTTGTACCACCAATCCTGAAGTTGGGGTTGCTGAGCAGAGGTTGTGAAACATCTTTCCCATGTGCATACTTCAAGAAAGCACACAACTGAGCATGTGTTTTAACTGATACCTCAATCACCAAAGTATGCAGGGCCTTTCGAAGATCTCCAAGCAAGATATAGATCAATGCCTGTGGGTTTATACCTGCAGAAAGAATTGTCTCATTCCAAGGACAGCCATGTTGGAACATAAGAGGAAGTGTCTCCCTCAGGAGGCAGGGTGAACCATCTGAAATGTTTACTAACATGACTCACCCAATGATATAATCCAAAATGTGGAAGGTGAAGGCCTCCTTGAAGCTTAGGCACTGTCATTTTAAAATATGCCCATCTCAGAGGCTTCCCAAGCCAGACAAAATCAGAAATGAGAGCATGCAGGCATCTGAACCAAGATAGGGGTAACCACAAATTTAGTAAATTAAGCGGGTAAAAAAGCCACAGCAGAATATACATTTTAATGAGACTAATGCGGCCCCAGAGAGATAATGGGAGAGTCTTCTATCAAGAAAGGTCTTGTGAGATAGTACGGACTAGCTCATCTAGATTAAGTTGCCACATTTCTGCTTCACTCCTAGAGAGGTGGATCCCCAGGTACTTAATATGCTTTTTTGCCCAGGATAGACCAAGGCCAATTATATCTGCCCAGATAACTCTGGCACTCAGTAACATAATCACTGTTTTTTCCAGATTTAATTTATAATTTGAGAAAGAACTATATTCCAAAATAATTTGGAGGGCAGCTGGGATTGACGTAGAGGGGGAAGAAAGGTGTAATAAAACATCATCAGCATATGCCAATAATTTCAGTTCTCTGTCCCCAATTCGTGTCCCATGGGCCATGGGATTCACCTTAAGGTGAACTAACAAAGGCTCAAGATAGAGGTTAAAAAGTAATGGTGACAGTGTGCAGCCTTGTCTCATGCCTGACTGTAGAGAAAAGGGGGTAGAGAGAACTCCATTGCAATAAATATGGGCACTAGGATGAGAATAAAAGATTTGATCCAGCCCACAAATGAATCATACCAGGACCTTAACTGAGTCGGTTTTACATGAGTTTCTCACATTAGAGAAAACCTTGAAAAACAGAATATGTTTCACGTGCATTTCAACTTATTTATAGAATGTCTGCATGTCTCTTCCCTTTCTTCATCACTATGTAACCCCCCTGCAAATGGGGGTTCATAAAAGACTTCCAGGAGCTTTCTTGAATGCTCCAAGCCTGAATGGTGTTTGGCATTTAAGCCATTTATCAGTGAGTGTTTTTAGAGCCTCTGGTACTGTCTCTTTAAGAGCTGTCTGCTTGCAGACATAATTAGTTTGTATGGGGGAACTGTGTGCTTCTCTGAGTACCACTGGAGCTGCTGCAATTCACTTAATTTTGCAGTCACTAGGAGTGCAAAGGGAACCTATCTGAAAGATGTAACTGTTTGCCAGAAATTATTTAGAGTAATAATGAAATTACAGTTTGTCTAACCTGCTTTCTTTGCAGTCAGAACTGTGTCTGCTAGTTCCCCATTCTAGTTTTGAACTGCTGAACTGGACCAATCAGTGTGGGTAAGCTAGCTCTAAAATGGTGCCTTGGACGAATCAGAACTTGGACTCATAATCTGAGCCAGCCACAGAGGATTGTATGGGCAGTGACTCTGGGAGATGTAGTTTAGACTTCAGTGCCTTTTTGGACCAACAGCAGCAGTCTATTGTGAGTGACAGCCAATCCAGTCAAGAACTGGGAGGAACTCAAAGGAAGTGCCGGTTTTGTCGGTTGGAGTTTCAGTTGAGCTTTGGCAGTGAAGAAGGAAGGAGCCCTGTGCTTTTCGGTGTGCAGTTTTAGTCAAAAAACGTGTGTAAGCCCGAAGTTCGGTCTGCAGCTTGTGTAACAGCTTGTTAGGACTGAATCCGTCCTGTGAAAAGAATCAAAGGATCTCTGAAGAGTAGAAACCAGGCTTACCCTGTAGAAGACTGGAGGAATTGCTGAAAATTGCACTCTGTCTGTCAGGAACTGAATCTGCTGTGTGTTCTCCCGGGTATTGTGCAGTAATTGCGATCGGGATACAGATGCAGCCTGCCTGGTATAGTGCTTTCTTTTATATGGATGTGTGAAGAGGTTTGTGTACCTCAAGTGAGCCCTGCTGACATTGAAGGACCCTATCTTATTTGGAGGTCGTGAGTACTAATTCAGGGTTAGCTCCTGTTGAATTGCCACATTAAATCCAAATGGAATTACTGTACTGCTGACTGTTTAATTCTCCTTTTCTCTGTGTGAAAGGGCCCCTACCAGCTGCCACGGTTTGGACTAGCCACTAGGGCTTGGGTACCCAGGGACAGTAACTGATAGGGATAGGCCTGTGCACAGAGCCATAGGTAGATTATTAGAGTGATAAGCTAATTAACCTGATTTCCCTGTCCTTGTTATATTCCCCCAATAAATCAGAGCTGCTTGTTTCAGCAAAGTTATACTGCCTGAGGTATTTGTCTATGTTAAAGAGTACTGTACTGTGATTGTTGCACTGTATCTCATTTCACAGGAGGTCCCAGTGCGGAACCAGACCTGGGGGTAAGTGTATACTGTGAAGGTAATTCTGATATATTGTGGGCCACTAGTGGGAAGAAGGGTTGCAGTGTCCCAGAGGCTGTGACCAAGTTAGTTTAACTATTGCAAACCCTGACCTCTGGGTGGAGGCACCCGCCATTGGATCCAGGCCCCTCAACCTGTTAGTGGCAAATCAGGCAGGGTAGTAGCCCCTGGGATAACGCCATCTAGGGTTACATCTTGAGGCTCACCGCTGGGATTGTGTGTCCTCTAGTGGCCATATTTACGAACCACTGTTAAGAAAAAATGGGTACCCGACAGAAGTGGCTGTGCACCGGCTGGTGGAGTGGTGTACTGGGAGGAGATCGACCCCAAATGCTATGCTTATCCTGGACATCCCCTGGGTATCAATACGGACACTGTGCAGGAGTACTTTCCAAGGTGGAAGGTTTACAAAACCCTGTGGTGGTGGGTCGGCATGCTAATCTGCTCACCCACACTTTCCTGGCCCTAGTAGAGTTTAAGGATCCCATAGATAGCTCCAAAGTGCCACAGACCATTACTCCAGAGGGAGCCCTCACTGCTTGGAGAGTGATAACTAAGGACAGTAAAGACCGGAGAATCAGCCCTCACACTATCTGAAACTTTTGAGGAGAAATTTGCTGAATGGTTGCTGGGAGAGGAAAACTGTGGAGGACTTGAAGAAACTATTCTTGCCACCTGGGGTGTTCCTCCCCAACACCCTCTCCTGCTCCAGTGCCCGTAATGGTGGCTGAACCAATGCAGACTCCCTATTTCTGCACCTGCCATTAGTCACGACTCTTACCGAGGTTGAGGATCTTCTCTGGCACCTCCCACCCCAAGGGGAGGATGACTGGGAGACCTGGATGAACTATGTTGCCCCAAGTGCTAGAATGGCAATGCTCGGAGGCGAGCGAAGAGGGTTAGTGAGAGCCTCCGAGGTCCTGCCCTGGCTACCATCCGTGCTAAACGGGCCAGTAACCCTGAAGCGACTGCACAGGCCTATCTTGAGGCCTTGGAGAATGTGTATGGGAGCCCAGATTCTGATGAGGACCTATGGTGGAGAGTAAGAAATGCACAACAGTACCAAGGGGAGTTGTTGTCTGTGTATGTCTCTCGGCTGGAAAAATTGTTGCAAGAATGCCTCAGAAAGGGTAGTTTGCCAGCGATTGAACTGGACCGAACCAGACTGGACAGAATCATTAAGTCTGCCCCCTTCTCAGAACTGCTGTTGCTTCAGTTACGCCTGGCAAATCGACTGGAATCCCCACCCTCCTATGATGAGTTAATGAGAGAAATTCGAGGAGTTGAGAAAAGGCGACCTCGGGAGGTACCTGCACCAACAGCTGTGGCTACGACCAGTGACTGAGGGTGACCCATCAAGTGAAATTCAGGGCAGAGGTTGACAGTCAATGAGTGCTCTGACAAGGAAAAAGATATGCCACAATGGGCGAACTGTTGAGAGAGATCCGGGAATTCAAAAAAGTCCCTTTATGAAGGCCACGCCTGCAAGTACAGGCCCTGACCTATATCCGACTGCATCTGCTATGGGGTGGGGTACCCACCCATGTATCTCCTGCTGATAACAGCTCCAAACTCAATTCCTTGACCATGGAAGTGGAGAAACTGACGAGATGTCTCCAAATGCTTATCACTGCCGCAGACAGAGATGGCACCCAGGTTTCCAGTTAGTATACCCCGCCCTGGCTCCCAGTGTAGCGCCTCGCCAGCTCAAACTCCAGAAAGTATGTTTTGCTATAATTGTGGGAAAGATGGGCACATGAAAAGGAATGCCAGTCCCAAAGACACTGACAAAGTTGCATAGGCTACAAGGAGAGCTTCAGAGAAGAAATCAGTGGTTAAGAGGTGCACAACATGATCCCAGTGAGGCACCAAAATGCTAATTCACGTCCTTTTGTGGCAAGGTCAGTTGCCCAGGCCCCCATACCGCCTCTCCAGACTGGTCCAGAATAGTGGGTCCCTCCATGGAGACCACTGTAAAGGTGAATGGAGTGTCTACAAGAGCTGTATTAGACAGTGGCTCCCAAGTGACAATTATGTTCCAGGATTGGTATCAGAAGCATTTGTCAGAAGTACCCTTACAACCATTAGAAGGACTGCATGTATGGGGGTTAAGTGAGAAGGCCTACCCCTAATCCGGGTATATCCGAATTTGGCTGTCTTTCCCCACCTCCGTGGCTGGAGTGGCCGAACAAGTAGAGACCCTAGCCTTAGTGTGTCCCCCCACTGGACTGTATGATGGTGTCCCTTTGTTGATTGGAACAAATGCTCATATGTTCGGAAGGCTGGCACAGTTGTGTTATGAAAAACAGGGGTCAAAGACTAGTAGAGCTTTAAGAGTTCCGGCTTTAATTAAGAAGGCCTATGAGGCACAGAGAGATGCTGAAAAAACAGAACCAGAGGAACCGGTCGGAATTGTATGGAAGAAGGATCCTGAGTCTCTGATCCTGGCGCCAAATGCCCAGTGTACCTTACAGGGAGAGGTCCGTATCAGAAAGGATGTTAAGAATAAAATATTAATGTTGGATGCACCAGGCGATGGAAAATTGCCAGAGGGACTGCTGGTCAAGCCTAGTATTTTGCCCGCTAGAGCCCATGCTTATGCCAGAAGGGTAATGGTCCAAGTTCATAATGTGTCTGAAAAGAGACATTCGAGTAAACAGAGGTTGCATCCTGGCTAATGTGCATTGTGCAGACACTGCAGTGCTACCCAGCAGCAAGAGTTCAAGGAAGAATGACAGAGTAAGCCTGACTTGTTTGATTTCGGCGACTCCCGTTGCCAGCTGAATGGAAAGTGAGGATCAGTGAGAAGCTTGCCCAGAGAGACCAGGTGTTTTCTTTAAAGGAATGGGATGTGGATGCGTGCAAGGAGCTGAGCACAATATCCGGCTGCATGACGAAAGACCATTTACGTGAGAGGTCTCGGCGCCTGGCACCTGCTGACATAGATGATGTGAGCGGCACCTGCAAGAGATGTTAGCTGCTGGTGTAATACAAGAATCCAGAAGCCCTTATGCTTCCCCATTGTGGTAGTGAGGAAAAGAATGGAACAGTAAGGATGTGTGTGGATTATCGCACCTAAACCGCGGACTATCCTGATCAGTACACAATGCCCGCATTCAGGATGCTTTGGACTGCCTAAACAGGAGCAAGTGGTTCTCTGTGCTGGATCTCCCGAGTGGGTACTACCAGATCCCGATGGCCCCAGAGGACCGTGAGAAGGCGGCCTTTATCTGTCCGCTTGGCTTCTATGAATTCATGAGGATGCCTCAAGGGATTTCAGGTGCCCCAGCCACTTTTCAAGCGATTGATGGAACGTGCAGTGGGGACATGAACTACTAGAGTGCCTGGTATACCTAGATGATGTTATTGTGTTTGGCAGCTCACTGGAGGAACATGAGAGCAGATTATTTAAGGTATTGGACCGACTGGAGGACTTTGGCCTTAAACTGTCCATTGATAAGTGTCAATTCTTTCAAACATCAGTAAGTATGTGGGACACATAGTATCCACCAGGAATAGAGACCGACCCAAGTAAAGTTGAGGCCTTGACCACCTGGCCACAGCCCAAAAATCTAAAAGAACTGCAAAGATTCCTGGGATTCTGTGGTTATTATCGGCGCTCATCAAGGACTATTCAAGAGTGATCCGCTTTACTTAACCTTACTCAAGGGTATCCCCAACCCACAAAAATACCAAAAGTCAGCGTCCCTCAAGACTGAAAGAGTGTATTTTCATCCGAGTGAAGTATTTGGGGCCGCTGGACTCTGATTGTGAGACTGCTTTCATGAGATCATATATCAACTTACCCATGCTCCAGTGCTGGCCTATGCCGATCCAAGAAAACCTTACGTCCTGCACACTGATGCTAGCTTGCAAGGGTTGGGGCTGTGTTGTACCAAGAGCACGAGAATGGCCTGAGACCAGTGGCCTTTGCCAGTAGAAGCCTGACCCATCGAAAAGAACTATCCTGTACATAAGTTAGAGTTCCTAGCTTTGAAGTGGGCTATTGTTGACCAATTCCATGAGTACTTGTATGGGGCTAAAATACTAGTAAAACTGACAATAATCCTTTGACCTATGTGCAGACCTCAGCTAAGTTGGATGCCACTGGCCATAGGTGGCTTTCTGCATTATCTACATATGACTATGCTCTCGAATACCGAGCAGGTCTGAACCACATAGATGCTGATGCTCTCTCCCGAGGCCTGTTCCCCAGAATGATTGGGTCCGATTGGCAGAACCTGACATTCGGAACTCTGCGAGAATTTGACAGGGAGGAACAAATGTCCACGGACGCAGTGGACTGCATGGTGGATTGCTTGGGAGCCTCTGAGAATTGCATACCTGCTGCTTATTGCCACTTTTCTGCAATAGACATTGGTGCACTGCCTCAGCTGGACAATGACAGTATTCGGGGGGCTCAATCCCGCGATCCCATGATCAAAGCAGCTTTAGAAGCCTCTATGCAGGAAAAGATGTGTCAAATTCACGCTCCACTGATTTGAGAACTGCACTGTTATACAAAGAAGGTCCTAAGTTGAAACTGATCAATAAACTGTTATACAGAGAAACAGTAGACAGAGGGGACAAGTAGACAAACAACAACTGGTGCTGCCCACTGCCTTTGAGACTCAGTACTGAGGTCCTTGCACAACCACATGGGGCACCTTGGTATAGACAGAACACTTGACTTGGTGAGATCCAGATTCTATTGGCCTAAGATGGGGCTGATGTGGAGCACCACATTCGAACTTGTAGTCGCTGCTTACAGAGGAAAGCTTTGCCCCAGGGCTGCTCCCTTGTTAACATCACCACCAGTGCACCCATGGAGCTGGTCTGTATTGATTTTCTGAGTTTGGAGTCAGATCAAAGAAATATCAGTAATGTGCTGGTGGTCACTGACCATTTCACGAGATATGCCCAAGCTTTCCCCACCAAAGACCAGAAAGCATCCACTGTGGCCAAAGTACTTGTAGAAAACTTTTTGTTCATTATGGGGCTCCACAAAGAATCCATTCTGATCAAGGGAGAGACTTTGAGAGTCGTCCTGATCAAAGAGATGCTTTCTCTGTGGGGAGTGCGAAAGTCCAGAACCACTCCTTACCACCCCAGGGGACCCACAGCCTGAACGTTTCAACGACTTTGCTAGATATGCTAGGCACCCTGCACCCAAAGGACAAGCCTAGATGGAGCCAACAAATTAGCACCCTGGTACATGCTTATAACTGCACAAAAGTGATGCCACTGGATTCTCCCCTACCGCCTGATGTTTGGAAGAAGCTCGACTACCAGTAGATGTGTGTTTTGGGGTCTCTCCTGATGGGGTTCAAGCTGACAACTATTTACAGTATGTGCAAAAGTTAAAGGCCCAGCTAACTCATGCGTACCAACTGGCTCAAACCATGGCTGCCAAAAGAAATCTGGCCAACAAAGAAAGGTATGATAAAAAGGTGAAAGCACAGGAACTCCAGGAGGGAGATCGGGTATTGCTAAGAAATCTGGGAGTGCATGGCAAGCACAAGATTGCTGACAGATGGCACCATCTCCCTCACATTGTAGTGGGCAAACTAGATGATCTGCCAGTGTACAAAGTAAGGCCTGAGAATAATTCAAAGATGTAAAACAATGCATAGAAATCATTTACTGCCCATTGGACAAATCTTAATTGAGTCTGAACCTAGAAGATGCCCTCTGGACCAGTGACTAGAGCTGCTGCTAAGAAAGATCAAGAAAGTCTGCACCTACAGAAGCAAAGTTAAAGTGTTCCCCTCCACAAGTCCCAGTTGAGCATGACTGTCAGTCCATATCGGAAGAAAGTGAGTGACTTTGAATACTATCCTTCTTCGAACTGAGTCAATTGTTTCGGGCAATCCCTAGTCAATACTGGAGATGAAGCTGGGCCTTCTGGACTGTCTAAGCCCCAGCTTCATCCCTGGAGCCAATGCTCCCAGAAAGTGAAATGCAAAGCATCAGATCAGATGAAATGGAATCATTGTGCATGGTTGAACTGTTTGAGCTTAGGGAGGAAAATGATAGATTGGGGCAGACTGGTGATACACCGAACAAGAAGAGTATTTTGAGTGCCCTGACAGTCCACTGCCAGTGTCCGAAAGCTCTCCATGCGAGCCAAATGTTGTGGACTCAGAAACTGTAACTCCTGGAGCTGAAAGTGCCGCAAGTTCTAGCCTCTCTACCCCCATGGAGACTCCCTGACAAGTGAGGACAATGCTGAAAGGCTCAGAGTGCAGAGACTATAACAGTTCCCCTAGAAAGACTGGTCGAGCTGTAAAGCCTGTGGTGCACCTCAGTTATGATTTCCTTGGGAGGCCTGTGGATTTGCCTCTCAATGTTGTCCATAAAGGAGTGTATGTGTCCCGAGCTCATTGCCCAAACTGAGCGTCAGTGCTAACTCAAGTTACTTGTGTTGCCCTCTAAGTATGGTGCCCTTGCCCGTCCAGCCCCAAAGGTAACTGATAGGGAAGGGCCCCTCTCTTCAGGTTTCATGTACAAGAGGTAATAACTTGAGTTATGGTACAATGTGTGTAATACTGTGTAAAGAGTGACGTACTGCAATGTTTCAGAAATGTGTTCTTGGTAAAATGATATATTGACTGATGATTACATGTGTGAGCCTAATGCAAATGTATACGGTTGCAGTTAAAACTATGTAGTACTTGCTTGTGCGGACGTCAAGCTTTCCCAAACCAGGAAGGGTGTAACCCTGCAAATGGGGTTCATAAAAGACTTCAGGAGCTTTCTTGAATGCTCCAAGCCTGAATGGTGTTTGGCATTTAAGCCATTTATCAGTGAGTGTTTTTAGAGCCTCTGGTACTGTCTCTTTAGAGCTGTCTGCTTGCAGACATAATTAGTTGTATGGGGGACTGTGTGCTTCTCTGAGTACCACTCGAGCTGCTGCCAATTCACTTAATTTTTGCAGTCACTAGGAGTGCAAAGGGAACCTATCTGAAAGATGTAACTGTTTGCCAGAAATTATTTAGAGTAATAATGAAATTACAGTTTGTCTAACCTGCTTTCTTTGCAGTCAGAACTGTGTCTGCTAGTTCCCATTCTAGTTTTGAACTGCTGAACTGGACCAATCGGTGTGGGGTAGCTAGCTCTAAAATGGTGCCTTGGACGAATCAGAACTTGGACTCATAATCTGAGCCAGCCACAAGAGGATTGTATGGGCAGTGACTCTGGGAGATGTAGTTTAGACTTCAGTGCCTTTTGGACCAACAGCAGCAGTCTATTGTGGTGACAGCCAATCCAGTCAAGAACTGGGAGGAACTCAAAGGAAGTGCCCGGTTTTGTCGGTTGGAGTTTCAGTTGAGCTTTGGCAGTGAAGAAGGAAGGAGCCCTGTGCTTTTCAGTGTGCAGTTTTAGTCAAAAACGTGTGTAAGGCCCAGAGTTCCGGTCTGCAGCTTGTGTAACAGCTTGTTAGGACTGAATCCGTCCTGTGAAAAGAATCAGGATCTCTGACGAGTAGAAACCAAGGCTTACCCTGTAGAAGACTGGAGGAATTGCTGAAAATTGCACTCTGTCTGTCAGGAACTGAATCTGCTGTGTGTTCTCCGGTATTGTGCAGTAATTGCGATCGGATACAGATGCAGCCTGCCTGGTATAGTGCTTTCTTTTATATGGATGTGTGAAGAGGTTTGTGTACCTCAAGTGAGCCCTGCTGACATTGAAGGACCCTATCTTATTTGGAGGTCGTGAGTACTAATTCAGGGTCGCTCCCTGTTGAATTGCCACATTAAATCCAAATGGAATTACTGTACTGCTGACTGTTTAATTCTCCTTTTCTCTGTGTGAAAGGGCCCCTACCAGCTGCCACGGTTTGGACTAGCCACTAGGGCTTGGGTACCCAGGGACAGTAACTGATAGGATAGGCCTGTGCACAGAGCCATAGGTAGATTATTAGAGTGATAAGCTAATTAACCTGATTTCCCCCTGTCCTTGTTATATTCCCCTAAATAAATCAGAGCTGCTTGTTTCAGCAAAGTTATACTGCCTGAGGTATTTGTCTATGTTAAAGTACTGTACTGTGATTGTTGCACTGTATCTCATTTCACAGGAGGTCCCAGTGCGGAACCAGACCTGGGGTAAGTGTATACTGTGAAGGTAATTCTGATATATTGTGTGGGCCACTAGTGGGAAGAAAGGGGGTTGCAGTGTCCCAGAGGGCTGTGACCAAGTTAGTTTAACTATTGCAAACCCTGACCTCTGGGTGGAGGCACCCGCCATTGGATCCAGGCCCCTCAACCTGTTAGTGGCAAATCAGGCAGGGGTAGTAGCCCCTGGGATAGCGCCATCTAGGGGTTACAACTACTCTGTGACATCAAGTTTCATGCTGTGGAAATGATTACGAGCTCACACACAAAGGACACCAGTGAAGGATTAAGCAGCAGAAGCAAATGAACTTTGGGGGAGGGAAGGACCCTGCTTCCATGCAGATTAACCAGGTAATGAGGAATATTATAGATTGAGGGAGTGCTCCCGACCAATTAGATTGCTCCTTTTCTCTGCGTGAAACACTTTTGTTCTGAACTGGTGGCCTTGATGGAAGAGGGATGCCTGGATATCAGCAGTCACAGAAACATGGTACACAGAGAACCATGACTGGGATGTTAACATACCAGGGTACACAACCTACGGGAGAGACAGGGAGGGGAGAAGAGTGGGGGAGGAGTAGCTCTCTATGTAAGGGAAGGGATAAAAGCAATGGAACAAAAGAGTAAACAGGGAGGAGAGGAGGCACTGTGGGTCACCTTAGAGACTGGAAATCGCACCACAATCCACACAGGGGTTGTATACAAACACCCATCTCAGGGGAAGGGAATAGACAAGGATATGATAGAAGGCATCCTTAGGATGGCAGAGAAAGGGGAGATACTGTTGATGGGGGACCTGAATATGCCAGATGTTAACTGGATCACCTTTGCTGCAGCCACATCCAAGAGCAGGGCCATTCTCAATGCCCTACAGGTGGCATGCCTCAGACAGCTAGTTCTGGAACCCATTCATGAGGGAGCAATCTTAGACGACATACTCTCAAATGGGAACAGTGAGAGGATCTCAGATCTAGAAGTGGGTAGCCATCTGGGAACAAGTGACCACCAAACAGTGTGGTTCACAATAAATTCAGCTACAGAGTCAAGCCATACAAAAGTGAGGGTACAGGACTTCAGGAGGGCTGACTTTGGCAAGATGGGAGAGTGCCTTAGAAAAGCACTAGCAAACAGGCTAGAAGGAGGGGTGGAGCAACAATGGGGAAAAATCAAAACTGCCATCAGAGAGGCAACAAGCCTTTGTGTGAAGCAAATAAACAAATCAAAATGAAAGAAAAAACTGCTATGGTTCTCAAAAGAGGTGGCAGGGAAGGTTAGGGAGAAAAAGATAGCATTTAGGAAGTATAAGGAAGCACAAAAGGAGCTAGACAGAGAACTGTACCAGTTAAGGCAGAAGGAAGCAGGAAGGGAAGTCAGAATAGCAAAGGCCCAAGCTGAGAAAAAGATAGCCAGCTCAGTTAAGAAGGGAGATAAAATGTTTTATAGGTATATAAGGGAGCGTAGAAAGACAAAGGGAGGGATAGTGAGGCTGAATAGAATGGACTGTGGGTGGGCAAAGAGGGACAGTGAAAAAGCAGAGACACTGAACAAATACTTCTGCTCAGTATTCACAAAAGAGGAGGAGGGGGAGGTGCCTAATCCAATTAACAGAAGCACTCTGGATGGGGGGGTCATCGATCGCAGTCCTTTCACAGAAGAAAGGGTTCTGAAAGAACTCCTAAAACTGAAGGTGGACAAAGCAATGGGGCCTGATGGAATTCACCCCAGAATTCTGAAAGAATTAAGGGGAGAACTAGTGACACCACTGACTATCATTTTTAACAAATCATGGGAGGATGGTGTGGTACCTGAGGACTGGAGGAAGGTGGATGTGATTCCTCTTCACAAACATGGGAGCAAGATAGAGGCAGGAAACTACAGACCTGTCAGTTTGACCTCTGTGGTAGGGAATGTGATGGAATCACTTCTGAAGGAAAGAATTATTGAGTACCTACAGGCCAGTGGGGCAGAGGACCCAAGGCAGCATAGGTTCAGAGCGGGAAGGTCATGTCAGATGAATCTAATTGATTTCTTTGACTGGGTGACTAAAGTAGTAGACCAGGGAGGGGCTGTGGACATGGCCTACCTAGATTTTAGCAAGGCATTTGACACAGTCCACACAAAGATTAATAATCAAATTAACCAGCCTGGGAGTGGGTCCCAGGGTGGTAGCCTGGGTAAAACATTGGCTGGACAACAGGACACAGAAAGTAATTGTAAATGGAGTCCACTCTGAAGAAAGGGGGGTTACTACAGTAGTGGGGTACCACAGGGTTCAGTACTGAGTCCAGTCCTTTTTACTGTCTTTAAAAGTGACATTGCAGAGGGACAGGAAGGAAAAGTATGCCTCTTTGCAGATGACACAAAGATCTGCAACAGGGTTCATACACAAGAAGGTGTGGAAAGAATGAGAAGGGATTTGGCAAGGTTGGAGGAATGGTCAGAAGTATGGCAGCTTGGATTCAATGCAAAGAAGTGCAAAATAATGCACCTGGAAAACAATAACCCAGGGGATGATTACACAATGGGGGGGGAGGTAGTAACAACAACAACAAAAATGGAAAGGGACCTGGAGGTAATCATATCAGATGACCTTAAGGTAGCAAGCAATGTGAGAAGACAGTAGGGAGGGCTGAAGGGAGACTGGGATGTATAGAGAAAGGCAACACCAGCAGAAAACAGGAAGTTGTTATCCCTCTGTACAGACAGTTGGTGAGATCCCATCTGGAGTACTGCGTCCAGTTCTAGAGACCCCCATCTCTGCAAGGGCATAGACAGGATGGAGGCAGTCCAGAGGAGGGCAACTAAAATGGTGCAGGGTCTGCAAGAGAAGCCATATGAGGAGAGACTAAAGGAGCTTAACATGTATACCCTTGAGGAAAGGGGGGGGGGGCATGATAGAAACTTTTAAGTACCTCAGTGGAATCAACAAAGTCCAAGAGAGTAGTATCTTTCAGAAAAAGAGATGTTTGAGAACAAGGGGACACAATTTAAAGATGGGGGGACGGCTCAGGAGCAATGTGAGGAAGTATTTTTTCACAGAGAGGGTGGTGGACACATGGAACAGCCTTCCTGAGGAGGTTGTGGAGTCTAACACTATGGGAGAATTCAAGAATGCATAGGACAGACATAAGGCAATTCTTGCAGGGGGTAGGAAGAAATAGGCTGTTGGTTAACTAGGATCTGCAGCTTATCCTGTAGGTAGGGAAATTAGCAGACTAGGTGGGCCAAGTGGTCCTTATCTGCCGTTAAAGTCTATGTTTCTATGAGTGTATCATGTTCAGTTGCCATGGAAATGGGCACATTCCGGCAAGTTTAAAAAAGAAAATCAATATAATTGATCAAGCTCGATCAATAATGTATTAATACCACAGCCAAGACCACTCTTATGGTTGTAATAGTGGTCTCACTTACATTCTTAGGATATCAGAACCGCTGACCTTTGGTTCACAGTTCACAAGAATGGTCTCAACGGTGGTATTAACATATAAAAGAAACAGAACTACAGAAACATTGACTAAAAATAATCTGAACTGTGTCTAAATATTGAATTTTTAAAAATCTTCTCAAAAGTGACAAACTTGCTTCAACTTCAAGCCTTACTACAAAAGGAAGGTCATTCCCAAGAACTCCCATTTATCATGAATAAAACACTCAACCTATTTTCAAACACGAGATTCCAGGATTAATAATAATAATGATAATAATAACTATTTAATTGCGCACCTTTCACAATATCAAGGCGCTTCACAGATTCTCAAAGAGTTCAATAAAACATAATTAAAATCACAGCAAGTCAGAAAATGCCTTGCTCCATAGAAATGTCTTCAATGCCTGCTTAAAGCTCCCCACTGTCCTGCACTCCCGAAGCTGACGGGGCAGAGAATTCCAGAGGGCTGGGGCAGCAAACATAAAAGCGCGTGGCCCAGATGACTTCAAACTAACCCTCAGAATCTCCAGCAACCCCTCGTCAGCTGAGAGGAGCTGTCACACAGGGATGTAAGGAGTCAGAAGCGCTTTCAAGTAGACAGGACCCAGTCCATGTAGGGCTTTGTAGGTTAACAAACCTACTTTAAAGGTGATCTGCCACTGAGCCAGCAGCCAGTGCAGATCGCACAGCACTGGGGTAATACGAGATCTCCTAGATACCCCAGTCAATAAACGTATGGCAGCATTCTGCACTAGCTGCAAGCGGTGGATATTAACCCCAGGAAGCCCTAAGTAGAGGAAGTTGCAATAGTCAAGGCGCGAGGCCACAAAGGCGTGGACCAAAACAGGCAGATCACTGGACAGAACAAGGTGCTTGATCCTGGCAATGTTCCTAAGATGATAAAAGGGTAACTTAATGACTGCCAACACCTGATGATGAAGGGTCAGCCTATCGTCAAGTATCACTCTCAGGTCACGCACCCGTTCAGATGTAAGGATCTGAGCGCCCCCCAAGAATAAACCGGAGGGCAAATCAGTTCTCAACCCCTCTGTCCTGCATCCCGGGTCCACTACCAAAACCTCAATTTTATCTGCGTTCAACTTTAACCCGCTGGACTTCATCCAGTCTTGGATTTCAGTGAGGCAGCTATTAAATACTGAGAGAGCACTAACCTGGTCGGGATCAAAAGACAGGTAGAGCTGGGTATCATCAGCATAGCAGTGAAACCTTAGCCGATACCATCTTACAATGTCTCCGAGGGGCAGCATATACACTGCAAACAATATGGGGGACAGCACTAAGCCCTGGTGCACCCCACAAGACAAGGAGAAAGACTCAGAAGAAAAACTCCTGAGACAACTCTCTGAGTTCTACCAGTGAGGAAAGATAAAACCATCTGAGCACTGTACCAGTCAGTCCACAGATGGATCTCAGGCACTTGAGCAGAACCCCATGGTCTACAGTGTCAAAGGCTGAAGAGAGATCAAGGAATACCAAGATGGAGCAGTTTCTCCGATCTCTTGCCATCAGATCATCATTGAACACCCGAATCAGAGCAGTCTCAGTACTGTGCCTCTTACGAAAACCAGATTGGAGAGGTTCGTATAAATTATGGATGGTCAAATCGTTCTCCAGTCGAGTTACCACAACTTTCTCGATGACCTTTCCCACAAAAGGAAGGTTCAAGATAGGTCTGTAGTTTGCTAGAGTATCCGGGTCCAAAGAAGATTTCCTCAGAAGGGGTGTCACCACCGCCTCCTTCAGAGATCTTGGAAACTCACCCAATTCCAAGGAGCACCAGACAATCTGAGCCAAGACCGGGCCAATGATATCACTACAACCCAAAATCAGGGAGGTAGGGCCCAGATCTAAACTACAGCATTTAGGGTGCATCCCCTGGATAATCCTCATAATATCAACAAACTCCAGCAGGTCAAAGGTGCTCCAGGAAACAAGAGGCATAGTGACTGAGCACCGACCAACAGCATCCCCCATAGGACGGGTCTGATGGATCTCCAACCTGATGTTGGCCACCTTATTCGTAAATAAACTAGCAATCTCATCACACTCCATTTGTTAAAAAAACTCGGCGGAGCTGCAGACAGGCTGGGTTGCACAGCCTGTCCACAGTTCAGAAGAGTTGGGCCAGTCGATTCCAAGCGACAGCGATTTCCCTGGACAGGAATTATGCCTTCTTATGGGAGATCACTGATTGGAAGAGTTGATAATGCTCCAACAAAATAAGAAGGTCAGCATCCAAGCTGGATTTCTGCCAGCGCCGTTCTAACCTACATCCCAACCTCTGCAGCTCCCTCAAAGACCCATCAAACCAAGTGCGTTCTGTATTCCAGCTTCCACAGTCAAAGTGGATTTCTGCAATTACACAGCCATAAGTATTAAGTGGGTTTTCAAATTCTTTGCCATTTTACAGGCCAACACAAAAAACTAACTTCCGTCATCCTCACAACCATTTGTAACCTCTGGTCCCCGGTTCCTGAATGGTGTACAAGGTTGCCTGGGGACCTAAGGGTTAACTGTTAGTCTCCAACTGGCACCTCTGTCATTTGAAAAGGGCATTGGTGAAAGGGAGGAGCCAGGCTGACAGTCTCTTGAACAGGACTGAGTAGCAAATTTAGTCTGGAGGTAGAGTTTTAAAGAGTGAGGTGAAGGAGATCTCATGCATGGCTGAGGTTCTCCAGGGTGGTCACATCATGTCATATGAGTTCTCAAGTGAAGTGGTACCATCTGGCTTAAGGCTGAAGTGGCAGAGGCTGTACCTATAGAATCACCCCCACTTGGGGATATGGAATGGGAGAAGTGTCAGACCATGGTTGTACTGACATTGTATATTCTAATAAAAGCCATTTCAAATAACAGCTGGCACCTGCGAGGGCATGTCCAAAATTACACTGTAGTTGTGAACCTTCACACTCACCTCTGACTGGAGCCCATCAATGGCGGGAAGCCAGAAGCAGTCCCTGGAGGCTGTTCCCAGGCAATCTAGGCCTACCAGAAACAACTCTGTTTTGCTGGGGTTGAGTCTTAGCTAACTGGCAGCTACCTAGTCTTTCCGCTGCAAGGCAGCATTCTTAATCACCAACATCAGAGCACCCTGCCCAGTTAAAGGCAGTTGCATGCCAGCCTACATGACTATGAATGGTGGCATGATGGTTACCTCAGAGCAGTCGATTTAAGTGAGGATTGGTCTCCCCTTGAGTCCCTCCCAAGTGCAGGACCACTACTGTGCCAGGACAATGCTGCTTTGTAAGATAAGGATACAGAAGTAAATACACATTTTAGGATCCCCTCTGGTCCCAGGATCTCATTAACTAGAGTAAGTATACAGATGAAATACAAGGTACATGTGTTTCTGCAGGGAAAGTCAAGTGATCATGGGCCATCCATCTAATAAAACTGTAACCTGCTTCACTGAAGAAAAGATTTGTGGACAATGGACTTAATGTTCTATGCCAGTTTACTGGTGCCCCTCAGACCTATGTGCTTGTGGTCCCCCACATGTAGACCTTATTAAACCCTGTCTGGGGATCCAGTTACATATTATTTAGAAAGTTATCTTATAGTCCTCTAATGTTTCAAATAATTTTTGTAAGCAGTGTAAAAGCTAGGAGAGGGACAGTTTAAGACTTTCAGGGCAGATTCTTTAACACTGGGATAACTATGTTGTTGTAACTGGTCCCTGTGCCTTACACCACTGCTGCCAGGTAGCCAGCTGGGTTTAGTGAAAGGTTCCTTACCAAGACTACTGTAGATTGCAAGCCTTTTGTTTGCTACCAATAGAAGAGTCAGAGCTGACTGAAGTGATTTAAAGGCTTTCTCTGCTGAGTGATTGATACATACAGCCCTTATAGGGTTATGAATGGATTTAGCCCCTACTTCCCTTGAGATAGCAAACTTGTCTGAACTGTCATAATGAATCCTATGCACGTTACTAGCCTAGCAGTAATCCTTTTTTTTTTTTTTTTTTTTTAGTTTTAATGTCAAACATTTACGTGCCTATTTGTGATACAAAAGAAAGGTGCAAAATGTAATAAAAACACCTTTTAACTGCTAGAGGTAAAAACATCTATTTTTTCCAATAGATTGTCGGGTAAAGCTTTATGTAATACTGTACTTCACCAATGCACTTGATTCATGAATTTCTTTTTCTGTGACAACAGGGTTATATGCCCTGAATGCTAATTAAGACCGTGGCATTTTCTGGGCAAAAGAGTTGTGTGCAGCTATGCATGCTGGTCCCCCACAATTCCCTAATGGTACCTGTACTAGATACCATACTGCCACTTACCAGTTAGCAGGACCATAAAGCAGCTGTAAGTTTCCTCACAGCAGCAGCCCTGGCAGACAAGATGCCAGAGGAAGGGACTAGCTCATGGGTATAGAGATTCTCCACCTTCCTCCAGTTTTTCCTTCTCTATGATGGTAACTATTTTGTAGGAAGGGACCTTCTTGATTAGCTTGTACAAGATCCAGAGGCACTCTACATTATTTACCAGTAGCAACTCAGACCAAAAGATATGTTGCCAAAATGAAGGTTTTGGACCCTCAGATTATCAGCAGAGTAGCCATTTAACTAGTGAGTTAGCCCAGCCTGGTGAAACCAGTTCCGCACTGCAATATTTGAGGCACAAGATTGATTCAAGTCTCAACCTTGATTCTTTGCTCCAAACTGGCAGGGTTGGGGTCACAATGTGAAGGCACAGTGCAAGTTCCCTAGGGGATGACAGCAGGCTTGCCCACTCTCAGAGCACCTCCTACAGTTGGACTGGAGGCGGTATTGATGTCTTGGATGGTCATACGAGGTCATACTCACCCTGTCTTTAGGAGAGGGGCTGAATGTGAAGCCTCGCACAGATTAGCCAGAGGGATGATCAGTCAAGAACAGCCACCCTACCAAAATGATGTTTGCCACCTGCTGCAAAACATTTACTGAAAGCCCTCGGATCTCTTCCTCTCTGCCTCCTGACTATATTCACCTCCACACGTAGGCCTGGGAAGCATGTCAGCTGTGGGTATTCCAGATGGCAAAGACAGATTCTGATCTGGTGACCCACAGGAGCAATTAAACATGTCAGGTCAGCAGCTGGAACAGTATGTACCAACAAAAAAGGAGAGGAGGTGGCAGAGGAAGCAGATAAAGGGAAATATAAATGATATAAAGAAACTAGTGAAAATACAGTATGCAGGGCTATCCCCAAAGCAGAAGTGTGACCAGTGGGGGCAATAACATATGACAGGGTGTGTTTGTGTTCATTGGGATATATAACTACTCCTCTGGAGGCATGAGGAGGTAGGCTGAATGATCCTCACCACACTCCGGAGGAGTATCTGTATCTACCAATAAATGCAGCACCCCCTAAGTCAGTTACTGAACTTAGCAATATAAACTGGTATTAACCATTTTAGCTTAGGATAGACAGGGCTGTGTGTATACGAGTATGTACTGGCATGGCAGTTGACCTGGTTTACTCAGTGAGAGAAAGTAGTTCTTGTGGCAGCCACCTCGATCCATTTTATAGTTTAATTTATCCATGCACATATAGCAGAACATGCCTTACTGCAATTATGCAATGGAACCTAATTTAAAAAAACTTTAAAACTTGACTAGGTTACAATATAAAAATGAGTCACTGTATAATGACAGCTTTGCACAGACCAAGTTGAGATCACCAAACTCAGTTCACCTGCAATGAGTAAAAGGCATGAATGAAAAAACATCTCATCATCTTTACCCAGTTGCTTGTCTTCTACATGACAGTGCATTTCGTACACTGTTTCGTCAGTTCTTGAGTGCAGCTTTCTGCCCTCATTTCTGAACTCAAGATTATGAAAAAGTCCCTTAATCTAATTTAGTAATGCAGTAATCCTTCTTAAACTAAAATGAAATTATTTACAAAAATATTGATTTCACTTTTCTTGGCAAGGTTACCAGATTAATGAACAACTGCACTGGAATTTCCCATGATGTTTGTACACCTAAGAAATGATAAACCCACACAGTATCATTAAACAGGTTCCTGATATTCCAGCTGCCATGAGCTATTATACCTGCTCGTCCTCGTATGACAGTAATATGTATGAGGTGCTGATTCACAACAAATCAGATAACAGAATAACTACTTCAGTGTAAACTCATGGAATAATTAATATCTGCCTTCCATACATACAAATAGGGAAAGAAAAAATAAAATAGTGAGACTATGCATCAATGTTCAAAACTTAAGACTGTATGCAAATTGAAACTAAATGAATTTATTTTTCAACAAGCAATGAATGTGTGAGTGAAAAATAAACAGTTATCCACTAGTTCAAGCATTCTTTGGGTGTCCGTGTGGCTTGGTTGGTTGCACATTCACTTCATGGGCTGATGGCTATGGGTTCTAGCCTCAGCACTGGGATTTGGGGTTGCAACCTAAACACTGGCACTTCAGTGCAATACTAGAGGGTGCTGTACTGTTGGATGTACTGTTCTTTGAATGCGCTGTAAAATCCAGGTCTCCTCTACCCATCTCTGGTGCTGTCCTGGTGGGTGTCCTGGTACAGTAGAGGTCAAAGAACCAAAGGCACATTTTGCAAGAGTAGAGAATCTTTCCCAGATTCCTGGCCAATATTCTGCATCACAAGAATACTAGAAGTGCACTAAAGCCCCATGTACTGTAAGTGCAAATACTTTTTCTTAGCATTGCTTTTTGATTTTATTCAGGCAGTAGGGGAGAACTCAGTTCACATGGGTGCAACACAAAATTAATTTCTACTCATCCAATGCTGACCAGAGCCCAGTAAACATGTTTGCATCTGTGTTTAGTTTGTTTGCTCTTCATCAGCTCTCTGCCATGCAATAACAATAAAAAGGATACCATACTTTAAACTGCAAGGATTTTATGGGCAGTCAATTGCTAGGTGAGTAGGGGTTTAATTAATAATTTCCAAAAGATGCTAAAGTATGTTAAATCACCCTCAGTAGTGAGGACCTAATTTCTGAACAACAAAGGAAAGGGAGGACACACATGAATGGAGAAATTACGCTGACAATAATGTGCTATTAAATCACCAGAACATAGCAAACAGCCAACTGTTCAGCATAGTAGCCAAACTCCCGTCTGAACCGGATAGTTTGTTACTGTCCTGAGCGGTTGAACATTTGCCGTACTTTATTTAAATAAATGTATCTCTTGTTTCCAGCCATGTATGCACAGTTCCTTGCTTTTGTTGCTCATGCATTGTCAGGACAGTCTGGTGGACACTCCTTTAGGATTACAGGTGTAGTCTCTGTTCATTACAATTCTGAATTATTATTAGCAATATTTACCATTTATTCATAAACTGAATTAAGAGTGTTGATTCATTCATAGTGCACTATGTTAAAATGCACAGTTACATGCTAAAGATGCATCTCAGATTCCCTGAGTTTGACATTTCATATTCTTGAGGACCATGCTGTATTGCTCTTAAGGCAGTTCTTCCATTACATCCAAAGCATTCAGCAAGTACCATATTACAGCTTACTCATAGGGCTTGATTTCAAAATGCATCTCAGACATGCATGCCTCACCTAGACATCTAAAATTAATCATCTGTGGTCTTTAAGCACTGTTCTGTTGCAGCAAAATGCCCCTCTGAAGTCTACAGATACAATCCCTACATTTATAGATGTCACACAGTTTGGTGGTATCACTGCATGCTCTTACAAAACTTGATTTCTGAATCCTAAAAGGGTTTGCAAATACAAACAACTCAATGCAAGACTAAATTTAGCACAAAAGTATTTAACCCCATTGAAAATGTATGTGATTTAATCATGGACCTATTGTCTATCTATGTAGGGGTGAAGCCAATGATTCAGTGTAGGATAAATATCTCAAACCTTTGAGTTTTTTGCTCAAGCAACTCCTCCTTTTAGAATATAACATAAGAAATGCTGATCCTCTCATGCAGCTCTATGCACAGACTGAAAAATGCTGGAGCACTTCAGCCTCCACCCATCCTGTCCACCATCCTCAAATCAGCATGATGAAGCATTTTATTTTTCAGTATTACACTTATCTTTTGACTCTGCTCCTTAGATTAGTACATTTAATAAACAGCATAGTAGAAATCCATCAAAGGTAAGTAAACCTTTTTATTCCATGGGAAGGATTAATAACAGAGCTGAATTAAATATGATATTCAGCCAGGTTATTCACTCACTAAGTGAAGAACATGTTATTCTCCCTGTATCCCATGTTATTTTCTAAGCAGTTCTCAATTATGTTGGTTCTCCTGTTTTATCAATTTGAGTTGAGTCCCATGGTATAAATAGAATATTCCATAGACCATCCAGGAATAAACTTTTCATTCACTCAGGTATGCAGTAAACACTGCTGCTGCAGCACTTATGGCTCCGCTGTGCTCTGCCACTTGTTGTTAGGCTGCATGAATAAAAGGTGTATTCCTGCATGTCATATGAAATATATCATATGTATATCCCTTTCTGTGGTAAATCATGCAAGTGCTCTTTTTTCACTCTTAGTATTCTCAAGTTTCACAAGGGTTTTGAAGAGAACTGTTTTAACATAGGAATCTCCAGAGGCATTCAGAAAATAACTATAGCCACAATGTGCTGTAGCACCAGCTTTGGATTCCTTTGTTGGGGAACTCTGCTTATCCAAAACCTAGCTTTGTGAACTAAATGCTGCAGGAGCCTGCTATCACAAAAAAGAAGACTCTTGAAATTCACCCCACAGAATTTGTATCCTACTGCAGAACGTGTATCCTACTGCAGAACTTGTATTGCCACTGAAGAAATAAGGCTTGATGAGGGCAGTGTAGCTGAGGCACGAAGCCTCCCTCACCAGGAAGAGTGCATCCTCTGAGAAGCTCAGCCTTCCGCTTCTTGATTATTTATATTTTAAAATACTGCTTTACAGGTTCCAACCATATGGGTAGACATAACTCTCAACTGTCCCCGATTTTCAGGGATGTCCCTGATTTTGCCTCAAATCGTAAAATGTGTGTTCTTGTGACAGCACAGTGGGGATTAAAAGCACAAAATAATGTCAAGCATTAAAGTAACAGACTTGTTATTCTTCAGAAAATGCATCTTAACACAAATCCTTTTTATTCTGTCAGCTTTCTAAACGAATAGTTCCAGATTTTAAGATGTCTCCCTGATTTGGGGTCTTTGTCCCCGATTTTTTAAGCTTTGTCCCTGATTCATGAGGCAAAAGGTTGAGCAGTATGTGGGTAGACTAGCCACAGGTATTACATTGCTTGCAGAAGAATAACAGTGAGTACTGGGATTCAGCATAAGCATTGATTCAGTATCTGACCATAACTTTGCTTACTGCTGTGCTGACCCTCTTTTATAGGACCATAAGTTTCGTGGCAAAGCTGCTAGGCTTTTACTCACTTTTGCACCACTGATGATTTATTCCCGATATACATTTCTCACCAGACATCAGCTAACTTACCATTGATGTCATTTATCATATCAAGGACTGGGCATGGGGGAGGGGCTTCAGGATAAGCAATGATGGCAAAAGGGCCTGGAAGTGGGGAACAGACTGATTGCCAAATTAATAGTCCTCAAGAGTTCAGGGTATATCAGCTTTTTTTCCCCTTCTCTTATGACCTATTGTAGAATTCTAACTAAAGTAGAATGGAGTATGTTTTTTCACAGCGACTTTCATATACTGTACAGTACTGTATCTTCAAAGATGAATCAGCGTAAAATGGTAAACTGCAGTGTAGGTTTCTTCCAACTGTTTTTCCAATAAATAGATTCCAAACTCCAAAAGGCAATCTGATTTTTGTAAGGAAAACAAAATCAATGCACTATTAAAATATTAGAAAATTAACAGTTTTAATAGAATGTAAATTTTTTTTTTTTTTTTAATTAAACTTTTTGGTTCCCGTTGTCTCCTCTTGCCAACTGGCGATGAGGACACATATATGTATTTTATAGATTTTCTCCCTGACTCCCCAAGGCTCTGGCACATGGCCATGCAATTATGTGGAGGCACACATGGCGTGAAGTAAGGTGTCGAGCACCTCAACCCTCTGTGCCACCAGGCCAGCTTATAGAATGTTAATTTAAAAAAAATGTTTTATTTTTTAATAATACTTTGAGATGGTTGAAATGCAAGGGTACAAGAAAACCAAACAACAAAAACAATTGCTAATACATTTCAGAAAAAGTATGCTTTATTAAATAAATACTAACGTTTTTGAACGTCACCAGGTATTTAAATAATTTCATATTTAAATGGACATCCTTATCAATTCATTTTGACTGAAATACAAACATCTAGTGAAAAATATGTTGTTACTGAAATATATTTTTTCTGATAGAAATGTGGAAAACCATCATGTTTTTCTATCAGGAAAACAGGGAAGCAGTTCACGTTCATGATCACTGAACACACCTGTTCAGAGACCAACTGTGGGCACTAAGCAGTGATTTTACAGATAGAGCTTTCTATCAAAAATAAAATGACAATTCTTGCTGCTGAAGATATTACAAGGCACAGATTTGTTTTGCAGTGAAACATAAAATGAGACAAACTTATCTTTGCCTGGCAACTGACCTGGTTAGTAGTTAAACTGGCTGAACAGAAGGACAGAGGGAAGGCTGTATTATGCAGTTATTCTGTGAAAACTATTAAAGACACAGTAGTTTAAGAAGAGCTAATATTTTATTGGAGCAACTACAGTTGGAAAAACTGTACGGTGCAGGCTGACTTCAAAGGACTATAAATGAATGAACTCCAAGATCAGAGTTCTTTCACAGCAAGAAACAACAAATATTCAAAGTGGCAAGTTATTAAGAGGTCAACAAGCAGCAGCCAAATGCTGTCCAAAATGTAGTGTACAATATAACAACCAATTATAAAGAGCATTTCATTTTAAAATACAGCTGTGCACATTTTAGAAAAATACCAACACTTTCTGACTTGAGCTTTTTTAAAAAAAAGCTTAGAAATTATACATATTTATAAATTAAATGGACATGCTTACATTATTTTTATGACGGTTGCTGATCAACTGTTAAAATCATTTATACTCACAAACCTTTTTAGTTTTAATGACAACTTAAGAACAAATTAAATAATTTAAAAAATATTGTCCAGCAAGGATCTGGTGTAACATTTGAGACCGACCCTCAAGATTTACAGTCATCTGTTAATGTTTAAAGTCTATATGTAATTTATTTTCATATATATATATGTGGTTAATTTTCATAAGTTGCCTTTCTGTTTTCTTCTTCATTCCACACTGGTCACACACACAGGATTCTCAACATACTTCTGCAAAAAACACCACTGTGTTACTGCCCTGAAATCAGATTCTTTAAATAAAAAAAAACCACACATTCACGCCACACAAACCATACCCTTCTTTGTGTTTTGCATCAACAAATTTTGTTAATGCACTTTGTTAAACATTTAAAGTAAACCATGCAAACTATTAACAGTTTGCAAATAGGACCAAATTCAAAAATACTAGGTATGAAACCCATTTCAAAGAAATAAATGAAAACAAAAAATTAGCACAAGCCCTTTGCTTTTGAATTAATAATCAAAACTAAAATATTTATCCTATCTTCAAGTGATCACACTACATACAGAACTCATTGGCAACTGGATTAAATAAAAGTCAACATGCGTAATAACAACACAGGGTAAGTAAATACAGTGTAATGGCAATCAAGACCACATAATGGTTAGAAATGTTTTGACTATTTAAGACAAACACTCCAAAAGAAAAACTTTTGAGGCTTTTATGCCGAGGTAAACTTTGCTGAACGTTAAGAACATTAAAGGCTTCAGGTTTATTAACATTCATTGAAACAGACTTAAAATGCTCTACCTGAATGTGTTCAACACAAAACTCATGACTGGTTTCATACTACTTGCTGCATTTTCAACAGCGCACCCATGCAATCAAGCAAGTTTGCCCCTTAGAACAGCTGATGTCTCAGAGCTAAACATATTGCAGTAGAGTTCAAAATCACCAATTACTAACTTCAAGCATCTAAAAAGCTAAAGGTGCAATACTGCAGTTAGATCTTGGATGTTTTGGTTTTCTTTCTTATCTTATTATGTACTCATAATAAAATAAGAAGGACTCTGGGAGCAGTCCTTTGGGTGTACACTAAATGCTATGGTTCCATTATATTAACAGCTGAATCAGACTTGTAACAGGAGTTTAGAAATAGAAATACACCAGTACATATGTAAAAATATATCATTTTCATTGTTGTACTTCATAAAGCATTTGAACATGTGTGTTGTGGACTGTCAAGTGTCTGGACAGTACTCCATCCAGAACTGCACCTTTACAGAGAACAGTTGTTTGTTCTGCTTATGGTACTTAATACAAAGGGAAGATCACCCAGGCTGAGCTGCATAAACTGGTTATACAATAGGTTTCAATAAATACTAAAATGAATATAATCATGCACATGGGGTGTGAAATTCAATCTCCCAGAACACCGCAGGAGATGTCAGAAGCAGCAGGTAATGGAATAAGACTGGTGAGTGATGCTGCTAATGTATTTCTTCTAATGAGACAGGACTGAATGCTGAAATCTCTTCCACAGCAACAGAATCCTTGGACCACATTCCTCTGGCAGTCGTCTTCCCATCTCCCCGCTAAAAACATCAGATGGTAAAATAGTAAGACAGCTGTTAGCGTCCATCAACAAAAAGTGCAGCTCCATACATTTCCAGTTTAGTCACACTGTGTAAGAACAGACGGAGTAGCCATGCACTTCAGTAGTTAGACTGGTTCAGCAGATTTTTTTATGTTTTCCAACATGGCTGATCGCGTCGACTTTCAGAGAACCTCAGAGCCACAAATCATCACCAGGGGACTGATCAGCCCCTGACTGAATTTCCCATGTCTCATCTCTCTTGTGTCCCACTCTAAATCCAAGCCTCCTTTCCTTTGAGTATGACTGGTGCCATTAAACAGGCCGATGACACAACTGCAGAGAATTGTGGGCTAACACCACTAGTTGTCATGACTTCACTGAAGGGTCAAAACAGTTAGATCATTAAGTAATTATGTTGAATCACATTCAGGCATAGCTAAAATTAAAGCAGGGAGCATTAACAGGTTGCAAAATATATCTATAATTTCAAGTGAGAACTAATCTTGCATAAACAAAAAAGTATTCTTACCTTTTACAATTCTGATCAAGTCAGAAAATGAACAAACAGAATGGCTAAACCAATATTCAACAGCATAACCATACCAATGAAAATTGAATTAGGACCCTGCCAACAGAAAAAATGACAGCATATCTTTAGAACTTGAACTTCAACTTGATACAGAAGCTAGTATATGAATATACACACACACACACACACACACACACACACACACACACACACACACACACCACACCAGTTTAAAACAAATAGATGAAATGTACAGTAGCCTACTGATATTCTGGGACCCATGTGAATACCATATGAATCACGTGCACCCTGATGCTGTGTGAGGCCAGGATGCACAGAAAGGGAAGTTAAGGTGAGTACATTTTTTATAACAAAAAAGTACAACATGCCTTTCCGTGTTTTATAATTGTGGTAAGGCACTTGGGGTAGGGTGTGTATGCTACTGGTATTCCCACCAGGTGGCAAACCACACTCACCTCTGGTTCTGGCAGGTTTGTGTGCTGGGGGTGGGAGTACCTCATAGTAACCAACCTTAAATTATACCTACTGCTTAAATAACATCATTAGAACCCTGCAAATGAGGGCTGGTTTTCTTCTTTAAAACTGCAAGGGTTAAATCAGCCTGTCACAGTGAATGTGAATTGATGTTTACTGTCCCTAATTATAGTGTGTGTATAAGCCAGATTTATCGGAAGCCAGAATGACTGTATTAAACATGTGGCCAGGTGCTTGCCAACTACATACTGCCTGTTCAGTACAGCATCTGCCTGCTATATCTGCTTAAGCATTTAGATTGGATTTGCATCTGTCCTTCAGAAGAGCTGTTAAGCTAGCAATAATAAATACTCAACAGGGTGGGTGGTATTGGGCACTAAGCAGTGATTTTAGCAATGCAATGAGGTCTAACACCACTGGTGGAGGACATTATAGCTCCTGAGTGGTCCAGTATAGCCCATACGGCCCACTCTGGAAGGTATTATTGTGCTCAGAAAATGAGCTATTGTTTCATTTTACAAGATTAAACAAATGCCATAAAAAGTAGTAAAAAATCTTTTTTCTTTCAATTTTTGATAAAATAGTCCCTCTACTGGTATGCTGGCCAGTAGAGGGCACTGCAATGTTTATAGTTGTTTTTATAATTTAGGCTGTTAATCTTGCCCCCACCCAATGTCCATTTGCACTTTTCTTGAGTAGTTATTTTCTAATTTATGCTCTTAAGCTTGCCCCACCCCAATATCCATCTGCACTTTCCTTCAGTGGAAGTATGTCAGTACTCTGCTCTGTCCTCACTGCTCTCATTAGTTTACTACTTGTTCATGTTGTTAGTGTACCACTGTCTTGAGTACAAGATCAGTGATACTTTCTTTGATTCTGCAGCTGCAGATGGCAGCATGCTGCTGGCTTGCAGCAGAAGGGAGAGTGGGTGGTACTAAGCTGCAGAAGAAGGGAGAGCAGGCAGGTGGCTGTACGATGATGACATTATTGTGCATACTGCTGGCGTGGGATTGTGGAGTGAACTGAGAGAAAATAAAACGTAAATGAGGTACATGATAATATTTTTGAAACTTTTAAAAAATGGGCAAGACTGTGGAAAGTTGAGCAAGGGTGCACTGGTAAATCTCATTAAGCGAGAAAAAAATGTCTGCTCAGATTTTTCAAATTTGGATGGGCACATAGATATTTTTGGTGGAAAGTGCAGGCTGGTACTGGGAGTAGTTTTCTCCAGGTCTGTGGCACATAAAAGTATCACCTGCCAGGAGTCTAAGCCAATCACAGGCCAGAAAATGTTCTGCCCATTTTCTAAGCAAAGGTCCCTTCTGTCTATTTTACATAGTAGCTAAGGTAGATGTTTATTTCATCATTTGTCATTGTGCTTTACATTCAAGTTAAGGATCAGATGGTAGTACAGTGTTTGAAAAAGAGAAAGGGCTAACCCTGGTGTCCTCCCAACATTTGTTCTCATATTTTCACTCCTTTCCCCAGTCCAGTGGCATGTCATGCCATGTGGGACACCAGGGCTCAGAAGAGACCTTGTGTCACTCATACAATGACCCAGTGGAAGATGCATGCATAATGAAAGTGAAATGCTTGCTGTAGAATGCTTATGCAAAAGGCTACTAAGTGAACTGCCTTGTTTTGGTGTCAATACAGCAGCAATCTGAAAAAAATGAATGGCAATTTGCATACTTACTATCTGTTTTGAGTGCTAATAAACGCATAGTCAAACAAATAGCTTTATGGGACATAGCACTGGAGTCATTGTTATAATATAAAATCTCAATGGTGCTTAAACTCCACGGAGAGAGGGCCAAGTCATGTCAAACTAGCCACTCGTGACTGACCAATGGGCTATGAGTTTGACCTGGTAGTTGTCTAAGAAAAGACACATATCAGCTGTTCATACATGACCCAAATCAATGGTGTAGAGGACAAGGTGATTCCTAAGTGCCCATGAGTGTGAATGGGGTACTCTTGCCATGTTTTCCTGCATACTATAACATTATTATTATCTGTGACTAACCCATTTCTCTGAAAAGGGCATGAAGGAAAGCCAATGCATAAAACAACACACTGTTCTCCTCTAGTCTTACAGCAATTTAACTTTCCTTGCTAGATACCTACAGTAGATGTCTAAGCATACAGAAAACCATCTAGCCATCTGAAATATTCTTTAGCTAAGATTACTGATTTCAAAACTTTTTTTTTTGATTCAGAGGTCTGTAATTGCTTACTGCTAATAGTCTCATCTGATAAAAAAAATATTCCAAGAAAAGTCTTAGTAAAAGTACAGGTACATACTGACTGTAACAACAAATCTTCGAGAGAACCTCTTCCCTTAAAGAGCACCTTAAACCATTTAAAAAACTGTGAAAAACATACGTTTTAAATCCAGTTCAGTTCATGTGCCATATTTTCTGCAATTTCTTTCCTCAAATTGCCTTTATTACTAAAGACTGTTGCATGAAAATATGATCACTGGCCTCTGGACATTATCAGCTCTAGCTAGTTGTCTGCACCTGACATCACAATCCCTGTTTATGGCATTTTAATTATCTCTATAGCAGCAGACTGTGGTGTCAAACAGAATAAAGATGTCAGGGGTAGACAAGCAGCCAGACCAGATAAATCAGAAATGTCCTTAAAATATAAATCAGAGATCTGATTTTCATGCAAATGTCCTTAAAAATAAAGAAATATGGGTGAAAATTACCGTGCAAATATGAAATATAAGCTGAATTGGATCTAAGTGGTCAATTTTTTTTTTAAACTGTCATAACTGAGTGAGGTGCTTTTTAAGTTATACCTTTGGAATAACAGCCATCAGGCATTACGACCACACAGAAACTTTTTTCAAGTTGTGGCCACCCACATAGACATCACATGTCAGCATGTATATAACTGTGGGCAGCCCTACCTCTCCTCAGTTCCCTGCTGAAGATTAGACTTAGAGGGCCATCGTTTTTGGGGAACCAGGAGAGTAAACTGGCACCAAGCACAATGAGTGCTGGCAGGAGCACCATAGAGAAAATATACCATTGTGAATGTATTGTATCACCTTAGGGGAATGGAGGGTCAGCATGGCTTAAGGGAAGAGACTCTTTCTAAGCTCTATTGCTAAGGTAAGTATGTAACTGTACTACAGTGTAAAGCAGAATGTTGTTACAACCCAGTTTTTATCTCAAACGCTGTTGTACCACAGTTCAAAGGTCATGGAATACAGTTGTACCCCTTCTGTGGTATAACAGCATTTCAGCTGATTTGGAAAGTGCACGAGCACAGTTTGAAGTAAATGAGACAACAGAAACTGCAGGATCAACCAGATAGAAACTGGCAGTGGTGACGGCACGATCACTCGGACAAATCCGGCAGATGCAGGATCAACCAGCTATCTTCATAATACAAAAATCAAATGCAGACTCAACCAGATATTTAAATATACTTACAAAATCAAAAGCCGTTCCTCCTGATAACCATCTTCTCACTAAGTGAGAAGTTCAGACGCCATGTTTTTTTAAATTCCTCCCAAATGCGATTTACAGCCAATGAAATACCACACTATACATGTACAGACGTCTGGTCCCTGGCAACCACACCACAGAGCCTAGCAACTAGCCCAGAGTCCTGTAATAAAATGAAGCAGCAAACAATGTCTTTTTTAATACAAAAAGTGATAAAATTGTATAAATGTGCATTCCGCCTGTGCGGTTGCAATGGTTGGAGCAACACTCTTTCAGTAAAGGATACACTAGATAATATTCGTCTTATAGCCAATCCTTTTTACTGTGCAAACAAGACAGTGTTTGCAAGTTACAGTGCTATGTGCCATAAGTTTTAAACTGTTTACATTTAAAACACAGTGAGTTCAGTTTTCTTTTTATTCTTAACCAACCACTTCTGTAGAAATTACATGAGTATATTAGCTCAAGTACACTGTATAAGAAAAGCAACACACAGTAGAATAGTAGCAAAATAAAACAAAGAGAATGATGACAGGCAGAGAAATACGACTGAACAGCTCAAGTACACTAAACTTCAAAAATAGAAATAGTGGACTTGGAGCTGTATAATCAAATTTGACATAAGCCTTGTATCAGTCACAAGCTCAAGTACACTAGACTATCCTGTAATAGACAGATACAGAGGTGGAACAGGAGCAAAGACCTGAGGCATAGCAGTTAAAGTAGAAGCTATTTGGAACTAAAGGAGAACATTTAATTAGTTGGCCCTGCTTTAGGGAATATTAACACTTTCACTAAAAAGCCCCATATTTAGAGACTCTTGCCAAAAATCCTGCAGTCCAATGTATCGAGGTGAAATAATGTCTATAGAAATAATGGTGAAAATTTAAATAAGATATGGAACTGTATGATTGGGTCAAAGATTTTGATAGTATGCTGTTTTTTTAAACACCACCAAGCACAAGGAATTTTTCATTAAACTTAACACTAATGCACATAATAAGGTGGTAGGTCGGAGTATTACATATGAAAGAAGTTATTTACAGTAACCATGGTAACTAAAGAGGATAAGAAGAGCCCCCAATGGATAATTCATTCAGCTCTGAGGAAGATGTCACAACATCAGAAACGTCAGCCATTCTCCATGGTTTCTATCATGACCCAGCATATCCAGGATGTTTGTGGATAAAGAAAATGAGGAAATGAAGCAAATAACGTTACGTCAAACATCTCCTTCTCCTAACAAAAACACACCTGCATAACGCATGAGGATGATAAAGGAGAGGTCTCCCGAGGTTATGGTAGACTGGATTTGGGCAACTGAGCCAGAAAAAAAACTCTTGATAAATGGGATGCAAAGTGGTCGGGTGAGAATAAAAAGAAAACCAAACTGTGTTTTATATGTAAACAGTTTAATACATATGGCACTTAGCACTGTAACTTGCAAGCACTCTCTTTTTTGCACAGTAAAAAGGATTGGCTACAAGATGAATATTGTTTAGTGTATCCTTTACTCAAATAGTGCTGCTCCAACAGTTGCAACTGCACAGGTGGACTGCATATTTTTTCAGTGTAAAAATCCCTAGGAGTGGCACCTCAGTTAACTCTGAGAAGAAATAAAAGTTAGAAAGTGGGTTTACACCTCTGAGTGAGCACAAACAAATTTCCACACTGAGTGATAAAATTGTATTAAATAATTTGGGGGGCACCATATGATGCATTATAAAAATACTGGATGTGCAGCTCTATGCACTACCAGTGTGTTCTGCCACTTCGGGGTTTTGATTCCCATGGGCCTCTCAAGCTTCGCTCTCGAGGTCAGAGGGAATCAGAACCCCCTGTGGCAGAACACACTGGTTGTGCACAGAGTGGCACATCCAGTATTCTCTATATCTCACTTCTAGGACATCTCTTTCCTTAAGCCATACCTTAGAAACGAGTCCCAAGCAGTACCAAAAACCACATGGGAGGATGGAAATCTGAATCTATAGAGGAGGTCTTGTAGGACTACAAGGACACAATTATCACGTTTGTGAGAGGTAATGTCAAGACTGTAATGCTTAATGAAGGTGTGGACTGTACTCCAAGAGGTTGTAGCACACATGTCAGCAGCAGGTGGCAATGCCTGAACCATATGTGTTGTATTAGAGGCCACAGGGACCTGGGCCACTTGCCAAAGAGTCTTATCATATTTCCTGGCAATGCGTAGCACATATAATGCTTGGGTGTATACTAACAGAACCCATGACAACTGTAATCCTGGGTTTCCTAACAAGAAATTGAAAAGGAAACCATGGTGAATGCCCCACTATCTAGGAGGCAGGCCTAACAAGAGGATGGAACAGAATACAGGTTCCATGCCCCAAAAGACTGAGGTACAGGTACATAAGCCCAGGACAGCCCACTCTCTAGACCCTTTGGTATGAGGAAGGAAGAGGAACTGCTGAAGTGCCCTAGGTGAGACACAGCGGATATGAGCACCAGCAGAAGAGTCACAGACTGGTGAGAGACAAAAGCTGGTAAAATAAAGTAGCTTGTCCAAGCCTATCTTGGCACAGGTGTTATGTAGTATAAGCCATACCAGGCTGCAGAGAGAACAGTCACCCATGCAGTTGCTATGCAACTGGAGAGAGTCTGGGAGCAGCAGAATTGTTAACAGATACTTTTCCCTGGAATTCTGTGGTTCCCAGAGAAAGCCCAGTGCAGCTGTCATCTGCTGCATACTGGCATATAGGAAGTATCCTCTGTTATAGGTGAAAATGAAGGGGCTGGTGACATACACAAAAGTCCACCTGCAGCTCATGCTCCTTGTAATGTAGTACCCTCTACCATTATGAAGGCAGAATGGGATGGCCACCCATCATCATTCCCAGTGGTGACGGGGAGGAGAGACCTGACTGGCGGTGGTGGCAGCTGAAGTCAAAGCCACAATATTACTAAAATCAGCATCAACAGGAGTGCAATGAAATAAAGCCTCATTGACAAAATGTACAGATGCAAACTGGGTCCCAAGCTGTGAAAATGAAAGGAGCGCAGACCTAGCGGCGATGCCACTATTAGAGAGTGGTTGTGAATGTGGTAGGTGATGTCACGGTATATAGAAACCCCAACAGTGTTGGCGATGGATCGCCCATGTTTAGAGGGCACCGTAGTGCTGAAGCCAGCCTTGACTGGGTAGACTGATGATGATCAGAGGGCTAGAAACTGATGATGGCAGAGTAAAAGGAGCCCTGCTGAAGTGGTGACACCACCTGAATAAAATGGTTGTGATTGTGCTAGTTGACCGCAGGAGCAGAGACCCTGACAATGACAGCATCATACTGCCTATGAGAGGGCAGGTAGCACCTCAGTCAAGCCTTGAACATGTTGTATATCAACTGTCAGAGGGCGAGGAGTCAACGGTGGAAAAGGCCCGGTGATGACATACAAGTTACTGTCCCTAGAGGCACAGTAAAGCAAGCCATAACAGTGTAATCTGTTGGCAGTCAGAGGGTGAGAAGTTGATGGCTGGAATGACCCGGCGATGACAGACAAGCCACTGTCCATATAGGAACAGTAGACCAAGCCTTGACTGTGCATTTTGTTAATGTTCAGAGGGCAAGAAGCCAATGGCAGGAAAGACCTGGTGACAACATACAAACTACTGTCCATAGAGGCATAGCAGAACAAGCCATGACTGTGGAAACTGTCAACAGTCAGGGGATGAGGAGTTGATGGCAGGAAGACCCAGCAACAGTGGACAGGCTACTGTCCTTATAGGTACAGTAGAACAGAAGTCAGTCCCCGGCCATGATGTGTAAGTGACAGTCGGGGGGGGTCGAGAGTCGACACAGGCAAAAATACAATGATTGTGGCAGATACTGTTCCCATGGGTATGGTAGAGCCAAAGCAAAGCCCCGACCTGAGTGTCTAGAACACTGCTGGAGTGGCTGAGGATACCGCCGCCAAAGTGGACAGCTAGATGAAAAAAACAGTGGTCCCAGTCTTCAAGGGGATGAAGGAAAATATGTCCTCTTTGTACAGTGAAGACCTCAATGCCCATTGCTGTACTGCTGGGAAGAAAAGCACACTCATATTTGGGAAATGAGAGCCTGGAAAAAGGCACAATATTGCTTGGGACCTGTGAGGATGGTTGGCCATACTTTTATATTGTCACTTTTATTTTTTGCTTGTTTGAAGCACAAAATGGCTTTCAGGACTAGGTATCCATTTGAAGGTTGTTAATTTTGTATCCAGAGGGAATGATAAACTACTGGCTGGTGTAGTGAACTAGTATTTTTAGCGACATTTTTGCAACAAACATTTAGGATTGATTTAATTTTAATTCCTGGGTTCCGTGGAGTGGTTTGTGTAAGTGGAGTGGTCTGTTAAATTGCTGTGCTGGTTGTCTTACTGAAAGGAAGGGCAGCACTCAACGGGGTGGTGAGTCAGAGGTGTAGGTGATTGCTTTCTGAAGGTCATGGGTTTGGAACCACACACCCACCCTGCCCTCACCCCACCCACCACAGGCGTGTCATTTCCTTTATACCCAAGGTTCAGACATCACTTCCCCAAGAGGGCAAGGGGAATACATCTGTCATATCCTTAACAACCCAGCACAGTGCATAGTGGGTAAGCACACATACACATGAACAAAAAAAAAAAAAAGAAAAAAATTGTATATATATTAAGCAGGAAGGGAGAGACACATGCGGGCAGTTGTGCAATGCACTGGCTGTGGGGCAGCAGTTTTCCCAGAGACATTCTGGAGGCTACATTGCTGCCCTAATTGCACGCAATGGTCTGCTCTGAGGGAGGAGGTTGCCTGTCTCCAGGACGAAATGGCAAGGAGCAGGGAAGCCTCCCCCACCCAAGGAACACCAGTGCCACCACCGCTGCCTCAGACATTGCCAAGAAAGAGGAGTGGCTGGACCACAGTGGGCTCAGGAAGGGTGAGGGTGGTGGAACAGAGGTGCATCCCTCCAGCTGTACCTCTCCACAATTTATATGCCATTCTGGTGGAGCGTGGTTCCTCTATGGAGTCACCTGCTGTGCAGACCAAGGAGGATGCTGGGAACCTCCACAAGGGAGAACCACAGAAGGGTGGCAAGGGATACCAAGGGGGAAGAAAGCAGCTCCTTGTGGGAGACTCAATTGTTAGGGGGTATAACTGGGGGAGGGAGGGGAGAGGGAGGTAAGGTGCCTTCTTGGCACCATGGCTTGAAGGGACAGGAAGCTAATCCTCAGGATTGCTGGAGCAGCATCACAGAAGAGGGAGCTAAACATCATTGTCCACCTTGAGACAAATTACCTAGCTGGGAATGGGATCAGAGCAGTGCAGGAGGAGTTGGGAAGGGGCCTTAGACAGGTAGTATGCACAGTAACCTTCTTGGAGGTGCTGCCTGTCTATGGCATGGGTGAGGCTAGGGTACTCCACACCATGCAGTTCAATGAATGGTTGAAAGACTAGTACAGAGTACAGTGTGTTGGCTTCACTGGGGACAGGGGGTCCACCTGGAGGGATACAGGCCTATACTGGCATGATGGTCTGCATCCATCCAGGAGTGGAACCAGGCTCCTAGGTGATAGGTTTAAATGCTTCATTGGCAAGCTTTTAAAAGTAGCCAAGGGGGAGACACCAATATGAAGCACAAAATTACAAGCCTCCCCCACAAAAAGGTTAGTTAGCAAGGTAAACACCAAGGTACAGAGGTCGATAGGAAGCAGGACAGGGGTAAATGGAGAAAAAGGCAGTAAGGGCAGGGATGGGGCAAAAACGGGTAAAGCCATCATAAAATGGAGGGCAATGAGTACCAATGCTCATAGTCTGGATAACAAGATTCCTGAGCTAGTGGCCTTCATGGAGGAGGGACACCTGGATATCGTGGCAGTCACAAAAACATGGTACATGGAGAACCATGACTGGGATGTCAACATACCAGGATACACAATCTACAGGAGGGACAGGGAGGGTAAAAGAGGAGGAGGAGAAGCTCTCTACATAAGGGAAGGGATTAAAGCAATGGAACTAAAGGGTAAATGGGGAGGAGAGGAGGCACAGTGGGTCACCTTGGAGGCAGGTAGTGGCACCACAATTCACACAGGGGTTGTATATAGACTACCATTTTGGGGGGAGGAAATAGACAAGGAAATGATAGAAGGCATCCTCAGAATGGCAGAAAAAGGGGATATATTGTTGATGGGGGACCTGAATATGCCAGATGTTAACTGGAGCACATTTACTGCAGCCACATCTAAGAGTAGGGTAATTCTCGATGCCCTACCAGGGGCATGCCTCAGACAGCTAGTGTTGGAACCCACTCGGGAGGGAGCAATCTTGGACCTGGTACTCTCAAATGGGAACAGAGAGGGGATCACAGATTTAGAAGTGGGTAGCCATCTGGGAACAAGCAACCACCACACAGTGTGGTTCATGATAAACATAACCGTAGAGTCAAGACATACAAAAATGAGGGTACTGGACATTAGAAGGGATAGCTTTGGCAAAATGAGGGAGTGCCTAAGGAATGCACTAGCAAATGGGCAGGAAGGAGGGGTAGAAGAACAATGGGGAAAAATCAAAACTGCAATGATAGAGCCAGCAAGCCTTTGTGTGAAGCGAATAAAGAAAACAAAATGAAGTGAAAAAACACTATCATTCTCAAAAGTGGTGGCAAGAAAGGTTAGTGAGAAAAAGATAGCATTCAGGAAGTATAAGGAATCACAGAAGGAGCAGGACACAGAAAACTGTGTCAGTTAAAGCAGAGGGAAGCAGGGAAGGCAGTCAGGATAGCAAAGGTCCAAACTGAGGAAAAGATAGCCAGCTCAGATAAGAAGGGGGATAAAACCTTTTATAGATATATTAGGGAGCACAGAAAGACCAGGGGAGGGATAGTGAGGCTTAATAGAGGGCAGGGGAGGTGGGCAGAGAGCAACGGTGAAAAGGCAGAGATACTGAACGAATACTTTTGCTCAGTATTCACAAAAGAAGAAGAGGGGGAATTACCCTAACCAAACAGTAGAAGCACTCTGGGCAGGGGGATCAATACCAGTCCATTCACAAAAGAAAGGGTCCTGAAATAACTCTTAAAATTCAAGGTGGACAAAGCAATGGGACATGACGGGATTCACCCCAGAGTTCTAAAAGAACTAAGGGGAGAACTAGTGACACCACTGACTACCCTATTTAACAAATCATGGGGGAATGGTGTGGTACCTGAGGACTGGTGGAAGGCAGATGTGATCTTCCTTCACAAGAGTGGGAGCAAAGCAGAGGCAAGAAACTACAGCCCTGCGACTTTGACCTCAGTGGTAGAAAGAAATGATGGAATCAATTCTGAAAGACAGAACTGTTGAGTACCTAGAGGCCAGTGGGGCACAGGACCCAAGGTAGCATGGATTCACAGTGGAACGGTCATGTCAGATGAATCTAATAGATTTTTTTTTTACTGGATGATCAAAGTAGTAGACCAGGGAGAGGCTGTAGATATCACCTACTCAGACATTAGCAAGGCATTTGAGACAGTACCACACAAAAGATCTATAAACAAGTAAGCCAGCCTGGAAGTGGGTCCCAGGGTGGTAGTCTGGGTAACAAATTGGCTGGACAATAGGACACAGAGGGGAATAGTAAACAGACCACACTCTGGAGAAAGGGGAATTACTAGTGGGGTACCACAGGGTTCAGTACTGGGACCAGAGGATTAGGTGTGTATCTGGGGGGGTGGAGCTGGCAAACTGTCAGTAACTTCCAACAGAAAGAAGGGTTAAAAGGTCAGGTTAGTTGATATCTTGGAGGTGGAAGACGAGGTTTGCTGACCAAGGCACCTAGCTTCACCTGAGCTCTTTCCTTCTAGGTTGCTTGAAAGGACATAGCAAAGAACCTTACTAGAGGAAGGGAAAGGATTAAGACTTCTTTTGGCTAGGCAGATTTACTGTGTGTTGTTATTTTTATTTGTACTCACAGGGATTGTTACTGTTTGTTGCTGACATTTTATTGCTTAATTTTTCTCTGATTCAAATTGTTGTTGCTGGGTATACCTTCTGCTGCATTATTACAAGGTGTGCCTACAGGTGTGTGCCAACAGATTACTGCTGTAATCTTCTGATTCAAATTGTCTTCGGCAAGGTGTATCTTCTATTACTGCTTGATTTTTCTCTGTAGCAAAGTGTTTCTTACAGGGTGTATCTTATGTGAAATTATTACAGGTGGTGCTTTACAGGTTTTACAGTTTTATCTATCATTAGGATAAGCTCTCAGGGTTACTGCATTTGTTGCTGACTGACTGTTTCTGCTCTTTACCTCCTTGTTTCTTTCGTCTGTGGTTCTTTTTTGGCAGGGGAAGGGCCCAGCCACCCACTCCCATCCCCTACTACCCCACACTACACTCCTTTTATAATGTAGCACAGTCATGACATTTCCTGTGGCAAAGCAGGAAGGGGCGGATCAGTGGGGTATCCACATGGTGACCTCATTTACAGGGGCACTAGTAATTTAACTTGTTATAACAAGTTATACAAAAACAAACAAACAAAACCCCAAATCAAACTTTTGCTTTGATTTTTTTCCTTCTAATAACTCTGACCAGGTTATAAACCCAGCAACTTATTTGGAATGGATATCAGTAACTGCAGGTACTGCGGAACACTTTTCAGAAGGACAGTTTTACAGGATTTAGGTCACTGTCCTACATGCTGGGCCATTGGAGATCTTAGGGCTCAGCTCCAGGCAGCACAGGCAGAGATTGTGCACCTCAAATTTGGTATTCAGGAGGAAATATAAGAACTACCCGCCATTTCCCCAACATCCAACAGAAGCACCTTGACTGCAGAGGGTAGTTGGTCCAGGAGGTTGGCAGGTGGTTAGGAGGGGCAAATCAGGTGCCCCATCACTTGGAGCTCTCCAACATATTACCTCCACAAACCATGTAAAAACTATAAACAGGTATCTGCCTCTATCTCCAAAATCAAACAAAGGGGGCAGAGGACACTGCAGCACAGGAGCTAGCACAACAAAATTTGCCCAAAACAGGAACCAAAACAGAAATCCAAAAAACATCTGATCATAGGAGACTCCATGATTCGGCGAGTTGATATCTGACCATTACCCCTGGCTGGAGATAGGTGTCTCCCAGGTACATCAGCATGGAGAGACACTGTCCACATTGCTAAAATTGTTCAGGAAGCAGGAGAAAACATTGACGTCCTGGTACACATAGGGACTAATGATCTTGCCAGCTAGTCAGTTGTGGAGACCAAGGAACCCCTGACCAGGCTGAGTGACAAACTATCATCTATTTCATCCAGCATCTCCTTCTCTGAGATCCTGCCAGTCTGGGAGATGGAGGTAGATGGACAGAAGGTCAGAGAAGGGGAGATAGGGGAGCTAAACATGTGGCTCAAGGGCTGGTGCCAGGAAAAAGGACACAAATTTGTAGGGAACTGGCAACAGTTTAGGGAGCGAAAGTTCTTTAAAATTTGATGGACTGCATCTGATTAAGGAGGGAGTCAGTGCATTGGGGCAGAAGTTTGACGTCTTTGTAGAATATTTAAACTAGCAAATGGGGAGAGGGGTGCAGCACTCCATACGTCGAATGGGAAGAACACCTCTCCCTCCTCAGCTAGTGGTCAAAGAGGAGTTCAGCATGTTTGCAGTTCATTTGCATCACCAGGTAAGGAAAAGGTCCAGCTCCCCATACAACGCACAGGGGAAACACTAGACCTCACCCAACCACTAACACACTGAAATCTGGCCAATGGAAAATCATGTACACAAATGCTCGCAGTCTGGGAAACAAGATCCCAGACCTGCAGGCACTAATGAGAGGCTAAACCGGACATAGTAGCAATTAACTAGACATGGTTTATCAGTAACCACACTTGGGAGACTTCAGTACCTGGCTATGTACTGTTCAGAAGAGCCGAGGTGCAAAAAGGGGGGTGGAGTGGCCCTGTATGTCAATGAAAATATCAAAGCTACAGAAATTCAGAATATACATAAGGAGCCAGAAGAACTGTGGGTCACCCTGGAAACAGGAAATGGGACAGCCATAAGAACTGGGGTTGTCTACAGGCCCCCAGGCCAGGGGAGGACATAGACACATTACTGTTAGAAGATATACAAAACCATGACAGCTAAAGGGGAGGTTCTAATAATGGGAGACTTCAACATGCCAGATACAGATTGGTCAATACCAGCAGGAACATCTGCCAGAACTAGACACGTGGTGGATTACCTGCAGGGGGAGGACCTCAAACAACTGGTGCAACAACCCACAAGAGACAGGCCTATCCTAGATCTAGTACTGACCAACAGGGAAAGGATCACAGATCTCAAGGTAGAAGGTCACCTGGGGGCCAGTGACCATCACATGGTATGGTTCAATTTGGCCACTACAACTAAATCATCCCATTCCAAGGCAAAAATATGGGACTTCAGAGGAGCTGACTTTGATAAGATGGCCAACAGTGTTAAGCTAGCCCTGGCAAAAAGAAATACAGGTGAGGGGGTACAGGCAAAGTTGGCAAGCATTAAGGATGCAATACTTGAAGCAACATCCCATTGTGTCAGAGAGAAAAGGAAGTGCAAAAGAAGAAGGAAACCACTTTGGTTCTCAAAAACAGTAGCAGAAAAGGTTGGAGCCAAAAGGCTGGCCTTCAGGAAGTATAAGGGAACACAGCTGGATGAAAATAGGGAGGCATACCAAACTTCCCTAAGGGAAGCAGGGAAGGAAGTAAGGCAAGCAAAGGTCCAAACTGAGGAAACACTAGCACAAACTGCAAAAGAAGGTGACAAGACTTTCTATAGATACATTAGTGAAAGGAGAAAGTCAATAGGGGGTATTGCTAAGATCAAAGGAGACAAGGGGGCATTTGAGGAGGAAGACCATGTAAAAGCATCTATCCTAAATAGATACTTCTGCTCAGTATTTACTGAAGAGAAGGTAGGGCAGGGCCCACAGCTCAGCACCATGGACACAGTGGGAAGGGAGGTGAGCACTAGTCCCTTCACAAAAGAAAGGGTCCTACATGAGCTTGATAAGCCAGTGTGGACAAGGCAATGGGACCTGATGCATGGCAATCCCAGGTACCAAGGAGCTAAGGGGTGAAACTAGCAGAGCCATTATCAGAACTGTTTAGTGAGTCTTTGAGCACAGGAGAGGTCCTAGAAAACTGGAGATGGGCTCATGCTATCCCACTCCACAAGACTGGTAGCAGGGAGGAGGCAGGAACTACAGACCAGTCAGTCTTACCTCAGTAGTGGGCAAGATTGTGGAGGCACTCCTTATGGAAAAGATAGTGCAATACCTGGAATCTATAGGAGCACAGGATCCAAGACAGCATAGGTTTACAAAAGGAAGGTCCTGTCAAACTAATCTCATAGATTTCTTTGACTGGGTAACCAGAGTGGTGGACCAAGGTGGAGCAGTTGATATCGCCTACCTTGACTTCAGCAAAGCTTCCGGCACTGTTCCACATAGAAGATTGATTAATAAGCTGGGTAGGCTCGGGCTGGGTAAGAAGTTGGTCAACTGGGTGGCAAACTGGTTGACGGGCAGAAAACAGAGAGTGGTGGTAAACTGTAAACAGTCAGAATAGATGCAAGTCACAAGTGGGGTGCCTCAGGGATCAGTCTTGGGGCCAGTCCTCTTCAATATCTTCATCAGTGACTTTGCAGATGGACTGGAGGGTAAGGTTTGTCAGTTTGCAGATGACACTAAGATCTGCAACAGAGTAGATGATCCAGATGGGGTGGGCAGAATGAGAAGAGATGATTGTTTGGAAAGACATACGTGATCCGCTGCTGCTTGAGGGAGTGTGTCGGCATTTGCCTGGTGGATATTATTCTGCCTTTTTCACCTAGTAGCTTGGTCACTGGTCTGACTGGTTTGACTGGGAGCTGTCGAGTGGACTGATTGGGAGCCGCCAAGTGATTTGGAGCGGTGGACAAGTAACATCAGCGGGAGTTTATCTGAATCTATTTCAGAGCTGAATGGGAGCTGCCAAGTGATTTCGACCAGTGAAAAGGGTAATATTAGTGGGTGTTTGAACCTGCCTTGGAGCTGAGAGAGTAATTTGGCAGGTACTCAGTGCATCGAATGTTCAGTAATCAGTTTGGTAACTGTCTGAAATGCTTAAATGACCTGAAAGTGTGGCATCTGATTAGTGGCTACGATCCTCTCCAGTCTGGTTTCAGGAAGAGGCACAGTACTGAGACAGCATTAGTTCAGGTGATGAATGATGTCCTAATAGTGAGGGATCGAAGGAGTCATTCGATCTTGGTCCTCCTTGATCTCTCGGCAGCATTTGACACCGTGGATCATGGGGTGTTGTTGGAATGCCTACGGCTAATCTGTGGACTGTCGGGGACAGTCCTCAGATGGTTCCATTCTTCTCTCATGAGCAGGTGTCAGAGGCTGATGTCAGGAATATTTTCTTCGGTCCCCTTTGCCCTGCCTTGTGGGGTTCTGCAGGGTTCTGTACAGTCCCCCATGCTGTTCACGGTGTATATGCTGCCGTTGGGAGACATTATAAGGCAGCATGGGCTGAGTTTTCACTGCTATGCAGATGATACTCAGCTCTACATGTCCTTTGAGCCCGAACAGAGTAGTGCGGTCTCGGTATTTAGAATTACCTTGCTGAGATTCAAGATCGGATCACTGCTAACTGGTTGAAACTAAATCCAGATAAGACTGAGGTGCTGGTGGTGGACCCAGGTCACCGGGTAGAGAAGTTGACTCCTGGGCAACCGTTCGGCCTGGTGCTGGGGGGTGACCAGTTGAGACCTTCTGAAAGGGTGCGGAATCTGTAGGTTGTGCTTGACAGCGAACTGGCGCTTAAAGCACAGGTGTCAGCAGTTGTCAAGTCCTCGTTTTTCCATCTGAGGAACATCACCTGGATAAAGCACCTTGTTCCGCCCGATAACCTTCCTGTATTCTTTCACGCCTTTGTGTCCTCTCGTCTTGACTACTGCAATGCTCTATACCTAGGGTTACCGGGGGTGGATCTCAGTGGCCTGCAGCTGGTGCAAAATGCAGCGGCCAGGCTGTTGACAGGGCAGTCAAGATCTTGCCATGTCATGCCTGTGCTGTGCAAATTGCACTGGCTGCTGGTGTGGTGGAGGATCACCTTCAAGTTGCCTAGCTGACCTACAAGACCCTACACGGACAGGGACCGGGTTACTTGCAAGACCTCCTTCGGTCTTACCACCCTTTCCATCCTCTCCGCTCCGCTGATGAGGGATTGCTAGAGGTTTCCAGGGTCCGTCTTCAAACATCAGGTGCTAGGGCTTTTGTTTTTGTAGCCCCGACCCTCTGAAACTCTCTACCTCATCGGATTAGAGAGTGCCTGTCCACTGAGATGTTTAAATCCTCTTTAAAAACATATTTATTTGGCCTAGCATTTGGGGAGGATGTTTAGTCTTATTTCTGCTGCCTTTTAATTCTGTGTTTTTTAACTGTTTATTGGTTGTTTAATATTGTACATGTGTTTTGATTTCAGAAAAGAGCTTTAAAAATAAAATATGATTTGATTTGGATAAACTAGCAAAATGGTTGGAAGAGTGGCAACTGGGGTTTAATGCAAATAAGTGCAAGATCATGCACATAGGGAAGAGAAACCCTGAAACCACCTATAGGCTGGGAGGGGAGTTGCTGGCAGTCACAAGGGAAGAAAGAGACTTGGGCATCATCATCACCGATGGCCTGAAATCATCCAAGCAGACCACTAAAGCAGTAGTTAAGGCTAGGGGGATGTTGGGGTGTATTAGTAGGGGTATCACAAGTTAGAAGAGGGAGGTAATAATCCCTCTTTACAAGACACTGGTTAGGCCCCATCTGGAGTACTGCGTGCAGTACTGGAAGCCACATCTTCACAAGGACATTAACCAAATTGAGGCAGTCCAGAGAAGGGCAACCAAAATGGTGCAGGGACCGCATCAGAAAACATATGAGGACAGATTAACGGAGCTCAATATGTATACCCTAGAGCAAAGGAGGGAGAGAGGTGATATGATCAAAACATTCAAACACCTTAAGGGCATTAACAAGGTGAAAGAGTCTAGCATGTTTCAATATAAGAAAAATAGCATGACAAGAGGACACAGCATGAGATTAGAGGGAGGCCAATTAACGGGTAATGTGAGGAAGTTCTTTTTCACAGAAAGGGTGGTGGATGCATGGAATGGCCTACCTCAGGAAGTGGTGGATATGAATACAGTGCAGGGCTTCAAACATGCATGTGACAGGCATAAGGCAGCAATATAGATGAGCATGAATAGATAGGCCATTGACAGAGCAAAGGCTGATGGCACATTTATAAGGTAGAAGAAAAAAATGGGCAGACTGGGTGGGCCTTGCGGTGCTTATCTGCCATCAACTTCAATGTTCTATGTTTCTATGTACTCTTTAATCTCTTTATAGGTGACATTGCAGAGGGGCTGGAAGGAAAAGTATGCCTCTTTGCAGATGACACAAAGATCTGCAACAGGGTTGATACACAAGGAGGGGTGGAAAGGATGAAAAGGGACTTGGCAAGGCTGGAGCAATGGTCAAGAGTATGGCAGCTTACTTTCAATGCAAATAAGTGCAAAGTAATGCACCTGGGAAACAAAAACTCAGGGGGAGTGTACACAATGGGGGGGGGTTATTAACAACAACAAAAATGGAAAGGGACCTCAGAGTACTCATATCAGACAACCTTAAGGTAGGCAAGCAATGTGAGAAGGCAGTAAGGAGGGCTGGGGGGATTCTGGGATGCATAGGGAGAAGCATCACCCGTAGAAAGCAGAAAGTTGTTATCCCTCTGTACAGACAGTTGGTGAGACCCCATCTGGAGTACTGCGTGAAGTTCTGGAGACCCCATCTCCACAAGGACATAGACATGATTGAGGCAAGCCAGAGGAGGGCAACCAAAATGGTACAGGGTCTGCAACAGAAGCCATACAAAAAGAGACTAATTGAGCTTAATATGTATACCCTTGAGGAAAGGAGGGAGACAGGGGACATGATAGAAACCTTCAAATACCTCAAGGGAATCAAAGTCCAAGAGGGTACCATATTTCGGGAAAAGAAATGCACAAGAACAAGGGGGAATAATTTGAAGATGGGGGGGACAGCTCAGGGGCAAGGTAAGGAAAAATGTTTTCATCGAGAAGGTGGTGGATGCATGGAACAGCCTTTCTGAGGAGGTCATGGGGTCAAAAACATTGGGGGAATTAAAGAATGCAGGGGACTAACATAAGGCAATTAGTGTGTGGGGGGGTAGGAGGGGGGTGAGGAGGAAGTAGGCTGCTGGATGACTAGGATCTGCAGCTTATCCAATTGGTAGGGAAATGGGCAGACTAGGTGGGCCAAATGGTCCTTATCTGCCATCAGTCTATGTTTCTATGTTGCCCTAAAGAAAGAAAAGAAGACTGGTGGCCTTCACAGGCAATCACAGTGTTAGGAACTTGGACAGCAGAGTAGAAGCTGAGAGAAGCAGAACTCAAAGCTATCCAAGAAAAAAAAAATATGGAACTGCTGGCAGCATGTTATGGTTGCTGGAAAATGGTTTTACTAAAACTGAGTTTCAAATAATAAAGTGAAAAATAAACAGCAGCCAGCCCAATGGTGCAGATGGATGAGGTGCTTGGCGCCTTACCTCCCCCAAGCCAGAGACTCAAGTTTGAGAATGAGCTCAGGTTGACAGGGGTCGGCTTGGGGGGGGGGGGTGTCCAGGAGAAGGATCGAGCATCCAACAGGTAGCTCTCCCCTTCCAGATAGGGGAGGCTAATCTTCCCGGCCCTTGACTGCCACCGAGCGGAGGCTCAGTTGCAGTGCCACGCAAATGGGGGACTAGGTGCTAGGTCAGGGGTGGGTGGAGTGGACCCTGGACTCTGTGCATGAGCACCTCCACACGATGCTTGCGACCATGTTGCCCCAGCCCTGGAGACTAAGGAAGATAACTGGAGGAAAGGACAGGCATGGGCGCGTTTGACACCCGCTGGCCACACCTCCACCCACCACTCACCAAGGTAGCCTGGAGTGGGGTAACTTGGTTATGACTATCGGGGGTTGAGGTTGGGTCTCCCTCTCCTGACCCTAACATGGGGGGCAAACTGTGGGGGTGTCCTTGTGACTGGTATGCTTGGAGTGGCATAGGACGGTGAAAGGAGGTGGTGGCAGCTGCTAGAAAGCAACATCCCGTGTAGGTCTGACAAATACGGTCGACGGTGAGAAAAGAACTGAGGAGAGGCAGAGCCACCCACGCTTATATACAAGCTGCCATCTGATGTCACTGTGGGCGGTTCCTGATTGCTTGCAAAAGTTTCCATGTGGTCCTAGTGCAGATGTGGTATTAGTTCCAAAGGTGTGGCCTGATGGCCAATATGTGGATCTAGATCCACTGGTGGATCTCAAGAGATTTTTGGTGGATAGTGGGGCAAAGATTGCATTTTTTAGTCAATGAAGATCCTTACAGCTGATGAGCTTAATTATTGTACTTTTTGTTCACTTTACTGTTGGTAGCTCTCCCTACACTGAGCTATAACTTTGGAACAATTCCCAGCAGTACAGTATGGGCAGACTAGATGGGCCTAGCGGTCCTTATCTGCCATCAAAGTCTATGTTTCTATGTTTCTCTCAGACCTTCTTGAGATCCACCAAAATGGGTCCCAATACAAGGTGTATTGACCACCACCTCATGGTAAGCAACTGCACTATCATCTTTGAGGACATCTCCCTACACTGAGCTATAACTTTGGACCAGTTCCCAGCAGTACAGTAGACACTGTCGGAGGCAAGAAGGATCAGTATTATCCCAAACGAGAGAAGGCCTTGTAAAAAAGAGTTAAGCCGGAGCCATTACATTTACTAGAGATGAGGTCCAGACTATAATGTTTAGTAAACATGTGAACATTACTCTAGGGCTGTATACACATTAGACTTTCTAAAACATTTTAAGTGGTTTAAGATGTTTTAAAAAGAGGAAACATGGTTTGCATCCGCACCAACCATGGTTTGAAACCTTGCTTAAAAAACATGCTCAAACTCTGCAAGGGACCTAGGCTTAAAACTGGTTTTAAACATGGTTTCAAACCAAGCACAGTTTACCCTGCAGTGTGGATGGGAGATCGATCTGTGTTTCCACTGATCCCTGCTGCAAGCCATGCTAGCTTGCATCATTACAGGGCAGCAATCTGGATGCAATGGCAGCAGAGCGACCGTACTTAAACACGGTCACAAAGCCTGAAGCAACAAGTGTGGACAGACCTCTGTGGTGAGTTTAAAATCAATTTAAAAAATGGTCGTAAACCTGGACTGCCAGTGTGCACGTATCCTAAGCGATTACAGAGCAGATGTCAGCAGCCAACACATGGCAGGAACCAACCTCAGAAGTAGCCATGCCATGAGTGGAGTGGGCATGGACAGGACCTGGAAATGGCTTACCATGCTTCTAGTAACAGAAAGGAATACAACAGCCAACATGTGGAAAGGCATGGTTTAGAAAAAGGGGAGCCCACCATCCTGGGGTTGAAAGACAAAAACAGTTGAGGATTTTGCACAATCCTTAGTACGGTCCAGATAATCATGTAAAGCCCTTCGGACATCTAGGGTATGCAACAACCATTCCCTTCTATTAGTGGAAGAAGGAAAATAAACAGGGTGTTGATTATTCTGATTCAGTGTAATGTCAGTCTACTTTCGAGAGAAAATTAGTTTGTTTTCTTAGGGCAACTGATCCTTGTGGAAAATAAGATAAGGTTGCTCCGCAACCACAGCTTGAAATTTGGACACACTTCGCGCAGAAGTAAGGGTCATCATAAACAATGTCATCCATGACAGGAAGCTCATTTCACAGGTAGCAGCTGGATAAAAAGCAGGAGCCATATAGGTCTCCAGAACCATGTTATGGTCCCACTACAGCACTGGACTACAGATTGGGCGAACAATATGCAGGATACCTCTGGGGAACGTGCAGGACATCTCAAGTTGGGCAACCAATTATCACCCATATGAGCATGACGGGATGAAACAGCAGCCAAAAGCACCTTTACAGAGGAGTGCTGGAGTACCAACTCTGAAAGGGAGAGGATGTAATCCAGAACATGACTCACTGGATATATATATTTAGTTAGTTTGTGTTGACCTGGTAAGAGCAGTAGACAAATTCTGCCTATTTTCAGGCACAACCCGGGAGAGGGGGATACTGATGAACGCCAACTGACCTTGAACCAGATTAAGCTGTCGGTGGTATTTTTAGAGAATAGGGCAACATTTGGACAGGGCACCGGGAAAATTCTCCTACTCTTTTCAAGAAGTGCCATGGGATCTTTAACATCCACCTGAACTACCACTAGAACATGCAGATGCATCCTCGGTTTAACATCTCATCCAAAAAGTGGCACCTCAGAAGTGTAGCACCCCCCTCATGCTGCACTACAGTGTCAGTATTGGTATTTAACCCAAGTGCCTGGTGTGGGGATCGAACCCACAGCCTTCTGATCTCCCAGACTCAGAGGCAAGTGTGCCACCTCCTGAGCCACTGACACATATATAAAATGGTCCAGGTTATGAGACATACACTATATTGTGAAACATTTCTATTTTTGTGAAATAGGTATACCTAGAAGACAGCATACAAGACAGCATACAAGCCACAAGGAGACCATCCACAACCACAGGAGAGATCTTAAAGTGGGAGAGTTCTACATCCCCAGGAGGCAGACATGAAGGTGCAGAGACTGAAAAATTGGAGGCAACATATAGCCCTGCTCCTGTAAAAGGAGTCCTGCCTATAGAGGAAGCAAGACCAGCAGCTCCACTGCCAACTATTGTATCTTATGAAATCAAATGCGTCTGGGCCAGAACAGGGTCACCAGAATCAATGTGGCTGTTTCTGCGCAAAATATGTGACCACAACCCTCTGTATCAGGGGGAATGGAGGAAAGGCATATAGGAATCTCCCTTTCCATGACAGGGACAATGCTTATTGGCAGAAAGCTCCAGGCCCTGAAATAAGCAAACAAAAATGCTGCAGTTATGTATTGTGTGGGGATACAAAAAGGTCCAGCTCTGGATGACCCCATCATTCGAAGAGGTCACTGATGAAAGAGAATCTAAGTTCCCACTCACAGAAAAGAGCCTGGGAATGACTGAGATGATCTGCCAGAACAGAGGGTGCCAGGCAGAAACACGGCCATGAGATACATATTGTGTTCCACGGCCCAGTGCCAGACCCTCATTGCTTACCTGCAGAGGGTATAAAAATGAACACATTATTTCTGTAATGCATCACTAAAACACTGCCCATCTGAATTAACATGGGGACCGTGTAGAAGGATGGAAGGTCTGTAGGCCAAGAAGAGCAGCCCTCATCTCCAGAGTGTTGCTATGGAGAGTGCGATCAAGGGAGGACTTAAGACCTTGCATCCGGAATGCTCCAAATAAGCACCATGACCAGAACTAGAGATATCCATTGTCATGACCATCAGGGGTGTGGGATAGAGAAAAGCAGACCATTTTTCAAGGCTGAAGTGGTGCAAACATCAAAGTAGGGCACAACAAAGGGAGATGTCACCTGAATGAGACACTCCAGGTCTTCAAAGTGCTGAGCCAACTGAACATGGAGGAACCACTGAGGAATCCTCATGTGCAGGCATGCCAGAAAGACAGTGAGGATGGCTGGGGCGATCAGTCTATTTGGTCAAAGAAGGCATTTTACCAAGATGTAATGACTGATAAAGACCAGTTGATCTTGGACAATGAGTGTAGTGCATGGTCCTCCAGAAGGGAAGCCTGGTTGTCAGACATGTTGAGGACAGCACTTATGTATTGAAGGTGCAGATAGGGGATCAGAACCTTGTTTGTTTTTTTGACAATGATGCCCAGCTGATTGAACAGCTGGCATGTCTGGAACAAGGTGTTAAGGATTTGCATCCTGGGATGAGGTTTTTAAGAGCCAGTCATCTAAATATAGAAACACATGCAGATCTTTCCTCTGGAGCCCCACAACCACGACTATGAAACATTAGATGAAGACTCATGGCACCAAAGACAAGCCAAATGGTGAGACATGAAACTGGTAATGTGAGCCATCAAGCTTAAAGAGGAGGCATATGCTATCAGCGCAGTGAAACCATTATGGCGATGGCAATGTGGGCACACTGCAACCCATCTGAGGGTCATTCCAATGATCGGGATTCCACAGTGCCCACTGCCATTACTGCCCCAGGGGTGTTGAGCTCTTCCCCCACACCTCCGACCTGGAGTGGACTGTATTATTTTCCGGGGGGTGCTGGGGGATGCAGGTGGCAAAGTTGGCAGTCAGTGGCACAACTGCAAGGTGGCATGGTCGCCATCAGCATTTGGGTGTTGCTATAATGTCAGTTGCCCTTATGGGTTTCGAACCAACATTGTGGAACAAAGAGGAGGTACTGTCGGAGACTGCAAAGCACTTTGGTATGGAGGTACGCATCCATTAAATCCTAGGTACACATACAATCCCCCTGAAGAAGCAGAGAGAGTAAAGACCGAAGAGCTACCATATGAAAAACTGTTTGTATTCAATGTACAGGTTCAATCCACTAAGATCTAGGGCTTGATATAGATTACCTGTCTACTCCTGAACCAGAAAATACTGTAATAATCCTGGATCCGTTCTGCAGCAGGCACTGGCTCTGTGACCCGTTTGTGCAGGAGTATCTGAACTTCATCCAGCAGGACAGAAAGGTAACCTATGAAGTAATGACAGGGACAGGAAGGATGCACTGGAGAAGTAGACAAAAGCTTTGGGGCATGCCCTGCTGAACAATGCCCAGGTGTCCACTTTGGCAGAAGAGGAAGAAGCAACCTTCCACTAGGTATCCTGGGTATTTTGAAGGGATCAGGGGAGGTGTAAGGGAGTTAGACTCCACAGGAGGCAGGGATGCTGCTGGCACCTGCACCCTTGGTAATTGGGACATAGGGAAAGAAGGGTAGATGTATGCTTGAATCCACCCTCAGTTTACAGGAACAGTCACGGTCAGGATAAGAGTAGGACCTATGAAAGGAACCCCTACCATGACCATGAGGCTGAGGGGTGAGAGCCCTGAGGGCATGAAAAGTCCTTTTGAAGGACTTTAACTCCTGCAAGACCACCTCCACATCATGGAAAAATAGTTTCTGGCCATAGAAAGGGGCATTAAGCACTGTCTGCTGAACACCAGTGTCAAAGCCAGCCACCCTAAGCCAGGAATCACACTACAGGCAAATGCCAGAAGTGGAAGCATTCAATGTGTCACAGACATACTGCAGAATTTGTTTTCCAGTGTCCAGGGCACAGGCAACAGTCTGCTTGACTTCCATTTTAGTGGGTCCATCAGGCAGTTTGTTGGCCATGGCCAAGGTAGATTTCCATAGACTATTCTGATATTTAATCATATATTGCAAGCCTGATCTTTAGCAATCCTAAGGCTAAGGGATGCCAAGGTACAGGTCCTCTTGCCTATAATATCCAACCTCCTAGACTTTTGGTTAGGAGGAAGGAGCTCATATAATGTGGTGCTTCAGACCAGACATGGGCTGCCATAATAACCATTGAATCAGTCTGGATAAGATGAATAAAAGGCTTTGGGGTCTGAGCCAAATACTGCTCATCTGCCTTACATGGCACAGCATGAAGGGCACTAGTTCAGTGCCAGACAGCCACAGTGGTCTCCTACAGAGTAGAATGGATAGGGATGATCACATTAGGCACAGTAGGAACCTCTAGTAGTCCTCTTCCTCAGCTGTGAGCCAAGAGAGTACTACATCAGCATAAGCAGAGCCTGAAATGAGGCAGCCTCAGGAGGAGAACATGGTGTATAAACCACACAGTTATCATCACACGACAACAGGGTAGAAAGGAGCTAATGCCCTCAGGCAATGGCAGGTCACTCTCTTCCTTCACATAATCTCCCCCCATATACTGGCGGTCAGAATGAGCCTCTTCCCTATCATCAGGGAAGGGGGACTCTAAAAAGGCCCTCCCCATAGAGTGTTGATGCCAAAGGCATCAACAGAAGAGGCATGCTGCCGATGATGGGGGTTGAATTCACAGGACCCAAGGCCAGTGTCAACATCGACAAACAGGCCTAAAGTATAAACGGCATAGGCGTTGATGGTAGGGCCTTAGGCAGGGGGGCTGCATGAACAGAGCGGACATGATCTGTAACACGGTCTTTGTGTCGATGAACCCATCAATGGGCCAAAGCCTGATGGTGGAGTTGGCTGAGATCTGCTATCAGTGGCAGAGCCAGACCCCAACCTTGGTGTCTTAGAAATTGTGTTGGGGGGGGGAGGGAGAGAACAGAACCTAAGGCCATAACAATGTTTGGGCAGGTTTGCACTTGCCTTCATCTTCTTTTAATGCAGACCAGGAATGGGTAGGCAAAGCCACAAACTTGGAGTCTTTGTGTTTGCCCTGGTGGTGATGCTTCTTGGCTTTTTCTTCAGTTATTCCTTGGGCTTCAATGTCTACAATGGAGATTTCTCTGCCTTTGTAAACCACCTAAGGCAAGCAGTATGACATCAAAACATGAAGTCTGTAGAGTGGGCAGGCATAACCGGTGCTGAATGCTATGTACCCTCAATACCTTTAAGAAAGTCTTCTAAAGCTTTCTTGAGGCCTGGTTAAAGCCAAGGCAAATGGCACAGTTCTGAATATCATGCAAGAGGCCCATGCAAAAAAACACAGCTTATGTGAACTGTTCTTGTAGATTTCTGCTTGGCCACAGAAACAGAGTTGCAGTAACAGTTCTTTATCCATCAACGGCATAAAATACACATTGAAATAAAGAATTGAATTACAGAAAACACAAGCAAAGGTGAGGTATGTTTCGGCATTGATTCTCTGCGATCCAACAAGCAGCTGATAGGTGAGAAAGAACAGAGGAATGATGAGGCCACCAACCTTATATTGGTGGCGATGTAGACGTATGTCAAAGTGGGTGGCCCCTACTGGCAAAAGCTTCCTGGTGGTCCTGATGGTGCTAGCTGACAGTACCAAAGGTGTGGCTCAATGGCGGGAGATGTCCTCAAAGAGGATACAGAAAAACAGACAATGTTGGCAAAATATTACATTGAAACGTAGACATTTTTGGCAAAATATTTTACCCTATTTCATGGCTTATTGTCTAGAGGGGGTTTTCACCCTTGCCTTCCCCTCTTTCTTTCTGCCTTATTGCCATCCCACTGAATGACCATCAACCTCATTACTGTGTCCCAGCAGTGCTTGAACCCGTGTATGTTTTTTCCCATACAACATCAGCTGGTAGATTGTTCCATGGCTCAACCACTCCATGTAGTAACATTTTCTTACATTCCTCCTGAATCTCCACCCCTCCCTTGCCAACTTCCTTTCATGCCCCCTTGTTATTGATCTGCTATTCTTGTTGAATACTTCCTCACACTTTATGTTAGCTATTCCTTTTTGGAACTTGAAGATCTTAATCATGTCACTGCTTTTCCTTCTGGCTCATGAGCACATGTTCAGTGCCATAAGCCATTCCCCAAAGGGGTTGCCCTTCTGGCACTGAATCATTCTGGTTACCCTATGGTGCTTTGTTTACAGACTAGCTCAGTCTTTCCTCAGATGTGGACTCCAGAACTGACATAATATTCCAGGTAGAGACTCACCAGTGATCTATAGAAAGATAGTATTACCTCTTTCCTCCTGCTGTTGAAACCCCTCAATATACACACCAACATTCTGGTTGTCTTGCTGTAGGTCTTATGCACTGCCTACTTTATTTAGGAAGTCACTTATAACGACCACCAGGTCCATTTCCTCAGAACCACTAATACAGAATTCCATCCTTGGATTCCTAATTCCTATGTGCATCAACTTGCAATTTTAGGTGTTGAATTTCTATTTCAATTTCAAAACCTGTGACCATCTCTCTAACCTTTACATGTCTCTCTCTGCAAGTCATTCACCCCCTCCTTGCTGTTTACCCTGCCACAGAACGTAGTGTCATCTATGAAAACACATGTTGCCCTGTATACCTTCTGTACTGCTCATGAACATATTGAAAAAGGACAGGTTGCAGAATTGATCCCAATGACACTCAACTTATGACTTCCCTCATCCCTGATCAGACCCTGTTTACCACAACCCTCTGGTGTCTTCCTCTTGCCAACTTCCCAATCATTTAACTAGGGTATTTGCTGCTCCCAGGGCCTCCAAATTTTCAGCAGCCTTCTCTGTGTGGCACCTAGTCAAATTCCTTGCTAAGATAGAATTTGGGTAAATCAACTTCCTATCTGTTATCCACCACCCTTGTAACCCAGTCAAAGAATGCTAACCCACTGGTCTGACAAGACCTCCCTGCCATGGACCTATGTAGTTTATTATTCTGGAGTCGACTGCTTTCCAGGTAGGCCACCAGAACCTCTTTAGCTAGTGTCTCCATCAGTTTCACAATGGAGGTAAGACAGAGGGGTCTGTAATTTTCTGGTACTTTTCTATTTCTTCCTTTGTGGAGTGTAACTATCTCCATTATCCCCCACTCTCTCAGAACCACCCCTGACTGCAGTAAGCTATTGAATATCCTGGACAGGGGCACAGCCATTTCAATACCAGTTCTCAGGACATCCTCAAGTGCATCCCACCTGGTCCACAGCCTTATCTACTTTCAGGGATGAAGGGCTTTTTTCTTACTCTTTCTACTGTTATTTCAATCTGCCCAATTTTTGGGACCCATTGCAGCTGCCTTTTTCTCATCATCCTCTATTACACCTCCCCCTCCATCAGACTTACAATTCCCCCCTCTGGACTTCCTTCTTCCCCAATGTACAGGAAGTGTTCTCTTCCCTTCTCCCTTGAACCCCTCTGTAGTACAAACTTTGTTGTGCCTTTGCATCCCTGACTATCTTATTGTTCATCTGTAACTGGTACCCATTCCACCCCTTATCCCCCTGTTTCTCCTTGTAGCGGATTGTGACACCAGTCTAATTTTTTTTACTATTCATTTTTTTTTCAATAAAATATTTCAGCTGGTGTGGGAAACATGAGAGGAACTAGAAATGCATTTTTGTTTCCCTTTTTGCTGTGCTGGGTCTGAGGCAAACAGTCCTTTGAACTCAAAGAACAGGATTCAGGTTATCCTGAAAGTGACTATTTGTGAACTATAAACAAATGGCTGAGAAAGCCAGATATACACTGCAGAGCTGTGAGCCATGTGGACAATGGGAGAGAAGACCAAATTCACATAACCATCTCGGACCAGTTTTTTCTTGGAGGCTGGCTCAGAGATCAAAGAGCTGTCCAGGGTGTGATGTAAGAGAGGCAGGGCAGATGATGTGGGAAAAGGGGCTGGCCTGCAATGGGTATGTCAGTCCTGTATTCTCAAATGAAAATGTATTCTTAGTTTTATCTTGGGGACTTGGAAGACAAGTCATAGCTGGCCAATCTATGACTCAAGTGATCCCAGTTGAGGATAAGATTAAACTATCAACTTAGGATCTAGTTAGACCTTAAGTTATTCTGTGTGCATTCTTTTTGCTCAAAAGTTTTGTTTTCCATTTTCTGTAGTGCACTGTATTCCCACGGACTTAGTGTGTATCACCCTGTACCATACATAAATATTGTGGCATATTAAATACTATTTTTATATACTTTATGCTTTATATGACTATTTTAAGGGAATTGATAAGCTGGTATAACTACTAAATTGTCCAAAGCAAAGTGTTCCCAGCTGTGACTAAATGGGTGGGTCATTTACCCATTGGGAAAGGTCATTGTACTGCATAATCAGTGGCTAGTGGTGGGATTCTGACCTAAAAATACCCCCAACAAGAGTCATGCTGGATGATAGCAGTATATCAAAGTGACCATTCAGGCATCTGATGAGTTGTGAAAACTGGTAGTGCAGTACAAAATGAGTTCTGTGAAGTCAGGTCAGTGACACTGATGAAGGCCCTTTTTTGGCCCTCACTGCCTCTCTGATCATTATGGAGAACCATATCGACCTCTTGTGTTTGCTACTCTTGATAACCATTATCAAGCATGACTCTGTTGCTTCAAGAATGGTCCCTTTAATTTCTCACCACCACCCCTTGTTCTTGTCCACTCTTACCAGCTTGTCCATGGTTAACTCTCTCATCTGGTCAAAACCTGCTCATCTGAAAACTAGAACCACAGCCTTTGATGAGGGTATACCTTTACCCAGAGCTAGTTCAAATCATACAGTAGTATGGCCACTTGACTCCTCCAGTTTTTCCCCAACCCCTACTTTGCCCACCATTTCTGAATTGGTGAGCACCATATCAAGAATGGCAGCCTGCCTTGTAGGTTTCTTGACCAGTTGCACCAGTAGGTCATCCTGTAATGCATGTAACAGTGCCTTACCTATAGAGCTCCTAGCTGCTGGAATGTCCCAATCTATGACAAAGATTGGGATCCTCCTACCACTAGTTCTACCTTTGTGGCTCCCTCTCAATTTCTTTCCCTATCTAACTTTTCCCCTCACTTTCCTGTCCTGGCAGTCTAAAGACCACCCCATGCATGGTAGCACCATGCTAATAAATCCACAGTAGGAATCTTATATGTACATTAAAAAAATAATCTCACCGGAAGAGATATTTAAAAACTTTGAGTGGCGGCGTCTTTAATGACTTGAATCATTACAAAATTAGTTTGTTTTAACATACTGGGCAATAATAAACATGTACTGATATAAGTCTAAGAATTAATATATTTTTGACTAAAAAAAAAAAAAAAAACAGATATGATGGCCTTTTTAATTTTTTGTCAGCTAATGAAAACTGCTGCTTTAAGTTGCAGGCTTCCTTCACAATGGGGCCCACTTGGTCCGCATTTTGTAATGCTCATTTACATACCTTGAAAGGAAAGGATTGTGCTGACCGAGGAGGTGATTTGAACCTGCAATATAAGACCAAAGTCTATCCCACAGAGCTATCAGGCTACATAATCATAATGTTCACTAAAGCCTGTTCCTTTAAGTTCATCAAAGTACTTTTCGCTGGTCCCAAGTGAGTCTGTGAACAACCTTGTGAATGTTTCATTCTTTGGTACACAGGTTTAACTAGAAAAAAAAAAATATCTGGTGAGAGCAAATATGGCTGCTCAGAGCAACGTGAGTGTATCGAGAACAAGTAAAAGAATACTCAGAGCTCTTGCCGTATCAGAGTCTGCCATTCACAAGATGGAGATGCGAACAGAACTCTGAGTCGGAGCTGCCATCTTGGGCATGGCGGCCGTCACTTCTGCAGTTATGGAAGAAAACAGAGTGCCACCAAGGTGGTGCGTTTATGTGGCCCACAAAGGGGAAAGGATGCATAAACAGCACCAGAGGACATTTGCCAGAGCACTGTGGAAGCAAACTGGACAGTGGTCCAGTAACCTGCTTCCACAGTGCTCTCCTAAACCTCCTGTGCCATAATGCCTGTGGAGCTCGGCCCACGCAGCTGAAAAATGTTATGATTGACAGAGCATTTCCTTTTGGCGTGATAAAGAAACATTCAAGTAGAGTGGAAATAATTAGTTCAGTACTATACAGATAGTTGCATTGTCTTGCGTCATACTGTAAATCATGTAATAAAAAAGTTTATGCTGTGCAAGACATGCAAGTCTTGCCCTTTGAGTAACCTACACATCTGTGGCACTGAAGCCAGACAAACACATCAACGACAAAATAAAATATCCTAGTTAGTGGTGTGCTTTATACACCCACTTCCTTCATAAATAAGGGCAGCAAAGCACACATCTGAACAACAGCCAAGGGAAATGGAACTTCACTCAAAAAACAAAAGCATTAGTCTGAGCTGTCTGTCTTAAGCTTCATGCAACACTCATTATTTTTGTTTTATTGTTAATGGATGCAGCAGAAAGCTTTGATCATGCTTATTTCCCTTAGTTAAAGCCAAAGATGTTCAGAAAGAAATATAAGATTTTCTTTGGGAACACCTGATTGAGTTTTTTAGCCGTTACATGACCTAAAGGTCACTTGGCATTTCTCTCTCTTTCTGCCTCTCCCATACACAAACATATATGCATACAGATACAGGTTTATTTAAAAGAGTTCAACAGGAAAGGCACACTGAGCTGTACAGCTCATTAATAAATGTGTCCTGGGGATGGCGGAAATACAGGTATACAAGGCAATACAGCAAATCTACCAATATCACAAATTACAAACAAATAAGCTGTGCAACCCACAGCATGTCTAGTAGTAAGTAAACAATAAAATAAAAAGGAACAGAACAACCATGAAAAAACATATTTCATAAAGGGGACCAATGCCCCTGACCATTGCAGCCAGTGTTGTAGCTGAAGAAGAATTAGCATTTATATAGTGCTGTTCACACTCATTTTATTCCAAAGTGCTTTACAAGTAATAAGAGACTGGCAAGGAAAGGTATTTTTATTCATATGACACCCTTTCCCAAGTGCTCAGGGTGCTTAAAGAAATAAAATAAGCATAATAAAATACAAGAAAAACATTTAAAAGAGGTACAAGTTCAGTATATACTAATCAGCAGGTCCATATGCCATTTCAAAAATATAGCTTTTCAGGCCTCATTTAAATACTTCCACCAAGGGGGAACTCTTAAGATGGTACAGTAAGGATTTCCAAATTGCCAGTGCCGCCGCGAGAAAGCCCCATCTCCAAACAGTATCAAGCGAGATCTTTGGACGGCTAGCACTAAATCCTTGGTGGAGCAGAGACAGCAGCCAGGAAAATACCAGGCCAAGAGGTCTTTTAGGTAGGCAGGGCCAGATCCATGCAAGGCTTTGTATGTTAAGAAAGCAATCTTGAAGGTGATGCACCACTAACTGGAAGCCAGTGTGACTGCTGCAGCATAAGGTGGTAATGAGATCTCTATATGGTGCTCCTGCCATGAATCTAGCCACAGCATTCTGCACCAGCTGCAGGTGATGCACCAAAACTCCAGATAGCCCTACGTATAGAGCGTTATAGTAATCAAGTCTTGAGGTTATGAAGGTATGTACTAGGGTTGCCAGGTCCTCTTGTGTGAGATAAGGAATATCACCCAGATAAGAGCCTAACTGGAAAAGTCCATTGTGGACCGCTGCCAACACATGATGTGAGTGACAGAGGTGAGTCTAAACTGACTCCCAGATCTCAAACGCTATCCATGGCTGTCAGAAATGTGTTCTTCAGACATGGCATTCTGATGGCATCATATTTTCTGGCTGACCCTCGAGGACCTGGTTCCACCAGCAACAACTCCAGCATAGTTGGATTAAGACTCAGTCAGCTGGAGGCCATCCAGTTGAAAATGTCATTAAGACAACACTCCAGCACAGCCATCACCTCTCACCCATCCAATGTAAAGGGCATGTACAGCCAAGTATCATTTGCATAATAGTGAAAACTCAGCCTGTGCTGTCTGATAACCTGCCCCAGCAACAGCATGCAACTACAAACAACATGGGGGACAGACTCGAAACCTGGGGTAAGCCACAACCAGTGCTTCTGGCTGCAACAAGAAAGTTCCCATCACAGCCTGCTGTGATCCATCACTGAAGAATGACTCGAACCACTTTCTTGTTGTCCTGGTGAGTCCCCTGTATTCCCCAAGATGATCTATCAAAACCCCATGGTCCACAGTTTCAAACACTGATGAGAGATCCAGAAGATTGACAACTGAGTGTTCCACTCACTAAGAGAAGATCATCAAACACCTTGAAGAGCATGGAATCTGTACTGTGCCCTAATCTGAAACCTGACTGGAACAGCTCACAGATGTCATACTGCTCAAGGTGTGCCTCCACCTGTGCCACCACCAACTTCTCGATTACCTTCCCCAAAAAAGGAAGGTTTGAGACTGGCCTGTAATTTGCCAACACATCAGGGTCCAAAGATGGTTTCTTTAAGAGAAGTCTCACCATGGACTTTTTTAGTGCCAATGGGAAACAACCATTGATTAAAGAACCCTTAACTATGCTGGCAAACACCAGTCACCCAGCATTCAACCAACAACCTGGAAGACCACAGGTTCGACATACAGTAGGTGGGGCACATTGCTGCTATCGCCTCAAACACATCCACCATAACAACTGACCAGAACATAGACCAGATACAAGGAGTACCCTCATTGCTTTGCCTTAGACCACTGTTGGCCCCTGAAAGGCCACGTGAAGAGATACTAGCTCAAATGTAGGACAGTCTGTCCAGAAGGAAAAAAACAACTCCTCACATTTTCTTGAGACAAAACTCCTCCAGACTGAAGACAGCTTGCAGCTACTGATGCTGAAGTGACTGTAAATGTGCAGAGGAAGACATTTTGCATATAACACAAACACACACATCCTTAAACAAGTGCCTGAACCAGTTTTATGGGAAGGATAATGTTAGCCTGGACATCGGGCAAACTCCTCATCTCTTGTGAAAAGTGCCTTGTGTTCTTTTACTTCCACCTAGGCACCCACCAGGAAAGCACTGGAGATGGGCAGAAGTGACTTTGATTTAGCATCTTTTCTGAAGGACGGAACACCCTGACAACATAGCATACCCCCATACTGGACTCAGGTTCCACCATTTATGGTATGAGCCAAATGCTAGTGTTGGATCAGAAACCACAAACATCTGTCCCAAAGGTGAATGTGTTAATAACTGAGCCATGCTGACACCTGACACCTGATGAGGCAGATGCCTTGGCAGCAGCCAATGAGTGGCATCCATTTTAGTGTTCCAAAGAGGGGAGACACAGAACATGGGGAGTAGCTCTCCTCAGTACCTCTTCATTGTCCATCATGAAAAGGAGTTTTGAATGAGGGGACTGAGTTCCATATGGATGGGAGCCTTCAGGAGAAAATGACTTTCTCAAGGGATAAGAGACATCTGGGGAAGAGAAAGTGCAGGGAGGTGAAGTGTCTGAGAAGATAAGTCAATGGTGGAGCAGACATCTGAAGAAAAGAAATGTATTCAGGAAGATGGCCTGGCCAATACTTATAGATCAATAGAGCAGACTGCATGGGACAGCAGCCCTCAAGAGGATGTTGGCCCAAGGAGGACTAGAGTAGTAGTGGTAACAGGCATTCCTCCAGTGGTCCAGATCAAGATGATGGCCACACTGGGCCAGCCACTGGGGAGCAGAAATTAAGCTCCTGTTGATGTTTCATTTTTTAATTTGTTTTGTTTATTTTGCTTTCCATTTTTATTACGTTTTTAGTTTATTTTGCTTTCTGCTTTTACTACTGCTCAAGTCTGCTCGAGTTTGGAGGATTTGGGAGCATGGTTACAGCTTATATGGTTTGGTGATGAGCTCCTGCCGCTCATAGCCTGTAGCCAATAAACTAAAGAATTCGACTGGGAAGAACGGAGACTGTTGCCAGGATCTGTGGCACTCAGACTCTGCTGGTGGAGTTTTCGAATTGTGAGGATGCCATCTTAATTGTGAGTTTTGGGGAAGAGTTGCACCAGGTGAGGGACCCATCCATGCCTTGGGTAGCTGCTGCCCGCTATGCTGTCCACGACCAGGCAGGAGTCTCCTTGTGTGGCCTCCGGAGAGCCGGAGGGGAACCGGGGTTTTCCTAAGATGCCCCGAGGATCAGTCTAGGGGTTGGTTCATCAGGGTATCTGTAGCTGTGGGTCGTGGGCGGACGGGGAGGCAGCGAGCTCTGAATGGTACAACCGAAGTGTTCTATCTACCTCCTCTGTTGCTCTGTCCAAGCATCGTGCTCGCCTTTGGCCCCACTTGGAGTGACTTGGATGGTTGCTCAAAACAGGGAACATTAGTATGGAGTTGCTGCTGAGGAATATTTTTGAAGGAGTTCGTTGACTTGGCTTAATCTCATTACCTTTCGCATCTTGCACTAAAGTGGATTACCGGTGGGTCCATTAGACCACTTTTCTTGGCTGTGAACTGTGCTCCTGAAAATTCGATATGCCTCCCTTCCTGGCTTCTGCTACGTGGGTGTATGGGCAGTGAGAGTGCTCTGCACACTGTTTCTCAAACTGGTTTAATATATTTTTTGCTTATTTATCTGTCCATTCGTTTATGGTCAGACTTCAACTTTTCTGTTGCTTTATGGTTATTCAGCTGGCAGGGAGAGTGCCTGTACTTTTTCTCACTGGTTCCCCAGGGTGTGAGAGGGCCTGAGGACTGGAAACACTGATATTTCCATAATTTTCTTTAATTAGATAGTGAGAGTGCTTGTGATCTGCTAATTCACTGAGGTTGGGAGAGCGTCCAGAGAGTTCTTTTTATCTGACTTGCTTCTTATTGACTACTGGAGGTTTTGAATATCTGGAAGCGCTCTAAAGACATCCCAATAACAATGTACTGGTAGGAGCAAGAGGTCTAAAAGGGAGTGTTATTCTGGGAATCTAAAGAACTGAGGGAGAATCTTCAGCTTTTGGAACTTCTATAAATATTTCCAAGTGACTGGTATATATTTAATGTGGTTTCTTCAAGCAACAGTAAAACTGTTTGTGGACTCAGCCTTTGGATCTCTGGTTCTGATGGTTTTTGGTCTCGGCTGCATTTAATCCTGGGCCCTGATTAATGGGATTGCTGACTTCCTCCTGACTTTTTTGTGGATTATTTTGCTTTTGTTGCCTGGACGATTGGGTGGTGAGAGGACCCTGCGTCCATGTACTTTATTTATTTACTGGATTTTATAGTTCCTTTCCCCTGGCAGTGAAGAAAATTGTAATTATCCCCCCCCGGGTTGTGAGAGGTCTAGGTGGGAGTTTATAATTCTATTTCTCTCTTTCATGGACTGGAATAATTTTGTTTTGTTTATATTTATTTGTTGGTGGGGGTTGTTGTTTAAGATATTTTAGTGGGTTCTGATAGTATTATCAGATTGGCTGATTATAGTAGTTTTAAATATTTGTTAGCGTGTGTTGGGACCGGGCTTCCTTGGGCAGGTGCTACTCCCCCTCTAGGCTGAGGGATCTGCGCCCTTTTGAAAGCCCCCCCGTTGCTACCCGAGTTATATAGGCATTGTCATGCCTTAGGGATTGCACGGAGGGGGGGGAAGGGGGTCCCCTGGCTATGAGGGGGGGAGCGGAGTGAGCGAATTAGGGTGCTGAGGTCAGAGAGACGCCCTGGGGTGAAATGGGTCCAGGATAGGGGAGTGCGATGCCTGGTTCCCATACCCAAGGGTTCCACGGAGAGTGGGCAAGTGGCCCGCTCCTCCAAGGCCTCTCATCCAACCCGAGCGGTGTTATGCCATGTCAGGTTTATAAAAAAACAAGACAGCAATTATTGCTGAGCTTGTTGAGTCATCTGACCTGGCTTGCATTACCGAGACCTGGCTGGACGAAAATGCTGGTCCCATACTGGAGTCAGCAGTTCCAACCGGGTACTCGGTAATACATCACTCGAGGTTGGATCAAAGGGGTGGGGCGGTTGCCATTTGCTTTAAAATTGGAAATGGGCCTTGTGGAGGTTCCAGTGGTGTCCCCCAGATCCTTTGAGTGTATCATGGGATCAGGTGTGGGTAGCAGAATCTTACTTGTCTACCGTCCACCCAGTGATGAGAAAGTTTTCCTGCAGGAAGTTGCAGACTTCATTGTCTACCTGGTGTTGGAGCCCTCCAGGTGTTTGGTCCTGGGGGACTTCAATGCCTGGGCTGACGATGAACTCTCACACTTTGGCCAAAACTTCCTCCAACTGATGATTTTGTTGGGCTTCACACAGGTTGTTATGGCTGCTACCCATATTCAGGGTCACTCTTTGGATCTGGTGTTCACCCTGGGGATGGAGATCACGGAACTGGTGGTGGAACCAGTTGGGTGGTCTGACCATCACTTCATAAGGTTCAGTTTTGACCCCCTTGAGAGACCTACCCTCTGGAGATGGTCCAGTACCGCCCTTTGAGGGAGTTACCTCTGAGGTCTGATGGCACTGGACCTGTCGAGTTGGCCCAAGGAGCGCATGGAACCAGATGCCTTAGTAGCACTATAATAATATGGTGCTGAGGGCATTGGATTCCACAGCACCTGTCCAGTGTCGCCCACTCTCCTCTGCCCTCGATCCCCTTGGTTTGATGGGATACTGAGGGAGTTGAGGAGAGTGGGCGAAGATTGAACGTTGTTCGGAAACCGGCCTGGAAGATGACAGGCTTAGATTGTGGCCCATTATGTGGACTATCAATCAGAAATCTCCCATAAGAAGGCAGAGTTCCTGTCCAGGGAGATAGCTGCACTAAGAAATCTACCAGCTCAGCTCTTCTGGACCATGGACAGACTGTGCAATCCAGCCTGTCTGCGGAGTCGGAAAGCCTTTTCACAAGTACAGTTTGATGAGTTTGCTCGATTTTTTTGCAGATAAGGTGTCATCGATCAGGTCGGAGATCCACAGTACATGTTCTAATGAGCATTGCAGGGATCGATGTGGGGCTACAGGCCCTTGGTCTACTTGGACAGATTTTGACTGGCCAGTGATCATGGAGATCATGAAGATTGTCCAGGGCTTGCGACTGACTTGCTGTAGTTTGGATCCTGATCCTACGCGCCTCCTAGTTGGGTGCATGGATGTGATCGGACCAGTCCTTGCTGAGACAGTCTGGTGCTCTTTGGACCTAGGGGTGTTTCCGGAGCCCTTAAAGGAGGCTGTCATGACACCCCTTTTGAAGACATCTTCCCTTGACCCAGACTGTCTCGCAACTACAGACCGATCTCTAACCTGCCCTTTTGGGGCAAGGTTATTGAGAAAGTAGTCGTGTTGCAGCTCGATGACTTTCTTACCACCCATGAGGTCTATGATCCTCTCCAGTCTGGTTTCAGGAACAGGCGTAGTACGGAAAAGGCGTTGGTTCGGGTACTTAATGATCTCCTAATAGCGAGAGATCGGAAGAGCCGTTCGATCTTGGTCCTCCTTGATCTCTCTGCAGCGTTTGATACCGTGGACCATGGGATGTTGCTAGATTGCCTGCAGCTATTCTGCAGGCTGTCGGGAACAGTCCTCAGATGGTTCCACTCTTTCCTCACAGGCAGAAGTCAAAGGGTAGTGTCAGGAATTTTTTCATTGACCCCCTTTCCTCTGTCCTGTGGGGTGTCGCAGGGTTCTGCGCTTCCCCCCATGTAGTTCATGGCATATATGCTGCTGTTGGGAGACATTATAAGGCATTATGGGCTGAGTTTTCACTGCTATGCAGATGATACTCAACTCTGTATGTCCTTCGTATCTGAACAGAATGATGCATTATCGGTCTTTAACATAGAAACATAGAATTTGACAGCAGATAAGGACCGCTTGGCCCACCAAATCAGCCCATTTCCCTACCTAATGTATAAGCTGCAAATCCTAGTTAACCAGCAGCCTACTTCTTTCTACCCCCACCCCCTAGAATTGCCTTATGACTGTCCCATGCATGCTTGAATTCAACCACTGTTTTTGACTCCACAACCTCCTCCAGAAAGCGTTCCATGCATCCACAACCTCTCTGTGAAAAATGCTTCCATAAATTACCTCTGAGCCACCCCCATCTTCAAATTGTGCCCCTTGTTCTTGCACACCTCTTTTTGAAATATGCTCCCTCTTGGACTTTGTTGATTCCTTGGAGGTACTTGAAAGTTTCTATCATGTCCCCCCTCCCTCCTTTCCTCAAGGCTATACATATTAAGCTCCTTTAGTCTCTCTTCATATGTCTTCCAGTGCAGACCCTGCACCATTTTGGTGCCCTCCTTTGGACAGCTTCCATCCTGTCTATGTCCATGCTGGAGATTGGGTCTCCAGAACTGCACAAGTACTCAGATGGGGTCTCACCAGCTGTCTGTACAGAGGGATAACTACTTCCTGTTTTCTACTGGTGATGCCTCTCCCTATGCATCCCAGCATCCCCTCAGCCCTCCTTACTGCCCTCTCACATTGCTTGCCCACCTTTAAGTCATCTGATTGACTACCCTCAGGTCCCCTTCCATTTTTGTTGTTGTTAATATCTCACCCTCCATTGTGTACTCTTCCCCTGGGTTTTTGTTTCCCAGGTGCATTACCTTGCACTTCTTAGCACTGAATCTAAGCTGCCATACATTTGACCATTCTTCTAACCTTACCAAGTCCCTCTCAGCCTTTCCACCCACCTTGTGCATCAACTCTGTTGCAGATCTTTGTGTCATCTAAAGGAGAGAGACTGTACTTTTCCTTCCAGTCCCTCTGTAATGTGGCTTATAAAAGGACATTGAAGGACCAGTCTAATACTGAACCCCTGCGGTACCCCACTAGTCCCCCCTTCTTCAGAGTGGACTCCATTTACTATTACCCTCTGTGTCTTATTCTCCAGCCAATTCTTTACAGGCTATCATCTTAGGACCCACTCCCAGGCTGGCTAACTTGTATATTAATCTTTTGTGTGGGACTGTGTCAAATGCCTTGCTAAAGTCTAGGTAGGCCATGTCCACACCCCTCCTGATCTACTACTTTGGCCACCCAGTCAAAGAAATCTATTAGATTCTGTCTCAATGACCTTCCCACTGTGAATCCATGTTGCCTTGGGTCCTGTGCCCTCAGGCCTCTAGGTACTCGACAATTCTTTCCTTCAGAGTGATTCCATCATTTTCCTATCACGGAGGTTAAACTAATAGGTCTGTAGTTTTTCTGCTCCTGCTCCCCACTTTTGTGAAGGGAATCACATCTGCCCTCCTCCAGTCCTCGGTACCACCCATCCTCCCATGAATTGTTAAAGAGGGTAGTCAGTGGTGTCACTAGTTCTACCCTTAGTTCTTTTAGAATTCTGGGATGAATCCCATCAGGCCCCATTGCTTTGTCCACCTTCAGTTTTAAGAGTTCTTTCAGAACCCTTTCTTCTGTAAATGGGCTGGTATCAACTTCTGTATCCAGAGTGTTTCTATTTTGTTTTAGGTACCTCCCCCTCTTCATTGGTAAATACTGAGCAAAAATATTTTTTAGTATCTCTGCCTTTTCACAGTCACCCTCTGCCCACCCCACTCCCTTTATTAAGCCTCGCTATCCTCCCTTGGTCTTCCTTGGCTCTGATGTACCTAAAAGGTTTTATCCCTTCTTAACTGAGTTGGCTATCTTTTCCTTGGTTTGGGCCTTTGCTGTTCTGACTGCCTTCCCTGCTTCTTTTGCTTTAACTGATGCAATTCTCTGTCCTGCTCCTTCTGTGATTCCTTGTACTTTCTGAATGCTTTCTTTTTCTCTTGAACCTTCACTGCCACCTCCTTTGAGAACCATAGTGGTTTCTTACATCGTTTTGTTTTGTTTATTTGATTCACACAAAGGCTTGTTACCTCTGTGATGGCAGTTTTTATTATTCCCCATTGTTCTTCCACCCCTCCTTCCTGCCCATTTGCTAGTGCATTCCTTAGGCACTCACCCATTTTGGCAAAGTCAGCCCTCCTGAAGTCCAGTACTTTTGCCTTAGTATGGCTTGACTGTATTGCTGTGTTTATTGTGAACCATACTGTTCGATGGTCGCTAGTTCCCAGATGGTTACCCTCTTCTACATCTGTGATTCTCTCTCCATCTCCATTTGAGAGAACCAGGTCTAAGATTGCTCCCTCTCGAGTGGGTTCCAATACTAGTTGTCTAAGGCATGCCCCCTGTAGGGCATCTAGAACAACCCCACTCTTCGAAGTGGCTGCTGCAATTGTGCTCCAGTTAACATCTGGCATATTCAGATCACCCATCAGCAATATCTCCCTTTTTCTACCATTCTAAGTATACTTTCTATCATTTCCTTGTCCATTTCATCCCCTGAGAGGGGGGTCTGTATAACCCTGTGTGGATTGTAGTGCCATTGCCTGTCTCCAAATTGACCCACAGTGCTTCTTCTCCTCCCTGTTTACCCTTTTTTTCTGTTGCTTTGATTCCTTCCCTTATGTAGAGAGCTACTCCTCCTCCTCTTTTTTCCCTCCCTGTCCCTCCTGTAGATAGTGTATCCTGGTATGTTTACGTCCCAGTCATCGTTCTGTGTGTACCATGTTTCTGTGACTGCCACGATATCCAGATGTTCCTCCTCCATCAAGGCCACTAATTCAGGAAGCTTGTTACCCAGACTACAGGCATTGGCACTCATTGCTCTCCATTTTTTGATGGCTTTACCTTCTGTAGCAGCATCCCCCACTGACCTTTCTACCTTGGCCTTTTTTTCATTTAGTACCCTGTTTTGTAGGGGGAGGCTGGGATTTTCCTGCTGCTTATCAGTGCCTCCCTCCTTGACTAGTTTAAAAGCTTGCCAATGAAGCATTTAAATCAATTGCCCAAAAGACTTGTTCCCTTCCTGGACAGATGCAGACCATTCTGCCAGTATAGGCTGGTGCCCCTCCAAGTGGAACCCCAGTCCCCACTGAAGCCAAACCCCTGTGCTCCACACCATTTTTTTTCAACCATTCATTAAACTGCATGGTGCAATGTACCCTCGCCTCACCCATGCCACTGACAGGCAGCACCTCTGAGAAGGATACTGTGTGTGCTACTTGTCTTAAGCCCCTCCCCAACTCTACAAAGTCCTTCTGCACTGCTCTAATTTCATGATGAGCCAAGTCATTTGTCCCTAGGTGGACAATGAAGTCCAGCTCAGACTCCTGTGCAACTGTTCTCATGATTCCAAGGATGCGCTTCCTGTCCCTCCAAGCCATGGCACCAGGCAGGCACCTTACTTCAGTTTTCCCTGCTCCCCCCAGTTCTATCCCCCTAATAACTGAGTCCCCCACCAGGAGCTGCTTCCTTTCCCTGTGGTGTCCTCTGCCTACTTCCTGAGGGTCTCCCTTGTGACAGTTGTCTGCAACCTCCTTAGTCTCCTCTGTGGGTGCATCCATAGGGGAACTATGCTCCCCCAGAATGGTGTATGCATTGTGGAGTGTAACAACTGACTGGGTGTGCCTCTGTTCCACCACCCTTACCCTTCCTGAGCCCACTGTGGTCCAACTGCTGTACTTTCTTAGCAACCTCTGAGGTAGTTGTGGTGGCTGTGGTGCTCCCTGGATGGGGGGGGAGTTCCCTTACTACTGTCCAGTGCGCCTGAAGAGGGGCAACTTCCTCCCTCGGGGCAGCGAGTTGTCTGCAAACAGGGCAGCATCTCAGCCTCCAAAAAGACTCCCGGAAGACTGCTGCCTCAAAGCCATTACATTGCACTACTCCCCATATGTCTGTCTACCTTGTTTTTTTTTTTGTGTGTGATTGGTTTGTTATATAGAAATATATATATTATATAATGTGTATGCTTATATTGTCAGTGCAGTGTGCTAGAGAGGATATGACAGTGATATGCACCTTGCCCTCTTGAGGAAATGATGTCAGAACCCCAGGTAACAAGTGCCTCACTGAGATCCAGGACTGGATGAGTGCTAACTGGTTGAAACTGAATCCGGATAAGACTGAGGTGTTGGTTGTGGACCCAGGTCATTGTGTAGAGAAGTTGACTCCTGGGTTTCTCTCTGGCCTTGTACTAGGGGGTAACCAGTTGAGACCCTCTGAACAGGTGTGAAATCTGGGCGTAATTAATGACAGTGGGCTGACACTGAAGGCACAGGCGTTGGCCACTGTCAAGCCATCCTTTTATCATCTGAGGAATATCGCTCAGATAAAACACCTTGTTCCACACGATGACCTTCCTGTGTTGGTCCACGCCTTTGTTTCCTCGCGTCTTGATTACTGTAACGCTCTATATCAAGGGTTGCCGGGAGTGGATCTCTGTCTCCTGCAGCTGGTGCAGAATACTGCAGCCAGGTTGCTGACTGGGTTACCAAGAACGTGCCATATCACCCCTGTGCTGCGCAAACTGCACTGACTGCCGGTGCGGTGGAGAATCACTTTCAAGGTCGCGTTGCTGATCTATAAGACCCTACATGGTCAGGGACCGGGCTACTTGCAAGATCTTCTTCAACCTTACCGCCCTCTTCGCCCACTCCGCTCTGCTGATGAGGAATTGCTAGAGATTCCCAGGGTTCGTTTTCAGTCATCTGGGGCCAGAGGCTTTTCTTTTATGGCCCCAACCCTGTGGAATTCTCTACCTCATCAGATTAGAGTGTGTCTGTCCACGGAGTCATTTAAGGCATACCTAAAAAGCTACTTGTTTGAACTAGCATTTGAATAAGTTTATTGCTACTTTTACAGTTTAATGTTGTTTATTATGTTTGATATTATTTTAATATGTAATTGCACTTTGACATGCAGAAAAGCGCACTATAAATACATTTTTGATTGATTGATTTTATTCATGTTAATTAGTACCTTGATATTGTCAGCCCTGATGCTCACCCCATGCCATCAGTAAATAAGCAGAGATGGGAACAGTATATGAAAATGGGTTGAGCATTAGGGTTGACAACCCGAAGGCACACGCCATGACTGATTTACGAAGCGGCAAGACGGGAGAAACTATAATGGATTTTCCTGTTGTTGCCTGTAGGGTGGGGGTGGGGTTGGAAACCCCAATGCTAAATTTCCCTACTTTTGTCACTTTAACCCTAACTAGTGCATTAGCAAAGTTTTTTGCAAAGAATTTTCTTACTTTCTGAGATCGCATAATTGTATCAACTTTTGTCTGCAGTAGCGTAGGGCCCTGTACTTCCATTTGTAGTAAAAAAAAAGTAATGAAACTGTCATCATAGCATTCTTATTACCCCACTTCATGAACCCAATACTGAAAATTTTGAAATCCCTGCCAAAACATGAATCCATGCCACCACAATGCCATTGCACGTCAGAGGTGCAAAAACACAGTTTGGCCAGGGTTTAAAAAAATGACAGCTGTTATGTTCATGAGGTAGTGTAAAAAGATGGCTATGTTGAAAATTTGGGGTGAAAATATTTAAAATTTAGGTGGCCTGGTGGCGTGGAGGGCTCAGGTGCTGGCATCTTACCTCGCACCATGCCGGTGACCTGTGTTTGGAAATGACCTCAGGTCACCAGGGAGCCAGCTCAGGGATGGTGGGTTGGAGTGAGATTGAGCCTTGGCTGTCCTCTTGAGGGGTGGATGCCCACTCCTCCATAGTCCCATGACCATCCAGTGGAGGTCCAGTGAGTGCATAGGTGCTGAAGGAGCGGTGACGAAAGTCTGGGCTGGGGTGGAGGGGGCCACCAGATCCTGGTATGGGTGTGCACCTCCTTGCTCATGCATGTGTACACTGTGGCCCCAGAGAGGAAGAAAAACATGACAAAGTAAATATGTAAATACAGTATATAAAAAGAAAATATTTAAAATTGCTAAAGTTATGAGCGAGCATAGGAAAATGTCAATGCATGTGCATAACATTGCCATTTTTACATATTTTTCCACAAATTTCCAACATAGCCTTTTTAGTGCTCACCTCTTAAGCAGGGTTGGTGAAAATTTTTAAATCCCAACCAAAAGGTGATTTCACCAAACAACCACAAAATTGCCTTTTGGGCTGCAATTGCATAATTACATCCACATTGTTCAGGAGGTGGGGTCTCAAAAAGTCCATGTTGAAAATTTTGACTCAAAATATGCAAAAATGGCAACGTTATGCACAAAGTTGAAAACCCCATTGAAATACATTGAACTGCACATACAGTACCTTAGTTTCTCATACTGCAGTTGCCAGTTCCTGCAACAAGATGCGTCTTCCATTGGAGAGTGGATCTTCAGCCTGGGACCTGTTCAGGTGAGTAAAGGTGTGGGGGAGTGGTGTGGTGGGTGCTCTGTGGGAGGTCAGGGTGGGGGTGGGGCAGATTGCCGAGACCATTTCTATTTTTAATAGGTTTAAGAAAATAAAAAGACATTGAGGGCTATTTTCTTTACTATAGGAAGAAACAACAGGAGGGGGGAATGGAGGGTGGGGGGTGCCACTAGACAACAGGGTAATGCATAAAAGTAACAGGGGTATGATCAGACTGTGGGTGTGCCACTAGACAACAGGGACACAGAAAAGATGAACAGAAAAAGTGATCGGGGTGGGGTATGCCTGCACCTCAGGAAAAAACTGCTTTTCACACAAGAATTTTTTTGTGCCATGTCATTTTAATCAAATTCCCAGAACCAGCAGCAACAGCACAAAAAGCATTTCAGGCTCACATACAGTAATCGTAATTTAAAGTGCAAAAACTTAAGCCTCATGTGAGGTCTCAGGTTTGAATCTGGAAGACAGTCGGTGGGTAATTTGAAACCTAAGTTTTTGTAAAACCGCATATTGACCGCTTGAGCATTTGCACTTTAAATGATAACTGTATGTAAGCCTCAGACATTTTTGTGCTGTTTCTGCTGGTTCTGGGATTTTGATGAAAATGACATGGCATAAAAACGTATGTGTGAAAAGCAGTTTTTTGCTCTGGTGCCGATTGTTTATCACTACAGTGGTTGTGATCACCATCAATCACTTCTACTCATAGCAGGGGATTGGGGCTAGGGAGGGTGTCCATTAGACCATGAGGGAATTAGTTATACTAATTTATGGGGCATTGGGGATTGGGAAGAGGGTCCGCTAGACCACTGGGGATTGCATTTATTAATATTATCACCTACAAGCACATTGGGGATAGGGAGGGGCGTTCGCTAGACCACCAGGGAAACATTAATGTAATGCTGCAGGGACCGAGTTGGGGGGCCGCTAGACCACTAGGGACCTGATGATTGTAATGCTATGGGATTGGGTGGGGCTACTAAATCACCTGAGAATGCTTTAAACCATCAGTGGGATGATTAGAACAAACAAAAATACTCAGGTGTGGGTGGTAAACAACTGAGTTGTAATCCTTTTCCATGTTCTTTTTTCTCAAATTTGTGAAAAAGGAATCCCTTTTTTGCAAATTTACAAAACAGGATCATTGTTTCCGTTTCTTGCTTTTCACAATTTGCAAAAAAAGATTCATGAGCATGAAAAACGACATGGAATAAGATTTGAAAGTGTTTAAAAAACACATTTCCAACTCATTTTTTGTAGAAGTAACACCAGAATCAGCCGAAACGGGTCTAGAGTACCAGAACACATGTGTTAGTTTCCAGCTAACGCATCATATTTTTGAGTTATTTAATTTTGTTTACCTCACTAACTGAAAAACAAAATGATGGCGGCATGAAAAAAGATATCACATTCCTGACACAGGATCACCAGTTTGCGAAAAAGGATTACCCATTTGCGACAAAGGATCCTTTTTCGAGTGGGACATCTAACTGTTCCCAATGAAAATAATGGGAAATTTTGGATTGATATTTTCACCAAACCAGTGAAAAGCACATCTAAGAGGCAAGTGCTATATACCCTGAAAATGTCAGACTAAAATTCCAAACCATTTCTGTGCTATGGAGTGACAAAGAAACAGCAAAAAAAATGGTAAATTAAATAATTGTTGACCCTCCATATCTCCAAACCCACGCATCCGACCAGAATGAAACTTCTCAAATCAAGAGATAATGGGTCCCTGATGGCATATGCAAAATGTCATGCAAATCAGTTGAACAACTGCAAAGTTATTAAAGTGCACAATTTCAAGTTTAACATAGAAGTGACTGTTGAACCCTAACTATACGACTGTGATTCTACAATTCACACACACACACACACACACACACACACACACATTTTTTACCATACTAGTATAGTTAGTGTGGTTTAGAGTTCTATTGTAGATCTGTTTTGTTTGCCTATTTGCACAAAGACAGTTTGACAGATCAGTACAAAACTTTCAGAATTTTGTGTTTGTAACAGCGTCTACATTCCCTGAAAATTTAAAGTGAACCAGTGTTTTTTGTTTTAAGTTGTAGTGTTCTTTAAAGAAGCAAAGTTAAAAATTATTTATTTTTGTCTGGATTTTACCCTCATATAGATAAAGTATGGACATTTAAATTATGAACATTGTTGTTGTGGTTAAGTGTGGTCTGTCTAAAAGGATTTCCTAGGGGATTGGAAGTCTAGACCTGTGTTAGTTGACAAATATTTAAAAACTGGGTCTGGAGCATCTGTAGTCAAAATAAATTGAGTTTTAGTGTTAAAACAAATGCACAGATGAGTTTCAATGTTGTCCAATGGATCAGCAGTTTCAAGAGTTTGAACTTTAAAGCAGCAGTGCAACAATCTTCAAAAAGCTAGTTTCAGCTACGGTTAATAAAAATATTAGCATACCTGTCACATCTACTTCTCTAGGTACCTCCTGTGCTACATGACATGATTTTTTTTAGTTTCTTGATCTCAGTCCTTGCCAGGTCTACAATGCTGTTTCTAAGCCATATGTGGCAGCCTTGTTTTTTGTCTTGGGTGAAAACTAGATTAAAATATTTATAAAATACTCAGTCTTTGGTGGAACTAGAACCTTTTCCCACCAAATAAAGTTGGAAAATGCCTGTAATGTTTTATAATTAAAAAGGTAGGGTCAAATTTTTTGCCAAATTTCACTTCACTACTGCTTTAAGGAGCTTCAGTTTTGGTGCTTTAATTAAGCCCCCATATAAAAGCTTACCAACTCTGGACTGAAACAGCCCACCTTGAAGAACTTTTAGTTGGCCAAATACTTTAGGTGGCTTGATTGTAAATTCTCTCTGGATGCCCAGTCCTTTCCCATTACTGGTACAGATCATAGCCAGCTCCACCCTGTGCTCCCACATTCAATGATGTACTGTAGGAATTTGTAGAGTGCAGATGCGTACTTATTGATTAGAAGGAGTGAGGAGTTTACAGTTCATTGTTTAATATTTTAGAGGAAGACTGGGGTCAAATCAAAGCCACAGTTCAACTAAAAAGAGCAAGGTTGCACAGGAAATGTAAAAATGTCCAGGTTGAGTCCCTTTTTATAACACCACTGAGACTCAAAACTGTCTGAAATTTGAAATAGGAAACTTTCAGGTTCATTAGATAGTGCCTCAAGAGTGACACCATTCATGTTTTGATGAATGAAAACTTCATGAGCTTTAAATCATCAGTATTTAAAAGTTACATCACTGCAGATGTACAGAATTGATTAGCTGTACAATTCAACAACTATTTCATGTTTGCACAAGTGTTACTCAGAAAACCTTCACACAGTGAAGCAAATCTAGTGATGTATAAAGTCTGCTAACAAATTTTTGTTTTGTGCATTTTGATTTAAAAAAAAAAAAAAATCAGATGGCCAGCAGGAGCTCATCCCTGGTATCCAATAGTACCCACTGGTCTTTCAAAGCTGGAAGCCCACTGTAGTGTTAGTTTTTTAATTAATTTTATTTGACAGACAAAGGAAGCCCATCTCTGGTGTGGGCTAAAACATTTTGCACTCTGATGGTGAATACAATGCAAAGAAGTGCAAAATAATGCACCTGGGAAACAAAAAGCCAGGTGAAGAGGACACAATTGGGGGGGGGAGGTAGTAACAACAACAAAAATGAAAAGGGACCTGGGGGTAATCATATCAGATGCCCTTAAGGTTGGCAAGCAATGTGAGACAACAGTAGGGAGGGCTGGGGGGATACTGAGATGTATAGGGAGAGGCGTCACCAGCAGAAAACAGGACGTTATCATCCCTCTGTACAGACAGTTGGTGAGAACCCATCTGGAGTACTACATCCAGTTCTGGAGACCCAATCTCCGCAAGGACATACAGAAGATGGAGGCAGTCCCGAGGAGGTCAACTTAAAAGGTGCAGGGTCTGCAAGAGAAGCCATATGAGGAGAGACTAAAGGAGCTTCATATGTATGCCCTTGAGGAAAGGAGGGAGGGGAGGGACATGATAGAAACTTTTAAGTACCTCAGTGGAATCAGTGAAGTCCAAGAGGCTAGCATCTTTCAGAAAAAGAGTTGTGCAAGAACAAGGGGACACAATTTGAAGATGGATGGGGGGATGGCTCAGGGGCAATGTGAGGAAGTATTTTTTCACAGAGAAGGTGGTGGAAGTATGGAACCACCTTCCTGAGGAGGTTGTGGGGTCTAAAACTGTGGGAGAATTCAAGAATGCATGGGACAGACATAAGGCAATTATTGTGGAGGGTAGGAAGAAATAGGCTGTTGGTTAACTAGGATCTGCAGCTTATCCAGTAGGTAGGGAAATGGGCAGACTAGGTGGGCCAAGCAGTCCTTATCTGGCATCAAAGTCTATGTTTCTATGAATAAAAAATATTTTTGCTGATATATGAATATAATCCATTAACATATTTAAAATGAAATACAGTTATGGCCACAAGAAGCCCATATGCTGTGGTAAGGGTTGCCCCCCCAACCTGAAAAATCTGTCACTGGGAGCCTACTATGGTGTCAGCAACATTCACAAGTTTACAATTGGCATTGTTGTATGTATTTATTAGATCACAAAATTGGGATCATTAGTGATCTACCCTTTATACACATTTCACCACCCTGGTGTTGGATGTAGAACAACAACAAGTAAAATGTGGCCACCAGGGACTCATCCATGGTGGCCACTGTTAAGGACATCCTCCATTCCCAGCTCACAAAGCAAAATGAGGCAACCAGAAGCACATCTCTGGTGGCTACAGGCCGGCACAACCCCTAAACGTGGGCTTCAATAGCAGGCGCACACCCTCAGCATCAGATACAGCATGCTATTTTTTAGGAAACATATGGCCACTCGAGACCAATCTTTGTGTCCATGGTTCGAGCCACTCCTCATTCAGCTGCATGAAGAGGCTACCATATGCTCACCCATGATGGCTGTATCATGCCTAAACTCTCCACTCATGTCTTTGGCTGGTCTCCATCTGACTAAGTCAGAACTCCGATTAATAAAATGCATGCACACAGCATGCATTTCCTAGTTTCTTGTTTGTGCTAACTACTGCAAATTGATATATGACATATAAACAGTTTACATGTATTTCATTATTTTGGTTCCGACTTAGACAATGGTCAGACAAGAAGGTGAGTGGAAGGTTTGTGCCAGCCACTATCGGGGGTATGCTATGGTATGGTCACCAGGGGTTGGCTCACAGTCACCTCTCTTGTGGTCAAACAGGGAAGTTTGAACCATGGCCTCTGGGGGGGGGGCTCCCTGTGGTCAAATGTTTTTAACAAATGTTATACTATGGTGGATGCCCTCTGGTAGGAGGATGAGAAGTGTGAGCAGCCGGACATCTATGTCCACCAGGTATGAATCCAGTGGACTTATGCTGTATTAAATTGGGGCTAGAAATGTGTGTCATGGCCTTTGGAGATGGGCTTCTGGTGGCAAATGTTTATATATATATATATATATATATATATATATATATATATATATATGTGTGTGTAATGACCCCAAGGTTGGGGTGTAGTGTCGGCGTCCAGATGAGGGTTGGGGAGTGCTGGAGTGATCCTTGGAGATGTGCACCTACTAGCCACTTATACAGTGGGGTGTCGTATGAGCAAACAGTTGCCAATAAAAAGGTGTGTGTGTTATATATTTTTTAAACAAGAAAATACATTGCAGAAACAAAAACTGTATTAGTGCATCTGTTAGGGTTTCAACAGAAAGTATCTTAAGTAGGGAAATGCAATGTTAACCTAAAAAGTCCATTAAGTCTTGTTGAATTTGTATTGTTCTGTTCCTCGGGGTTTAAACAATAAGGCAACGCTGCATTGGTGTTGCCCTAAACTCAGCACCTTGTCTTGAGGCATTGCTGTGAGTATGTCTCCCAGCCTGCACAGACAGTATCAATGTTAGAGCAGCATTCACCAGGGCTCAGGGAACATTTGACACCAACATCACATTTCAATACTTTCACCACTTTGCTTTTAATTCCTAACTGATGCATGAATGTATTTTTTCCAATGAATTAAAAAAACTACATTAATGCACCTGTTAGGCTTGAAGCACAAAATGTAGGGACATAAAAAGTTAGGGGACAAAATCACCTTGGTGAATCTTTGTGGTGCTCTTCCTGGGTAGTGTGAAAGATCACATGATGTAGCACTGGTATTACCTTAACTTTGTCACTCTCTAACCAAGTATTTCTGTGTCAGTATATACAGTACTTCTCTGACAAGACAGTGCCGAAGATAGGGTAATGCTAACTCTATACTGTGTGATCATAAAGGTCAATAGATTATGGGCGGTTCTGTGGGGCAAAAGTCCCATCCTTGTATATATCTATACCTATGGAGGACAGCCTCATAGACCTCCTCAAGGCTGGGAATAACCAGGGAGGGGCAGAGGCACAGTGGGTAAACATTAAGGAAGGTATAACTAAAGTAACTAACCTCTGTGTGAAGGAAGTGAATAAAAGCAGAAGGAAACAGACACCTTTATTTTTCTCAAAGGAAGTGGCAAAGGTGATGAAAGAAAAAGGGATGCATTTGAGATGTTTAAGAAAACACAGAGGGAGGGGGATAGGAAGGTTTACCTCATAAAGAAGAGGGAAGCAGGCAAGCTATTAAGGGGAGCAAAGGTGCAGACAGAAGAAAGAATCACCAAATGGGGTCACTAAGGGGGATATGATTTTCTTCAGACATGGAAGTGAGAAGAAGAAAGCAAAGGGAGGGATAGCAAGAATCAAAAGGGCAGAGGAGGGGAGATAGCACGGAAGAAGACCAAGAAAAAGCAAACATCTTGAACAGGTACTTCGGGCTTAGTTTTTACAGCAGAGGGAGGGGGCGGACCCCCGGGGAGTAGCAGGAACATGAGGGAAGGGAGGTGGACACAAGTTCATTTTCAGAAGAAAGAGTCCAAAAGGAACTTACATCTCTGATGGCGGACAAAGCTATGGGACCAGAAGGGATACATCCAAGGATTCCAAAGGAACTCAGGGAGGTGCTAGCTGACAACCTTGTACAACAGCTCACTGGAATGGAAACAGGCATGGTTCCAGAGGGCTGAAGAAGAACTAACATGGTCCCCACTACATACAAGTAGCAGCAGGGAGGAGACTAACAACTATAGGCCCAGTCGGTCTTATATCAAGTAGTGGGGAAATTAATACATCCTTTCTAAAGGAAAGATTGGTTGAGCATCTTTAATCCAATGGGTTGTAAGACCACAGGCAGCATTTGACTCTCGGCTCCCTCATGATAGGCAGCTCTACAGAGACACCAGAAATGTGTGCACCTGGGCCATTTGGCAGGCTAAGGCTGCCCACTATAAGACTGCTCTTACTTTCATCTGGAGCCCCAGGAGGGACTTTTGGAAAAACATTATCGAACTTAGTGGAAAAACAATCTCCACACACCCTGCTCAACTATCCTCTGATGGGACCACCACCCAAGACCCCCTGGTGATAGTGAACATCCTTAACACTACTTTCTCTGACCTTAGTGAGGTCCTGCCCTGCAATTTCTTTGATCCTCCTTCAGCTCTGTCTCCAGGCCCACCGCCTAATATACAACTTTTTTGTCTCTGTATCATGTCTCCCTCTCAAGCCAAGAAATACCCATCAAAATTTCTGACCAAATCCCAGTATAGTAGTGACTCCCTGGACCTAAAAGTCCTCCCCCCCAAACTAAAATTCTTAAATAAAAAAACTTTTCCTTGGCCAATTCCCATCCCCCTGGAAGCAAGCTATCATAACCCTTATCCTAAAGACTGGTGACAAAAACCTCCCCTAATAACTATAGGCCCATATCCATACTGCCTGCCCCAAAGGCCTTAAGAAAAAATAGTAGCTGACCAACTCATGCACTACCTATTGGAACATGATCTCCTCTGCCCAGAACAACATGGCTTCCGTAGGGGCCATAGTACCACAACCACCCTCACTGAGTACACTTCCTTCATCCATCAAGCCCTTGACCATGGACTTATAGTTGGGCTCTCTCTACATTGACCTCTTAAAGGCCTTTGACATGGACAACCATGCCCTCCTCCTGCACTACCTACCTGCCCTTGGACTCTCCCGGGATACCATTTCCTGGTTCTCAGATTACCTAACTGGTAGGACGCAATGTGTCAAAATCAGCTCCACCCTATCTGATTGCCATCCTGTGCTATCATGTGTTCCTCAAGGCTCAATTCTGGGCCCTCTCCTCTTCAGCGCATTCTTGAACTCACTACCCAAGTCCTGCTCTGGTAGACTTCTCTTATATGCAGATGATGCTGTTATTTTCAGCAGTCATCTGCACCCCTTCTCCCTCCAAGACTCTCTCCAAATATACTTCACAGAAGTGGAAGCCTGGTTTTGGGACCATAGGCTTATACTCTACCACAAAAAAACAAAATCTATGATTTTTGCTCAATGCCAGAGTCCCCACTCTGGATCAACATTTTCCATTGTCAACTTGCTGGGTGATTTTCTGGAACAGGTTGACACCTTTAAATACCTGGGTATAATCCTAGACACATTCCTCTCCTTCTATAAACATATCCAGCTCCTATCCACCTCACTAAACACCAGACTTTGTCTCCTATACTGCCTCAAACACTATCTCCCCCCAGAAGCCATCCATGTCGCTGTCCTCAGTACTCTCCATTATGGACTACGGCATTGTTATTTATGGCTCTGCTGATCAGACAGCCCTAAGCTGCCTCAGAATCACCCTAAACAAAGCCTGTCATCTTATCACAGGCTGTGACAGACTTACCCATTCCTGTGAACTAGATAAGCAGACCCAATTGTTAAACTTGGACTCCAGGCTTAAATATCATTCCTGCCTCCTAGCTAAGAAAGCCCTACTCAATCTTGCCCCCCCCCCCCCCGGGGCTTACCCACCTTATCCAACCAGCCCCTTCAAACAGAGCTACCAGAAGTATTACCAGGTCTCTTGTAGCTGTCCCTCACTGTAGGACCTCCCTTGGCCAAAGGGCTTTCCACTGTCGGGCCCCTATGTGGCTAAATGAGCTCCCAACACCCATCCTACATAAAATAGAACTAGGACCTTTCAAAACCCACCTCAAATATCTGCTCCTGTCACAGTCCTCTTGTGACTGTTCCTAGTCCCTCCTCCCACTCATTCCCTACCCTTCCCACCTAGTCCGTAATTTTCCTCCCCCCTCTCTCTCTCTACATAAACGTATTTGCAAACTATCTTATTGCTTGTCTGATTCTTGCATTTACTTGTCTGGTACTTGTTAATTATTGAATGCTTTGTTTTAGTAATAATCTTAGACTCACTATGCTTGTCTAGCTTTTTTTTTTTATCCTGGTGAGCCCTTCTGTCGGTTCTTCCACCCTGGTCACGGCCCCTAGGATTTCCACCTGCCATCCATTGCCGCTTCCTCCCTAGTTACCCGGCTTCTTGGAGGCTGGGGCCTGACATCGGACCCCCATATCTGAGCCGTGGGCTTGTATCTGGTCGGGGAGTACGGCGATGGCAGACTAATCGAAGCCCCAGGGAGGGCTTCACTGAGACAGAGGGCTCACCCCTCCTGTTCTTTTTTTGCTTTTCTCAGAGGCGGGGACGTGCAGTGACGCCAGCATCCACCCCGCCTCCCTGTGTCTCGAGCGCCAGCAGCGGAAGTGACTCCCGGCCTCTGCCAGGGGTCCTCGTTGTGCCGGACACTGTCCAGCCCTCCCCCCTGGAGAAGGAGAGATGTCCATAGGATGCTCCATCCTTCTCCCCCGCCGGGCCTCCAATGACCTGAGTCCGTTCCCGAACCCGGATTGCTGGCGTTGCAAGCGGAAATCCAACCGCTGCCCCGGCGGGCCGGCTCATGCTTGTCTAGCTTTTGACAATGGTCTTGAACTGCCCTAAGACTTTGCTTACAACGTACTGTATAGTATGCATCACTCCTATTGCATTCCTCTAACTAAATTACTTTGTATTCTCTCCTCTATGTTATACCTGTTATATCTATGATGTGGCACCTTTGCAAAGGAGTCTATCACTCAAAGGCGTATTTCTGAAAACAGTAATAAAATAAAAATGAAGCATTGAGTCATGGTGGCAGGGTGCAGGTCATGCCAAACAAATCTGATGATCTGGAGAAGGCAGTGGACTTGTCCAATCTGCACTGCAGCAAGGTCTTTGAAATTGTGTCACACAGGAAGCTAAGAAACTGAACAGCTTGGAGGTGGGATTGTGTTAGAAACTTGTTATCTGATAGGACAGAGAGGGTGATGGTAAGCAGCACTCACTCGAATGATGGAGTGACCAGTGGGGTACTACAGGGGTCAGTACTGGTACTGGTCCTCTTTAATAATAATACCAATTGAGAGAGGAAAGCACTTTCCTTGGTTGATCAGTACCAGCTTTAGAAGCCTAAACATGCCCTTCATTCCTGTCACAACTGCACGGCAACTATAATGACATATAGGAGTCCTCTGTGGTTTAGCCCATCCGTTGCATCATCAGAGGGCTGCCACAGAGGATTCTTGGACAATAATGGTGGGTGGACGGTTGCAGGATCAACCAGATAAACTTAGAGTTCAACAGTTAAGGTATGTAAAAAAGGTATGGTCCATGCGTTTTACATGTAGACTGATAATTCTCCTTTAACTCTCAACATATTTTTTTTGCTTGGATATGCAAAGTTTTCTGTGCTTTTTCAGAGGTTCATGACCACTAGAATTTATGAAAAAGGGTTTGAAAGTCCCAAAAAATAGCACTCAACTCAAGGCCTAGTTTTATTTAAATAAAAAAAAAAATCTTCAGGTACTGTATGAACCTTACGCCTTACACTACTGGCCACGTTAAGTTTCAGACTTCAGGGCCAACACATTTTCTTATTTATAATGTGCAAAGCCTTCTCTGTTTTTCCAACTTTTGTGAAATATAAGGTTACATAAAGAAATTGGATCCCAACTCAAAAAAAAAAAACCCAACAAAACATTCAGTAGTTTTGCAGAAATCCAGTTATGAAAAATGTATAAAACAATTTGGTAACACTGCAAGCACTAAAAATGTCATTTTAGTTTCTCAATAATTTGAAATGTATCTTTTTTTCAGCACAGTCGCCTGTCAAAGATTAGTTATTGAGCCAAACTCTAATGAACATTAACATTTCAGGCTTCAACTCATATTCATTTATTTGCCATCAAAGAGCAAAGAAAATATCTTCTGAACAATATTTGTGTGTATTTTGAGCCCTCTAAAACTTTTAAACAACGAAAATTACTTTTACTAACAGTTCAGAAGCCAGGAATCCTGGCACCAACTGGGTACATATTGAATTTCAGGGTGCTCTGCCCAGGAATGGCTGACTTATTAAGGTGCAAAAATCAGAGTTTCTCATAGAAGTGCCTACTCAACCCTAAAATGTGAGGTCCCATACAATAAGTAACACCATGCTAGATAACATTTATTTTACACTCTATTCCCACTAATAAGAGATTTAACACCCAGGGACTATTTTCTTTTTTATCTTGCTAGTTATGTTGGATATAAAATATTTTATTTGTTGGATGTTTTGGGAGAATTAATAATTGCCCACTACTGCAGTTCCAGGCCTTCTGTATGAGCATTACTGGATTCTATTCCCAAGTCAAATATCAACAGAGGTGCCCAGCCAGGAGTTGTTTAAATTGTGTGCCATATCAATCAAGCAATACCCAAAATACAAAATCAGAAAAGGCACCTCTTAACTACTGACTTTCCTGCACTTTTTCACGTATAAATTTAATAAGGCTTAGAATTGCCATAAAAGGTTTTATTTAATCTTCCATAATAAGAATATTTAAAAGTGGGAGAAAGGTAAAAAAAAAGAGACACCTTGACAGTTTCACACTTTCAAGTGCATTCTCAAGAGGACCGACAATCATTCATTTAATTTATACTTGAAAAAGTGCAAGAAAGTCAATAGTTAAGTGGTGCCTTTTCTGATTTTACATTTTGGACATTACTGGGTTCTCACAGAGGTTGGGTGGTCCCCAGAGGTCAAAAGGCAAGTCCAGATATGATGTCAATGAGTCATGTATGATGATGGTATGATGATGGTGATGATGCAGTGTAGTGGGCCAGCCAGCCAAAGGTATTTCTGTTGTATGTTTACAATGAAAAGTTAGTTCTCCATAGTCTTTAGTGTGTATTATCCTGTAACATATGTAAATATTGTGGCTATTCAATATAGAATAATACATGGGGATGTGTGATTAATGAGAATTTTATAAGCTTGAGGTGTTGAATGCTACAAAAAGGTTTATTTAAGCTTCCCATACCAAGGGTGTGTGTAAAACTCTAGTTTTACACACCTCACAATGTTTTATTTTAGATAAGTGCTGAGATCTGTTTTTTTTTCCCCAAAGGATTTTAATATTGTAATAGTGTTCAGTTTGGCCACTAGATGGTGCTGCTGTGTATGCTGTTAATGGAATACTATTTTCTCTCTGTTTACTGTATTTAATTTTGTTTTTGACTGTTTCTTACTTCAAGTAGTCAACTGTGGCAACCAAAGTAGTTGGGGGCTGGAGTACAGCCACACGGTAGCAGTAAGTGGCATACATGGCATGGCTGAGGTGCGGTTTCAGAGCCACAACAACACTTTCACTTTTTTATTTTAACGTGATCTGGAACCAGAATTGCAGTTTATAGAACACTGTGGCTAAGTGACATTAGTAATCAACAGTTTTCACTGACATACAGTATAGACACACACACACATTATATATATATATATATATATATATATATATATATATATATATATATATAGAGAGAGAGAGAGAGAGAGAGAGAGAGAATTCATTCAAGTGTTTGGTGAAAACTGTCAGGGATGTGTGCGAGGTGAACTGTGGCATATGGCTTTTCATAGGGGAACTCGGAGCATGTTCACCATTATAACCAGCTGGTTATGATACCGAAATATAACTGCATTTCCCTATGGAAAAAATGTAGACCACTTAATTTAATGTTTTTCATATACTTCATACTTTATGTGATGGAGTCATTTCAGGTATAATAGGAGGCAAATTGGAAAATCAGTGATCCATTTCATATCCCGACCACTGCTGACCAGTTTGTCATAGACTGGTTCTCTCCCAGAATTCAGTGTGCATTGCTACCATTTTTCAGAACCCTTCAGATGCCTGAAAGGGTTACCTTGGTATGCTGCTACTACCCAGCCGCAATCTCACCTAGGATTATCGCTAGGTCAGAATCCCACTACAATCACTGCTCAACCAGTACAGTGCTCTTTCCCAAAGGGTAAATGATCCACCCCTTTTATCAAAGCTAAGGACACTTTGCTTTAGATCTTGTAACTGTAGCCTGTCTCTTCAGAAACGGATCACAGATTTGTCAGTTTACCACCGGTTTACTATAAAAGGAATTATTCAGTCAAAGAAAGCATGGCATATTTATATAAAAAATAACATTTCAACTCCACAATATTTAAATATGTTATAGGATAATACATACTAATTATAGGAATACAGTGTTTCTACAGAGATAAAAACATATTTGTAAAAGATAGCAGTCACACAAAAAAAAATAACTCAGTGCTATATAGATAATAAGCAGAGTAGAGTAGAGAAGAAGCTTACCCCCAAGTGGGAACTGGTGAGTTTTGTACGAGTCAGAACTGTGATGTTGCTAGTTTTAAATCACAAACATAACTAACTTCTTATTGTAAACGTACAACAGAAATACAATGGAGCCAGCCACAATGCAATGCAGTAACTTGCAATGAATGAGATGTCACAAAATACTGCAGTAAAAAAGGGATTAACTACCACTGAATTATACTGTGCCCTGCAGCATACTACAGCATTTTGTGATGCACTGCAGCATGATTGCATTGCATCCTAGCTGGCGCTACTATACTTTCAGCCCTCTGGACCACTGTACCCACATCGTCACGCTTGCTTCTCTGACATCACATCCTGGACCAGCCTTTTGATCTCTGGTGACTATCTTTTTCCCAGACTGGTCCAACAGGATTTGTCTATTAGAGCTTGGTACTTTTGTTATCCTGGCTGGCTAAACCTGCAAGGTACCATGTGGGTGTCCCAATCATTTATTTGTGGTCAAAACATAGCCTCATTAGATGGAGAGGGGCTCAAATGCATTGATGTTTAAGGGCAACAAAACAGTCTTTACAGGACAGGCCCTGGCTACCTGTCAGACCTCTTGCCATGCTGACTTGCTCCCTCCATTCCTCCACCCAGGGTCTCCAAGCGGTTTTGAGAACTGGGCTGAAAACTTCAGATGATTGTTCATTCAGGGGGTGGCCAGCCTGGTCCTCTGGAACTCGCTCCCAAGATCTTTGAGGGAGGCCCCTATAGTGGAGGTGTTCAGGAAGGGCCCAAAGACCCATCTTTTTAATCTTGCTTATCCTGCAGATATATTTTAAATAGTGCCTGACATATTTAATATTTTATATCATTATCCTGTTGATTATTTAAATCGTGATTTTATTATCCTGTTTATCCTGCTGACTATCTACTACTGTACAGCGCCCAGAGCCCCTGGGATTGGGCACCTAACTAAATAAATTGTACTTACTTTTTTTACAGGAACTGTTGCTGTCCCCACCTAACCTCTGTAAGAACATAGAAATGCTCACATAAAAGGTATGGGACTATAGTATGAGGCAATTTTCAATTATCCCCATAAATCCCACAACAAAAATAGTTTACAGGCAACATTACTAGTAAGAAAAAAGAAAAAAAATCCTGTGTGTTACATCTGTTGGGTCGCTATCCCTTGTAAAATAAAAAATCTTTTGGTGACCCTAAATGATTTTCTTCATGTTAGCAGGTTTGCTCTACCTGCTATGTCCCCCAGCTCTCTCTCTGGTTTAATAGTTTGTTAATTCAACTGCTACAACTTATTTATTGTACTCTCACTGTAAATAAATAAATAAATAAGCGCCTCCCTTTCTTTACTGGGCCACTGGTTACTGCCAAGACAAACCATCTGCATTGCCATGTTGAGACCCACTGTGGTGCCTAATGTCCATGTTATTGGACTGCAGCACCAGGTTTCATCTTAACAATTTGGGGTTTCATCCACTGGTTCTCTGGAGCCATGTGTGGGGGGTTGTGATCAGTGACCAAAGCCTTCAATATGGTAGACCATGATCTGCTACTAGTTGCACTACATAATATCAGCCTGGATGAGTCAGCCCTAATATGGTTCAGGTGCTATTTGTCGGGCTGTCAACAATCAGAATGCTAGGTGACCTCTCCCCTCTCAACGCTTTACTAAAAGGAGTACCACAATGATCCATTTTGGGCCCTCTTCTCTTTGCGATTTACATCAGTAATCTATATGTTGGTGTAACAAGCGCAAGGGTCCATCTCTTCACTGATGAGACAGTGATCTATGTCGTTAAGTTCACCCCAAAACAAACCAGTACCATATTGCAGCACAAATTTGACATATTGCAACAAAGCCTGTTGCAGCTCAAATTGCTGCTCAATGCAAAAAAAAACAAGTCCATATTCCTACTGCCCCACAAGTACCTCTCTTTACATACCAGTCCACATCCCAACCCACAATGACTATACCCCTGATCACCACATTATTAGGAGAAACCCATGAATCAATGGACACATTAAAATACCTGGGATTCTGGGTTAGACTGCAACGTTACCTCCTCTGTGCACATTGATGAGCTAGTGAAAACATTAAAACAGAGATTGGGTCTCTTTTTCTGCATTAAACACTTCACCTATGATGCCAAAGTCAAGCTGGTACAATCAACCTTTCTCCCGCTCCTGGACTATGCAGACCTCATCCACAGCCATGGCTGCTGAATTGCTTTAACAAAACTAGATACACTATAGCACAGACCAATAAGATTCATAACTGGCACTCCCTATTACACACAGCATTGTGCCCTCTGCTCCTTGATGGGTTGGTATTCCTTAAAAACTAGAAGATTGCATAATGCTGCCTCCTGGACCTTCAGAGCCTTGACCAACAACTACCTGGCTATATCTGCAACCTCCTAACTACTGCTTGTGGGTCTTACTCTCTCTCAGGAGATACTCATGCATCTCACTAGCTGTTCCCAGAGTGAGATCCTGTCATGGACTGCATTCATAGACACATAGATACATAGACAGTGTCAGCAGATAAGGGCCTATGGCCCACCCAGTCTGCCCATTTGAGCTTGTAAGTTCAGTTTATGTTTTCCTAGAAGTCTGTTGCCCCTTACCCCCTGACCTCCAGAATTCCTTTATGTCTATCCCATGCATTCTTAAATCCCTTGATTGTTTCAGCCCCCACCACTTCCTCTGGCAGGGTGTTCCACTTGTCCACCACCCGTTCTGTGAAGAAATTCTTCCTCATGTTTCCTCTGAATCGTCCTCCCTCCAACTTCATCCCATGCCCTCTAGTCCCGGAACATTCAGCAAGCCATGCCCTCTCCTCCCTATGGAACCATCTACAAAAGTCCCTCAAACTTTCTAAACTTTTCAGTTTAGCAAAATTCAAAACTAGTCTTAGACAGTTCTTCCAGGACCCCTGTCATTGCTATGCTCAGTTCCCACCTTCCTTCATCCTAGTGCCATTACCTCCAATCCTGTTCTGGGTCCCTGCCCTGCCATATTTTCTTTCCCTTACTCATCCACACCACTTTGTTCTCCCTCCTCCTCCCTCCTCTATCCTCCCCCACTTCCTCTTTCATACCTGTTCATGGTTCACCCATCCTTCTACTCAGCCAATGGCCACACCCTCTTCTATTGCTGTGGCTGTCCTGACTTGCTCATACTCCAACTTGCATGTACTCCTCTGGGGGACTTAGATCCAATATATATCCTTACTAGACTTTCTCTTCATATGGCTATTGTTCAAATGTTCCTATTATATTGTTATTGCACTTAATGCCATTTTTATCTACCTCATTGTCATTATGGTCATATTGTATTTTTTGTACATATGTACCCTTATATGCATCTATTATTTACTGTAGTCCTCTTGCATATCCAGATCTTGTGTGCTCTGCTTCTATGTGCTTATTGTCATTTTGCCCAGGACCACCTTGCAAATGAGCTTTCCTCAATGGTGTTCTGTCTGGTTAAATAAAGATTGATTGATTGAATGCTCTCGCATACAAATAAGGTGGAAGCTTCTGCAGAGCCTAGACGATACCCAGGCACTCTTTTTCAGTTGTGTTGTATGCCTATTCTCTGGACAGCAACTTTCTGCTCAGGGACATGACTGGGTGTTCTTCCCTCCTGTGTATAACCTGACTCAGAACCTGCCCTAGCTCATGAGCGGATGCATCTACTTGCACAGTGAACTTCAGAGAATAGCCAGGGCTCGCAAGCACAGGTGCCCGATACAGTGTCTCCTACAACTAGGGAACACAATGTTACAGTGATCCATTTACTGAACTTTTCTGACATTTTCTACCTTGTGAAACTGGACAGGAGTTTGGCCATGCTACTAAAGTCTGATACAACCATCGATAGTACCCTGCTATCCCTAGAAAAGCCTGTACTTTCCTCTTTGTTGTGGGTGTGACCCACTCCTATATAGCCTCATTTTTTATTAGCTCAGACCAGATGTACCTAGTCTCCACCCTGTGCCCAAGATAGGACACCTCTGCCATACCTATTTGGTCCTTCTCCGATTTGATTGTCAGCCTCGCTGCCTTCAGTTGGCAAAGTACCTCAGTGACATGCCCAATATGATCCTCCCATGTCGGTCACTAGATGGCGATGTCTTCCATCTACTCCAGGGCAATGTCTCCTGCCCCAGATTGAATGCAGTCCATGAGCCATTAAAAGGTGGATGTCACATTCTTCATCTCAAATGGCATTTCTTGAAACTCAAATAGGCCAAACAGAAGGACAAAGACTGATCTCTCTCTCTCTCTCGCTTCAACACTCCAGCTGAATAAACACATACACACCCTGTATTGATGAAATGTATCAACATGGCCACTGCAAATACACTGTCATTGGGTGAACAAGGTTACCTGCATGATATTTCATTTTCTAAGCCAAAATGTTTAATGCTAGGACATTTTATACATATTGTACAACACACTCCAGGGTACTGCATTTGTTAAGTGATACAGCCACTCCTCTAGTGGGCAAAAGCCTCAGAGGAGGGCCTGTATCTTCCAGTTAACACACACCCTATTCTTGCTTATTGCACACATATAAAATAATATTTTTGATAGAGCTGTTTCTCAGTCTGAGTCTTGTTCAGTGCCACCCCCTCCAACAGCCTCATCATCACCCCTCTCATGGATTTACAGGTAATCCACCACTTACTCAGGACTACAATGTGGCAGGTGGCCAGCCATGCTGATTGTAAGGAGAGCCTGAAGAGGGTGCTGAATTTGATGGAGTGCATTTTCCTCCTTACTCCAGGTTTTCTTTCCAGGGTACTGGTATAAAGTGGCTCTGTCATGCATGTGTGCAGTGACAAGCATGCATGATGTGACATAGCTGTCTGGCAACAACCCCCCCATGCTCTCAGCTGTTTTACTGACTGGTGTCCACGCTCATCAGTTGTGCAGCACAGATAGCATCACCCCTCTTCAGTGAAGGAGAGCAGTCCCTGGGACACCCAATCCTTCCTCTGCTGGTCAGCCCCCAACAGACCATTCTTAATCCCGAATGCAATTTGCCAACATAACAAGTGACAGTTCTACCAACCACTGTGCTACCAGGCTAGTTTATACCCACGTTTTTTTATGGTTCCTGATATTGTTCTCTTTCAGGGCAATAGTCCTCTGGGCATGATAAGTGCATGGGAGGCAGTATAGCACAGTGGTTTAAGGCTCTGAGCTGCAAATCTGGTAACATCCAGCAGACCAGACCTGGGTTTGAACCCCACAGCTTCCACGTGCATACTGTGTGACCCTGAGCAAGTCAGTTAACTTCCCTGTGCTCCCAGGTCGCACTTGTAAAAAAGCTTTCAGCTTAGTGCGCTAGTCCTGGTTATATAACAAACAAAAAAAAAATAATTCTTTGAGACAGCAATAGCCTTCTGAGCATGATCAGAGTTTTTTGAGAGAGCACCAGCCTTTCAAGCATGTATTTAACCAACAAAGTTGAATTCAATCTCTGAAAAAAAATATTATTGTAATGGTTCAAGTTTCCATTAAAAATACAAACAAATATAAACTGCAGATCTCGGATAATAGTGAAAACTTTTCCCCCATAAGGGATAATGTAACTGCCACTGGATACTTATCCCACTGTCTGTCACCTTTTTACTGTTGAGACAATAGTTTGCAAATGCAAGGCTTAGATCTATTCCCTATTTGTATAATATAACACACCAGCAAATTGATTAAATAAAGTTACTAGAATGGGAGCTGGTTTATGTGAGAAACTGCACTTATTTAATTATGGTCTCTTGGAGGTGCCAGCCTCCTCTCTGTAACCCCTTCCCCCATGTCTGCTAAATGCTTTAAGGTGAAGCACTAGAAATAAAACTCAGCAGCCTTGGAAAAGGCTTAAAATAGCCAACAGCAAGAATGGTTTTTGGCTTCCAAGATTGAACAGGGCAGGTGCAATGAACACTCTATATACTGTAACTCGGACAGTAAACAGGTTTGCAACTGGGTTGAAGTCCCTAATATTAGTTCAAATCTACAAAAAAAATTCACAGAAATGAAAATCCAGAAAGTCTCAACTACTGTAAGTGGCATTCATGGCCAAATAAAAATCATGGATTCAAATGTGTTTATATAAATTTAATGCTGAGACAGAAAAGTGCTTTATTCACATGAACAAACTGTACCTACAGTGGGGATATCTGTGTTCCAAAATATGAGGGAAGCTGCTGTGGCATTTCAAAAATACTTTTTGCAAAGGCAAAGGAAAATGTCTTCAGTGATTTTTTTAAACCCACAACATAAACTGATGGACTTTATCCACAGTTAGGTTAATTTCCTAATTTCTATAACAGAACAAACTGATTATGTTGTAGAACAGTCTGTACAACAGCACAGCTCAGTTCTTAGCAATAGGCACCATACAAAAGTCTATGTAAAATACTAAGAAACTAGCCAATCTGAGTTATTTTAGATTGTCCTACAGATAATTTTCAAACGCCCCTCACAAAATAGATGAGAAAATTGTAATCTGTGTATCCACATGAGTCATGTGATTGTCTAGTAAACAAAGCACAACCAGCCACCTTAAATCTTGTCACAGATTTATGGTAGATATGCCATTTTATTTTATTATTATATATCAGTGAAATAACACATTTCAGACAAATCAATATGACAGATATACAGCTATATCTAGTTGCTGAAAGCACTCAACTGCACCTCTTGCCTCGCAACACACAGGAACTGTCACTATCACTCAGCATAGCCAGGAAAGCCTGGCATGTATTTTTCCTTATGTACACATTGCAATCTTTACAATATAATTCTAACAAACTGGTATGGTCTCTACTGTCCCTTTATGGACCTTGCTTGTCGTTAAGAGCTTTTTTCATCAGGTTGGTAAATATCTTATTTCGAAAATTCAGCTAGATATTCGTATTAGGGGCCACAAATATTAGGAAATTCCACACTATGGTGGCAACCTAGGCTTGGGAATGAGCCCGGGTTAGCAGGGATCGGTGGGGGGGGAGACGAAGAGTGGGATTGAGCTGCCGCAAGGCAGCTTTCCTCTCCTGGGGAAGGGTGTGTGCTCGCCCCACCATAGTTCCATTCCCATCAGATGAAGGTCCAAGCATTGGCAGAGCGGACAGAGGTGATCACCATGGGCGGGGTAGAAGGGGCAAAGCCGATACCCAGCATGCGTGTGCCTCCATGCGCATGCAGGTGCGTGTCTGCCAGGATCCCGGGTGGGAAGAAAATCAGGGGAAAAAAAAAAAATCACAAACTAATTATGTACTTGTATTCATTATTCATGTACCTGTGGGGGAAGTTAAAAAAAAAAAAAAAACCCCTACTCTCCAGCCTAATTATTTAAATTATAACTCCATCCCCATCTTCTGCAACAAGCCCAACTCCACTTTCTCCCTTCCCCACAGCACCCACAATCTAAGGTTAAAAAAAAAAAACTCCCACGATAGGAGACTGGCACAACATATCCACCTCCATGGCCAGCTGCCATCTCCTCTAAGGCTTTTTTTATATAAAAAAAAATCATCCCCACCTCAGCAGCAGCACCCCACTCCCCACCTCCTCCTCACACCAGCCACCATTAACAAAGCCCCCAGCATAAGTGAAGGTGACTTACACACCTACCTTTCCATGGCTGTCTGCCTTCTTGTGAATGGAATTGCTCCCTTGCTTGCTCACATAGTAAAACAGTTGCTCAAGTAATCAGCTAAATTACTATGCGAGCAAGCACAGTAGTGATTCCATTCATTAGAAGGCAGCCAGCCACAGGGGAGGGCGGGTTGTATCGGTCGCATTCACTGCTGCTGTGGGGGCTTCTCCAATGAAATTTGGATGCTAATGGAAGGAAGTTGAGAGTTGGATGCTGCTGCTGGAGTGGGGATATGTTTAATTCTTTTTACAAAAAAAAAAAGTGCTAGAGGAAATGGCAGCCGGAAATTGAGGAGGGCAGGTTGTGACAGTTTTTTTAAACCTCAAATTGTGCATGCTGGAGTGGGAGGAGAGTGAGATTAGATTTGTTGCAGAGGGTGAGTTGATGGCGGTTGTAGTTTAAATGATTGGGCTCGGGAAGAGGAAAGGGGGGCATTTTTTTTTTGGTAGTACTTCCCAAATATCAATAGGCATGCATAGCGCCACTACTCGTTATTTATATCTGAATATCAAATAGTGCATTATTGGTGGTATTCAAAAAATACTATTAATTACTCACACACACACCTAGTACTGCCCTTACTGCTGGGTCATAATATATAAACTGAGCAATACAAGAATAAAACAAAACGTGTTTCCTAATTACGGTAACAAAATTGGGACAAGTAATAGTCAAAATAACCGCATGCTTTCTAAGCTGTCTGATGCATACAAACTGCAAATTTCATAGACCTGTGGAAATCATGCGATGAACTAGTTTTGTTTGTAAAGAGCCAGAAAGTGGTGCTTCAAATGGTAAGTGGGAAAAACATTTTCTGTCAGCTAACATTTTGTATTACTGGATTTTTTCTGAAGGCAAAGAATGCAGCATTTACATCTTATGCAGCTATAGTCCTGGTACAAACAGTCCATTATCTCCTTTATCCATGAACATATCGGTTAAATCTACACCTATTAGGGAAATCCTAGGTCAATATAAATCCCCTCACTCTTAAAGGGGCTTGGTACTGTATACTCTCCTCCCAGGACAACCCTTAGATGGCCCACAGTTTTTCTACTTTTGGTTCCTAATTTCCTTAGCCTTCCAAAGAAATTTCCCCCTAGTTATCCTCTCCTCTAATATATCTCCCTTCACTCCTCCCTTTATCTCCCCCCGCCACCAATTTTCATCCCTAAATTGTCTGCCACCTAGACTGGTTCCCACAACTTGCAAACATATCCTCTTCCCCCTACCCCTTATGATGAAGTCTCACTGGCTGATGTATTCTCCCTCCCCTACAGTATGTAAGGCTTCCTATCTATTATGTATGTCTTAGCCTGTCTTTCCTGTTTCCCTTTACTACCCCTCACTCTCTTGCTTCTAATTGTATTTTTACATACACTGTACAATGCCACCTTGATGTATTGTTACCTTACTTGCCTACGTTTTACATTGTATGTAGTTTACTTCGTATTTAATTCTTGCTGCTTAACAGCAAGTCACTTATGTTTACATTGTGTGTCTAACTCTGACGTGGAACCTATGTAATGATCTTGTTCTCAAAAGGTGTTAATCCAAGATCACAATAAAATTAAAATAAAATAAAGCATAATAAGTTATTTTTAAATATTCTCACACAAAAGAGCAGGTATTCTATATATAGACTGGGGAGGTTGTTTCAGGAGGAGCAGAGGGAGGATGGAAGTATAAGGAACCTGGGTGGGGTTAGACAAATGGGATCAGGGATAAGGGTGGGGTGGTGTTTGAAATGCCAGGAGCTTGGGAAACAAGTTGCCAGAGTTCCAGGCCATGCTGTTGGGGGTGGATGAGGCGGCGGTCACGGAAACATGGGCCAACAAAAACCATGACTGGGACCTAAACATGCGGGGGTACACTATGCTTAGGAAGGATAGAAAGGGGGGTGGAGTGGCTATATTGATTAGAGATGACATAGAAATTGCTAGGGTAGAAGAGGCAGAGGGAAACGTGGAGGCCTTATGGGTCACCTTACAAACCCCAGCAGGAGGTAAGGTCAAGCTGGGTGTAGTATATAGGCCCCCCGGGATGGGTGATGTTCTGGAGGATGGTTTGCTGGACAACATCATTGCCCAGTTAGGACCAAAAGGGGAAGGAGTGGTGTTGATGGGGGACCTTAATATGCCAGGTACAAACTGGGGAACCATGTCCTCTAAGGTGGCCAAGGAGCAGAGGCTGCTGGACGGCTTCCAGGATGTGTTCTTAACACAGCATGTGATGGAGCCCACAAGGAAGGAGCATGTCCTAGACATGGTTCTGGTAGATGGGGATCTGGTAAGGGACCTGGTTGTAGAGGATCCCCTGACTGGGAGCGACCACAGTACTGTCTAGTTTCAAATAAGCATGGGGGGGGGGAAGAGATCTAGGACACTGGCAGTGGACTTCAGGGGGGCAGACTTTGTGGGCATGGGAAGTATTCTCAAGGATCACTTGAAGGGGATTACATCAGTGACAAATGTGGAAAAGAGATGGCAGGTCATAAAATGGGGACTTCATGAGGCAGTCAGGACCTGCGCTAAGGTGAAACATAAGGGAGCAAGGCCACATAAACCATGTTGGTGGTCCAGTGAGGTTCAGGTAGTGGTCAGAGAAAAGAAGGTGGCCTACAAAAAATATAAAACAACAAGAGGGGATAGGGAAAAGGAAATGTACCATCTTGGATCTAGAAAAGTCGCCTAGATCGTGAGGGGGGCAAAGTCCAGCAAAGAGCAGCAGCTGGCACAGGGGATACATGGAGGGGAAAAGGGGTTCTGCCAATACATTGGGGAGCAGAGAAAGACTAAGGGCCATCTCGGCAGATTGAGATCAGAAGAAGGGTGGGTAGAAGAGGTGAGGGACCAGGCAGAGGTATTAAATGAGTACTTCACCTCTGTGTTCACTAGGGAGGGGGATGGGATATCTACAAAGCAAGGCACGATGGGGATAGAAGCAGTAGTGAGTGGGATCAGGGGAGCAACAGAAATGGAGCAAGAGGGAGGGAGAGGTACCCCAGGGGTGTCACATCAGGATAAGGATAAAAAGGCCAGTAAGGTGGAGGGGACAGATGATGCTATCTCCACCAAAAGGGTGTGGTTAGCCCTCAGGACCCTAAAGAAAGATAAATCTCCTGGGCCGGATGGCATTCATCCGAGAGTACTATAGGAATTGGCGGACATACTGGCTGCACCCCTGGGCTCTTCAACAGGTCACTTGAGACAGGGAGGTTTACCTAGGGATTGACGAGCGGCACATGTGGTGCCAATCCATAAAGGGGGGGGGTTGAGGGAAGTATCAGGTAACTATAGACCCATGAGTTTGACCTCGGTGGTAGGAAAATTAATGGACAGTATACTAAAGGAACGACCATGGGTGTACTTGGAGGAGGTGGGAGGTCTGGATTGTCGGCAACATGGGTTTGTGCCAGGTAGATCATGTCAAACCAATCTTGTGGAGTTCTACAAATGGGTAACATCAGAACTGGACAGGGGAAAGCCTGTGGATGTATTATTCTTGGACTTCAGCAAGGTGTTTGACTCTGTCCCCCACAATGGTCTGGTGGAGAAACTGACAGGGTTGGGAGTAGGCCCTCTGATGGTCAGATGGATTGAAAACTGGCTAGCTGGATGCACCCAGAGAGTAGTGGTCGGTGGGGAGCTCTCGAACCCTAAAGAGGTCGGTAGTGAGGTACTGCAGGGCTTGGTCCAGGGTCCAATCCTGTTTAATGCATACAGTACATATCAGACATCAGGGATGGTACAGGGTGTGAAATGAGTCTCTTTGCTGATGACTCCAAGATGGGAGCAGTAGTTGAGGGGGAAGAGGGGAGGTTGGCCCTGCAAGGGGACCTGGACACCCTGGAAATCTGGGCTCACACATGGAAATTAAATTTCAATATCACCAAGTTCAAGGTGTTACATCTTGGGCGGGGAAACTCTAAACACAGGTACACCCTGGGAGGGGAGGCACTGGAGGCCTCAACAGAGGAAAAAGACCTAGGGATCATGGTGGATGCATGTATGAATAACTCTGAGCAGTGCAGGACAGCAAGGTAAACAGGATGTTGGGATGCATTGTAAGGGGGATCACCTCTAGGAGCAGGGAAGTGATTCTGCCGCTGTACAATGGACTGATTAGACCACACCTTGAGCACTGTGTAAAGTACTGAAGACCACACTTGAAGAGGGACATACAGTTCTTGGAGAAGGTACAGAGGAGGTCAACTATGATGATATGAGGACTAGGGGATTTGACATATGAGGACAGACTTGAGGAGCTCTGCCTGTTTTCATTGGAGGAGAGGAGAGACAGGGGGGACATGATTGAGGTCTTCAAGTACCTCAAGGGAATAAATAGGGTAAACATGGAGGGGATCTTTAGACTAAAGCAGGGAGGTATCACCAGAGGGCAGGGTTTGAAGTTGGAAGGTGGAAGGATGAGGGGGGAAAAGAGGAGGAGGTTTTTCATTGAAAGGGTGGTGGATCCTTGGAATGCGCTTCCTTGCAAGCTGGTTCACAGATCCACAGTGGAGAGCTTCAAGAGAGGGTGGGACAGACACAGAAAGTGAATGTATCTGATAAAGGCCTGGCCCGGTGGGGGGGAATGGATGATGGGGGTTTCTGGAACACAAGGGGTGGGGAGGGCCTCAGCACCCAACTAGGGATCTGAGGTTTGAGCAGACTCGATAGACCATAAGGCCTAATCTACTGGCAATTAGTATGTTAGTGTGTGTGTGTGTGTGTGTGTGTGTGTGTGTGTGTGTGTGTGTATATATATATATATATATAGATATATATACACACATACATACACACACATATATGAATATATGTATATATATATATCTATCTCTATATATATATATATATATATATATATATATATATATATATATTCATTCTTTGCAATAAACTGTGTTAATGCAACAGTTAGGGTTATTCCACAGCGACAAAAGTGAGGAAATTCTGTGTTAGGGTTGAGAATCCTAACTCCGCATTCCCCCCCAACCCCACCATACACACACACACACACACACACACACACACATATATATATATATATATATATATGCAAGTAGGGGAAGGACCAAGGCAACACAACCAATCACACACAACCAGCAGGAGGTGTATACCTGTGTTACTATAGGAAGTGGAGAAATCCAACTTCAGGTATCATACATTATTTACAAAGTTGTTCTACAAAGTTACATATGAACATATGAAATTTGCCAGCAGATAAAGGCCTAGAGGTCAATCAAGTCTGCTCAAATGTGCAGCTAGCACCCCTTATTCTGCAGCTGCCCCTCCCTTCCACCCTTCCCCTTCATTGACCCTACCCCTTGTCCTGTCCCATCCCCTTTTGAAGCAGTCCACTGTTCTACTGGATACCACTTCTGCAGGTAACACATTCCACCCAGCCACCACCCTCTCTATAAAAAAGTGTCTCCTCATCTCCCTCCTGTTTCATATCATGGCCCCTGGTGTACTTCCCCTCCCTTACTTTGAACAGCCCCTCTGTACCTGTCTTGTTTATTCCTCTCATGTACTTAAAGGTTTCAATCATGTCCCCCCTGTCCCTCCTCTCCTCCAGTGAATACATGTTCAACTCCCTCAGCCTCCTCTCTTATGACAAGTCCCCCAGCCCCTTGATCACCTTTGTCACCCTGTGCTGCACCCCCTCCAGTAACTTAATGTCCCTCTTCAGATACGGGCACCAGCACTGCATGCAGTACTCCAGGTGTGGTCTAACTAATTACCTATACAGTGGCAGAATCACCTCTTCCCTCCTCGAGGATATACCCTTTGCAATACAACCCAGCATTTTGTTGGCCTTTGCAGCTGCCTTACTACATTGTGCCGAGTTGTTCACTGACCCTATAATGAGCACCCCCAGATCCTTCTCCTCCTCTGTCTGGGCTAGCTGCACTCCCCCCAGCTGGTAACTCCTCCTTGGGTTCTTCATCCCAAAATGCAGCACCTTGCACTTTTTGGCATTAAACCCCAGTTGCCAGGTGTCTGACCAGGTTTCAAGCTTTGCCAGATCATCCTGCAACCCCTGCCATCCCCCTGGGTAATCCACCACCACTCATACCTTGGTATCATTAGCAAACAGACTGATCTTGCTCTTGATGTCCAATGATATGTCTGCAATGAATATCCCAAACAACACTGGTCCCAACACCAAGCCCTGTGGAACACCGCTCATCAGTACACTTTGGCGTGAGAGCTCCCCACCCACCACCACCCTCTGTTGCCTTCCCTGAAGTCAGTTCCCTACCCATCTCACCAGCTTTGCACCTGCCTCTGTGCCTACTAACTTACTTCTCAGCCTTCCGTTCGGCACAGAGTCGAATGCCTTACTGAAGTCCAGATACAGGACATCCACTGCATGGCCCCTGTCCAGTTGCCTAGTTACCCAGTCATAGAACTCCACCAGGTTGGTTTAGCAGGATCTGCCCCATATGAAGCCATGCTGTCTGCTGTCCAAAGTGTCGCATTTACGAAAGCATATAAAATAGCGTTACAAAATACTGTTGCAAACATGAAAGTGCTGCAAATGCTTAGCACACCACTGTCACATTTGTGAAAGTGATTTTCGAAAGTATTTCAGGGAATGTGCAAAATCCTGTTTGGGGTCTCTTGTGAACCCCAAAATACCATATGTGTAGTCTGTGTTGTGTGTTGGTGGCAGCGTATGGCCCAAAATGCCCAGCTGCCCATAGTGATATGTGTTTTGTGGTGCGTGGAATGTCCATGATCAGAGTTAGCAGTCATGACTCCATGTCACAGCCCAACATCTGTTGGTATGCGGAAGATAGGAGCATGGATGTGTGGTTTTGGAGTTTAGATAGCTGTATGTTATTTCTGTTACTTGCTGCTGGCTGTGTGTGATTGGTTGTGTTGCCTTGGTCCTTCCCTTACTTGCATGTATGTGTGTGTGGTGGTGGTGGGGTTGGGGGAGAATGCAGAGTTAGGGTTTTCAACCCCAACACCAAATTTACTCACTTTTATCACTGTGGAACAACCCTAACTGTTGCATTAATGTAGTTTTTTGCAAAGAATTTCCCTACTTTTGGAAAAAGCATAGGTAAGTACATTGTCGTACAAGTTGGTGGAAGCCCACCAACTTGCACATTTCTCCATAGCATCACAATATAAGTAGTTAATCACATATACTGGTGGGCAGGCCCCACGCTCCCACCACATTACCCAGCACTGCATAACAATACACATGTGCCATACCTTTTGAGCTGTTCTATACCTTATAATGGGATCTTCCAGCACACCCCAAAATGTGCTCATCATAGTTTTCACAATGCACATAGTTTCCCATTAACTATAATGAGCCTGCACCACGTTCAGCAACCGTAACTGCCAGTGACCCGAAAATTGTCACAGTCAAAGATCTATGATTAATCTTTCTACATGCCAAACTCCAGGCAAATCAGACACATGGTTCAAATGTTATTGAAGTGGAACAAACCAAATTTCCATTCATCGGAGTGGCATAATTCTGCACCAAACCACTGCAAAGCTTGTCCGGGGTACTAGGGCTACCTACCCTATAAATTGCAAGCCAATATCAGCATGCCTAACCCAATGGGAAAAACATCAACTACATCAGTCAATATCTCCGCAATTGATTAATTTTGAAGCACCTAAACAGCATAATTCACAGCTGTAGGACATCCCCTTACCACCCTCTGAATTTCAAGTAAAAAGACCAAACCATTTAAGAGATGTTCAATTTTAAAGTTTGTGCATCTTTAAGAATTCTTTCATTGCTAGAATCGGCCGTGACCCCCACAAAATGGTGGAGCTTGCGGCCAAATATGTGCTAAAATGGTGGACCTGGCAGCTGAAAATTCTTTGACTGCAAGCGGGGGCAACTTCAAATGGTAATAACTCAGGAACAGAACAATATTATTTCACCAAACAATATGTGGCATGTTCCTTGAAGAAAGGGCTGTCAATGTCCCACGTTTCAGACCAATCAACTACACAATGGCTGCACAGCACCACAAGCAACACAGTGCTCAAAAGTAGCAAAAACTGAATTTGTGTCACTTCGCTGCACAAAAACTGTATGTCCGACTGAAATAAAAATGTGCAATATACACAGTGAATGGTATGTGGTGGTGGGAGAACAGGGCCTATGTCTGCATAATAACCATAACAGTAATGGTAACAGTGACTGAAACACAAACTCTAATGGTAACTGTAACGCCAACACAAACATGAACGCAAATGTTAACTGTTACGGTACTGCAAACAGAAATGCAAACGGTAACACAAACGGTAACGGTAATGGTGACGCAAATGAAAACACAAAAGCAAATGGTAATGGTAACGGTAATGTAACCACAAACGGTAACGGTGACTCAAATGGAAATGCAAACAGTAAAGGAAATGCAAATGCAAACAGAAATAGTAACAGTGACACAAAAGGAAACAGTAATGCAAATCATAATGGAAACGTAAATGTAAATGGTAATGCAAACCGTAAAGCTAACATTGATGGAAATGCAATGCGAAGTGGTAACAGTAACAGTGATGCAAACATAAATGCTAACACAAACACAGACATTAATGGTAACTGTAATGCTAATGTTAACAGAAATGCAAAGTGAAGAGGTAATGATAACGCCAACATTGATGCAAACATAAGCGCAAGCGGAAATGCAAACGGTAACAGTAACAGTGATTCAAACAGAAATGCTAATGCAAACAGTAATGGAAATGCAAGCACAATGTAAGCGTGAACAATAACGCTAACACTGATGGAAACGCAAAGCGAAGTGGTAACGGTAGCACTAACGGTGATGCAAATGTAAACGCAAACTGTTACACAAATATAAGCACAAACAGAAATGCAAATGGTAATGGTAACAGTGACACAAATGGAAATGCTAATGCAAACAGTAATGGAAATACAAGCACAGACGTAAATGCAAATGGTAATATTAACTGTAACACTAACATTGACGGGAAAGCAAAGCGGTAATGGTAACAGTGACACAAAAGTAAACGGAAACGCAAACAGTAACGTAAGTGCAAACACAAAAGGTAATAACGCCACTAGAACCGCTAACGCAAACATTAATGGAAATGTGAGTGCAAATGTAAACGCAATGGTAACACTAATTGTAATGCTAATGTTGATAGAAATGCAAAGGGAAGCGGGAATGGTAACAGTAACGGTGATGCAAATGTAAGTGGTAACGCAAATGGTAATGCAAACGCAAATGCTAATGGTAAGGGAAACGGAAATGCAAATGGTAACAAACAGTAACAAAAACGCAAATGGTAATGATAACGCAAACAGAAACACAAAAGTAAACAGTAACACAAATGCAAATGGTAACGCACATGGTGACACAAATGGAAACACAAATGGAAACACTAATGAAAATTGTAACAGAAAAGCAAATGGTAACGGTAACACAAAAGTTAACAGTAACGCAAACGCAAGCGGAAATGTAAACGCAAAGACTAACAGTAACAGTATCGCAAATGCACATGCTTTGTGTCCCAAAAATGTGCATTCAGAAGCACAGTGACTTCAAAGAATGTGGGCATAATAATGGCCCTTGGACCAGAAAATTACCACTTGGAATACAGAATGGCTTATATCTCAGGAACCATACGACATAGAAAAAAACTTAAATATCATATTTATGACTTTCCAGGGTAGTTTTGAACGTAGCCCCCCCAATGGGAGACTAAGCATTTCTGTGACAAAAAGTTTGTATCTTGAACCGTTTACGAGATACGGGACCCCGAAAAGTGCGGCAGACGCCATAATGTTATACTATGGGAAAAACTGTCAACTTTGGAGTGCTGTAACATTGCAGCCCAGTAATATTTTGGCACCAAACCACCAAAAGGCACATATGTGGGATGTTGGCTTTCTTCCTTGCAAATTGCAGCCCAAAAGACCAAAATGTTGTTTTGCAGCAAGGTAGCAAAGAAGTCCTATTGTTTTGGCCATACTTTTGCAAATTACTGTTGCAAATCACAACACTTTCGCAAAACAAAATCACAAAAGTGTCACATTTGCGAAAGTGCTTTGCACTACTACTTTTTACAAAAATTTAAAAAACATATTTCTGGGGTGTTTTGCCCCCCCCCCCCCCAAAATGACATGGCTAGCATCCTCAGGACTCGACTAGGTGAATGCAACAAGAATTGTTTCCCTAGAGGGTCACAAATTTAAACACCAAGCATTTTTCTGAGCTGTAACTGAAAAACAAATTGGCCAATTTGTGAAAGTAAAAGGGTCATTTGCGACAGTGTCTCATTGGTTAACTTTTCCCATAGACTATAATGGGAAACATATTTTGTCACGAAATCTTCAAAAGACACATCGGGGAGCCCGACCACATGTTTCCTGAAGTTTTCGGACCGATCGTGCAAACCGTGTGGGCTGTAAGCGAGAGCAAAGAAATGTGCAAAAATCCATAATTTATGCATTTTTTTGGCATGCTGAAGCTCTGCAACTGTACATCCAACCATAACAAAACTTGCCAGGTCTAGAAATATATGGTGCCAGACCATGCATGTCAAATTTCAGGCAAATCCATTGTACAGTTTCAAAGTTATTAAGGTGCCAAATTTGAGATTTAACCTTAAATGGGGTACTCAACCCTAACTATAGTGGCACTACCGTGCCACTATAATATACACACTGTGTATACACATAGTATATAGGGGATACATGATGGGCAGAAGTGGGATATGGAAAATATTCTCACTCCTGCAGAGTGAGATATCCATGACTCATGATGTAGGAGTGAGAATATTTGATGTATCCCACAATCTGCACATCATGTGTTCGATTTACACAATAGGTGTGGAAGCTTTAATTTGTTTTGTTTTATCTTATGTCATTCTGTTGCTGTGAGTGAATAGGTATGAATGGGGTTTGTATATGTTGTGTGATTGGTCGTTGTGTGTGTGAGTGAGTGGTAATAAGTTGATGAGTGTGTGAGTGTGATCCGTGGTTGGATGATGTGTTTTGGTAGGAGGACATGTCCGGGAGGTTTCCTATAGATACTGTGTGTGATTTTCCTTTTTCCCTTTATTGTATTATGTGTAGTGTTTAATTTTTGTTGTATACTGCTGTGCGTAACTTTTTCATTTGTGGTTGGCTTATATGTTATTTGTTTTGGAATGTCTGTGAGAAGCTCCATGGGAACTACAGGTATGAGAGCAGTTTTGATTGTGCGAGGTGCTTTAGTTGTCATTCACACGCTGAGCTTTAATTTTTAATGAGACCGACAGCAAGAATTATACAGTTTCAGAGTATATATCATGTAAGTAATACCAGTTTAAAGAGGTCATGTTTAGGTTGCTGTAACATGTGAAGAAATGAAATTAATACCGGAAGGCTTTGGTGTGGTAATATGTGTGCTGTGCAGTTCAGTGGTATGTTATTCAGAGTCAGAGTGTGTAGACAGATTTTCTTAATGTTTGTTATAGCAGAGATCTTAAATGGGACCCAACAGGTTTACAGTTTGGATGCAGTGTGAGACTGCACGACTATTCAGCAGCTTGTAGTACAAAAATGTGCTGTTTTAGGTGTGTGCCATTTGGTGCAGTGAAGACTGTACTGTTACAGGCTTCTGGCATTTGTGAAACTGCAAGCAAAGAATGAAGAATGCAGACCAGCTGCTTAATTGGGCACCTCAAACATTTCAGTTTCACATTTAAAAGAAGTTCTAACTTACATTGGGGACATGCTGCTGGAGTGAGAATATTGGCTGATGACATAGCTACAGTTTGTGTAAATGTAAATATTTTCTCTGTAGCTATGTCATCTGGGGTGAGAATACATGGTTT